>CM041208.1:18759426-19371735 GCA_023065735.1 Coffea humblotiana
CAAATAACTAACAAATTAACATATGATATAATATAGGTTTTTTAATAGGGTTTTATGTGATCATTCATAAAAAGAAGGTTAGCTATAGAAGCTGAAATTGGATTTTGAAATTATGCACAAAATAATAATTGAAAAATTCTCAAGAAACATTTTCTTGGTTATCAATCACTATTTTTTTTTTTGGATTTGATGTTTTTCATATTTCGTTGAAATTGCCTTATGAGTTTTGTTATAAATCCAATTTTAGTTTGAAACAAAAAGTTGATCTTGACGTGGATATGTGTGTAAATGATGTAGTAATTATCTGAAAATTTTAAATTCATTGAAAATTTTGATATGCATTTATATTAGATGTAATTGAGAATGAAAAATTTGTATAGAAAAAGAGCAAAAATTCTCATAAAAAGATTTATATGAGAAGGTAATTTACATATAAAATCTTTTCAAGTCAACACACATATATGTATATTTTATTTAATTTTCTGCATTTTGCTGGTATATAGTAATATGGAAATCAGTGCATGTTAATCTGTATTTAATTATGAGTAAGGAGTTTCAAAAATAAGAAGAACAAAACAAAGTTTTCAAACAATAAGATATTCGCAAATGCTATTTATTATATTTTCAAAAATTTTTAAATGGATTAGATATTTGACCTACTGCTTATATGAATGGTTGCTTTACTTGTTTAATAAGAATAAACGAGTTGTAAGAGTGTTTAAATAACAATATAAATAGGATATTACTATTTTGAGACTACATATAATAATAAGGTTGTGTTTTGTTATATTTTATTTCAAATTATAAAATAAAATATAATTTAACTTTTCCAGTTCAAGTAACGGGTTTGGAACTAGTTAGTATATATAGTTCATACCACCAAATCTAATGGTGATTGGGGCTCAAATTCATTTTGTCTAAAATGAATTTTGTCATAATATGCTAAAATTCTTGATTATATCTTTAGGAGAATCCATCACTTTCATAACATATAGATGAATAAATGAAAGCATATGGTTGATTAAAATTAGACATCAAGGTTATAATAAAGCTTTCTTCTTTGCCCTACAACTTTAGAAGCAATTTATCCACCAAAATTTGAAATATACTCTTTTTCGCCTTTTCTCAAAATAAATTATAGGTCAAGTATATTAAATGAAAAGAGTCTTGATGAATACTAATTATACATTCTATTTTTTTTTTTTTGTCAAAAGTCATATTTGCATTCATTAGCTTGATATTACAAGGTTCGATACATCAGAATTACTTCTTTTGGAATCATTTTGTGCACTCTCATGGAGTCACATGGGAAAGCACTCTTTCCATTCAACATTCCTAGTTAATTATACATTCTATTAGACATACACTAATTAGACCATAATATTTTGAAGGTTGAAACAATGAAAAAACTCTTGAATTTGTTTATCTTCTTGTCAAAGGCTCAAAGCTCATCTAATAAGGATCAAGGAGTTCCACGAGTCTTGTAATGGACCGTCGATGATTTCTAATAAACACCACAATATCATCAGTAAAAGCCAAGTGCAAGGTAGTCGGATATGCACTCTCTTCTAAAATTTGAGTATTCAAACCTTTAGTAAGAGTTTCATATGCAAGAATAAATAAAAATAAAAACAAATAATGGCCTTATTTGAGATGTCTAGAAAGTTTAATAAAACCTCTAGAATGATCATTTACCAAGACAAAAAACCCACTTCGAGCAAGATTATTAACAATCAAAATTATAAACTAATCAACAAATTCAAATATCTAAAATAGCATCCTCAAAAAATGTTATGAAACTCAGTGCAAAGTTTCTATCATGTCCAATTTAAACAAACTAATATGCTATCTAGATTTTTTTTTTTATTAATGGAAGTAACAATGCTCAATCTCAACCTTGTGCACGTCTCATCGATATCAAATTCTCTTTTATTAAGTGCCAATTGAATTGAGTTCCTAAAGGTTGAAAAATTTATAATAAAAATCAATTGATCTAAGGGTTATGCATTTTTGTCTTAAGCAAGCAAAATATTTTATGAGATATCTCGACCTTGAATCAAAATTGATTTTTTAAGAGAAATGATCAATGAAAAAAATTTAAGGAGTTAATTAGTACATTAGTAAAATCTTTGTTCATAGAAGAGTACAATTTGTTACGATAAAAATCTCAGAAAGTAGATGGCCAAAACTTTTTAGGAATAAGCACCATAATAGTATTAGAAATATTTTTGGCATCAGCATTCTTGCAAAAAAAAAAAAAAGTTCTTTGTTGCACGAAAAAGATCCAAAACTGCCACTTCATAACAATATTGTGTGATGAAAACTCCAAAAAATCCTTCTAATCCTAGAGCACTATTTTAATCAAATTCAATACTAGCTTCCTTTAACTCATTTATAGTCACTTTCAGCATAATCTGATAATTTTGTTCTGAAGTGACTAGAGAGGAAATGTATTGAATAAGTTCCTTAGCATGACTGACTTCTTCAGCTGTAAATACCCAGCCAATTTGATCTTCATCATCAATCCATTTGCCAACTTTATTCTTCATACTTTATATCCAGAGTTTGCTACATTTTCACCCTCTACAATTGGTTAATTCTTGCATTTTGATGCAAACAAGTTTCTTCATACGTCAAACTAGATAAAAATTGAGTTCAAGCCAGGTGAAGCTCACTTCTAGCATCATTTATTATAGTGTATCTCATTTTGTTGCACTAGATGTTTTATATCTATATTAGATGTAAAAATATCCTGAAAATATGGCTTATTTTGGTCCCTTAAACTTAAACACTCTTTCTAACACTTAAACTTATAACTTAAAGTTTACATGTTAAACCCATGTATTGCCATATTCCATTTCCTTGAACAACATTAAAGAAAGAGGAGTGTGATATACACATATTTTATAATTTAAAAGGTCTTGGGTTTGATGAATTAGAAGATGTTAGAGTATAGGTGTTAATATAGCAAAACTTGGAAGTAAATCTAGACACTATTAATTGACTAACAATCAGTTCAAAATTTCCAAACTCTTTACCCATATCTAATACCACTCCACATATAGTGTTAGCACGAAAAAACACGCACACAGCGGAAGCAATTTTGACACATATAAAAATATGTGAAAAGAGAAGAAAAACAAATACTCAACAAATTCTTAATAATTTTATTTAACTCAAAACTCAATAATAACAATATCAAGTCTAGCCTTTCACTCACGACAACTCACAAATTTCAACTCTGAGGTTTTCCCTGAAACCCACTCTCAAATCTCAACTCAACTCTTCAAGAAAACAATGTAGCAATTCCAATAGTTTATATAGACTAATGACAAGAGTTAGTAACCGAAACTATTTTGGACTTCCGAACTTCTGAACCGTCTCAAATACCGGAACTAATATGGACGTGGACTTGACTTGCTTAAATGACTTGAGCATGACAAAAGGAAATTGACTAGAGAACCAAATACGGCATGGACTTGATTGGCTAATTAAAACTTAAGGAAACTAAGAAGCGGACAACCGACTAAAACTTTAATTTAATAAACATATTAATAAAATAAGCTTGGTTTATTTTCCTTTATATAGACATTGTTTAAGGAAAAATAGTCTTTTAGATAGGATTTAGGCATAGCTTGATCAAAAATCTCCTACTGCACTCAAATTTTGCGGAGATAAATTAATACATTTAGCAATAGAAGATATAACGTTAAAATCACCACCCATCAACCATGGGTATGAATTCAAGCTATTAATGCAGCTTAATTCATGCCAAAACTCTCATTTGTCACTTCCTTTGCGCTTAGTATAGATAAAAGAAGTCTTAACAACATGTACCCAAGTATCATGAGAAATCATATTATGAAGCAAGCAATCCAAGTTGAGAACAATAACAAGATGAAATCCCAATTTCCAAATATTTCAAATCTTATTAGTGACATTAAAAATTCAAAAATAAAAAAGTAGTCTACAGTGAAGGCTCTTACAGCATCAGTCATTTGCTAAACAGAATGAAAAATGATGCATTGCAATTGAATAAAGTTGCTTCAAATGATAGATAAAAACTCTATCCATCACTCCCCTAAGGTTCTAGGTGAGGATATTATTCGTGAACTATTAGCAAAAGAGAGTAGGCCCCGTTTGAATAGCCATTTTCCGCCTAAAAATTGCGTTGTTTTCCGTGATCACATTTTCCTATTACCTTTTTTCCTCACATACATCACTACAGTAATTTTTCTACAAAAAATCCAAGAAAATGCAATCCAAACAAGGTAATATTTGCTTTAAAAGCTTTCTTGGTAAGAATATACCTCCATAGCCAAATTGAAAATTTTTTTTAAGAGGTAGAACCCTTCCTCGTCAAATCTTGCTCCAATACAAGTTAGCAAGTTCTTGGAAAGGTTTAAATCAAGATAGACTCTAGCAACATTAAGGCAGGGGAGAGATTAGCTAGAGCGCTTGCTCGTTAGACCTTGTTCTAATACGAGTTAGCAAGTTTTTTGAAAGGGCTAATTCAATACAGACTCTAACAACATTAAGGCGGGGGAGACTAGTATAGCTAAATCAATCTTTGGTGGTGTTTCTACTACACTTGCAATTGAAAGCAAAATTTTTGGAGAAGTTAATAGGCAAAAATTCCAAAAAAAGAAAAAATTAGACGAATGCATTAGAGGATTTGAAATTGAATTTAAAATCAGAGGACCATTTGAAAATTCTCATGAAAAAGTTATTAATTATTTATAATCACTTGAGCTAGCACCTTAAGCAATATTTCTCCAATGTGAATCTAATAAGAATGTATTTATGATCTAACAACTAATTGTAAGGACTGATTTAAATTCAATAGCCTGAAAAAGCCTCCATAAAACTTCTAAGATTTTGCCTCCCATGGGAGAATATTTCGTACCAATGAGAACTTGAATGGACTCTCTAGTTTCGTAATTTCATTCTTAGAAAAAGAAACCACCAGCTGGTTCACTTTTGAATAGGGAAACTGGTTTTGATATGGCATGGAGAAGGTGAAAGTTGGTCTCCAAGAACATCAACAAATCGGTTGGGATGAAACTGCTTTCTAACTCCATGGTGAAGGACTACCATGGCTACTAAACCCTAATGGAAAATTTCAAAACTCAAAAAAAAAAAGGGAAGCCAAATGAATTATTGAAGAAAGGAAGCCAAATGATGCTAAAGTTTTCATCCAATATTTTAAACTTGAGTGACCGCTTTCGAGTTTATCCATTCAACCAATTCTATAGGTCATCAATTCACTATTTTTTAGTTGTAAAACTAGTAAAAAAAGATCAAATTCAAGGAATTTGTAGAAATTGTGAATTTATCTACTAAGAAAATAAAAAAGTTTATTATATATCTTGAAGAACAACAGAAATTCAACAAAATTAAACAAGACACTAGGTATTTCAACAAAGTAAATAAACGTATTATATCTATATAATACATATCTATATGAATACTTAAAAGAAAAAAGGTTTCATATTTTATACATTTTATAGACCCTATGAAAAAAAACTTCATATTTTCTTCAAGTAAATCAATAAAACATGTAATTAACTTTTCAAGTATTATACTTCATCAAAATTTTAAAAACTTTTTTCCCTTTTAACTTTAACTCCATTACTCTTATGCTTCATGCATGACATATCATGAAATCAATGTACTATTCCATTTATTTTTAAAAATCATGTCTGTCTCTCATGATAATAGCTCACCTTGAAAGGAATTAATATAAAATAAAAATATGCACCTTTAAAATAGTCAAAGAATCAATATGGAAAAGTACAACTAGAAAAACTACAAGCAGTCATGCGTAGGGGTATTTGTAATTCATAAAGCATAAAAAAATCAGTCAAAATAATTTATTTTGGATTTTGATTTCAATAAATTACAATTCTGTAAAACCAATATAAACATAATCTCTAGTATTTAATAAAATATTTTGAGAATGGATACTAGAGTTATATTTCTGAATTTTCTATTACTAGCTAGATTTCTGAAATTCTTATTGACGGCTAAATTTTCGAATTACATATAACAATGTTATGTATATGACATATATTAATATATGAGCTAAATTACTAATGAGTAATAACTAAGTACTAACCAATGAATATAAGTACTCTGAAAATATTAATGTACTGATCACTGACTAATCTACCAATATGATCTATAAATCTAATTTATAGTATAACATTACTAAATACTATCTATTCTTTAGAAAATTTTGGATATTAACCAAATTACTAGTTCTTTGGTTGAAATCTAATTGCTATTTCCAAATTATCAAGTAAAAGTTTGGACAATAATTAGATGTTCGCTTTATAAAAAAGGAAAAAAAAAGAAATGCAAATTTGAATAATCGAGTTACTAGTTTTTGGCAAATGAACACCACGTGTCATGCATAATAAGAATACAATTTGTAATACATCTTGCATTAAATGTTGAACCTTCATAATCAACCCAAGATTTCTTTTCTTTTCCATATTGCTACAAAAGATAATCTAACATAAATTCTTTATTTTTCATCCTTTACTCTCTCACTCGTTCCCATACCATCTTTATACAAAAAGAAAAACTCATGTAGACCCGATTTTTAGGCCTGTCAATCGGGCCTAATGAGCCGGGCTTTTATAAGCTCAAACTCAGCTCACTTAATTTGGAACAATTTCGGGCTTCGGGCTATGAGTTTCGAGTTCATAAATGTGAAGCTCATACTCATCTCACATAATATTCGGGTTGTGAGCCTTAATCGGGTTTAGCCCAAGCTCACTTATTACTCCTTAATTTTCTTAATATAATTACTATAACTATTAAGTTGTAAAACTAATTTAACATTTACAAGACTATAATATTAAAACTAATATGAACAACTAATAGTTCTTAAAAAGTATATAAACCAAAATTTTTTCAACAATATTTATATTTAATTCGTTCAAAATGCATGAAAAATAATAATAAAACATGCGATCATAAGACAATACATCTTTAAAAGTTGAAACTTTTTTTTATAATCTTGTGATTTGAATCCAAACATGTTTGATGATTTGTGTTTGTAAATCAAAAAGAAATCAACCGATATTATGCCAACACAAAAATTTATTCAACCAATAAGAAAAGTTAGACATTCAGTTATGCATCACTAATATTGGCTCTTAAGAAAACTCGTGGAAAAATCTTTAGATGTATTTTTATATTTTGTAATATATATATATAGTATTTAATAATAATATATTTGGATATATAATTATACATAATATCAAAATATAAATATTATATATATATACAGATAATTAAAGGGTCGGGCCTATATCGGGGTTGAGCCTAATAGGGCCCAAGCTCGGCTCATATTTAATTCGGACTTAATTTTTAGGCTCAGGCTCAGACCGGCTCACTAAAATGTCGGGTTCATCGCCTTTTTGTCGGGCCGAACGAGCCGAGCTCGGGCTGGCCCAATCCCATTGACAGTCCTACCGATTTTTAACTTCACTCCTACATTTATAATTACGAATATTAAGAATTACGCACTTTTCTTACATTATCCTATACAATATGCATCATTATCTCTCATTTCCATAATCATTCATCACCTAACTAATATTCCACACAGTCCAACTCAATTGAAAAGTAGTTTAACTCTCAGCCTTTTAAATCTTTTTTCTCTTTGTTATTTGATAACAAAACCACCCCCTCCCTCTTCTTCCTCTTCAACTAACATACCAGTAATACACTTAGGATTAACAAACTTTCCTTCTCTCTCCCTCACATAGCCTTCTCTCTCCCTTTTTTTGGCCCCTAGTCCAAATCTTATATACCCAAATAAAAATAACAACACACTAAATTTTCTACTCCTCCTTTACTCCTGTACTATACTTCTTTCAAGTCCACCTGTGTCTTCTCTCTCTCCTCAGTAGATCATCCACTTATACCGGACGCCCCTTTCCCCACCCCACCCCACCCCCATCCCCTCCCCAAAAACAATCCCCAGACTCCTTTTCTGCATTTTTTTAGCTACTTACAATACAACTCATTCATTCCCCACAGATCAATATTCACTCCATTCCCCTTTTTCCTCACTTCGTTTAGATTTATATTCTCAGCTCCACATTCTTTTCACACACTAACGGTGTCACTGCGTCGGTCTGTCACTCCGTCAGTAAGTCAGACAGACACCTGCAGCCGCAGAGCAGCCAATCCTAGAAATCAGTAAAGTTTTGCGCCTTCTTATTTTTTCTTTTTTTTTTGGCGTTTTTAAATTACGAAAGTAAAAAAAAAGGAAATTAGTAATTGCTAGAACTTACTTCATCTTTTTTTTTGGTGGAATTTTTGAATTTTGTCAGTCTAATTGAAGTGATAATGTTTTTTTTTGTTTTGTTTTAAGATTGATTGAGAATGAACTGTGGTGTAAAAGTTGCTGCATTTTTACAGCTGTAAAGAGCTACTGCAGTTGATGGAGTTACTGTAGTTGAAGAAGATCGATAATCGAATTAGTTCAACTTTTTTTTTTTTTTAAATTTTTTGGGTGATTAGATATTATATTCAGCGTGAAGGCGAATATTGGACACTGAGAATCGCGGTTGGGGGGTTTATTAATTGAAGTGAATTTGCGTGTAGAAAAAGGATATGGTGTATGAATGGGAGGATTTGGAGATTGGGGGTTATGAGGAAGAGGAGATTTAGGGCTTTATTTTAAGAGCTGCTCTTTTGATGCCGCGTCGGGATAGGATGAATTCAGATGTTAGCAGAACTGGGGGACCGGTCGAAAGAGACATTGAGCAGGTATATTTTTTTTAATTTGTTTTTGCATTTCGGAAGTTTACTTGGCTGATTATTCATTGAATTTATGTGTGATTATTTCATTTTAAGCTAAGTGTAATAATAAATTTGATGCTGTTTGCTTTAGATTAACAAATGTCTGTTGATTCTGGTGTTTGCCAAATTTTGGAAGTATTTTAATTCATGTCTCTGTTGGGGATGCCTGTAATTGATTCGGCTGTGTAGTATGCGAAGATAGAATGGTTATCGGGTTTGTTTATTTGTTTAGTTGCAAAGATCTGTGGGTTACTTAAAATGAGAGATTTATTTGTATTAAATATGTTGCTCCTATCGTTTGTAATCGTAGATGTAGATTGTGATGTTAAAGACAGGTGACATGGTCATGGATGTGCATTAGGAAGAACTATGGTTACAAATTTGCAAAATTATGAGTCCGACCAATTGGTGAACTGAGCATTCATGCATTAGTGGTTAAGGCTGTTTGTAGTCCTTGCATCATTGCTTGGAGCCAATTGTTTGCTATTACAGTGTGCACTTTGACCTTTTCATGCTTTATTTGAAATATAACCTGTTAATCTCCATTTGGCACTTATATGTGGTGCTGCATCATTTTTACCAGCAATTGTCCTGTAGGGGGAAAGTGCCATTTCTAGTTCTCATCTAGTTGTCTATTTCTTCTCAAAACCATGTAAGATTTTCCTAATAAAGTTATTAATTGACCTTCAACAGGCTATCACTGCTCTTAAGAAAGGTGCATATTTGCTGAAGTATGGAAGAAGAGGAAAGCCTAAATTTTGTCCTTTCCGGTTGGCAAATGTAAGCACTAATTTTACCTTCCAGATGTGATATTTAGTTCTTGTGTTTTGCTGCTCTATTTTCTTTTTATTGCATGTTCTATGCCTTAGCATGCTTTTCCAGAATTGTACCTGTAGATGATCCTTTTCCTCTGTTTCCTTCAAACTTTTCTTGTGAAGAATGTTTGCTAGTGCAGAAACTTTTAAATCATTGCTTGCGGTAGGTAAACATAAGTAATGAAGTATTGTTCCAGTAGTTAATATTGTTAAGGATCTATAATCAGAAGTTCAGTTCAAGTTTATTCTTCTTTAAATGATGTTGGTATCTGAAGTATCTGTTTAATCTCAGTAAAGCCTAGAAACTCTTAGCTACGTGCTCAGGTTGCATTTTCTGAGGGGCTTCTTTCAGTTAATTTAGTTAAATAACCTATTTAAAATTTTTTTTTGGCTAAATTTGTTTGCGCTTCTATGTTTGGGTTTCTTGATCTATCCATTATTCAGTATAGATAGAATTTATTCAGTAGACATAACACCAGTAAGGAAATTATTGAAAAATAGGTCACTTGCAAGACCATTAGAGTGTATATGATGATCATGTTTACATCTAGACAAACAAGCAAGCACACATAGAATAGATTCATATCAGCTACTGGGTAACCTACTCAGGGTATTCCTGTTCTGGTGGCCATTTATTATACCAAAATTTCTTCCAGGCTAAATTGGCTCATTTTATATTTTGTCGAATTTTTGTAATATTTGTTTCAAGTACCATCCCTTTTTTCTTGACTCTGTGTTGTGTTTTGGAGTTTGTCTGTCCATTCTATGTGCAGAAGGGTGGCATTGCTTCCATGTCTTTCACAGAAAAAAATATTGTTGCTTAGGACCAATTACGAAAGCATGTTTAATGCAGGCTTTTGCAGTTTCAATCATTGTTTTATCTTAAAAGGGTCGGATGATGATTTGATATGCATGTCAATATATGTGTATTTCTGGTACCCAGGTATTATCTCAATATATTTTGTTTCAATAAAAGATTTGCTTGTTTTTTCCCCTTTGATGTTAATATATGAATGCTTTTGGTTGCTTTGCTTCCATGCAACTGTGTAGCCAGTTACAAGCAGTTTCAACATGTAAACGTTAGCTGTGGATGTGTTGCAGGATGAGTCTGTTCTGATGTGGCTTTCGGGGAAAGAGGAGAAGCACCTTAAACTAAGTCATGTGTCCAGGATTATTTCCGGTCAGCGTACTGTAAGTATTTATCTCTTTGTTATCATTAAGAAGCTCATAAATGTTGGACTATTTTGTTTACAAACACGCTTATAAATCTTAGGCTAAGCTGGTTTTTTAATCAAATTTATGCTGTTTTTTCACAGAAGTAATTGCTATCCAAATATGAATGCAGAACCTTTATTCTTTTTTTCTGGTTCTGATTATTTTGAATCTGTTATGAGAGACTTAATTATGGGACAAACTAATACCAATTCGGTCCACTTGTCCCTGAAAATGATTTCCAGTGGAACTCACTCGTAAAGTTTTGTGTTTTTTACGTACTGAGAAGATAAATTTGAAGATTACTAACAATTGTGGAATAACTCCTATCTCATTTGACAGCTTGTATTGTCTTAATTCTGTACTTCAAAATTTTATGTTTTAAAATTTCTTTATGATTTGGAAGCTAGTTTTCAAGTGCGCCTGCACACACACACACACACACATATTTGTTGAGGTCATGTTTCAAACAATAATTGCTGAACAAGAATCATTAAACTAACATTTTCTTTGTAAACTAGGAAGAAAAATTACAATCAAACTGGACCTAACAACTCAGTCAGCTGGTATGAAGTTTTAGTATAGCTGGATTGCTGAGAATTCTCAAATGTCACAACCCTGTCCTTTAATGATTTATACTGAGAACATGGGACTAACCCAATAACTTTGAATGTAAATCACCAGCTTAAAATATTTAAGCCAAGTTTTAAATAAGTGACGAGGAAAGGTACTTATTATAAAATGTTCACCACATATCCGTTACAGTTACTCCCACAAGATCCGTAATGTGCTTTGGTGGTGCATTTACGTGCTTTGGCAGTGTCACCTAGGGCTGCAAACGACTCAAGCCGGCTCAGTGAAAGCTCGATTTCAGCTCTGTTGACACTGAGCTTGAGTCGAGCTCAAGCTGGCTTGGTGAGCCAGCCAAGTCGAGCCGATTATCGGTATACTTGCCTCGTTGGATCATTGAACCAGATCAAGTTCATATTTTTAATATTTTATATTTTTAGTGGTGAAATTACATGTATTTCCCCTATATTTTTATTATTTACTACTGTAATATGTTTATTTTATCCAATTTAAAAAATAAAAAAGTTGTTTTTATTTGAGCTCGAGTAGGCTTGAACTTGTGTTTGACCTCAAGCTCAAGTTTCAGAATGAAAGATCATCAAGTTCGAGCTTGAGTTCGAGCCTAGCAAAATTGAGTCGAGCTCGGATCGATAAGGCCAAAGTTTGACTTGACTTGGCTTGTTTGCAGCGCTATTGTCACCTACATGCTCTAGGTGGCTATCTTTCTTTGACTCAGCACTTAGCCCTTTAACACTTAGTTCCGACTCTTCCTTTAGGTTTGGTCTATTACCGAAACTAGCAGACGATATTAAGGGAGATTAGAAGTTTTGGCATTTCTTGATGTACGTGTTCATGTTGATTGAATGCAGTTAACTAAGCCAATTTATGGTTTCAAAGTGCATGCTTGTTAGATGGGAAGGTTGATGGCAAAGTCCTGTATTTTGTGATGATGAAACAGTTGGGACAGGAAGACTGCCTTCAAGTTGGTCTGCTTACAATTTACACCTATTGAAAAGAAGTAGCACATAATTCCAAATAAAAGAGATGTATTTTTGGGATATAAGTTTCTTTCACCTCTCGGGAGCTGAGTTCAAAATTGTTTGGTGCAGATGTTGAGCATAATACTGGAGCTTTTAGAAAGTCTCAGTAATGTAGCATGAATGACTTAAGTGAGTTGTTTGGTGCTTAGATACTTGTCTTGTGGCTATGAACTATTTGAAGGTACCTTTAACTAAATAAATAGGTTTACTAGGAATTTGAGATATGAAGATACTGGTACAAGTTTATACTAAAACGAAACAAATAAATTACAAAAGATACCTTGCATCATGATACATTCTGAAGCTATGCTTATTATTACTTTTGAGCTGGAATTAGTGATATTGGAAAAAAAAGAGTAGCAGTTAAAAATATGTGTTTCTATTGCTGCTATTTGGCTGCAGGATACTGTTCTCCCAATTTTGTCAACTGCTCCGTGCTTTGACCAGATGTAGTCATCCCCCTTTTTTTTTTTTTTCAAATGCTATGCTTGATTAATTGCAATTTTCTGGAAGAAAGATATGGAGATTCTTAGGAAGGGATTCCTTTTTCCATCTGTAGAGTTAAAGCCCCTCACATATTCTATTTTGGGCATTCTAATATAGCATGCAGCTATTCTTACTGTTGGTAGCCTAATTATCTGTCTACTGTTCATAATATCACACATTGTTAGTTCGCTACATTGCTTATTCACTTTGGTGAGAATTTTCTTTTGGGTCAATCTTATGTACAGCCCTGTAAAGTTCCTGTTATAGTTTTGTTTCTGTTATGTCAATTAATGTGGCTTGGTTGTATTTGTTCATTCAGCCGATTTTCCAAAGGTACCCACGACCAGAGAAGGAGTATCAGTCTTTTTCCCTCATATATAGTGACAGATCTCTTGATTTGGTAAGGCAGTGATTATTTAAGCTTTTATACAGCCTAGTCTTTTGCACTCTGATCTTTTTACATTTTTTTTAAAAAATATTTTCTGTTCTTCTGATTTTCTTCTTTTCTGGTGTATCTTGATTTTTCCAGATTTGCAAGGATAAAGATGAAGCAGAAGTATGGTTTAGTGGTCTAAAGGCATTAATTTCACGTAGTCATCAGAGAAATGGAGAACAGAATCAAGGAGTGATGGGGTTTCATCTGAAGCTAATAGTCCTCGAACGTACACAAGGAGAAGTTCACCATTACATTCTCCATTTGGTAGTGGTGACAGCTTACAGAAGGTACTTATTTTCTTATTTCCTCAGCTTTGATGCAGAGACAGATTAACAGAACTGTGACATATACCTGCATGCTCTATATATCCAAATAATTGACAATAAAGATTTCTTTCAAAAAGTTGAGTGGATTCTTCCATTACTTGCTCAGGATGGTAACGATCAATTTCGCCTTCAGAGCCCATACGATAGTCCCCCTAAGAATGGTATGGATAAAGCTTTCTCAGATGTAATATTGTACACCATGCCACCGAGGGGTTTCTTTCCCTCAGATTCTGCTAGTGGTTCTGTCCACTCCTTGTCTTCGGGTTCGGATGGCTTACATGGTCAGATGAAGGCAATGGGAATGGATGCCTTCAGGGTGAGCCTTTCTAGTGCCGTTAGCTCATCAAGTCAAGGATCTGGTCATGATGATGGTGATGCATTGGGTGATGTTTTTATTTGGGGTGAAGGCACTGGAGATGGTGTCCTTGGTGGTGTGCCTCACAGAATTGGCGGTTGTTTTGGTAATAAATTGGATTCTTTACTGCCTAAAGCTTTAGAATCTGCAGTGGTACTCGATGTTCAGAATATAGCCTGTGGTGGACGTCATGCTGCCCTTGTAACGAAGCAAGGGGGGATATTCTCTTGGGGTGAGGAGTCCGGGGGGTAGGCTTGGGCATGGTGTAGATTCAGATGTTTTGCAGCCAAAGCTTATTGATGGCCTCAGCAACACAAACATTGAGCTTGTTGCATGTGGAGAACGTCACACTTGTGCTGTAACACTTTCTGGTGACCTGTACACATGGGGTGATGGTCATTTTGGTCTTCTTGGGCATGGTAATGAAGTGAGCCATTGGGTCCCAAAAAGAGTAAATGGGCCATTAGAGGGAATACATGTTTCATCAATCTCCTGTGGGCCCTGGCATACCGCTGTTGTGACGTCTGCTGGGCAATTGTTTACCTTTGGTGATGGAACTTTTGGGGTTCTTGGTCATGGGGATCGCAGAAGTATTTCAAGACCTAGGGAAGTGGAATCTCTTAAGGGACTCCGAACTGTACGAGCTGCTTGTGGTGTTTGGCATACTGCTGCAGTTGTCGAAGTTATGGTTGGAAATTCAAGTTCCAGCAATTGTTCTTCGGGTAAACTATTCACTTGGGGAGATGGGGATAAAGGAAGACTTGGGCATGGTGATAAGGAACCAAAACTTGTCCCTACCTGTGTTGCTGCCCTTGTTGACCCTAATTTTTGTCAGGTTGCTTGTGGACATAGCCTGACTGTTGCTCTTACAACCTCTGGTCATGTATACACTATGGGCAGTCCTGTTTATGGCCAGCTAGGAAATCCTCAGGTTGATGGAAAGCTCCCATGCCGTGTTGAAGGAAAACTTGCTAAGAGTTTTGTGGAGGAGATAGCTTGTGGTGCCTATCATGTGGCGGTTTTGACTTCAAGGACTGAAGTTTATACATGGGGAAAAGGAGCAAATGGTAGGTTGGGCCATGGGGATACAGATGACAGAAATTTTCCAACGTTACTAGAAGCCTTAAAAGACAAGCAAGTCAAAAGTGTTGGTTGTGGTACTAATTTCACTGCTGCCATTTGCCTTCACAAGGGGTTCTCCGGGGTTGATCAATCTATGTGTTCTGGCTGCCGTCTACCATTTAATTTTAAAAGAAAGCGCCATAATTGCTATAATTGTGGACTTGTATTTTGTCATTCATGCACCAGTAAGAAGTCACTTAGGGCTTCTTCGGCACCGAATCCCAATAAACCTTTTCGTGTCTGTGACAATTGCTTCAGTAAATTGAAGAAATCTATTGAAACTGATGCTTCATCTCATTCTTCAGTGGGCAGGAGAGGAAGCATAAATCAGGGATTAAGCGATATTATTGACAAAGATGAAAAAGTGGATACCAAGTCTCGTCCTCATCTTGCTAGGTTTTCTTCAATGGAATCATTAAAACAAGTGGAAAGCCGCTCTTCCAAGCGAAACAAAAAATTAGAATTCAATAGCAGCCGTGTATCACCTATTCCAAATGGAAATTCCCAATGGGGAGCACTCAATATCTCTAAATCTTTTACTGGATCATCCAAAAAGTTTTTCTCAGCATCTGTTCCTGGATCAAGAATTGTTTCACGAGCAACATCACCAATATCTAGACGGCCTAGTCCACCTCGTTCTACTACTCCAACTCCAACTTTGGGGGGGCTTACATCACCGAAAGTTGTTTTGGATGATGCAAAAATGACAAATGATGGTCTTAGTCAAGAAGTTATTAAGTTAAGAGCTCAGGTATTAGTTTTGTCATATTTATTCGTGCTCTTGCAGTCACTTTCATGAATCATGTCATCTTACTTGAACTTTTTAACATTCATGTCTATCTGCATAAGTAAAATGGTTGTAGGTTGTAAAGGTGATGCTCTTTTCTTAAAATCAACAACCAGAATAGGTGGTACTAGCTGCAAAGATTATGGAAGAATCTGAATGTAATTGTTGAATGATATTGTGATCTGAAGATTAAAGCAAGTTTCAGGATCTTAGTTGTAATAACATCTAACAAATAAAAATTTAACTTTTTAAGTTTGCAATGGAGAATAGGAGAATGGAGGGAAATAAAGAATATGAAGAAAGGAGTTGAGATGGCAATCCTCGTATGTGTTTGATGTTATGTTCCCTTGCTGGTTGTCCAACTTTATTATCATACAACCAACAAAGAGCAGGTGAAAAAAAGATAAAACCAATTCATAAGGTGGATATAAAGAGAGAACGAGGGTGATCCTTGGAGTAAACTGGACCTTTTCTACATGAGTTGTGCTTTGGTGTGCTTTACATCTAAGCACAGGCTTCAAGTTCTAACTATAAGAGAAATTTATTTTCTCTTTTGTTTCTTATTTCACAAGGAATAATTCCAATTTGGCTTTACACTGGACATGCCTTCTACTCATTTCATGATTTGGCAAGTAGGCAAGAAAAAATCCACTGTGAGATGAATTAAATTGTCTTCACTGGTTTTTGTATGGTGTAAACAAGCATTTGCAGAGTGTTACATTAGGTTTGAATGCATCTAAAAGTTAAATACAGATAATGATAGGCTATATTCAACAGCCCCAGGTTTATGCTGCATCTTATGGTGGAAAAGGTTCTGCCAGTAACTTTTAGGCCTCTATTTGAATTAGCAGTTTATGTATTCCTGCATTTTGGGGTATTGCATAACTGATGACTTAAACATCTTAAGGAATTTCATTTATCCTTTCCTTATTTATAATAAAGTCAATTTAGGGATGTGATTGCCTCAGTTTTTGTATTATATCTGTTAAACTGATCCAGAAAAACCTGTGTTTAAAACAAATGCTTGACTATTTAGTGCTACATTTTTTCTGGATACTCAACAGTATTTTGCATTTAAATACATTTCCTCAAACTTTTGTGGCTTGGCTGTCTTTAAGATTTCATTCAGAATTGAACATTTCTTTGGAACTTCTGTACTGGAATGTCAATGCCTGTTGAAAAGTTATCTGTAGTTTGATGAATTTTGTGTCTTTGATTGTCGTGAATAACATGCCCAAGTCTGACAAATTAGTTTTCCAGGTGGAAAATCTTACTCGTAAGGCTCAACTTCAAGAAATAGAGCTGGAACGAACTAATAAGCAGCTGAAGGAGGCAATAGCAATTGCTGGGGAAGAAAGTGCAAAATGCAAAGCTGCTAAAGAAGTAATAAAGTCACTTACTGCTCAGGTAACATGAAGGTTTAGACTCGTTAATTCTTTTAAGTTGTCATTCATTTTCTACAAAGATTCACGGATGATTGTATTGGCTTTTGTTGCATTTTAGATGAATCTGTCTGCTGGAGTTTCTTGTGCAGGGGGACAGGGTTTAATCTTTAGTTTTGATATACTTGAATTTTGTCTTATATTACTATATTTTCAATGAGTTTAAAAGGGTAGTGACTTGGAGGGTTTGACTGAAAGAAGGTGTGCTAATTCACACTTAGGTCACATGGTGCAATATGCTGATGGTTGGGAGTATTGGAGTTCTAAAGTGGCTAAAGTTACGTTGGTTGTTTGTTGATATCTTGTCTGACATGTAAAAAATTTGCCCTTTCTGATTGACTGACTGGTCAAGGATTTCATTTTATGTCTAATTGAACCAATGTTTATTCTCCCAAAATACAATGTATACTTTTCACTCAGATATAGCATTTGAAGTCGATTATTATGTGCTTCTTTTGATGCATGTCACCCTAAGTCTAATTCCCTTCTTCCCATATTATTTTAGAATGCTGTTTATTGTTAACAAAAAAAATCTGTGTTTTCAGCTCGCACTTAAAATCCTTTGTGCCAAGTCAAGTTTGAGCATCCAGTTTCTTGCAGAAGTTTTGAAATCCATGCCTAGATCAATAAAAATGTTATGTCAATGAAGTAATATTTTAGCTTGTGTTGAACCCAGAAAGTATGTGGAGGTGACTACTCAAGTCAGACAAAGAAAAGATTCTATGAGTTCATCAGCTACTTCATTTTGCTCTGCTCTTGAAACAACCTGAGCTTTGCACTTGCTTGAGAAATTTTGCGGACTAAATTCCAAAGCCAGTTTTCTTAGCATACCATCCACATGTTTATAACCCGTTCGAACAATTTCCCATATCCAGTGTCAGATAAGCTATTTAGGTCTAACTATGAGCTCACATTGAAGGAGTAATGCAGTCATGGCAGCCCAACATAGGAATCGTACTCACGAATTGCATGGGGCTGCTATGTTTTGTACCGTAACAATAGAGTTGTGCATTAGCCAATCAAGTTTTGGATCTCAAAACCAATGGCTTAATATGCTTGGCTTGCGTTGTTAGTAGCAGATACGCACCCAGTGTGGACAAAACTTCGTGGTCTTCTTCCTCTTCTTTTTTGTTTTTGTTGAACAATAGTGAATCTAGATCCTCTTACGTGTCCAAATGTGTATTGGATTTTCTAACAAGGTGGTAGAAAAGAGTCGGTGTTAAAAGAAGTTGATACTTTTTGATAGTTCATTGTCTCACTAAGGTGATTAGTGGTTTTAAGAGGTGTCAGCTTAAAGACTCCTCTTAACTTTTACCTCACGAGCAATTTTGATGATAAATATTTAATTAAGCTAATGGGCAAATGAAGCTTAAAAATAAATGGCTTTGTGAAGATGATGGTTTTCCTATCTAAGCTTGTATTATATGACATGCTTGCTAAATTTAAAAAATTTTAACTCTTGGAAGCTTATCTTGCTTCATGATATTTATTGATCTGTCAATTATGTTTTGCTGTACAATGATAACTTACATAATTAGGTATGAAATCCATTTGTCAATTGTTTTGCATGTTCATGCTTGAACTTCATAGTGTTCAAATTCGTCAATGTTAGTGATTTGAACTGTTGTGATCAACATTAATTCTGTATTCTTGCCATGGTTTTAGAATGATTCTCTAGGGTTTTGGTTGAAGTGATCTATTGGCACAATATTCATTCGTTATGTGATCTGGATTTAAAGTTAAAACCTTTTCTTTTTCTAATGTTGTAGTAAGAACAGTTGTCAATCTCCAAAGGGATATAAACTTCAATCAAATCAGTTTCATTCCTTTTAGTGTCGATAATTTGTAACATTGTTGTACAAGTGCTGGAGTCGTTTCTATTAGAGGTAGAATGGTATGTAGAGTTGATTGGTAGCTACAGATTGGATTAAAAATGAATTTAGTAGATTTTGTCGCTGTTGCTAATCTTTTATTGCATATGATAGCTGAAGGAAATGGCGGAAAGGCTTCCTGTTGGTGCTGCCAGAAACATCAAATCTCCTCCCTTGACTTCACTGGGTTCTAATCCTATCTCTGGTGATGTTCCAAATGCTTCTACTGACAAATTGCATGGTCCAGCATCTGGCCTAGAACTGGAATCCAATGGAGTAAATAATCAGTTACTTCCCAATGGATCTAGTACCAACAGTACTCGTAGTTCTGGTCACAACAAACAAGGGCATTCAGAAGCAGCTGCAAGAAATGGGGGCCGAACAAGAGAAGGTGATTCTCGTAATGAAAACGAATGGGTGGAGCAAGATGAACCTGGTGTTTATATCACACTTACCTCCTTACCTGGAGGTGCAAAAGATCTTAAGCGAGTACGCTTCAGGTATGCATTATCATCATCTCTAGGTTGTCTTTCATGCAATGTCTGGTGTTTTTTTCATACTGTTTTTATGCTGCATATTATATCGCTACTCATTTTGTGGCTACTTAAAGCATGCTAAGAGCCAATCAGGCATGGGAAGCTAGAGCAGTTGTGTCATTTTAGTTCATAAATATGTCTGACTGCAGTTACAAGTGACTACAACTTTGGTTTTATGTGCTATCAGATATTTGTTACCATAAATATAGATGCTAAGCAAGGAATGAAAGAATTGTTTAATAACTATTTAACACAGGAATGTCATAATCCAAATGCAATGTTTTGCTACTTTTGCATCTACCACAACTGATGCTGAACAGAGAATTTTCTTGCATTAATATTATTGCAAATGTAAAAGTGATGAAATTATGGACCTGGATTCTAAAGAATGAGGATGACAATTGGAGACTGAGTGCCGAGGATAACTAGAATGGATATGACAGCAGGGTAGAAAGAATTGGCTTGCTAAACCTGTTTCATGAATTAGTTACCATTTGGTGGTATCCAAGCTATAGTCCACCTAATGGGCTAGAGACCTCATAATTGCTGGACCAAAAATAACCTCAAAGATATTCATAACATGATTCATCTCCAAAGCTATTTCCTTTGTAGAATGAATTGTAAAAATGCAACTTGGATAGTGTAACAGCCTTTTGCTTTTGGTGTCTCCATTTCAACCGTTATGTATAAATTGTCCCTGCTTATAGCTACTACTATAAATTTAAAAAGCCATAAAAAGTTTGTATAATCCTAAAAAAGAAAATGCACGTGAATAATGTCCTGGATATGTTGAATTTTGTTTAGCTAGTTTCTCTATAAATATGGATTTAAAGATGCAATTTTAAGTCTTCTTCGTAGTAAATGCATCGATTGTACACAGATAACCAGCTTTTACCTTGGACCTCTTTGACATTGTAGCAAACAACTAAATGTCTCAGAGTGTAGATATCTTAAATCTGGTTGCCAGCAATGTGAATGCACGGTTCTATCTGCGGCAATGTTTTAAATAATTTTCCTAATAAAAAAAAAGGGACAAAACCATATTGCCAATTGAGGCTATACAGTAGATATCTGAATCTTGTTGCCTATTCACATCCCACCCTGCAGTAAACAAATGAAAGAAAAGTTTGTTGTCAGTCTTATGTTCCTTAGCTATACATCTATGCATTAACTAAATGCTGTTTTAGTTCATTCTATCCCTTTCTATTGTTCTGATGTAACGAAATGACAAGTTACACTGATGAGAGAAGGTAATTTGTACACGCGATTTTGCTTAACTATGAATTTGAGTATTTGAATCAATGGTTTATTGCAGCCGGAAGCGGTTCAGCGAGCAGGAAGCAGAACTTTGGTGGGCAGAAAATCGGGCAAGAGTATATGAACAGTACAATGTACGCATGGTTGACAAGTCAAGCATTGGTGTAGGAAGTGAGGACTTAGCACATTGACATGTCGATACATCATATGTATATGCTGTCTCTTTTCTTTACCTTTTCTACGTTACTTCCAGTCATATAGGGAAGATCATATTGATTGGTAGGATTGGCTTTCTTTTCACTAAGCGTTGGAAGCAAAAAGTTTGCCTTACCAGGATAGAGCAGTAGAGGTTGCTATTGTGCTTTATCGAGTCCCCTGTTTTTGGTTCTTTTTCTTCCTTTTTTACCTTCACCTCTTTTCCCCTTTTATTATTTTTGGCTTGACTATGCTGTTTCATTTTTTCTCCCAGATGACACAATGTGTGGGGGATGAGGGTGAGAAATGTAAAGTTCTAGTAGGCTGCTGGCTCTTGTTGGGAGCAGCTTCCTTGTAAATTCCACAAGCAAATGTATCTTTAATTTTCTTGCTCATCTTTCTCCTTCACTTCATTTGGTTTAGTTGCAGGTGTTGTATGGTTATTGCTGTTCCTTGTGAAATTTCTCTTTTTGATTATATTCGGAGCGCCATGATGTCTGTATTTAATTAGCGGAAGGTTCATGTACTGCACAGAATCTGTCATTTTGAAAGCATACAGTAAGTGCAAATAGTTTGCAATATTATTTCTCAGAACACCGTGTCAAATTAAACTTTGAATAGGCACCATTCCAGAACTATTGCAGATTTACAAGTTAGTCATACTTCCCAGCCAACCCTTGTAATTGTATTGTCATACTGCAGAAGGATTTTGCTGTCAAGGAAAACGTTTTTTCAAGTGCGTATTCAAACAAATGCATATTGATGGGTTTCTTCTACGGTGTAGAAATTGTATCTCTGCTGAGGGAGACATCGGATTGACGAGGGTCAAATATGCCGAATGGAAATGAACATGGGCCAGTGCAGTTTTCAGAAAATGCACATTAAATGGGAGTAGGACTTGGGAGGAACCGGCAAAAAAGATTTCCTTCTTCTCTTTCGTGGGATCCATCAATGTTATTATAGTGTCTGTGAAATATCGGAGGTCCCTGTTTGGCATAGTTATTAAACCTTGCTAAGGAAGGAATCCAACGGATGGTTTAGATGGATGAGTTGCTGGTTTAATCGGTCGATAGATAGTAGAACTGATAGGTACTAAAAAATATTTATAAGGAAAATAGAATTATGGCAGTTCGTAACTCCAAATTAAATTATGGACGTTTTTCAACCGTTCAATCATTTTTATGAGACAAGTTACATGTTTGCCTCTAGACATGGAAATAGAAAGGCATTAATATAATTCCCCTCCTGATTTCCCATATTCCCAACAGCCTTTCTACCTGCCTTGCAACCTCTCCACTCACTTTCATCACTTCACATAAAAATATTGCACCAAAAGCTAATATGATGAAATTGATGACTTTTTGAATTGTTAAAAAACAAAATTCATGTAAGAAACAACATTTCCAAAGCTATCGAATCGAATTTGTAAAATCGAAATTGAATCCATCATATTAAAGCGTCGGATAAAACATCAGATTTTTTGAGAGACTAAACTTGGAAGAGGAGGTTTGGATGAGTTGGGCGGAAGAGCCTGCGGTGTGTTGGGTGCGTTTGGAAAGAGGGCCAGTGAAAGAGGTGGCAACGGCTGGTGCGGTTTTTGAAGGAGAGACTCAACAAATCAAAGAAGTGGGCATAGGGTAGCAAAGAAAGGTAGAAAGGACAGATTACACTCAGTGCAAAAGATGTGCAGGGATATTGTGGTTAGATTTTGGTGATGCATTGGGTTAATTCTTTAATTAAGTTAATTTAGGTGCTTATTTGGAAATATGAAAAAATTAGAAGAATAGCGTCTGTGAGTTTGAGACTCACAAGCATATGTCATGCTACTGCTATTCTATTTATAAATACATGTAGTAATATATTAGTTATCTTAATTTGCATATAATTTATAAATAAAGTGTTTTTAGATATTAATTATTACATGTATAAAGATATATTCTGAAAGGTTAATCCCAATAAATTATCTTGTAAAATACACTAGTAGCTTACAGATAACTCGGATCGTGTGCATCCCTAGTGCTTTCTACATCCTTAAATCATCTATTATTTTAACAAATCTTTTCATTATTGACATGCATTACATATTCATTCTTGATGGCCCATACTATTTTGAAACTAATCCATTATTACGTCCTTAATCTCTAAGTTCTTGCTAAGAAAAAGGTCTAACAAATGATCCAGAGTTACCTTCTTGTTTGCTGTTAAAGAACTTGATTGTTTTTTCTACCAAAATCAATAAAAAACCAGCAAGATCCACCAACTGCTGCTTCTTCTGGTGTCGTAGAATTTATTGCGATGGCTCAATTTTAGGATAAATGTGAAGCATGATTACATAAACAAATCCATCTATCTACTTTTGGACAACAATAAGTACGTCGGAGTTGTAAAAGTAGTAAATAATGTCCTAAACCGGGTTATTCTCCCACTAAAAAGGGAACATTGATCACTTCATTTGTGTATTTTTTGCCCATGTTAATTATTGATTTTTGTGGAGATATTGTGGTCACTTTACAAAATCATGTGAGGTATATATGAGCAAATCAGTCACAAATAGGGTTGCCCGACCCGATTACACCTAGTTTTAAAAATTGGAATTGTAACGCTCTGGGTCAATGAATTGGCCCAAATAACTTTTGCCTGAAATTACTAACTCAAAATGATTAATCTAAATTATTCATTGGTCCATGGATCTAAAGTTATATATTGGCCACCAACCTTAGACTCATTTAGTGCAGAAACTGCGCTAGATTCACTCTAATATCAACTGTAAAATTCTGATTCCATGGATTGACCCAAATGTCTTTTGAACAAAAAACATAAGTGCAAAATAGTTAATCCAAATTATTCAATTACCTAGGAGCTTAGAGTTATATATCAATCATTTCCTTCTTCACTTCCGATGTGGGACGTTTTTGGTTTTGGAGTCTCATAATAACAGTATTGTGTTATGAAACAACTAAAAGTGTGGATGCCCCTTTTTATTCCCAAGAGGATTAATTCATGATTCATTGCTACATTACGTAAAGAAGTTACAATCCATAAATCTATTCATGTAGTGGAAGAACCGTTTCATAGGATTCTTCATATTCTTGTAGTAATAGGTATTTAATAGGATTAATGTACTTTAATCTTGTAGTACCTATATATAGTGGTACATTAACACCTTTTGAGAGGACTTTTGCATTTGTTGGAATATAATAATATCATTTTCTATTCCTCCACTCATTTTTCAATATTTCAATTCCTATTATAGTATTTCATTTTATTAGTTTTTACAACACGTTATTAACACGAGTCTTTACTTTTGAGCAAAAGGTGAAAACGGAGCCTCTACCGTGAACAAAAGTGAAACACGAGATTTTGCCGAAATTCTACCCGTATTTCTTCAAGTAACTTTTGAGTTAAATTTTTGACCCACAAACTTATTTCAATTTCTTATGGCTAACATTTGAATGATCACAAAATACAAGTGCCTACTGTTGAGCAACCACTAAACACAAACATATACTGTTTGACATCTTTGATGTAATATTTTTCCTTTTAATTCTACTTATTATCTTTAGAATTATTTGTTGTAAATACTTATATTCTAATGCATTGAGTTTTGGAGATGCTATTATAGAAAATTAATTATGTTTGAGGATCCACTTGTCCTTTGAAATACTTAAAGAAAAAGATTCGACCACCTGAAGATGATTGTTCTTTAACGAATGGCCATCAGAAGATGGTCATTATTTCAAAATCTGGTATGATAAATTTACTTATGGCTGCAAGTACACAATTATGCTATGTTTAGAATTATTTCTTTAATTGAAAATAATATTTTCTATATATTTCTTAAATATGCTCTTGTAGTAGCAATATTGGGAGAAAACTTGAGAAGTATACTGTACTTATTGCATGCTAGTTCTAGTCCATTCCCAGAAGTGAATGCGACTAAATTTCAATTTTCTAGTTATGGTTGCTGCCATGATTATGATTTTGGTAAATATGTATTTTATTATGACAAGAGAAAAAGTTACTACTTGAAGTGGGATAATAATGATAAGGACAAGAAAGTAAGGATCCTGAAGATAAATGTCCCGAAATACATTTGACGAATCAAAATTATAATAGCATTTTCACATGGCAAATTTCTTTAAACGTCCTGAAGGTGTATGATGATTGATTTAATTTATGATAGTAATTAACTTTTCTTCCTGAAGAAGAAATGGATGTTAAACATTTGGGATCAAAGGATTATGGTGATGATATTTGTCCCATAAGAATTATGGTGATAATGATATGTGTCTCATTAATAAATGCTACTATATACCCTATTTTCCAACAAAAGAGACAAAAATAATCAGTGGTAGTGCTTAAGTGATTGAAAGCTCCAGAAGAGCCACTGCTATATTTCTCCCTCTAGGAGAAAAGTTTATGATAAATAAAACACTACTTTTTATCATGTCTCGAAAAATTTATTGAATTTGAATATCCGTCGAAATGGATATCAAATTGAGACATTAAATGAGACAATAATAGAGATCATGTTGAGAAATCAAGTGAGATAAAAGGTTAATTATATTATAATAATCATTCGAGAGAGAAATGGTTATCGATATAGTTGTCTTCATTCTTATTTGATTTATAATCATCACCTGCAGCAAACCAGAAGTTTACTGATCCCAATGGATATATGATTTGGCAAAAGTGAAAATATTTGAGAGCCGACAAGTATTTATACATACCCCCTTTATATTATATATGGCTCCAAAAGAAATTTAAAATTTATGTCGGGTATGAATCATTTTTTACAATTAAATATCGTAAAATATTGATGGGTCATCTATTGAATAATTTATTTATTCTGATGAGCTGCGATTCTTGACATTAGGGGGAGGAAAAATCAACCGAATGGAAATCATCTGAAAAATTGGATTTCCTCGATCCTCATACAAAATAATGTGAACTAGAAGTTCAAGAAATTCTTCATTTGTTGAAAGTTGCAAATCAATTGTCAGATATATTTATCGACTCTAGAAGAATCATTAAATCAATTATTCCTGCAGGAAATACTCTGGTTAAAATTGATGTCCTTGAAGGACATGCACAAGTGCTACAAATAAATTTAAAGCCGGCCTACCTAAATAAGGTATAAATTGATTCCAAATATCTCCGAAAATTAAATAAATGTCATGACAAAATTCAACCTCTTGAAGAGGTCGCTCCCGAAGAGCCAACTCCTGAAGAGAATGAAATTATAGAAAATTTAATTGGAGCCTAATGAATGTAGCACTTGATATTATAGAAGTTGATGAGGCTCATGAATCTAGATTGATTGATGAATATAGGTATAGAAATGATTGGCCAAAATGGAAAGATGTGATCCAATCTGAATTGGATTCACTGGCTAAAAAAAAGTTTTTGGACCTGTAGTCCAAACACCTGAAGGTGTAAAGCCAGTAGGATATAAATGGGTATTTGTGAGAAAAAGAAATGAGAAAAATGCAATTGTGAGGTATAAAGCAAGACTTGTAGGCCAAGGATTTTCATAAAGGTTTGCATTTGATTATGATAAAACGTATTCACCTGTAGTGAATGTTATCATATTTAAATATCTTGTAAGTTTGTAGTACATGAAAACTAGATATTCGTCTAATGGACATCGTTACTGCATATTTATATGAAAATCTTGAAAATGATATTTATATGAGAATTCCCGAAGGATTCAACATGCCTGAAGCATGCAAATCAAATCCTAAAGATATTTATTCTATTAAATTACAAAGGTCTTTGTATGGGTTCAAACAATCTGGACGTATGTGGTATAATCGTTTCAGTGAATGTTTAACTAAAGAAGGTTATACTAATGATCCAATATGTCCATGTATTTTTATCAAGAAAAATGGGTCAAATTTTGTGATAATTGCTGTATATGTTGATGATCTAAATTTGATTGGAATTCCTGAAGAGATTCAAAATAGTGTTGAATATTTGAAAAAAGAATTTGAGATCAAAGATTTTGGAAAGACAAAATTCTGCCTTGGTTTACAAATTGAGTATTTGAAAGGTGGAATTTTTGTCCACCAAACTACTTATACCCGGAAGGTATTAAAGTGATTTTATATGGATAAAGCACATACATTAAGTACCCCAATGATCGTCAGATCACTAAATTTTAATAAGGATTCTTTTAGACCACGAGAGGAAGATGAAGAGACATTTGGTCCTGAAGTACCATATTTCAGTGCAATTGGTGCACTAATGTATCTTGCTAATTGTACAAGACCTGATATATCATTTGCAGTTAATTTATTAGCAAGATTTAGTTCCTCGCCCACAAGACGGCATTGGAATGGTATTAAATATATTTTTCGCTATCTCCAAAAAACAATTGATCTTGGTTTATTTTATTCAAATAAATCCAAACCTAAATTAGTTGGTTATGCTAATGCTGGGTATTTATCTGACCCGCATAAAGCAAGATCTCAGATTGATTATCTATTTACATATGGATGTATAGCCATTTCTTGGTGATTTACAAAGCAATCATTAGCCGCCACTTCATCGAATCATGCTGAAATAATAGCAATTCATGAAGTCAGTCGAGAATGTGTTTGGTTAAAATCAATGACCCACTATATCTGGAAGAGTTTTGGGTTATCCTCCGAAAAAGATAATGCAGCTTGTATAGCTCAATTGAAAGAAGGATATATTAAAGGAGATAGGACGAAACATATTTTACCAAAATTCTTTTTAACTCATGAGTTGCAAAAGAATGGTGAAATTGATGTGCAACAAATCCGATCAGATAATAATTTGGCAGATTTATTTACCAAATCATTGCCAACTGCAACATTTGAGAAATTGGTGAAGAATATTGGAATGCGACGATTAAAAGATCTCAAATGATATTTGCATCAGGGGGAGAAATTAATACATAGGAATAGTGTACTCTTTTTCTTTCACTAGGATTTTTGTCCTGATAGATTTTTCCCTAGTAAGGTTTTAACGAGGCATATTCTGTGTAATGGATATCCAAGGGGGAGTGTTATGAAACAATTAAAAGTATGGATGTTCCTTTGCATTTTCAAGAGGATTAATTCATGATTCATTGCTACATTATGTAAAGAAGTTACAATCCATAAATCTATTCATGTAGTGGAGGAACCGTTTCATAGGGTTCTTCATATTCTTGTAGTAATAGGTGTTTAATAGGATTGATATACCTTTAATCTTGTAATACCTATATATAGAGGTACATTGACACATTTTGAGAGGACTTTTGTATTTGTTGGAATATAAGAATATCATTCTCCATTCCTCTATTCATTTCCCAATATTTCAATTCCTATTATAGTATTTCATTTTATTAGTTTTTACAACATATTGGGGAAAGATTGGTGCAATTAATCCTTTAGGGGTGCAAGTTGGGAAAAGAGTGTACTTTGAAGGGATTTATTAAAATTAATCCTATTATGAATATAGAAACATCAATAACGGAATTAATTCCTTTATATTATATTTTATAAATATAGATCATGTATTCAGAGATAAAACAAAATTTACTTTATTTATTAAAAAACAATCTTTTAAGGAAATGGAATGAAATTTTTGTTAATATTTTGCCTTAAAAATATTTCTTTAACTATAAATTATTGTTATATAATAATAACACTTTTAGTTTCAAAGTTGAATTAATCATATAACGAAAAAATAACCAAATATATTTGAAGGTATATTTGGTTAACAAGTGAAAGAATAGCTCATGAGTAGAGAGTCTCTTGTACAATATCAAGAAGAAGATTTTTTAAGATACATACATTTGCAAACTCGTACATTTTGGCCCAAAAACAAAGACCTATCAGGTCATAGAATCTGTGTGGGTGCTCAATTGAATTCCAAGTCAAACGGATTGCACTAAGCTTGATCGGGTTGATTCCTTATCTAGCAAATTAGGAACCTAGACTGGATTAATGATTTGATCGGACTGATTCCTTATCCGGCAAATTAGGAACCTAAGCTGGATTAATGACTAGTTATCTTTGTCGATGAGTTCAACTATCAACCCGGGTTCAACCAAAAAAAAAAGAAAAGAAAAAGACAAAAAAGACTACATTGTTTGGTGCTAGAGGAAATTAAAAGACAAAAAAAAAGAGAGAAGTGGCAATTAGTACAACCATAATAAAACACCTTAAAAGGTCGAACTAGTAGAGTTTCAACCGAAGCCTCGAACATAAATGTGGACAAGCAAATATTAAAGAAATAAATGCTAAACTTTATGATATCTATACAAATATATATAGAGAGCACTTTCGTGGGTATTCTTTCTCAAATTTCACCCGCCTCATCCAAGGATAGTTTATTAATTTGGAGTGGTGGCAGCATACTATTTTTTGGTTAGTACAATGGCTGGCTGCATTCTTCCTTGTTCATTTACTGACAAGTAGATATTTTAAGTATTTTTAGTGTGTTTTATTAGTTAATTTTGGTGTGTTTTTATCTAGTTTTATAGTTAATTAACTAGGGTTTTGGTCAAGATATGCATTTAGTGGTTTAATTGGCAAAAATTGCATTTCTATGGATTTTAATGGTAAAAATTTCATGTTTTTGTAGGTTTAAGAATTCAATCATCAATTGGAGTGAATTGAGAAGAGAATTGGATGATAATTGATGATTTGAAGTGGTTTAAAGAAGACATGAAGTGCAAAACATTCAAATGAAGAAATGCAAGGGAAGACAGTTTTGACATATCGTCGTATTCCGGCTATATCTTGAGTTACATACATTGGATTGAGGTGATCTTTATACCATTTTGAAGATAAGAGATAGATCTACATTTGATATGAAGACATCGAAGTCCAATTTAGTTGTTTTCCTAGACAAAAAGTCGAAACACAGAAGCTGATTTGTTTGGTCGAGAGCTGAAATAGGGGATTGACCAGTCGATAGTATTTCGATCAGTTCTCAGTCCACAAAGCTCCACATTGGATGATTCTTGAAGCATTGGAAAGCTAATTCAAAGGGCTACAACTTTAATGTTTTACACAAGAGCTAGTTCGGCCTCCATCATAGAGCAAATAGCAGTTGAAGTGAGGCCAATTTCACAGAAGTGAATACGTGACTTGGGAAAACGTGGGTTGGAGTCGCGTATTTTCAAGTCGCATTTTGTAGCCTGATTTCTGCAACTTGCTCAGTCACTTGCTTTGTTTTCACACTACTTTCCATCTATAGTTGGGGAGAGAATTTCGGCTGCATATGCTTCTGATGCAAAAAGGAAGAGGAAAGGAGCTTTATGTCTTGTCCAAAACCTACCTTTTTGACTCTCTTAACAACAAAATGTTAGAATCATTATTAGAAGAGAGCAGAACATAGTAGAAGTAGTTCATATCAGATTTTAGCATTAGAACTTAGAAGATAGTCTTGCCTTGTTCTCTCTAGCTAGCAACTTTTATGGAGAACAATTGGAGACTTCATTGTACCCATTTTGTTGAAGAAATTGAAGATCATTGGGAGTTTCTTCATTAACCTTGGCTAAGCTTTCTCTAATCTATCTTTTACTTGTGATTCATGATGTGTTCATGCAATGAACTTATGTGTTTTCTTGTTATATCTTACATGAGTAGCTAAACTTCTAGATCTAGGGAGTAGATGAAACTTATGGCTACTTGATATGAAGTGGATATGATTTACACTTGTTACATCTTGTATTAACTTGTTTACTTGTGCATGCCTATCACTTGTTGTTGAAATTTGATCACCAATGACAAGCTCTTAGTTGTTATTATTCAATGAAAATTGGTAATAATGATGGAACAACATGAGTAGAGCTTAAGTAGTAGACTCATGAGAATAGAGGTACACTTAAATGGATTAAACTTGTATTTCATGAAGGAAACAAGAGTAGAACTAGTTATTCACCATGAGAATAGGGAAAACTAGACTATCTAGGCCATTTCATCATGAGAATGAGATTTGGTAATATTGGAAATGAATCCCTAGTTAAACAATGATTGTAACATGAGGTAAATCTATTCATTTGTGTTGTTTATGCCATAAGTGGAATCTATATCCCTAAACTCAAGTATTTAGTGAATTTTCTCCATTTGTTATCTTGCAATAGTCTAGTTAAGATTTGTAGATGGTAGAAATTGTAGATTCTCTTGCTTAAATTGATTGTAGTCTAAATAATAGAGTAAGTAAAGGACCTAGTACTTGTTTAAATTGCTCCTCGTGGGATCGACCCGATATTTGCCCAAAACTACTAAATTGACATGTATACTTGCAGTCAAAACGGGTAAAATTCGGAATTAAGCTTGCACTTATATCAGAATTCCGTCAAGTTTTTGGCGTCGTTGCCGGGGAGTGGCAATTTTAGGGCCTAACAAGCTTTATTAATTTAGACCTTTATATTAAATTAGTTGATATTAGTGTAGTGAAAATTCTTGTTAATATTTTGGATTGGATATTTATTTTTGTGATATAATTACTACATTGTCTCTATTCTTCATTTTTGTAGTATATGCACCGAGTTTTACGTGTAGTAGCACCTTTTGATGTGAAAATTGAAAGGACACTACGTAGATAAAGAAGGCGTACACCACAACAACAAGAAGAAGAAGTTCGGCAACCAATAGAGGGAATTGTAATAGAATTACCATTTGAAAAAGAAATGGCAGAAAACGAAACAAATAGACGAGATCTAAGAGATTTTGCTCTATCGGGAACACAAAGATCTCAAACAAGTATAGCAAGGCCTACGGTAAACGCTAACAATTTTGAGATTAAACCATCATTAATCCAAATTGTGCAACAATCTCAATTTGGAAGTAATGCCGTAGAGGATCCGAATTGCACACTTAACCACATTTTTGGAGATATGTGATACAATTAAAATGAATGGAGTTAGTGATGATGCTATAAGGCTAAGGTTGTTCCCATTTTCATTAAGAGATAAGGCTAAAATTTGGCTACATTCTCATGCTCCTAACACCTTCATCATTTGGGATGATTTATCTAGGGCATTTTTGAATAAATATTTGCCACCGGGTAAAATGGCTAAATTTAGAATGGATATCATTAGTTTTAGTTAATTTGATGGTGAATCGTCATATGAATTTTGGGAACGGTTTAGAGAGTTGTTTCGGAGATGTCCACATCATGGACTTCCCGATTGGCTCATTGTACAAACTTTCTATAACGGTTTAGCTTTCTCTACTAAAACGACTATTGATGCAGCCGCATGTGGTGCTTTAATGGGAAAATCACTCGAAGAAACTCAAAGTTTGATAGAAGAGATGGCGGTTAACAACTACCAATGGGCCAATAAAAGAGGTAATCCACGACGATAAGCAGGTATGATTGAAACTGATGCTATCAATATGCTTAGTGCACAAATGAATAATATGATGCAAATGTTACGTCGTCAAGACGGATGTGGTCCGAGTTCTTCTACCAATGCACATGTGGCTTGTTGTTGCATATGTGAAGGAGAACACGATTCTAACGAGTGTGTTGATGTTGAGTAGGCTCAATTTATTAATAATTACAACAGGAATGTTCAAAACAACCCATACTTGAATACTTATAATTCGGGATGGAGAAATCATCCAAACTTTGGATGGAAAGATCAAGGCAATCAACAAAGGCCAACCAATCCACCGGGATTCCAACCAAGGCAACCACAATCGGAAACTAAATCAGGTTGGGAGATCGCGGTGGAAAAGCTTGCTATAGTTACTTCAGATAGGTTCGAGCGAGTAGAAGGAAGATTGGACCAACTTACTACAATGTATAGGAATGTTGAGGTCCAAATAGGCCAAATTGCTAGTTCTTTGAATAATAGAAATCAAGGAGAATTACTTAGTAAAACAGAGGTGAATCCTAAGGAGTATGTCAAGACCATTACTCTTCGTAGTGGTAAACAATTAGAGGATCCTCCGGTGGTTGAAAGTGAGAAAAAATGAGAGTGAAAAACAAGAAGAAAAAGGGAGGAACCAAGAGGCAAGTGTGGAGGAAGATAGACGGGAGAAATCAAGAGAAAATCAACCATCATCTTCCACTACCATTCCAATACCTCCAGCAGTCCCATTTCCTCAAAAACTCAAGCTAAATAAGTTTGATAAAGGTTTTGAAAAATTTGTTAGAATTTTCAAACAATTGCACATTAATATCCCTTTTGCTGATGCTGTTTTGCAGATTCCTTCATATGTGAAGTTTCTCAAGGAGATCATGACACGAAAAAGGAAATTGGAGGATTACAAAACAATAGCATTAATGGAAGAGTGCAGTGTCATCATACAAAACAAGCTACCACTGAAATTGAAGGATCCGGGGAGTTTTTCTATACCTTGCACTATTGGTAACATCGACTTTTCTAAAGCATTATGTGACCTTGGTGCTAGTGTATCATTAATTCCTTTAACGGTAGCTAGACAATTAGGTTTGCATGAGTTTAAACACACTAATATTACCTTGCAACTAGCGGATAGGTCTATTAGATATCCATTGGGAGTGTTGGAGAATGTATTGATTAAGGTTCAAAATTTATCATTCCCGTGGATTTTGTGGTCTTAGATATGGAAGAAGATATATCTATGCCAATTATTCTTGGTAGACCATTTCTAACAACTGCAGGTACCCATTATTGATGTAAAAAATGACAAACTTAAATTTGAAATAGGTGAAGAAGAGGTAGAGTTCAATTTGAATGAAATGGAAAAATACCCCTCTTTTACCGATCATGCTTGTTCTATTGGTACAATTGATAAACTAACTCAAGAATTGAGCCGAGTCAATTTTGACTTCGACCCTCTTGAGCTTTGTTTATTGAGTTTAGGTATGCAAGAGGAAAATTGTGAAGAGATTGAAGAATTGGCCAAATATTTGGATTTTCAAACACCCTATAAAAGGGGTAATGTCTATGAAAATTTGGCCAAGAAAAGGGCTACCACCACCTTCAGAGATTGAACCTCCAAAATTAGAGTTCAAGCCACTTCCAACTCATCTAAGGTACGAGTTTCTTGGAGAAATAATACTTTATCGGTCATTGTTAGTGCTCACCTAGATGAAGAGTAATGTGTAAAGTTGCTAAGAGTTCTAAGAAAGCATAAGAAAGCAATTGGATGGACAATTTCGGACATTAAGGGTATAAGTCTTTCTATATATATGCACCGCATTCTATTGGAGGACAATTACAAACCGGTGGTGAAAACACAAAGAAGACTCAATCCCAAATATGAAGGAGGTGGTAAGAAATGAAATTTTTAAATGGCTCGACGCAGGTATAATCTTCCTATCTCTGATAGTATTTGGATTAGTCCCATTCATGTTATACCAAAAAAGGGTGGAATCACTATAATTATGGGTAAAAATGAAGAGATGATTCCATCTCGGCTTGTGGTTGGGTGGAGAGTGTGTATTGATTATCGCAAGTTAAATGCGGTTACAAGAAAAGACCACTTTCCTTTACCCTTTCTTGATCAATTATTGGAGCGAATAGTCGGTTATGAATTTTACTGTTTTTTTGATGATTTTTCAGGGTATAACCAAATAGCTATAGCTCCGGAGGATCAAGAGAAGACCACGTTTAGTTGTCCTTATGGCACTTTTACCTTTAGAAAGATGCCATTTGGCCTATGCAACGCCCCTGCTACCTTTCAACGTTGCATGATGGCCATATTTTCTGATTATATTGAGAAAATTATGGAGATATTTGTGGATGATTTTTCGGTATATGGCTCATCTTTTGACCATTGTCTTCATAATTTAGATTTAATTTTGCAGAGATGCGAGGAGACAAATCTTGTGCTAAATTGGTAGAAATGCTATTTTATGGTGCAAGAAGAAATCGTTTTAGGACATAAGATTTCCTCTAAGGGAATTTGAGGTGGATAAGGCAAAAATTGAAGTCATCGAACGAATGCCTCCTCCAAGCAATGTCAAGGGGATAAGAAGTTTTTTAGGACATGCAGGCTTTTATAACGCTTTATCAAGGATTTTTCTAAAATAGCAAAGCCATTGTGTGATTTATTAAGTAAAGATACCCCATTTCAATTTGATGACAATTGTTTGGTTGCTTTTGAAAGGTTGAAGAAGGAATTAATTTCGGCACTAATTATAACTTCACCGGATTGGTCACTATCATTTGAATTGATGTGCGATGCAAGTGACTATGCGGTTGGAGCGGTTTTGGGGCAAAGGAAGGAAGGAAGGTTGCACGTCATTTACTATACGAGCAAATTACTCAATGAGACACAGCTCAATTATGCAACAACGGAAAAGGAGCTATTGGCGGTGATATTTGCTTTAAATAAATTTAGATCCTATTTAGCAGAATCTAAAGTTATCATATATACGGACCATTCGACTCTCAAATATTTGCTACATAAGAAAGACGCGAAACCTCTTCTAATTCGGTGAATTCTTTTGTTGCAGGAATTTGATGTGGAGATAAGGGACAAAAAGGGATCGGAGAACCTCGTGGCAGATCACTTATCATGACTGGAATATATCCCAATCAATGACCAAGTTCCCATTCAAGAGAATTTTCCAGATGAATTTGTCCTAACCATTGTCAATTCTCCATGGTATGCGGACTGTACTAATTTCTTGGTAAGTGGAGGAATACCAAAGGGTTTTAATTATCATCAAAAGAAGAAGTTCTTGCATGATGTAAAAAATTTTTTGGGAGGAATCATTGCTTTATAGACATTGTGCCGATGGTATGGTGCGTAGATGTATTCACGAAAATGAGGTACATAATGTTTATATCATTGTCATAACCTAGAAAGGGATGGTCATTTTATCACTTCAAAGACAGTGGCAAATGTATGGCAATCGAGGTTTTATTGGCCAACTATGTACCGAGATGCTAGAAAATATGTTAAAAGTTGTGATGCATGCCAAAGAACCGAAAATATCTCAAGAAAAATGAAATGCCCCCTTACTATGTTCTTAGAAGTTGAATTATTTGAATGTTTGGGGGATAGATTTTATGGGACCGTTTCCTAATTCTTTTAATATAAGTAGCATTTTAGTAGGCAGTGGATTTATGTTTCTAAATGGGTGGAGGCAATCGCTTCACCTAACTAACGACTCTAAGGTTGTTATTTTGGTTCCTTAAAAAGAACATTTTTAGCAGATTGGGTATTCCTAGAGTCATAGTAAGCGATGAAGGAAAGTATTTTTGTAATAATTAAATTGACTCTTTATTGCTTAAGTATGGGTTGTAGGCACAAGACATCACTACCGTACCACTCTTAAGCAAACGGACAAGCTGAATTAGCCAACCGAGAGATCAAGAGTGAATAAATCAAGGAAGGATTGGGCAAGACGTCTCGATAATGCATTATGGGGCGTATCGAACGGAATTTAAGACACCTTTGGGGATGTCGCCGTATCGATTAGTATTTGGAAAAATTTGTCATTTGCCTATAGAGATTGAACATAAAGCATATTGGGGCAATTTAAAGCGATTAATCTAGATTTATGTCTTGCAGGTGGGCGGGAGACTACTTGGAACTGAGGCGAACTGGAAGAACACTAACTACATGCTTACGAGGATGCAAAAATCTATAAGAAGAAGGTGAAATATTGGCATGATAAGCATCTCGTACCCAAACAATTTGAGGTGGGGCAAAAGTGCTGTTATACAACTCACGCCTACGGTTGTTTCCCGAAAAATTAAAGTCAAGGTGGTCGGGACCTTTTGAAGTCACTCAAGTGTTTCGTTATGGAGGCCGTTGAAGTGGTTAATGAAGAAAACGAACGATTCAAGGTCAACGGCCAAAGACTAAAACTCTATTTGGCGGGTGAAATCGTTCCCAAGGGACTCATATGTCCTTTGAGTGATTCTTCTTCAACTGAGGATCCAAATCTTTTGAGTCGAGCCAACGACTATAAACAAAAGCGCTATTTGGGAGGCAACCCAATATTTTTGTTAAATATGTTAATTTGTTATGATTTTATGTTTAACGCGTGTATTTAAGTTAATTTGTTATTTTTGTGTTATAGGTTTGGTGAACGGAAGCAAAGATGACCATTTGAGGTGAAAAATGCGAAATTTGATTAAGGAACTCAACCCCTCGATTTGTATTAAAGGTGCTTTCGATCCGTTAAAAGAGGGTAAAATGCATATTTTGATCATTTTACATGTGCGTGCATTGATAATTTTAGCAAAAGAATGATCTATGATGCATTTTGAGTAATTGGGGTAACATGAGTAATTTTTCAAAGTTTGTGTTTCTGCAAAAGTTGCAGCAGAAAACGTGGATGGCTATAAAATGCGCCATTGAATCGCGTTTTCATTAAGCCACGTTTTCAATTCCGGAACATTTGTATAGAAAACGCGCCTTCAATATGCGACACACAGGCTCGTTTTCAAGAAGTCGCATTTTCGGGCTTGTTCCAGAACGACAAAACGCGTCTTCGAATACGCGACTTCAAGTCGCGTGTTTGGGCTAAGTCGCGTTTTGGATCCTGCAACATTTATACTGAAAATGCGACTCAACAAAAGACACGACTCATTGGCGCGTTTTGTGGAGTCGGCGTTTTCCGTTCACGGGCCAACGAGTTAAAACGCGACTTCTGCTTCATCTTTCTTCATTTCCTCTTCTTCCCAACTGCGTTTTCTCTTCTTCCTCTCACATCCAATTCACCAATATTCATTTTTGCTCCATAAATTTGCTAAAAATCATCAACCCAACACCCTTTAAGCATCCTACAACCTTTGTAACCGATTAAAATCCAACAAGAACACCTAAAAATCGGTTTTAAAGAGATTGAAGGTTAGGGTTTCTAGCTTCTAATTTCTTCAATTGGAGGTCAATTGGAGGGTGTTTCATAGGGCTTTTAACATATTTACCTTCACAAAACATCCCTCTATGTGATTGAGGTAAGTTTCTTCATCAATTCTTTGGATTTTAGAAGTTCATATTTTTCAATTTCCTGAACTTTCTGACATCTTCTAATTTTGAATTTTTGATGATGTATATTGATGTTTCTGGCCTCATTTATGCTTATTAAGGTTGTTTATGCATGTTTATATGTTCAAATATAGCAAATTGATGATTGATAGTTTTTTTTAATTGCTATATTTGGCTAAAATTAGAAAGTTGGCTTAGGATGTTTTTCAGCCATTGGTGGTCATGATTATGGTTAAGAATGGTTAATTGATGGTGTTTTAGCATTTGCATTGTGTATAGTGAGAAAATTTGGATGATTTTGTTAGTTATTCGGATAAGTTTTGCTTAACCATGTTTATAGCTAATTGCATATTATTGTTGATAATTATTGATTGCTATAATCATAATTGATGCCTAATTTCACTGATTGGAATATAATTGTAACATATCTTGATTAAGTTGGTGATTTTGGGCAATTTTTGACATAATATATATCCCTTCTCGTATGATCACTTAAGTATGTTTATTTGATGTTTTATGACTTGGAGGGATGTATTTGTGGTTATTGAAGCAATTCATGTTAATTAATGTCAAAAATATGGAATGTGTCTAGTATTTGTGGCTAATTGACTCCTTTTTATTAGGTACTATGGTTAAGGGAAAACAAGTAGTATACTCCTCCTCAAGTAGTGATGAAATGGAGGTTAATGATGAGTTTGAAGGAAGTGAGGAAGAGAGAGTACCTTCTCCTCCACCGGTTGAGCAACAACAGGGTGAGGGCATTTCTCATGGTGCCGCAGCGTCCGTCTTTGGATAGTGCCAGGGTTTACCAACCGTAGGAATCAAGAGTGGTACGAGGGAGCACGCTAACTTGGAATTCCTGTTTGAGATGCACATAGGTCCCGAGGTTGAAATGGTTCATCACATCTCGGAGGCATTTTGATCAACTTGGTTGGACGCCGATTCTCACCTTGCCAACTCACTACTATCCCGACTTGGTGGCGCGAGTTCTACGCCAACATTGAGTATAAGCACGTCATAGTGGTGAGATGGTGGAGTCATAGGTATGAGGAACTCGGATTGTTTTTGTCACAGCAGCGTTTAACGCGGCCATTGTGAATTGTAACGATCAAGGCGGGGCAGTCGATCTGAAGAAGGAATTTGTTGCGCCTAATAGGAGGTGGGATCCATCGCAGGCCATGGCAAGGTTTTGCGTCTCAAGTACCAACCTTTTTGATCCACGAGGAAAGAGACTATGTTGGCGAGTGTTTCGAACCTCGCCATCGTCTCATTATTTATATGATGACCCACAACGTCATACCCAAGAAGACAGGGCACACGGAGGTCCGAAAGAGTGACATCTATTTCCTCGACTACATGTTACATAACCGGAACTCCTCCTATGCTCGAATTTCCCTGTTGAACATCATTATTAGCCATATAAGGTCTACGGCGAGGCGGCGGACTATTTCGTTCAAATTGCCATTTCCTCGTCTACTGTCTTTGGTGTTCGAGCGATTTCATGTCAACTTACAAGGGACGACTCAAGAATATGTTAAGCCGACCACCGAAATTATCGCTTCTACACTTCGTCGTCTGGGTATTGGCACAGAAAACATTCCTCGACCTGTTCAAGAGAGGCGACAAAAGGCACGTCATGGTCGAGAGGACGCTGGACCTTCCACTGCCGCACCTCCGCCTCTACCACCACAATCCAATTGGCAGCGGCTCTTTGGTCACTTGGATGACATCGAACATCAATTAGCCAGAATGGATACTCGCCTGCAGCCACATTGAAGATCATATAGGCATACGTCCACCTCCCGCGGATGACGATGACGATGAAGATGATGATGAAGAGGATGATTGAGGCTGCACCTTTGGATGGCTCTTATTTTTGCTTCCTTGTTTGCTTGTTATTGTTCATCTTTTGATTGTAGGATGTTAAATTTACATTTCGTATGTTGACTATTGGAACTTGTGGCAGTTTACTAGTAGATAGTTGACTGTAGATGGTTGATCGGTCGATAGCTCGTGATTCAAGGTTGAACTGGACCACCGCCAATCTCAATTGGGGAGTAACTTGTTCTTACTTTTGCCTTCTTTTCTTTCCCCTACACATTGAGGACAATGTGTATGTTAAGTGTGGGGGGGAGAAATGTTTGTTGTATGTTATTTTGTTTGGACATGTTATTGGAAATATTCCCTGTGCTTAAATGTTGTCTATTTTGGGTTTGCTGGCAGGGAGTTTTGTCCAGTTTTAAGGGGAAACTCTGTCCAAATTTTTTCAAAATCTTGTCCAAAATTACAAAAATTGCCCCGAAAAGTCTCAAAAATTTTCAATTTTATCTAAGGGGTACCAAGTTCCATATTTTTAGTAACTCAAATTCCCTCTATCTTTGAGACAAATGTAGGTGACTTGGAAACTTCTTTTCTCAATTAACTTGGAAATGACTATTATGTGATTATAATTTGTGCATTTATAGGAAAGTATATCTTGTAAAGTGGAGAAAATTATGCCTATATTTTGCATATTCGATGAAATTTCTTCTCTTTACTTGACTTTATAAGTTAAGTGATAAATATGGTCAATAATTGCAATACTCTTCTCATGATTATGCTTTTGAGGGAATGTTTATTATTTTTACTTAGGAAAAAAAGAAAAAAAAAGAAAAATAAAAAGAGAAGAAAAAGAAAAAAAAGAGAATAAGAGTTGTTATACTCCAATGATTTTTGTACTTAGTAACCGGGAGTCTTCATCTACAAATGTCGACTTTCGCGTAAAATGATACTTGAATTAAGAGTATGCAAGGCAACTTGAGTATGTGAAGTGTTGAGTAATCGGCGATCTTCATCTAAAAATGTTGATTTTCGCGTCAAAAGGCACTTTCACAACTTAAGTATATATTTAGCTATATTATATGAATAAATCCCTCTTTAAGTTTGAATAAGAGATGATCATGAGTTTAGGAAGTATTTTATTGACCATATGAATTACTTGCTTGTGAAATTGGGTAAGGATGAGAAATTGACTTAGATTTGTATGATTAGGGTATAATTGGCTCTCCTTTACTTGATATTATAAGTACTTGAACTTAATTGAATGATTGCATAATGGTTGTTTACCTTGTTCTTGAGAACATGAAGTTGATGATGCACATATGTTTATTTTCAAAATGTCGGATCATTGTTGGATTTGTATTTTTAATTACTTGAGGACAAGCAATAGTTCAAGTATGGGGTATTTGACAAGTAGATATTTTACATATTTTTAGTGTGTTTTATTAGTTAATTTTGGTGTTTTTATCTAGTTTTATAGTTAATTAACTAGGGTTTTGGTCAAGATATGCATTTAGTGGTTAATTGGCAAAAATTGCATTTCTATGGATTTTAATGATAAAAACTTCATGTTTTTGTAGGTTTAAGGATTCAATCATCAATTGGAATGAATTGAGAAGAGAATTGGATGATAATTGATGATTTGAAGTGGTTTAAAGAAGACATGAAGTGCCAAAACATTCAAATGAAGAAATGCAAGGGAAGACAGTTTTGACACATCGTCGTATTCCGGCTATATCCTGAGTTACATACATTGGATAGAGGTTGATCTTTATACCCATTTTGAAGCTAAGAGATATATCTAAATTTTATATGAAGACATTGAAGTCCAATTCAGTTGTTTTTCCAGGGAAAAAGTCGAAACACAGAAAGCTGATTTGTTTGGTCGAGAGCTGAAACAGGGGATTGACCAGTTGATAGTATTTCGATCAGTTCTCAGTCCACAAAGCTCCACATTGGATGATTCTTGAAGCATTGGAAAGCTAATTCAAAGGGCTACAACTTTAATGTTTTACACAAGAGCTAGTTCGGCCTCCATCATAGAGAAAATAGCAGTTGAAGTGAGGCCAATTTCACAGAAGTGAATACGGTGACTTGGGAAAACGTGGGTTGGAGTCGCGTATTCTCAAGTCGCGTTTTGTAGCCTGATTTCTGCAACTTGCTCAGCCACTTGCCTTGTTTTCACACTACTTTCCAGCTATAGTTGAAGAGAAAATTTCGGCTGCATATGCTTCTAATGCAAAAGGAAGAGGAAAGGAGCTTTATGTCTTGTCCAAAGCCTACCTTTTTGACTCTCTTAACAACAAATGTTAGAATCATTATTAGAAGAGAGCAGAACATAGTAGAAGTAGTTCATATCAGATTTTAGCATTAGAACTTAGAAGATAGTCTTGCCTTGTTCTCTCTAGCTAGCAACTTTTATGGAGAACAATTGGAGACTTCATTGTACCCATTTTGTTGAAGAAATTGAAGATCATTGGGAGCTTCTTCATTAACCTTGGCTAAAGCTTTCTCTAATCTATCTTTTACTTGTGATTCATGATGTGTTCATGCAATGAACTTATGTGTTTTCTTGTTATATCTTACATAAGTAGCTAAACTTCTAGATCTAGGGAGTAGATGAAGCTTATGGCTACTTGATATGAAGTGGATATGATTTTACACTTGTTACATCTTGTATTAACTTGTCTACTTGTGCATGCCTATCACTTGTTGTTGTTTGATCACCAATGACAAGCTCTAGTTGTTATTATTCAATGAAAATGGTAATAATGATGGAACAACATGAGTAGAGCTTAAGTAGTAGACTCATGAGAATTAGTGGTACACTTAAGTGGATTACACTTGTATTTTATGAAGGAAACAAGAGTAGAACTAGTTATTCACTATGAGAATAGGGAAAACTAGACTATTCTAGCGCTATTTCATCGTGAGAATGAGATTTGGTAATATTGGAAATGAATCTCTAGTTAAACAAGGGTTGTAACATAAGGTAAATCTATTCATTTGTATTGTTTATGCCATAAGTGAAATCTGCATCCCTAAACTCAAGTATTTAGTAAATTTTCTCCATTTGTTATCTTGCAATAGTCTAGTTAAGATTTGTAGATGGTAGTAATTGTAGATTCTCTTGCTTAAATTGATTGTAGTCTAAATAATAGAGTAAGTAAAGGACCTAGTACTTGTTTAAGTTGCTCATCGTGGATCGACCCGATATTTGTCCAAAACTACTAAATTGACCTGTATACTTGCAGTCAAAATGGGTAAAATTCAGAATTAAACTTGCACTTATATCAGAATCCCGTCATTTACTTTTTGCTATTGTTTGGGAAAATTCCAATTGTAACCTCCATGTTGCTTACTTCAAGAGTGGTTTAAATTGCCAATAATTACAAATTAATGTGCATCAGTCCTTTAAATTGCCCGAATAGCCGTTATGGTTGTAAACGACTATTTGTTTCTCCTTCATCTTAGTTTATAACTTTATCTATCTTCTTTTATTTTGTGTAGTTTTTCCTTTTCTTACTCAATGTTTCTTCTTATTGAAGGTCTACAATTCTTTGTTGTTCTCTTTCTTATTTGTATATTTCATGTTCTTGATTCATAATTTTTGCTTTAGTGATTTGATATTGTAAGTGATAATTTGCAGAGATATAATATTATCTTTTAGTTCATTTAATCTTTTTGTTAAATTAGTTTACTATATGCTTTGATTCAGAATAAATGTTTGATGTTTATTATCTTGTAATTTTGTCAATAGGAGTTTTCTATCAACAAGTTGAAGGCCCTGCTCAATGACAGTTGCAATAAAATTCAATGATTAGGGTATGTGATTTACTATTTGTTAGAAATCCAAAGCCTTTGAATTGCTTCCTATATATTGTATAAATTAAAGGCTCAAGTTTCATATTCTTTTAATAGAAGATGTTTTCCTACTTATTGGAATATAATAGATAGTGTTTGATAGTTTGTTATTGATTCTGATTGAAAACATTTGATGTTCGCTTTGTTCTTGCAATTTTATTATTATTGATAGCAATTGGCATGGTCTAAGATGAAAATTACCTTATTTATTGGACCCGCATATATTAGTAGATTTTTATTTGATAGATCATACTTTACTCTTACATCTTTAGCTCCTTCGTTTAGATCTTATATTGCTTCAATTTCGCTTATTTTAATATAAGTGGATTAATTATGACTTTCTGTTTTTATTGATAGGGTTGGGATAAAATATTACAAAAGAATAACATTTGCAAGATCAATTCGCCTCATATTTGGTTGGAATTTCATGATAGCAAATGGAAGTTGTCTCGAATTGTTTGTGGTGGATCAATCTCTTTGTAGTATGCTGAATTTATTATTGTACTGAAATTTCATAATCCTTTAGTAACAAAGGAAAGTACTGCAAAATCTGGTTTGATTTTATGTCTAATCATTACAATTGCAATGACGAAATTGATTCAATTTTTTGTCGATGTTTGCTCGTAAATTTTGTGAAAATTCCTACTTATGATTATGTGATTAAATGACCATTTGGTTACTTTTACATTTTCTCCACTTAGACAAATTAATATGTTTGATTCTATTTGTGCATTTAAAAATTACAATACTTTCTCATTTTCTTACCGAAATTGATAGTATTTTTTACTCTCTTAATCTTATGATGCTTAATAAATTATAACACAGGTATTCATTCCGGTGCATTGCGCAGGCTTCTCCACTAGTGATATGAAGTCATGGAAGTAGAAAGTAGCGAATACAGTTAAGTTACATGCACATATTTAATATGACGAGCAACCTAAGTGGCTAATTTAATGTAGGAAACAAAAGATAATATTCTATAGCAACAAAAGTAGCATCCCACATAGCATATATGAATGGAAGAAAAACCCAAATGACAACTCTTACACATTGAAATATTGGAATAAACGGAGAGAACTAGAAGCTAAAAGCATAGGAAGGATCACATAACCCATCACATGTTATGATCTTCATATTTAATTAGTTGTTAGCTGAGTAACAAATAGCTTAGCTTATTTCTTAGTAAATATTTTAGAAACAAATGGTCAAGCAATCTGAATGTAGTTGTTATCTAATTAACAAGAAGTATTATTTTTGTTGTTTTTAGTTGTAAGTTTCGTAATTGATTGAATGTATCTTTGGTTGATAGCTTAACAAGAAATAATAATACTTTGTTTGCCTCGTTTGCTTAGTGATAGAAGAGAAGATATTTTTTTCCTTTTGGTGTTAACTTAGTAAGAAATATATGTCATTTTTAATTTTTTAACTGAGAAAGAAACATGTGTTATTATTTATTTTTATTGTTAGCTTAGCAAGAAAATTATTGTTGCATTCAGGGCATAGGTTGGGGATCAATGAAAAGAAATGTCGGAGGAAATGGAAGTGGAATAGAGGCAGTAGTGAGGGAGGTTGAGTTTGTGCGATTGAATCATTTCACTTGCCTAAAAACAAAAAGTTTGAACCATAACAAAATTTTCAGTTATCAGTGACACAACACACACACTCACACACATATATATATGCATGCATGCAAAGTAGTTTGGTGAAACATACATGCATACATACATACATGACTTGAGGAAGTTTAAAAAGCAGCATATCAATCACTTAAGAACCAGGACTTGACCGAGTCGTCACTGGAACGGAGCTTTCCGATCCGATACCGGGACGAGATAATTCCGAGATAATGAATTGCCGAGAACTCGTCCGAGACGTCTTTGAAACAGATAAAAACGGCTGAATCGCCCGGACGAATTTTTATTTTTTTGCTATTTTTAAATTATTTTTGTTGATCATATTTTTTATAATTTTTAAAATATTAAATATTTTAAAATTTTGCGTCTTGTCAAGACCGCGACCGATATGCCGAGACCAATGTGGAACAGTCTAGGCCGTGACCGTAACCGCGACTGCGACTTTTAACCATGCTTAAGATGAGATAGTATAAATGGGCTGCACGTGGAGCAATCAAAATTGAGGATTGGATAAAGTAGTTTGGTGAAACATACATGCATGTATGCACTTGAGAGTTTTTGGTAGTAGATGAATTTATGCAGATTATTCCCAGAGGATTTGTCCAGAACTAACAAAATTCAGACAGATTTGCTTCAAAAAAAGTGCTGCTTTCCTGCTTCAGCAGATTCGTAGATTTGTCCTGTTTTTACTCGTCAATGCAACGGACTGCTGGTGTCTTTGCTTGCATTGCCTGCCCTAATGCTGGTAACTCAGGACATCTCAAAAGCTGATATTGTATTTTAGACTTGCAGTCAATTTGCATAATGTCCTTGCCAATAACTTCTTGTTTAATACTTCCTATTGGTTTTCTTTGCAGATAGTTGGGCCATTCTTGAACTTACTGTCTGTGGAACTGGAATCAATGACTACTGCAAGCATGAAGCATGAAAATAAATGGAAACTGCCATTCAAAATCCTTCTACTGCAGAATTAAGTATGTGGAAGATTTCAGGTGAGGAATCTCACTGATTCATTTTCCAGTTCATCTTATGAAGTGATTGTTGATAAACCGCAGTTTGAGTTGTACAAGCCTGGTGTTCAGCAATGATTTATTCAAAAGCAATCCTTATCCGAATTAAACTTTAGTGTGGGTATCAGATATCCATGTGAATGCATGTTTAGGCAAAGAAAATGGACTACTGCACTTGTTTGCCATGACAAGGGAGACGCTCTAACTTCTGATCAAAGTTACATTGTTCCTGTATCATTCAGTTGCTAATTCTAATAATTTTATTCATCTGTGGGCGGGGAGATCTGTCTGTATCTTTTCTTTTGCTTAATGTTAAGGATGATATTCCCCAATGTTTCTATTTGTTTAATAGTACTCTGTGGGCATATAATCTTTTGTTGGGGGAAGGTTAGGAATCTTCTCATCTCATACAATTAGGACAACTGTTTTCCTTGATTGACTAAGATTGATTATGCAGATACTTCAGAGGTAAAATTGATCAGATGTATACTTTTTCCTTTCTCAATAGCGAAGATCAAACCCATCAGTCATGATCTTTTAGTCGTTCGTGAGTCTGGAACCTCTCTTTTAGTTGCCTATTATCCCCTGTCCATTTTCTTCATAGTTCGTGATTTCAAAACACCCTTAATTCAATACCCATATTCCAGTTAGTACTTAGTACTCCAACAAAATTAGCCGTCGATAGTTCCAGGCTAAAAAATAAGAAAGTTTAGTTTGATCAATTGCTTTATCTGGGCTTCATCAACTAATTTTATTTTTATTTTTTTGCTCATATCAGGTTTTCACTAATTACTTCATCTGTGCTGGATTACTGCAATTAATTGCTTCGATGCTGTGCAGCAAATAAAATTGTACATGAAGATTATTCTTAACGGTGGGTGAGGTGCAGCTTGATAGAATGCTCAGAAGTCAGCAAGTGAATTGGATTTTGGCACATATAAGGCCTGGCCATCTACATAAAATAACATAATAAGTCACCCCCTAGCTGGTAGTTACTCAAAGCAATAAATTTGTAAATATTTGTCTACTAGTTGGGAGACTATTATTGCATGCATAACAAGCCCTGCTACCCGCAAGGTGCTCAATTACATACTAGAGAAATTAAAATGTGTCTAACAATGTATTTTACTAAGGATGACGTTATATATATATATGTGCACATACGTACGTACGTACCTAATAGCCAATAGGAGTGTTTGTACAATAACTTGACCTTTAAAATACTTAAAATGCTTTCATGACGTAAAAATGAGGATTACAGGGCTTTTAATAGTAATTCGTTGTAGGCGCAAAAAAAAAATTATGCACAGTGGAAGCAATTTTTAACACATATAAAAATATGTTGGAATAAAAGAAGAATAAACAAACAATCAAATATTCAATAATTTTATAATTCAAAACTCAATAGTAACAATGTTAAATCTATTCCTCTTTAACTCTTTGACTACACTACTTGATAATTCCGTACCTTCTGCAGATTCCACGAACTCTGTTTGGCTAATATCCCAAATTTCAATAGCTTGAAAAAACATTATCATCATCCAACTCCAAATCTCAAATTCGTTTCTATCATCAAAGATAAAAATAGCACAACATTGTAAATAATAGGGATCCATATTTTCACTTTTAATCTCTACTTAATTAGGACCAATTTTATATCCTAATTTTATGAACAAACCCTAGGATCAAAGGTCAAAACTTTGATACCACTTGTAGGCACAAAAAGAAAAAAAGAAATACACATAGCATAAGCAATTTTTGGTATTCTAAAAATAGGAAAAGGAGGAGAATAAACAAACAACCAAATACTAAGCAATTTTAACTCAAAACTTAACAACAAATATATCAAGTCATAGCTTTTCGCTTACGATAATCCACTAGTAGTATTTATAGATTGTAGAATTTTCTAAACAAATACAATTGCAAACTGAAACTTACTTGAAAATTGGCTTTAGATTTTCTAAAGTAATATGAAAACTAAACAAACAGGACAGCAAAGCAAGAAATAAAAAAAGAATTAGGAAATAAACAAATAGAACAGCTTAGTTTATTTCCATCATTTGTGGGAATAAATTCTGTTGCTAATACGTAGTTCTTGCATTACGCATCATTATTGGAGGGGACCGTGAACTTTGGCTTCTCTTCTCCAACTGATTTCTCTTTCAGAGTCCCTGAAGATTGATATGATGTTGGACTAATGTTGCAAATATTACAATTAGTGTACCAATAATTTTCTTTTCTTTCTTTCATCTTTACTTGGATCAAAGAGGGGTAGAGATAAAAAATTATGTATAATTTTAGTGGTCCAGTTTCATGTCTTCTCATTGTAAGATTTTGATTTTGACGCTGCAATTTGGTGATCCCTAATTACACCTCCCTTCGATCAAATATGAAAGCAAAATTAAACAATAAAAATGAAAAGGTGGGAGAGAGAGCTTTATTTCATTTGCAAGAACTTAAAATTATTGGAGGGGACACAAGTCTTCGTGTCCCTCCCATTCCTGTCGTTATATTTGTTAATCATGGTATGACGAATTAATTTTATTACTCGGTGTCCATGTTTGCACATGAGATTGTTCTTTAAATATGAGATCTTGCATTATCAATGACGTATCATTGGCAAAAATATAGATATAAAATGCTTGAGAATCGAATATAATGCAATATAGTATGCATAAGGCTTTGGGAGTGTTGGTTAAGGACAGTGTTTGACAAGGACTTCTGACGGTTGGAAATTTGAATTTGCAAAGGGTTAGGATCGGTAGTTAAAAGGTTCTCTTGGGATCACATCATTCTGGATATTTCAAGTCGGCCTTCAAAAAAAAAAGAAATCCTTCCATCCCGTTTCATACCCTATTCACAATTAACTGTCAGGCATAGTATTCGTACCTTGAATTTGACAGTAAAAAAGATTCTAAGAAGCATTGGACTGATTCAAGTGATTATTTCAAGTCAATTTTTTGATTTTGTTCCTCTCATGCTTCGAGGCAAGCAAACATGGCAGTAGATGAATTTACGAATACAACTAGTTCTCCTTAAAGAATTCTATTGTTCACCCCTTTTGACGTGCCTAATCAGCGGAGAGGTCTTATTAGATCAGATTGTCAATTTTTCATATTCATCTCATGTGAATCAAAAGATGTGAATAATAGCAGAAGTTTGAATGCAAATTCTTTTATATATATATATATATATATATATATATAGTTTTTTTATTATATACTCTCAATATTGTTGAACTTGTGTGGGCCAGTCCATTTGTGGACCAACCAAAAACATAAGTTAATAAGGTTTGAGGGTTTTTTAAGAAGATATCCAAGCAGCAGCCATCTGGTAGTATTCTTTCTTTTGTGTGAGAAAAAGTCAGCCGTCATCTTTTGCTTGTTGGGAGAAAAATGAAGAGAGAGAGAAACTTCAAGATCTTGATTGAAGGGTAATTCGAAATCTGATTGAGACGAAATTTTACATACGCGATCCTCTCGTAGGCTCTACTCATTTACTGGTTCAGATTTTGGATTTCCTTTTCTTTTGGTAACACTTTTCTAAACTCACTTCTTTGACAGTTGTAGTTTGGGGGTGATTTTGTAACGATTTGATTTGGTTGATATTGGTGATATTGTTGTGATCCGAATATTTCGAGTAGATCTGTGTATTCCCATTATTGTCATAGTGGAGATTTTTTGACTGGACTAGATCCCGTGATTTTTTTTCAATTTGGGTTTTTCACGTAAAAATCTTGGTGTCCTGTGCTATTTATTTTTCCTGCATTTTATTATCACTACTGGCATTAATACTTGGTGATTTGATTTATTTCTATTTTAACTAATATTGGAGAAAGAGTAATTTATCCTGAGCTTATTCTGATATTGTGTGTCTGCACTAGTATCCCTTTCCCATCAATGGTATCAAAGTAGTCAGATTAGGCTATTCATTTGTACTGGTTAAAAATGGATGATTCGGATAGTGGTTGTATGATAAAATTAAATGCAACTAATTATTCGATTTGAAAGCCTAGAATGGAAGACTATCTGTATTGTAGAGACTTGTTTGAGCCTGTTCTAGGGGATAAGGGTAGACCAAGTGATATGAGTGATGAAAAATGGGCTGTTATGCACAGGAAAACTGTTGGTAATATTAGAAAATGGATTGGTCAGAATATTTTTCAGCACGTTGCTAATGACACCAAAGCTGATGTATTGTGGAAAAAACTTGAGAGTATGAATGAACAGAAGACCGGTTTAAACAAAAATAATTGTCTGAAGCAGATTACTCGGATGAAATATAAAAATGGGGAAGATATAACTGAGCATTTGAGTAATTTTCAAGAATTAATAAACCAGACAACTACGTTGAATTTGAACTTGGATGCTGAGGTGCAGACTCTATTATTGTTAACTTCACTACCGGACAGTTGAGAAACCATGGTGGGCTCCGTCAGCAATTCAGCTCCCAATGGTGTGTTGACCATGCCTATTACAAAAGAGGCCGTGATGAATGAAGAGTTCAGGAGGAAGGAACAAGAAATTGTCTATAAGTCCTAGGCCCTGTGACAAAAAAGAAAGAAAGAAGAGGGAGAAGCAAAAGTAGAGGATCGCACAACAGGAATGACAAATCCAGAGGCAGGTCTGAGTCGCGAAAAAATATTGCATACTATTATGTAAAAAGAATGGACATTATATGAAGGACTGCAAAATTTTAAAATGGAATCAGGTTGAGAAAAAGGGTAAGACGAAGGAAAAAGATGATGAGGAGATTACAGCAGTTGTGGCAGCTCATAATGTTATGTTTGGGTTCTGTGATGATGGTCAGGTGAATATATTATTAGTTATGATAGTGATTGAATAGTTGATTTGGGTGCATCTTACCATGTTAATCCACACAGGCATTTCTTCTCAACCTACACCGAAGGAGACTTTGGCTATATTAGGATAGGAAATGAGGTTTCATGCAAAGTTGTTGGCATGGAAGACATATACTTGGACACAGATACCAGGTGCCAACTGATCTTGAAAAATGTTCGACATATTCCTGATATTCGCCTTAACCTTATCTCTACAGGAAAACTTGACGATGAGCGCTACCATAACTCGCAAGGTGGAGGCAAATGGAAACTCAGCAAAGGAAATCTCGTTGTTGCCAGAGGAAAGAAGCATAGTACCCTCTACATGATGCAAACTAAGTTGAGGAAAGGAGAAGTGAATGCAGTTCGTGATTTCTCAATTGACCTTTAGCATAGGCGACTTGGGCACATGGGTGAAAAGGGGATTCAGACACTTATTTGCAAGCAACTCCTACCTGAAGTTAAACGTAATGCACTTAAACCTTATGTTGACTGCATTTATGGGAAACAATACAGAGTTGCATTTCAAACTTTTCTCCATCTAGAAAATTGAATCCGTTAGAATTGATGCACACTGATGTTTGCTATATGCAAGATAAGTCTCTTGGTGGTGCTATTTATTTTATAACTTTATTGATGACTTTACTAGAAAGATTTGGTGTTTTGCTTTAAAAATCCAAAGATCAAGTTTTGGATGTATTTGAAGATTTTCATAACAAAGTTGAAAGAGAAACTGGCAAGCAGTTAAAGTGTATTCATGCTGATAATGGTGGTGAGTACAGAGGACCATTTGAAATCTATTGCAAGTCCCGTGGGATCAGATTAGAGAAGACTGTGCCAAAAACTCTTCAAGAGAATGGAGTAGTAGAGAGGATGAATAGATCCATCACTGAACGGGTCAGAGGTATGCTCTCTAATGCTAAGTTGTCAAATCCTTTTGAAGTGAGGCAATGAGAACTGCGGTCGATTTGATTAATCTTTTTCCATCAGTTCCTCTAGATATATAGGTTATGTCCCAGAGAGAATATGGACGGGAAAAGATATAACTTTTAAGTATTTGAGAGTTTTGGTTGTCAGGCATTTGTTCATATTTCCAAGGATGAGAGGTCAAAATTTGATGTAAAATCAAAACAATGTATTTTCTTGAGTTATGGACATGAACATTTTGATTATAGGTTTTAATGATCCTATTGAAAAGAAGGTGATCAGGAGCAGAGATGTTGTCTTCTTTGAAGATCAAACCATTGAAGACATTGATAAAGGTGACAACTCAAAATCCTCAGATGACATTCCTGCTAGTCCAAATTCAGATTCAAACCAATTCCAGTACCTGTGGATTTTAATCAAGGGGGAGCTGAGACAGAGCAGAGAGAAGATGTTAATAATGGTGATAATCCTACTGCTGATGAACCTGAGGCATGAGGCGCCACCTACTCTACCACCGCCACCACAAGATGAGCTTAGAAGATCTACCAGAGAGAGGAGACCTTCTAGCAGATATAATCCTCATGAATATGTATTGTTAACAGATGGAGGAGTTAGAGTCCTACTGTGAGGTTTTAAAGCATGAGAACAAAGAAGATTGGTTGCGAGTCATGCAAGATGAAATGGTTCCTTGCATGAGAATCATACTTATGACTTAGTGAAATTGCCTAAGGGTAAGAGAGCTCTGAAGAACAAATGAGTTTACAGGTTGAAAACTCAGGAGCACAGCTCACAACCAAAGTACAAAACAAGATTAGTTGTGAAGGGATTTAGTCAAAAGAAAGGTGTAGATTTTGAAGAAATTTTCTCTCCTGTGGTAAAGATGTCGTCAATTAGAGTTGTTCTAGGTATTGCAGCCAGTTTAAATTTGGAGATCGAGCAACTTGATGTGAAGATAGCCTTCCTGCTTGGTGATTTGGAAGAGGAGATTTACATGGAGCAACCAGAGGGGTTCAAAGAAAGTGGCAAGGAAAATCTTGTATGCCGTCTCAAGAAGAGTTTATATGGGTTGAAACAGGCACCGAGACAGTGGTACAAGAAGTTTGACTCCTTCATGATAGACCACGAGTACCACAGGACTACATCTGATCACTGTGTTTATATGAAAAATTTTTCAGATGGTGATTTTATTATTCTCTATTATATGTTGATGATATGTTGATTGTTGGTCGTGATACTTTGAAGATTGACAGGCCGAAAAAGGAGTTAAGTAAATCCTTTGCAATGAAAGATTTGGATCCGGCCAGACAAATACTGGGGATGAAAAATTTCACGAGACAGACAAAATGGGAAGCTTTGGTTGTCTCAAGAAAAGTACATTGAGAAAGTATTCAATAGGTTTAACATGAGCAAGGCTAAAGAAGTTTCAACTCCACTTGTGGGTCACTTTAAATTGAATATTAAGCAGTGTCCTACAAGTGAGAAAGATAAAGAAGACATGAAAAAGTGTTCATTATGCTTTGGTTGTTGGTAGTTTGAAGTATGCTATGGTTTGCACCAGATCAGATATTGCTCATGCAGTTGGAATAGTCAGTCGGTATCTCTCTAATCCTAGTAAGGAGTATTGGAATGCTGTCAAATGGATTTTCAGGTATCTCAAGGGAACTCCTAAATTGTGTTTGTGTTTCGGCAATGGTAAACTATGTTAGATGAGTACACTGATGTAGATATGGCAGGTGATTTTGATAATAGAAAGTCCACATCGGCGTACTTGATAATTTTTGCAGGGGGAGAAATGTCATGACAAAGTAAGTTACAGAAATGTATCGTCCTCTCTAGTATGGAGGCAGAATATATTGCAACCATTGAAACATGCAAGGAGACTCTTTGGTTACAGAAATTCCTTCAGGAGTTGGGTATGAAGCAAAAGAAGTACAACCTTTATTGTGACAGTCAGAGTGCTATTCATTTGTGTAAGAACTCTTCATTTCACTCTCGGTCCAAATATATTGATGTGAGATATCATTGGGTTCGGAAAGTATTGAATTCCAAGTTGTTGACACTTAAGAAGGTGCATATAAATGACAATGGTGCTGACATGTTGACCAAAGCATTGCCTAAGGAGAAACTCTTATTTTGCAAACAAGAAACAGGTTTGATAGAGCCCTCCAAATGAGCTGGAGGGGGAAATTGTTGGACTTGTGTGGACCAACCAAAAATATAAGTTAATAAGGTTTGAGGGTTTTTTAAGAAGACATCCAAGCAGTAGCCGTCTGGTAGTAGTCTTTCTTTTGTGTGAGAAAAAGTCAGCCGTCATCTTTTGCTTGTTGGGAGAAAAACGAAGAGAGAGAAAAAGCTAGAGAGAGAAACTTCAAGATCTTGATTGGAGAGTAATTCGAAATCCGATTGAGACCAAATTTTACCTATGCGATCCTCTCATCAGGCTCTACTCATTTACTGGTTCAGATTTTGGATTTTTTCTTCGTTTGATAACACCTTTCTAAACTCACTTCTTTGACAGCTGTAGTTTTTTGGGGGTGATTTTGTAGCAATTTGATTTGGTTGATAGTGGTGATATTATTGTGATCCGAATATTTCCAGTAGACCTGTGTATTTTCATTATTGTCATAGTGGAGATTTTTTGATTGAACTAGGTCCCGTGATTTTTTTCAATTTTGATTTTTCACATAAAAATCTTGGTGTCCTGTGCTATTTATTTTTCCTGCATTCTGTTATCACTGCTGGCATTATTATTTGGTGATTTGATTTATTCCTATTTTAACTAGTACTTGGGGAAAGAGTAATTTATTCTGGACTTACTCTGATATTGTGTGCCTGCACTAGTACCCATTTCCCATCAAATATACATGATCAGATCACTAAGAAAAAGGAGCCCATTATTAAATTCGAATGATACCTCCAACAAACTAAATTGCAAACACTTGAGGCGTAGGAAATTTAAACTTTTACCAAAAAAAAAGGCCACCACACAATAGAAGAACCCTTGTTATAATAATCGCATAGTTCCTTTTTGGATTGGTGGTTAATGCTTTATCACAACATGCAAAATTTCAACTAAATTAATGAGATTTAACGAGCTAACATGTATATGCCATTTAATCTAGTTTAGCCATCCAAATTTTCAAAAGTTGCGGATGAAGCAGTTATTTTGCTAGAATAATTTACGCAAGTGACTGAAATAAATTATGTGAAATTATTTGGGGTACAAAAGAAAGGGAAATCTGTACTTGTTTTTAGAATATTATACTATTTGTTGAACACAAACAGACAATTTGACAATTACATTAAACCATCGCTAAATCACTGGTATGCTTATGTAAAATTATGCTAGGATACTTAGATTAAATCACTATTAGCACAAATACTTGATTCAAAGATTAAATGAATAATGTTCAATGAAACCAATCTACAAACTAAAAGTGTCCAGAGCTTTAACTACAGCATTCATCTTCCTTCATTGTAGTCCTCTCCATTGCAGATTTCATGGAGCAGTGAGTACAAATTTTGTTTTTTGCACTTCAGAATCGAGAGAATGGAAAGTAAGGATTTGGAGCATTCCTTTTTCCCTTTTCTTCTTTTCTTCTCTTTTGTGCTTTTCAAAATTTACCTAAACTGTGAAATCTGAAATATTCTTTAACTGGGATCAAGTACTTCTTCTCAAAATTACAAGGAAAACCGAAAAGAAGAAGAAAGATCCCTATCTGGAATGATTTTTGGCCTCTAGATCAGTGGCATTGTACTTCCAACAAAGTTATTTCTCCGAAATGAAATGGCAGCTTTCAATCAGTTTCAAATATAAAATTCAAAAAAAAAAAGAAATGTTGCAGGAGTAGGAGATATTTGTCTTGGTGGCAATGCAGCAGAGAAAGTAGAGGAGGTGAGGTCAACTTGTGTTTGAAATCGTTGGTGGAATATATTAGCTCTGTTTGGATTAGCCATATTTTTAAAAACAAGTTTTTCAAATACAATGTTACAGTAATACACAATAACTCAAAAAACATCTCATCCATACAATATATCAAAAATTTTAAAAAATTTTTATAGTAAAAATTTTTCAATAAAAATTTTTCATATACACTGTTACAGTAAAATTTTTCAAAAATACTTCCAAAAACAGGTAATCCAAACAGAGCACCGGCTTTAGAAAAATATATAAAACATAATAAATAAAAGTATATGTCCTGGAAAATGGGCGAATTTCTAAGAATATTGTTAAATTTGAAAAAGTTTCAGAAAATTGAGGTTATGCGGGGATGGTTGTTGAGTAAGGGGTCGCCGCAATTGAGAGGTGAGGCTACTAGTAAAAAGAGTTTTAATTTTCATTTATTTTGGTTCGGTGTTTTTTTTTTTAAAACAAAAACGCATGAGCGGCGAAAGGTTGCCGACGCTGACAACCCTGACAACGATTGAACTGCATGTCAGGAGTACCTTTTTGACTTTCTTGGTTGAACCCAAATTATTTGCTACGGACAGGAGGCATTTTATTTAATTTTTTTGTATAGGTGAAAAATCTGACTTTTCCTTCTCGACGCCGCAAATTATTGTCAAATTTTTTTGTTTAATTGACGCCGCAAATTTGATTTGCGGCGTCAAAATTTTTTATTTTTTTGCACCGTTGATCACAATGTGATCAACGGACATTGTTGGCCAGAATATTTTCATTTTTTTCTTTTAAAGTGAAAAGGCTTGATTTGAGCAAAAATTAATTTTTTTAACTGAAAAAAATATTTTTAAAATAAAACTGCAAATCTCGATTGCGGCGATAGTTTTTCACCGTCAATACCACCTACCCAACATATCCAATAGCTGTGATTAACGCTCTTATATTTCTTTATAAAAAAAACTAACGGCCATGCACTAATTTTTTTTTAAACTAAACTAATCAAAGTTCAGTATTTAGTCAAAAACAATTTGTAGTCAAAGCAGTACTACAATTATTTGTTTGCCGACAATAACTATTCTGCCCCATTTTCACGGATAACCTTAACTTTTCTCTTTCTCTATATATTCACTTGAGAAAACCCACTTTCTTCACGACCTTTCTCTTTCTTTCTTTTTCTGGTGTGGTCCTCATCTTCTTCTTCATCGTTTTCACAAATTTTTCTTAGATTTTTCTTTTTCTGGTGGTCCTCATCTTATATTTCTCCTAGATTTTCGAGGATAGTTGATCTATTAAAACGAGGATTTAGGAAAGCAACATTACAATTTGAGGGGTGGATCGGAAAGAAAGTTTATAAAGAAACGATATATCATTGACAAGGTTAGTTTATTTAATAATTTTGTTAATAATAATTTTATAATATTTGTAGTTATGTTAAGTTCTAAATATTATGCTGCTTTACATTTATTTAATTTTGGAATGAGATATTTATTTACAGTTTGCAGTTGTCTTTTATTTATGGTTTGCAGCAGTCTTTTATTTATGATTTATTTATAATTTGCAATAGTCTTTTATTTATAATTTATTTATAGTTTGCTGTAGTCTTTTTGACGAATTAATATTGAATACTAATAGTAAGATATACTATTAAATGATTATTTGTTGACATTAATGGTCAGATGAATAAAAGGTAATAGTTTTTAAGATTTAATAGTCGATGACAGGCGAATTAATATTTACATTTAAGATTATTTAATAGTCAGATGATAAGGTTAGTCTTTTATGGTTATTAAAGAAGTTTTTTAAAGATTATTTGTTGACGGATTTTAGAATTAATTTTATAGAGGCAGTAATCTTTTAGGCGATTGATGAATAAAAGGTAAATAATGGTAAATGTTAAATAGTAAATAGTAAGTGGTAAATAATAAGTGGTAAATGGTAAATGGTAAATGTTAAATAGTAAATAGTAAATAATAAGTGGTAAATAGTAAATAGTAAATAGTAAAAAGTAAGTGATAAATGGTAAATGGTAAATGGTAAATGATAAATAGTAAATGGTAAATGGTAAATGATAAATAGTAAATGATAAATAATAAATAGTAAGTAGTAAAAAGTAAATAATAAATAGTAAATAGTGAGTGGTTAAAATTATATACTAAAAATAACAATAATACAATATGAGATAGTAATTGATACATTAATAATACTAGTACTATAGTTTAGTAATATTAATATGAATAATAAACAGGAAGTAATACTAATAGTTTTAAAAATATAAGCTACAGTACTACAATCATAGTCTAATAGTACATTAGTACCTATGGTTAATTAAAGAAAACTATTACTCTAATAATGTGAATAATACTATTTGTTTGATAAATTTATTTTTATTTATTCATTTGATATTGATGATTATTTTATTAGTGATGCTATTACCAATGAAAACGTTTATTGCATTAATATTAGTAATCATGAGAAGTTGTTAAAAAAAATAAATTGACATAAAAATATTCGTAAGAATAGGAAAAAATGTCGATGGACCTTGCATTGGTGTTTCAATTTTATTGGGGGGTAGAATAAACGAGACTAGAGGATCATTCGCATATGAACCTCCACGGTGTAAAAAAGTCATTTTAGTGAAACATCGAATAAGTTATGATAAATTGGTGGATAGAGTGTACACCTACATGCAATTAGATCGGAATATTTGCAAGTTGAATCTATGGTTTAGAAATGCTGTTAGCCAAGACATATTTGTTGGAGTGGAATTAGAATGCGAAAATGACATTAATACGCTATATCATATGAAACCAATGTCACCACACACGGCATGTGAGATATATGTAGAAATAGAGTCACGAACCCGTCATATTCACAGTGACCATGACGGTGGACTCACAGTGACCATGACGGTGGACAAACATCATTAGTTCACAATGATTTTGAAAAGGAGTTCAACAGTATGTTTCATACTGAGGTAACTGAAAGTACAAGGATGGTAAATTGTTCTTTTGATGAATTGTCTCAAATGCAAAATTTTCAATCTGACAATTCTATCGACCATACCGAAGAGTGAAGGCGTTAATGTTGATCAAGACACGGAACCGGAACCCGACGATGATTATTCGGACGATGATGAGCAGGATCAAATGGATGAAGAATCTGGCAATCCCCTGGTTCAATCGACTGCCGGTCCATCGACCTCATATCATATACAAGTCCATCTAAATGACCTTGAAGGTGTGGAAGCCTCACTGAATTTTGATCCTTTTAAGAAAGGAGTTTCGGCGGAGTACAATGTGTGGGATGAGCAGACAAAGCAACTTAGATTGGGAATGATTTTTGAAACAAAGAATGACGTGCAGAGAGCTGTCAAACTCTGGTCGATCAAGCACAACAGGGATACAAAGTGCGAGAAAGTAAACTGACCACTTGGTATGTCCGCTGCAAGTTCCATAGTGCTTCACTTCCATATAATTGGCAGCTAAGAGCTACTCTAAGATGCACACATAACATGTGGAAGATTGTAATATTTGTGAAGGAACACACATATGTGCGAGTTTCGAATTCCAATAACCACCGACAGTTGAGTTTGGAACTCATCGCCGAGTACATAATATACGACATCCAGAATGGTCCGTTGTATGCCATCAAAGAAATACAAACGAGCATTAAACGTGCTTTTGATACGGATGTTTCGTACAAAAAAGTATGATATGCTAGGCGACGTGCAATTTATATTGTATATGATGATTGACCAACTTCTATAGCTGCGCTCCCTACGTACATGCAGGAATTGGTGAAAGTCAATTCCGGAACAGTTGTCGAGTGGGAGCACCATCCTCAAAGCAGTGCTGGATGCAGCATCTTTCATTACGTGTTTTGGGCATTTGGACCGGTGATCGAGTCATTTCGACACCTTAAGCAATTATTTGTATTGACGGCACATTTATGAAGGGCACATACAAGGCAAAATTGTTGGTTGCTGTTAGATTTGATGCCTCTAATCAGCAGTGGCCACTTGCATTCGCATTTGTAGACGAGGAGACAAATCGGAGTTGGACATGGTTCATGTCGCATTTACAACGTCATGTGTGCCGTGAGGTGAAAATATATGCGTTATTTCGGATAGGCACAAAGGCATAACACACGCTATGAATACTTTGTCAGAGTGGAAAGAACCGATGGCTGTGCACCGATACTGTTTAGTACACGTGCAGAGCAACTTTGCGCAAAAATTTTGAAATCAAAGGTATGTATATTTTTAATATTAGATTGGGAATACATAGTATGAATACCCACTAAATATGAGTTTAATCGTCGGTCAATTATCATTGTCCAGATTGAAAGATCTTATGTGGGCTGCCGGAGCAGCAAATCAAGCCAAAAAATACGAGGCATTTATGGAACAAATATGGTTGTTAAACGAAGAGGCGTATAAATGATTGAATGGCGGTTCTGTCAAACCGAAACAGTGGACATTATGCAAGGATGGGGGATATCGGTGGGGCCACACATCGACGAATGTAGTTGAGTGCTTCAACAATGTATTGCGTAATGCTCGATTATTACCAATAACAGCATGCGTACAGTTCACTTTTAATCAAATTGTTGAACTCTTTACGTCGAAGCGGAAATTGGCCTTCAACACCACGTATGCTTTTCCTAAAGAGATATGGAAGCCATTCTTGGAAAATGAATTGAAGGCAAGGACACACTCAGTCCAAATATATGTTCATAGAGGCGGAATATATTGCGTTACTACTGGTCGAAGTGAAAATGGAAGGGGTGGCAATGCGCAGATTGTCAAGTTCGGGAATGGCACATGTACGTGTGGCAAGTGGGCTGAGCTTAGATTTCCATACTCGCACGTATTTGTAGCTTGTTATAGGTCGGGTACAAATCCGTACCATTTGGTAGGTCACGTGCACACATTTTCAGCTTAGCAATCTTCGCTTCAAGGACAGTTTCAACCTCTGCCGGATTCGGCTTATTGGGTCCCTTTAGAGTTGCGACTTAACTATGATGTAAGAAGAATTAAACAAAAGAGACCCGACCCTAATGCCATTGCTAGAATACATAACCAAATGGATCGTCGATGTCCCGATGCGCCTCGTCGTTGTAGTCACTGTTCATAGACAGGCCACAACGCCTCCAATTGCCCTTATTCTAGTCATTTTCATGTGTAAAAGCATGAACGGGATGAAAAATTAGTTAAAGGTTGTGTAGTCGTTGATTATGTGTTATGTTAGATGTTTGCTTGATTTTTTGACTATATGTCTATTGCTGACGTACAATTTAGAAAAATTGAGATTATATGTCGATTATTAATAAATATTTGATTGTACAGATTATTCTAAACGTGTCACATTGGCCTAGACAGACTCCCGATCCTATACAGGATCCGCACAAAGATGGCGTATTATATTTGCAGGATACACATCGATCGAATGCCGTGTTTTTAGGGTAGGAGAGTCAGCTCGATATAAAACAAGCTGATGGTTTTTTTTGGGATCTGGTACGAAATCAACTGAATCCTCGGATAGCAAATTACCTTTGTGTAATAGGTTTTTGGGAGATCGTACAGGCAGGCTATTTTGAAATTGATCATGGGTTGATTACAGCGCTTATTGAGCGATGGAGGCAGGAGACCCATACATTTCATTTTCCTATTGGTGAGGCCACAGTTACTTTACAGGACGTGGAGGTATTGTGGGGTCTACGTGTCGACGGATTACCAGTGACACTTGTTGATCGAAATAGCAAATATTGCACACAAGAAGCAATTAATCGAGGAGCTTTCTAGGTTTTAGACCTGAGACACGACACGTTAAGGATGGACGGTTGAAAATTGTTCCAATATTTGACTTTTTGTACGAGTCTCTTCCAAATGATGCACTGGAGGAATTAGTTCGATAGCATGTTCGATGCTACATTTTGATCTTATTTGTTGGACAATTATTTGCCGACACGTGTGGAAATGTTGTAAGTTGCCACTGGTTGAATTATTTACGAGACTTAGAGGTTTGAGTAATTTCAATTGGGGCAGCGCCACACTTGCCTGTTTATATTCCCATCTATGTAAAGCGTCTTACGCAACTATAAGCTGCACAGCTGGCCCGTACATGCTTTTGCAGGTACTGCATGCATAATTTTGAAATCATTGCACATCCATATTTCATTTAAATGCAATAGTGATTTAATGTGCAAAATTCATATTTTTTACAGTTATGGGTCTGGGAGAGAATGCCCAAGATTCGTCCGACCGTCTTGTTCCCTGTTGTACAAGGCGATAATTTTCCCAGAGGTGGTCGTTGGACAGGAGAACGTACGATTAGATACGTGCCATCGCATGTCGTTCTCATTATTTTATGATGCACTCACCAAGAAGGGAGCCGACAAGGTACTCAAACTAATATATAATTTTGATAGTAAACTCTTAATATTTATTTACATCGCACTTAGTTGAACTAATTTATTGTTATAGTTTATTTGGGAGCCGTATTCTACCGATTTTATTGTACAGCTCCCCGCTTATTGTTCAGCCGGACAACACATATGGCAGTCAGTAGTTCCATTGATATATTGGGAGGTTGTGGAATTTCACTTTCCACAACGGGTACTACGACAATTTGGGTTATTTCAATCGATACCTGCCTCCGTTGATACAGACACGGATAAGAAATTACATTCTTTAGGTCGCTCAGGCCGTTCCGGAAAGGATTAGGCCCAGTACCATAGTCATTGGGTGCGATACTGGGAACGTCGTACTCAATCGGTTGTTAGTTGATATCGCAGCGATCCATTAATGCCTTCAGATGAGTACATTGTATGGTACCAGAACATTACTGTATGCTATATAGCACCTCCTGTTTCACGGCAAGCAGTAGATGATGCTCATCGGCCAGATGGGGGACAGTTCGACTACTTGGTAAATTATTAAACACTTTCCTTTTTATGTAATCAAATCTCATTACATGTTTATTTATTAACATATAATATGACTACAGTATACAAATTTCTCTTTTTTTCAGGTTGATTCGATGTCTCATATTGGTTCGATCTGAGGATGTATCTCGATCCAACAAATCCAACGCAGTGTGCTCATCCGAGACTAACAGTCATTCGTGAGGAGGCATTTGGGCATTACAGTACCTGAATCTATGACATAAAACTGTAGCTGGTCCATTCGACCGTCAACATGTTGGTCAATCTGCCTCTTCTGCTGCCCCTTTTCAGATGGCTGTCGAGCATTTACCTAGGAAAGTCCGTGGTAGGAAACAAGCAGTTAGACGTCATAGAGGGAGCATCTCCACGCATGCTGTTCATGTGCCGGACGAAGATATAATGCAAACTTCATCACTATCTGGTTACGATCCATCTATTGGCACACACTGTTCTCATAATGAAACTTTCTTCACACCTCCTACTGTGCTAGCTTTCGGAGGTCATTTCAGTGACACACCTACTCCCATACTCGTATTTGGCTATATGTCTGCTGTTGCACCATCGTCTACAATGCTTGCTACAACGATGTGTCTAGAAATTCAGTTTCAGGATAATCTTTATCAAATGCACCATTTTCTAGGGACCTCGGCTGGTTTCTCACCTGCTTTGTATATGGACGACGACAGTGTTCCCATTAGTGCTTTTTTCACAGCGCCTATACATGGTTCTTGTCCTAGATGCGGTCAAATTCCGGTATTCGATCCCTCCGTTGATAATGATGATGATCAAACACCTGAACAAGTTCATGCACTACCTCGGAGGTCCGAACGATTACAATTAGGACGAGATCTACCACATGGGAGAATTCATTGGAAATGTGGTTGTTCTACCACTCCGCGAGATAAGGGCAAGAGGCGCGTTGATGGGTGAAATAATTATCGAAACTCTCATTTTATTGCTAATTATTACATTCTATAAATATTTTTTAATGTTGCATTATTTATTATTATTCAATTTAGCATTACCATTAAAAATTTTAAAAAATGACTTAGGTAAATTTTAGAATGTTTTTTAATACCATACCAATTATTTAAATCCTAATACCATACCAATTATTTAAATCCTAAACTCTAATTATGCCTAATTTATTATTATTTAAGTTTATATACTAATTATTACATTCTATAAATATTGTATTATTTATCATTATTGATTGCGATAATAATATTATAAAATTTTAAAATATGACTTAAGTAAATTTTATTAGTAATTTAATAGCATACTCGATTATCATGTTAATTTATAAATTTCACATTATTCTAATATCATATTTTAAATTTTTGATAATTTTGGTTTATAATGAATTTTAGTAATATGATTTAAGAATTTTAATTTAAAAAGTGTTACACTGTAATTTGAAAATTAGTATTTCATGTAAAACATAAAATCCTAATTAAGCCTATTTAAGGTTACGTAAAAACGGCAGGAAAAAACTTGGTTGCGTTGCCTTTTATTAAATATTAAATAACTTATTAAAAATTACATATGAAATAATAAAAGGTAGGAAGAATGCTTCGCAAAAAAAATAAACTAGAATGAGCGGCGACACTTATTAAAAATTACATATGAAATAATAAATAACTTATTAAAAATTACATATGAAATAATAAATAATTTCTTAAAAATTACATATGAAATAATAAATAACTTATTAAAAATTACATATATGAAATAATAAAAATGTAGGAAGAATGCTTCGAAAAAAAAAGAAAAAAAACTAGAATGTGGGGATAAGGACAAAAGCTTCGCCGCTCATCTTCGCCACTCAATTGATGAGAGGCGAAGCTTTTGTTTGGTCAAATTGCTTCGCCGCTCATTAGTTGAGCGGCGAAGCAATTGGACCAAGATTCCTTCGCTTCTCATTTCATGAGCGGCAAAGGGTTTTTTTTTTTTTTTAAAAAAAGGGACCAAAAATACATGAAACCAAAGTAAATGAAAATTAAAAGGATTTTTATTAGTAGCCTCACCTCTCAATTGCGGTGACCCCTTATTCAGCAGTTCTCCGCCGATGCCCCCAATTTTCTGAACTTTTTCAAAATTGACAATATTCTAAGAATTCGCCTGGAAAATGATAAGTCCTATAATCCTATTTGGAGTTTGCTTATTGGCCCGTGGCCAACTAGTAGACTTGTCTAGTAGTTGGTCATTGATCAAAATAAAACTAGTCGTGTTGTATTCTAACTTTCAGGATTCTCCATTATTCTTTGTTAAATGGCAAGCATATTTCTTGAAACCACACTAAATTGAGGATTTAAATTAGAGGAAGATGCTCCAGGTATAACCAAGACACCAATGATAAGAGATCCTTGACATGATCAAGACAAAGGTCAATAATTAAAATCAAGAAATAAGACAAAATAAAAAAAATTACATCAGAGGGAGTCATGATATTATCTTAAAGATTTAATCTAAATAAACTGGATCAACTTCAGCTTGTTTTGGCATTCCTAGATATTTCAGGCTTTAGCTAATGTGACCATCAACTGTCACAAAAAAAAATGATTTTCATTGGCAATTATCTAGCATTTATTTTTGTTGGTAAGACTTCGTCAGTGCCAAGAAATTTCAGTCTACTCCATTGCAATAAATTATACTATTTGTTACATATCACGAATTTAACAGCAACGAAAAAGTAGAAAAATTTAACATATATTCTCTTTCGGTTTCCTAACATTTCCTTCGGCATTGGGCAATTAACCCTTTCCGCTCTGATAGAATCAGTTGTAGGTTGAGAAAAATGCCCATCAATAAATTGTAAACTATAGTTCCACTATTTAAAATGGTTAGGAATGTTAATTTTCACATAATAGCATGACCTTGTCCAGCAATAGCATCGAGACTACATGATGAAAAGACAACTATCTAAGATGCTTTAGCCAATTTTACAGTGTTGTAGAATTATACTGCCCCAACTCGACACTTTTGTAGAATTATGATGAAAATTATATAGCGCAATCAAACACTTAAGTTTTACTCTTGCACAAGGATTATTATAAAAGTCGAAGAATGATTAACATTTTACATATAAAAAATTAGCATTTTGATTTTAGCAAAAGTTAGAAAGTGGTATAACTTGTGACAACCATTGTGATACAACTATTAGTTCCAAATCTAACATGTAACAGGAACGATGCACTAAAACCCATACCGATAGTTATTCTTGATTCCCAAAATGCAAACCAAACAGCTCTGAACTTGTGACAGTGTATGATAGGTAACTTAGGATTTAGGCCTCTTAAGTTGAGGTTCTATCGAGTTCCATCCAGTTATGTAAACTGGTACAATTTCAGTATAAACTAATTATTTTTAGTGTAATCATGAACTTGGTTCATGCACTACCACGGTTAAAATTTAAGTTTATAACTTTTTTATCGTAATGATAACATTTTTATAATTTATTATATCATATTCTATAGAGAGGGAGAGTACTTTTTTTTTTTTACCGCAACGATAACATTTTTATAACCTAATCTATTCTATTCTATAAAGAAGGGGAGCCTAAAGAGTCTATATAGGTATACAAATTTGATTACATCAACGGGATGCTCTGACATCTCATTTAGATTTTTTTAACTGCAAATAAAGTTTGAACCCTCAATTTGCAATTCAAAGAGAGATTTAATACAATCCAAAGAGAGATTTAATCCCTTTTTGGTGGTGAATGAGCTGATGCTCAGTGGTTTAAAATTTAAGTTTATATAACAAATGCATTAGTTTATATAGCTGAACAGAATTGGAATTGGAGAGGCCCAACCGGTAACTTATGCCAGCTGGTCACCGATGCAGTCAATTGTACTACTATACATATGGTTCAGCCTCGCTTGGGAAGTATATCAAGAACACCAGAGACTTCAACTATTGCTTAATAACAATCCTAATAAAAGAGAGGAAAACTTGAGGTAATGGGTTCTGAGACCATTAGTATTCCTACTATAGATTTCTCCAAACCTGGATTGAAACCAGGCACTCCAGAGTGGGATTTAGTGAAAGATCAAGTGCGTAAAGCAATTGAAGAATATGGTTGCTTTGAAGCATTGTTCGATAAAATTCCTCTTGAACTTCAAAAATCACTTTTTGATGCCTTAGAAGAGCTTTTCGACCTCCCTTTGCAGACTAAAGTCAGAAACTCATCTAAGAAGCCTTTCCATGGCTATTTTGGACAGTATCCCTTGGTGCCACTGTATGAAAACATGGGTATTGATGACGCAACCATCCCTGAAAAAGTTGAGAGCTTCACCGACATCTTGTGGCCTGAGGGAAACTCAAATTTTTGGTAATGATATTTTATCCCAATTTTAGTTCATGTTCTTATGTTTCATTCTTAGTTTTTTTTTTCATTTTTTTAAAATTTCTAGTTAAGGGGAGGAGACTGGGGGATTTTAACCCAAGATTTGTAATTCCTTATGAAACATAGGAGTTGATTCCATGTTCTTATGTTTTCAATGTTCTTACACATTTGATGCCTCGTGATTCTAAAGTCATATAGGAGTTGATAATGCAGAATTTTGGACTAAAATAATCCACATCACAATAAGATGTCCTTATTTTCAATTGAAACATGTAGGACAAAATCTGATGAGATACCTTTTTGTTCTTAGTTCTATTGCTTACCTACTTCTAAAAGAGATTTAAAAAAAAAAAAGATTCTTGGGTTTTCGGGAGAAGGAGAATTAGAAGTAGTTAAACTCCACATCTTTTCTATGGATCAAACTAGCACAAGTTGAGATTGATACCCCAACTTGTCAGTGGAAGAATTGTTTTAAATGTTCTCTCTGACGTTGGAATATGCCACTTGATTTCAGAATATGACAACAGTTGCAACCCACTTTGATTTTTGAATATCACAATAGTTGAATCATAGGCGCTGTGATTTTCAAAAACATACACACAGTAAACGCATGAGATTTTAAGAAATTGAGAGTACACTCATTTTTAGGAGTAAGTTTGGATTAGATTGAGAAACTGATTTATTTTAGAACACTATATATGATACTAAATTAAGCTTAGTCATTACAAGATTCCATTATTTTAAATTGAAACATGGGTTATTATCACTTTACCCCCTCAACGTTTGGTGCAACTATCAATTTCCCCCTTAACATTATCTTTTAGTCATTTTATCCCCAAGACTAATTGTCAAATTTAACGGAGTTTGTTAATTAAAGTGAAAAAACATGTTTAATCCTTAAAATTATTATCACTTTACCCCCATAAAATATAGTCTCATTATCAATTTACCCCCGAGAGTTATTTTTTCGACAATTTATCCTATCATTAAACTAACTTAACAAGTTAAAAAACTTTAGAAGAAAATACCCTCCTCTTTACATAATAAAAATAATAAAAAATTTAAAGTGACTCTTCTCCTTTTTAGTATTAAGAAAAAAAGTCAAAGTATTAATTTCTTTTTTCTTGGCAATTTTATTAATATTGAAAAAAATAGAAAGATGGAGAGTGGGAGGGGGAGGGGAAGAGGGAGAGAGAGAGAGAGCTCAATTCTTTTTTTAAAAATTACAAATAAAAAAGAATTAAATACTTTTATTATTTTAAAATTATTTCACTTTTTTGTTTACCACCAAATTCCAATTCTAATCTCGACAACTTTAAAGTAATACGATAATGTTAGACTTTTCTTTATTTTATTTTTTTTGCAAAATCTAACTTTTTGTCTCCGTCTTTCCTATCTCTTTTTCTTTTCCTAGTATTAATAAATGTGAAAAAAGAAATTTGAAAAAACCCTTTATTTTATGTTTTTCGATCTCTTAAAGTAAAAAAAAAAAAAAAGAATAACCATTCCAACTTTTTTATTTTTAATTATATATAAAAAGGGTAAATATATTTAAAATTTTTTGACCATACTAATTAGATTAACGATGAGGTAAAATGTCTAGAAAATAATGTTAGGAACTAAAGTGATTGTATCACTATAATCTAAATGAATAAAGTGATAATGTAGTAATACTATAAAATAAAAGGGTATTTTTGTCCAAAATTTTTTAACATGTTGAGTTGAATTACTTATGGAGGTAAAGTGACTAAAAGATAACGTTAGGGGGTAAACTGATAGTAGTGATATAGTTTAAGGAGGTAAAGTGATAATAACCCTTGAAACATTTATGACAAAATTTTGTGAAGTACCGTTTTGTCCTCAGTTTTTTGTCCTTAATTACTTTTAAAAGGGATTTTTTTAAAAAAAAAAATTTCGGTTTCTAGAGGGAGTTGAATTCCACCTTTTTCTTATGGACTAAACTAACATACTCGAGATTCAAATCCCAAACTAGTCAAGTCCATAGCGCTAACCATTACATGCATGAGAAATTCGTAACAAGTTTTCTTGATGAACTCTTCTTCTATATGCAGCAAGACACTGCATTCCTACTCGGATCAGCTGTCAGACTTGGATAAGATTGTGAGAAGGATGATATTGGAGAGCCTGGGTGTTGAAAAATATATGGATGAGCACATGGATTCAACAAATTACCTTCTTAGAGTCATGAAGTACAAAGGACCTCAAACAACTGAGACAAAGCTTGGACTAAATGCTCATACTGATAAGCAGATAGTAACCATTTTGTCTCAAAATCAAGTACAAGGATTGGAACTTCTCACAAAAGATGGACATTGGATTGATGTCAAACCTTCTCCAGGCTCCTTCATTGTCATGATTGGAGATTCCCTCCTCGTAAGTGTTCCTTTAAATTCTTTTTTGATCTTGATCTAAAGAAGGTAATTCAAAGCTTTTCACAATTATCGTAATGGACAAGAAAATATATAGCTTTTCACCACCTGTACAGACACACACACACCACCTGATCCATATTTTATTTTTCAGGCATGGACAAATGGCCGATTGCACTCGGTGCCGATTGCACTCTCCCTATCACCGAGTGATGATGACTGGAAACGAGGCCAGGTACTCGGTTGGTTTATTTTCAGTCCCAAAGGCTGGCTACATAATAAAAGCCCCGGAAGAGCTGGTAGATGAAGAGCACCCCTTGCTATTCAAGCCATTTGATCATGTTGAGTTCCTCTCATTCTACAGCACCGAGGCTGGGCTAAGAGCTCAATCTGCCCTCAAGACTTACTGTGGCGTCTAGGATTAAGCAACAAAAGGAATTATTTACCAATTGTTTAGCTAATCTGGTGTTGAAACTTTCAATTAGCATTTCTGGTGTTTCAAGTTTCTATTCCTACGATGACTCCATATATGTCACTTCGTATTAAGATACTGTGTGATATTTGTTTGATCAAACACCATATTTGTATGAAGTCTTGTGTATGGAATTAGGAAGTGATGGATGTTGTTTATCGTCTATGGTCAAACGGATTTGGGGCACTGAGATAAGCATAGTGATCTCTAGTTTACCACAACTTGGTGAAGCTCCCCTTATGATTGGATAATGGGATCCTTTTTTTTAAATAAAATATCATAATTTTATTAAAATCTATACTAATCGCATATCAAAGAACAAATTTAAGAGGAATGGATACTATAAATCTAAAAAACAAAGTAGGCCTTCAAAGTGGCTTACATTTGCCAATTTAAGCTTTCAAACTGCAAAGTGAATCATCAATACTCATCTCGACCTAAAGTTCTAATCAATATCCTAAAGTGTTCTTGTCAATTTAAAGATCAAATTTTCATTCTCTAAAAATCATCCTTTTACGCTGATTGTTCACCACTAACCTGGCTAAGTAGGCCTGTAAAATGGATTGGATCTGGATCACAATTGATAGGTGCACGTGATAAAATTTCAAATCTGCAAAAGACAAGAAAAATACACGATAACTATGTAATATATAAATTTAAGAAAATATGTAAGTACAATCTCCGGAGTTCTCTCAAACTTGTAGAGAATTTCCTTCGATTCTTCCCTTCGAACACTAATCCAGGAGTTTCGCAGCTTGTTCTTGGATCCACCGCTAATTCTTTCAAATCTTGATATGGAAAATTTGAAGAATTTAGAAAATATTTGAAGACTCAAGTCTTGATATATGGAAGACTTGAAGAACTTGACGACCTCGACTTTTGTAGCTTGAAGCTTTGATACTTGAATTTATGAGATGCCTCTTGATGTCTCTCGACTTGATAGAAAGACCCCTATTTATAGCTGTGGTATGAGGTCGAGGTTGAAAACATGTATACCACTTTACCTGTCTGGCAAGACATGCAGTCATATTAAGACTGTGCTAACTTAAATATTATCTCTTTATGTTGTATTTATTAATAAAGAGATAATACCAATAAGTAGTTCCTTGATTGGCCATACTTGTAGGGACTTACGACGTGGCGTTACTTGATTGGACAAGCCATTGCAGTATGTAAGACATCTTCATGGGCTGAATAACTCTAAGTATTATTTCTTTAATAAAGAAATTGTTTAGATATTTACCCACAATTTGCCAAGTCATATACACATGTGACATGGCATAATTTAATTGGCAGAGATACCCTGACCGCTTTAATTAGCCGTAACACCTCATCTTGACATGTGGAGAGATATAATTAGCTACCGAATAGCACAACTTCCAAGTGCGCATGACATATGGCAATATCCGATTGGCTAAGTATAAGCCATAGAAATAATATATAGATCAATGGTAATTTTTAAAATTTAATTAAAATTCCATTGTCTACAAATGCCCCCTCGAAACTTATTCGTGAATGCTGAAGACTGAAACAGGATTTGAACGGATAAGTTTCGACATTTTTTTTTAATTTGAGCACCGTCGGAATATTAATTCTCAAATAAGTCCATAATTAGACTAAACTTAAAGCTTTGCAAACTCCATAGCAATGACTTAGTGATCTCAAATAAAGTCCAATGACTTAGTGATCTCAAACTCCACGTGAAATACCACCAATGCATCCCTTAGTGATCTCAATTTCCAAGATCAAATCATATCGTACAATAGTCTCAAGTCAAAGTCCACCGCCTTGGTCATGTGCACAAGAATTCTTTCTCTTGTAAGATTCGGACAATCTCCCAAAGCTAGCATTTGAATCCTTGGTGCACTACACAATCTCGTTGCCGAATTAAATCCGAAAACTCAAAAGGAAATCCAATACAAATTGTGTTAACATTTGTTGAGATTCGCTCCAATTTTTAGCATTCACGAACAAGTTTCAATTTTTTTTTCTTTTTTCTTTTTTTTCTTCAACTCGGCTTGAATGTCATAAGAGCAAGACCTGAATATTAAAATCCATATATAGAGTTGTATAGCTTTTAAAATGGGATGCCGTGGAATAGTCATTCAAACTTTCCAAGATAATTGAATGCATTAGTACCTTCAATTTCCAAAAGATCAATTCACTTTCTTTAGCCTCATATCCACCGCCCTAGCCATGTGCTTATTATTCCAAAGCCGAACCAGAAACCAATTGCTATAGAAGAATTCCAAGTAAAATTTGAAATTCGTTAGGAGTCTGCTAACCACGCATAACAAAATCTGATTAATCGAGCGTGATGTTCCGAAGCCAAACTGATGTTAGAATCATAATTGACATTGAATTCGAGTTCCCAATTTCTTCACAAATTGACTCCAAACAATAAAGCTTGCATGGCTCCATTTTCAATTGTACATGAAATTACTTCCTTTCAATATCCTAACAACAATCCATACAGGATTGGGAGTTTACTTTTATCCAAATTAGAACCACCTTTCATCCGGATTTTCCTCTGACCCAATCACAATGCTACTAGTATAAATAATCAAGACTAGAGCCGTACATTCACTTGTGAGAAGCTAGAAACAGCAATAATAATTTTCTGCTATTGCCGAGTTGCTTTGTCGCTGCTACCAACGCTTTCTTGCAGCTCGTGATTCGAAAATTGCTGTCTAGAATTGCTATAGTTGCTAGTGCCAGCTTTGTCGTTTCTAGTGTGGAATTTTACTACTAACATCGCGCCGATTTAGAGGTGATTATCTCGACTCTTCATCCACTTTTCATAAATATTCGTACTTTTAGCATGGTAGTCACATCGCATGCAAGATATAGAAGCTTCTGTACCATTGATTTGCATGCATTCTTTAATTTGTTTTGGCACTTTGCATGTGACTAATACTTAAAGTTTTGCATACTAGTCCGCCATGTCTTGAATTTGGGAAATTGAATCATCAACTTACTATAAGATAACATGGTTTCCGGTTTCTTGAAGTTTGTGGGCAATTCCTTCATGCACTGTTGATAAATCTCAAGTATCTCTACCAGCTTGCATTGGAATCTTGGCACTTCATAATTGTCTAATAGATCAAAGTGACTTTTAAGAGTTTCACCACAAAACTGAATAACACATTAGCCACCGTAATTGCATACACGACTCCTTACAATTGTGACTCCACCAATTCATGTTGCTGATCTTCTTGGCATCCGAAGTCTACCATTCAACCACACCTTGATGTACGACTGACTTGCCGAAATTTTAACCTTTTTATCAATCATTCATCGACATACCATCTCACTTTTACTTGCCTTTATTGTCAGGTCCATCTTCAATAGGAAATCAGCATCCCGCTCGAGAAATTAGAAACTCAACCACTAGGTAACTTGATTACCAAAGTTTCGCAGAATTTTTTTTTAATCAACTTAACCCCCCTTTTTTTCTTTTTAACCAAATTTCAGCAATCATGCAAATTAAAGATTACGCCACTCCATTGCCACACATTTCGTTAACGGATGAGAAGGGCGGATCTCAATCGAAGAGTTTGTCATTATACATTAATAAGCCGGCAATTGGCACATTTGTCGAGTCTTTTATACCCCTTAAAGGATGCTTTTATCTTGAAGATTGGACTAGCAAGTGGACTAAAAAAGTTGTAGTACCGTTGACTTTCTCCACTACGTTGAGGGAAGAAGAAGTTTGTCGTACTAAACTCGTCACTTCATTATGGAGATTCAGAAATGGCCAAATTCACGCTTCTGTTCATAGGATTTAATATTGATAAAACTACATGGAAGATTCCTTCGTCCTTCTTTGGCGAGGCGTGCTTCATTTCTCATTATTGGGAATGGGTCGAGAACATCCTTGGAAGGCATAAAGAGGTGCTCACATGTGTCGGCATATTCGAAGCCGTCTACGCATCGAGATTCTCCTACGACCGTTGTGAAAATATCTTGCGAGTTTTCTTCAAATATTGGTGTCCCTTGACAAATACACTCCATACGCCTATTGGGGAGTTGTCCATCACACTTTGGGACCTTTATCGATTTGGTGGCCTTTCAATCGATGGCTCGTTTTTTTGATGAAGTTGTTTCTTCAGTGTAGGAACTTCTCACTTGTGACAAAGAAGGGAAGCCACTTCTTCCTGAGAGTTGCAGGCATCTCTTTTCCGCTTACTACCATTTTTGGACGAATGACCAAGGAGTGTGGATGAAATACTGGATCGGCTTCTGGTTCAAAGGAGAAGCCAGGTATAGGGCTTCTCCGAGCAGGGTGAATAGAAGAAAGACCATATATAAACCAAAAACAACCTATAACCCTTCTGAAAACGTAGAGCCTCATGATCTTGCTAATACAAAGGATTTCAACGTCCCTTTTGACACATTGGATATCCCAGGATTTCTAAGAAAGGAAACCTATACTGCGGCATTCATAGTGTGTTGAATTTGCAAGTTTCTTTTAACAAGCAAAAAGGTCGATCGCATTCGCCCAAGTCTCTTCAAGGTTGCATGCTTAATGGCCACAAGGAAAAAATTTTGCCTTGCAATTCCCATACTTGCGAGTATATATCATGGGTTGAGAGAGGTCGTCTACACCCCTAACCTTGGAGAATGTGGGGTAACTTTTCCAATCCACTATGTCTACGCTTGGATCGGCCAATACTTTGATATGTATTATGAGAATAACTAAGTGAGTAACCACCACGCGCGCATGACGAGATTTAGCGGTGAGAAAATGACAATATTTTATAATAAATCAGAAGTTGAGGAAATTTTCAAAGAAGTAAATCCCTTGGATGCTTTCCAAATTGTGTTGGATTGAGAATGAAGAAAAAGTGTTGATCGATGATGGATCCTTATCATCAAGACTTAACGCTCTTGCCACTTAACTCTACGTAAGGACAATATCTTTATTATCGAAAGATATAATCCTTGTAGATTTAGTAGACAATTCGGCTTCTGTCAAGACATTCCAAATAATTTGAAATAAATTACTCACACTTATACTTTGGGTGAGGCTATTCAGTTATGAGATTTCTCAGTTCGTACGCAAACGTGATCTTAGATGACTATACCTATGCATAGGAAGCATCCGTTGATCACAAAAGGCTATGATGCCTGGTGGTCAACACGGTCAAATAGCGTCTTTTCAATTTCGTTCAAATTCACGGTCAAGATCCCCCAACAGTCATCAAAGAAGGGCAGGGTTACCTCTGTTAATGAGTCAAAGCAGTACAATGGAACCATGGAGACTGAAACGGGTCTACTGCATCTATCTTGCAGAAGAACAAAATTACTAGCACTCGCTTGGAAAGTATTATCACGAAAAATGCGTCTTCAAAAGACTCTCAACGGACCATCAAAGAGACAAAAACCAGCGACCCCAATAAAGAAGATGCCATCGAAAATTTCACAATTTTTAACCATGACTTCCATGGGAGAAGATGCCGAAGTTGAAATGTTGGATGATCACAATTCTATCAAGACTATTGAAAAAGAAGAAACTCAAGTCCAGGGCACCGGATCTACCCAAGGAGAAACCTATTCATTGGCAAGCGGCAATAGCAGTCAAGACCGTCATTGGAACCAATCAAAGAAGAGGACATCTTCTGATTTGGAGGAAATTTCCTTTACGCCATCGTTGGTTAGAGTGTCACCACTTAAGGTAATCATCTCTCCATTTTTTGTTCCTTTTTCTTTTTCTTTTTCTTTCTTTTGTAACTTTTTTTTCTTTTTTTAGCCCCTATTTCTTAAAATTCCATCAAGAAGATGTTGGTAATAATTCACCAATTGAACTTGAAGCTGATGGTACAATTTCAAACAAGAAAAATGATGAAATCGTTATCAGTATTCCAAGACAGTTTGTCACCAGTGAATGTAACCCATCAATGCATAAAAATGAGTTGACTAGTTCGCACGATATCCGAAAAGAGACCTAAGGTAGCATTGGTCTCAGAATTTCATGGACAAAAAATTGATCCAGACGCATCGAAGGAAGTACTTGCAGAGTTTGTGGATGGATTTTCGCGGACAGATTCTTGATACTCCTATTAAGCAAATCTCTTCTTTAAAAGAGTGTGCAGAAGAAATTATTACATAAATCACAAGGACGGTTCCTACTAATGGTCTCCCTTTAAAGGACTATTTGATAGAATTGTTTGCCAAAACAGAGGCATATACTATTTTGAACATTTTCATCATGAAAAATGATAGGTAAAGAAACACATGCAGAACTCCTTTCCAAAGTGATCGCCCAACTCGAGAGAGCCAAGGCAAATGAAGAAGAACTAACTTGTCATCTGCAAAATCTTAAAGAAAAGTTACAATCCATCGAAAACAGGAAGAAAGTTCTGCAACAGGAACTTATCGATTTGGAGAAACAAGGCATGGAAATCAGCTCAACTATCGATCAAAAGTATGAAGTTTTTAAAGAGATCCAGACTGAAATAATCCAAACACATGATGAGCTCTCTTCCATTGAAAATACTAGCGTCTTAACTGATGACGCAGTGCAGGAGCTTGAAGATATGAAGTCCGCACTTGACTCATGCAAAATAGTTGTAGTGGATTACAAATTTGACGTTTAGACTTTCCATCATTTCCTTCCTTTTATTGAAATTTTTTTTATCATTTTTTTATGTAATGAACTTTTTTTTTTATGAATAATAAAACGCTTTTCGTTCCTTATCTCTTGTTATTTTTTTTCTAAGAGAAAAGAACTTTTAAATTTAGCCTTTTTTTTTCAAAGAAAAGGAAGAGATTTTTTTTCGCAAGAAAAAAGGATTTGGTTTAGGTGGTGTAACTGAATTTTAGAAGTTACCCTCTAAGCTGCCTACGTATCCCAAAAGGGAATCAAATCACACGTAGTTCCTGCCGTTCACATTTTAATCTCATGCGGGTTAGGAGTATCTATTTGTTTACCACCTTAGAGTTGGTGGAGTGTTTCAGTAGTTTAACCATATACTACACTATTGGTAGTTGCCATCCACAGTTTTAGCTCATGCGAGCCAGGAGCAACATGCCTGTTCCGATTATGCATAGTACCTTTTAGGTATTTGCCGTTGATTAGGGCCGACTCTTAATCCGTTCTTAGTAACCAACTTGTATGAACTATTTGTATATACCTCGTGGACAACATATGAACCATCCCATTTAGGGGTAAGTTTCTTTGTCCACAATGAGCGAGAATGATCGGTCTCCGAACGGCGAGCACTAACTCTCCGATTTTGAAAAGAGCGTGGCCGAACGTGCTTATTAAATGCTTTTGACAGGCAAGCTTGATAGCACTCAATTCGTTGTTGAGTTTTCCAATCTCTTTTCATCAAGTGCTTCTAACTCCTCAAGACGAAGGCGAACATTATCCTCTTCACTAAACCCTTCTTAAATTGTAACTCTTAGTGAAGGTGTTTGACATTCAAGTGGAAGAACGGTTTCAATACCGTAAACAAGCGCGTATGGGGTTGCTTGCGTGGGAGTTCGGAAAGTAGTTCTATATGCCCAAAGAGCTTCTCCAATTCGAAGGTGCCAATCTCTTTTCGATTTACCCACAATTTTCTTCAGCAGATTATATAAGGTCTTTTGAATGCTTCACCAAGTCCATTTGCAGCAACATAGTACATGGAAGAATTGTATTATTTGAAACGAAACTTTTTGCAAAACTTATTCATTGCTATGTTGCAAAAAGGCTTACTATTATCGGTGATGATATAATGTGGGACTCCATACCGATAAATGATATGCAAACGAATGAAATCTACTACATTCTCTTTTTTGACCTCTCTTAGAAGAACTGCTTCAACGCACTTTGAGAAATAATCTGTAGCTGCCAAAATGAAGATGTGTCCCCCAGAAGACTTTAGGAGCAGTCCAATTATATCCAATCCCCAAGCATCAAATGGCCACGAAGCCACAGTTGGGTGCAATGGTTCAGGAGGTTGATGGATGAAATTGCCGTGAAATTGACAAGTTTGACATCTTCTAGCAAAATCAATGCAGTCTTTCACCATTGTTGGCCAGTAGTATCCCATCCTTTTAATGCGAAAGTGTAATTTCGGACTAGATTGATGAGTACCACATATTCTAGAGTGAGTCTCCTCTATTGCTTGCATGGCCTCATCTTCTCCAAGACATCGTAAAAACACTCCATCAAATGATTTTCGATAAAGCGTCCTTTTGTAGTAAATGAAACGCGGCGCTCGACGACGTATATCAACCCTTTTCTTGGGATCTTCTGGTAATTTTCCATGATTAAGGTAATCAATGATGAGATGATGCCAATCCTTCTTTTCAACTTCATGAATGAAAATGTGATAAGCATTTTCTTCCCCATTATTATCTTTGTCATCGAACATCAAAGGTATGATCCAATTTTAACATATTGAAATTTGATTTCGATGAAAAGGTAGAGTGATCATGGACGCCAACCTTGCCAAAGAATTAGCTTGTTGGTTGAATTTTCTAGAGATATGTTTTATAGTGACATCATCTAAATATCTCATGAGTTGTCTTGCATACTTATAATATGGGATCAATTCAGGTTTCTTGACATCATAAATACCAAAAAGTTGATTTATCATTAATTTTGAATTACCATAAACTCTAAGATGCAGCTGCTTCATGTCTACAGCCATTTTAATGCCGAGAATTAACTCCTGATATTCGGCCACATTGTTTGAACACTGACGAATTAAAGTGAAAGAGTACGACAATATATCTGTTTGAGGGGTATAAAAGACGACTCCCACACCAGCTCCATCACGGTGAGCAGTTCCATCAAAATACATCGACCACGGAGATTCGACCATAAATATTTCTTCATCGGAGAATTCATCAGTCAACTCCCACGCAGCAGGCATGGGATGATCAGCTAGAAAATTTGCCAATATTTGTTCTTTGACAGCCTTTACCGGTACATAAATAATTTTAAAATTGTTGAAATTGAAGATATCATCTTGCAAGTCGGTCAGACAGTACAGGTTTTGTCATGACATATTTAATGGAATTAGACTTCGTTATGAACCGGACAGTATGTGCTTGAAAATAATGTTTCAACTTCTGAATGGCAAATATAAATGCCAAACACAACTTCTCAATGGGTGAATAATTCAACTCATTAGATGTTATCATCCGACTCAAGTAATACAACGCATTCTCTTTACCATCATCATTTTCTTGAGCAAGTATGGCCCCAACCGATCGTTCTTGAGCGGAAATATAAAAATCAACGATTTTTCTGGAATTGGCGCAAGCTAACATAGGGGTTCATGAGATACGTTTTAATGCTTGTAAAAGCATTTTTACATGCTTCATCCCACTCGAAGAATACCTTTTTTTTATCAGTTGACTGAAGGTTGGTATCGTCCGACCAAATTGGAGGTAAATCTCCGGATGTAAGCCAACTTTCCCTGAAGACTCTTCAATTAATGGATATTTCGCGGTTCAGGCATGTTCATAATGACATCAATTTTAAATCGATTAACCTCTATTCCCCGTTGATGAACGATGAAACAGAGAAACTTGCCAGAAGTGACTCCGAATGCGCACTTCAAAAGATTCATCTTCAATTGGTATCTTCGAAGGAGTTGAAAAGCTCTTCGAAGGTCTTGAATATGATCTTCTCGCTTCTTTGATTTCACCACAAGATCGTCAACGTAGTACTCCACATTTCTATGAAGTATATCATCAAAAATTCTTTGCATTACCCTTTGATATATCGCTCCAACATTTTTCAAACCAAACGATATCACTTATAACAATAAATTTCTTTGGGAGTGCGAAAGGCAGTAAGCTCCTCATCTTCGGTTGCCATGCGCATTTGATTGTAACCAGAAAATCCATCGAGAAAAATAGTGCTTCATGTCCTGTTGTAACATCTACTGTTAATTCTGTGATGAGGAGTGGAAATCATCTTTGGGGCAAGATTCATTTAAGTCTCGAAAATCAACATAAATTCAAATTTGTCCATTCTTCTTCTTCACAGGGACGATGCTTGAAATTCATATTGGATATTTCACCTCTAGTATGAATCCAGTTTCAATTAATTTATTTACCTCGTTTTCTATCAAAGGAATCAATTCGGGTCGAAAGCGTCTTTGACCTTACTTAACAGGTTTTGTTCCTCGCTTGACAGACAAATTATGAACAATGATCCTTGGATCTAAACCAGGCATTTCTGAGTAATTCCAGGCAAAGACATCCTTGAATTCGAGCAGCAAATCAACATACTCTTTCTCTTCTTCAAGAGTCATACAAGAACTTATGTAAATTGGGCGAGAGTCATCACTTTTGCCAAGGTTAATCTCTTTTAACGCATTGACTGTATTTTTTACTCCTTATTCAAAGTCAGGGGGAATGTCATCCACATCTTCTTCCTCTTCTTTTTCAGGATCATTGATCGTAATATGATGATAGAAAGTAATACTTTCTTGACCCTGTTCTTCAAAGATGGTTTCGATTCTTACGTTAAACAAGTTTCCATAATGTATGAAGAAATTGGAGACTCTTTTTCTCGAACCATTCTTCTTTATTGGAGTAAGACTTTCTTCCTTGACAACTTGGTACTCTTGTTTTTTGCTGTCTAATCTCTCATAGATAGGCGGTTGCAAATTCTTTAACTATCAAATACAGAAGTATGTTTTGACTTATTTCCTAATCTATCGAAAACGGATCTCTTTAAGCTTGTGACATCTATTTTTTCTTTCACATAGTTACAACTTGCCCTTTTGATCATTATACGAACGGGAGAAGGCGGTTGATAACCAAAATCTATTGATGAACTTTCAATATTATAGCCTCTTCTTTCAATATTTTCTGCGTAGGTGTCAATCCATGAGTTTTCTCGTTAGTCACCTCAAGAGGGAGTTTGCCCAATGCATGCTTCTCATTTGGGTTATAACCCGCCTTAGCAAGAAGTTTATATGCATTTGGATCAAAACCTTCTTGAATCCGATTGGTAGGTAATGAATGATGTTCTACCGCAGGTTCATCGTTGGGATGGACGAATCCTTGCAAGTTCACTTTCTCACTTTTAACCGGCTCTATTTTGGTGAGCGGAACATTTAATGCGTTATTTCTGTTAAAAGAAGACCGACCTTCTTTTCTGTTCGATTTTGGGGTGCAACACAAAATGGGTATAGACATCAAAATTTTAATTTTAATTTAATTCATTTTAGCTTTATTTGTTTATTTTTATTTTATTATTATTATTAGTTATTCTTGTTTTATTTTATTTTATTTGATTAAGTTTGCAAAATGATAGTTAGTATTTATTTTTGTTTATTTTTATAAATTAGGTTCATCATTTTTATTTTTAAAATATTTTTGCATTAAATTTCTGAAAAGGAAAATTCTCACAAAAAATTAACTTTTTAATCTTTGCAAATTCATTATTTTAAATAAAATCAAATCAAAATCAAAAAGAAAGAAAGAAAGAAAGAATTTACCGCTTTAGCTACTTTAACTTTTACCTTGAAGAATAAAAAGAAAGTAAAAAAAGAGAGGTAAGTCAAAAGTAAAAGTAAAAGAATATAGTTAGGTGGAGGCCATGCAAGAGGGTTAAGTGTGATGGATAAGCATCAGATAAGTGTCCCTATTTTTTGATTAGTAGGATGACATTTGTTGATTTGGGATAATTTTGGAGAAAAATCTGGAAATTGAAGATAAGAAAAAAAGCCACGGAAAAAAATAGGGGACGAAAAGGAAGAAGGCTAGGGAGGTTCGACCGAAAAAAAAAAGAAAAAAGGAAACCAAGAGAGCTTGGGAGGGAAGGAAAAGAAGGGAAAGAAAGAAGGGTTCGGCTAAGAAAAGGAGCTACGGGGCTGGTGAGAAAAAAGGCAAGAAAAAACTGGAAACAAGAAGGGAGAAGAGAGGGGACACCTTCAGGAAAAAAGGAACCGAGAAAAAAGGGCAAGGCAAAAAAGAGAGGAAAAGAGCTGGGGGAGTAAAAAAAACCAGAAAGAGAGCAAGAGAGGAGATCCTGGAAAAAGGAAGAGTTGCAGGCAAGGGCCAAGAGGCAAGAAAGATAGGAAACTGAGAGCAAAAACAAAAAAAAGAGAGAGAGGGAGTTTGGGGAGAGTAGAGGGGGAGGGGATAGACCGTGGAAAGCCAGAGAAACAAGAGGAAAACAGCAAAGAAAACAAGGGAAGAGGGCTGGCGGTGGAGGAAAAAGAAGGAAGAAACCAGAGAAGGAAAGAAAGTGTTTCGGGAACAAGTAAGGGAAGAAAGGAAGAAAGAAAAGAGAAAAGGAAGAAAGAAAAAGGGGATCTAGGGGAGAACAGAGAGTTTCAGACAAGAAACAGAAAGGGAAAAGCAAGAGAGAGAGAGAGGAAAAGAGAAAAGTGCATAATTGTTCTGCAAAACCCCAATCAGGCTGATGGAGCAGCCATGTTCAGATTGGAATTCCGACCAAGTCTTCAGTTGGTAGCATGAGATTTATGTTTCTGCATCTTTCCTAGGCGTCAGGCAACAATTTTTGTTCAGTGACTATCCCTTAAAAACACCTCCAACGCGGTCAAATTTGAGCTCCAACTTGCTGTTTATCCAACGCTGGGCATCCCTGGGGCAGAATTCTCCTCATCAGTTTGAATTTGCACGCCTCGCCTAGGGACTTTCGTGACTTGTTTCAACCTTATAAGCGACAAAGGTAATTCATTTTACTCAATTTGACTATGAACATGTCGAAAATTCTGGAAATCTCGCTTGTTCTTCCGATCTGTTTTTTTCCTCTTTGTTCTATGATTTGCCCTATCTTTGCATAAAATGATAACTCAGATACTGGCTTTATATCCCTATGTTTGGATCTTGTGTTGTCATAGCCCATGAAACATAGGGTATAGCAATCATCCCTAGCCTCCTTTAGTTGATGTTTAATCCTAAAAGTTGCTGAAAGAAAGTTGCAGAAAAGTTTCTGTTTCCAAATTTGCATGATCTTCTTGAATATTTGTATATTAAAGTTTTGTGTCGAAAATGAAAAGAAAGCTTTGTGTTTCCGATACTTTGATTCCAGTTTTGTTTGGTCGAAATGTTAGTTGTGTTTCAATAAAAGGAAGATCGCAATTGATGAAACCCATAAAGTTGCAGAAAAAGCTTCTGCGAAGAAGAAAGCTTCTTCGGATCTCACGCATGAAATTTTTCAAAATTGCATTTTGACCCCCGACTGTTGACTTAATTCTACTATGGCCCCGAAAATTAATCAATTTTGTCCTTTTAAAATGTTATTATTCTTTGGTATGTTTAATGTGATTTTTGGACAGATTGTTAGGAATTTTAGGATGAAATTTGAAGGTTGAATAATTTTTGATAGATTTATAATTTTGATTTGAATTTTAGTAAAATTTTTTGGTAATTTTGTTGTTTAATTGTAGCAAATGGGTTTTCATTTTTTTTGTCAATATTAGCATTTAGTTTTGGGTAGGCTTCATCTTAAGTCCTTAACATTATTTTATTTTAATTTAGACCCTTAATATTTGTAATAATAATGATTTGATCGCTCAGACTTCTTTAATTCTTTCAATTGAGTCCTTGTTTGTTTTAATTTGTTGAATATGAGTTGTTTACTTTCATTTGAATACTTTGATTGATTCAATTTCATGTTATTTCCATTTCTTGTGATTGTTTGTTAATTAAAGTGATGTCTTGACCTTTTTCTTTGTTTTGGAGGATAAATAAGAAAAATTTTATTTCATTAGATCACCAATTCAAGGGAGGTATACTCTACTCCTTTATTTTGATTTTACTTGATCCTATGTGCTCCTATGTGACTTTATGTATGTAATTGCTTGCTTTTTTAATGTTTTTTTATTTCATCTATTTATTTATTCATTTCATTTGTTTTAATTTTGTATATTTATTTTAATTTAATTTTTATTATTTGAGAGGCATTTAAACACCAAAATGTAATAGTTAGGTTATTATTTCATTTCATTTCATTCTTTCCCCTTTAGATTGTAGTTAGGGCCCCCGAATGTAATAGTTAGGCCTTTATTTGATTTATTTGCTTTGTGTGTCTTGCATGCTTATGTGTTTACGTGTTACTCGCTTTTTTAGGGTCTTGCATCTAGATATTATATTTATGTGTTATGTGCTATATGTGATTTATGTGTTTATTTGTTTTATTATGTTTTATATGATTTATTTGATTATAATAAGTGCATGACGTCACCACACTAGTTCAATGCTAGTTGTGGCCCCTTTCCCGTCACCGCACTAGTCCAACGCTAGTTGTGGCCCTTTGTTCCGATTTCTCACTAGTTCAACGATAGTGAGAACTTATAGACATGGGTTAGTCCAACGTTAGACCCTTAGGAACTGTTCACACGTTAAAATTATGTTTGTGTGACAAATCACTACATTTCATGCACATTTTTTATTTTTAGGATCCTTACCATTTTTTGCATGATATTTCCTCCTATATCCCTTATCCCATATTTTTTCTATAAATATATATATCCCTTATTCCTATGTGTGAGACATGACATTAGACTTACATTTCATTTAAGAAATTAGAACTAGATTAAGTCATTTGCTTGACTAAGATAGGAAATACCCTTTGAATATTGGATATGGACGAGTATGGCTTTCTAACTTTAGCACGCTCATATTCCCTTTATAAAAGGGAAAATTAAAATCACGGAATTTTAGCCTCCCCTCACTCGTTATGATTCATTCCTTTAGGTCATGTATATTTGTATATTATTGGTTTCTTTTCTTTCCTTCGAATCTCATATTTTTGCATATTCGTGACCTCTTCAAAGAGTCAACTTGGGCATCACAATTAATGTGATTTGCACCAAATCAGGTTTTGAAGAGATATTTCAACCCCCCGATGTCCGTTAGGTCTAGATTTGTATCCATGTAGTAACATCAAAATGTGATAAATTTTTAAATTAAAATAAAAAAATTTTTTGACTAAATCACGCAACTAGCCTTGGTTAGGTTGAAAGGGCGGATTTTTATCCTTGCCTTCCCTTTCTTCAAATATGACTCCCGACCCCTTTTCTCTTGATTTTCGCAGATTTGGAATCGTTTAAAATGATTTTCTCTACTTTTTTCATTTAAAATTCATTTTAGGTGACTTGGTACATCTTAACTCAATACCAAATGGCGACTCCTACTTTTTATTAAAAACCCTATTTAAATTATTATTTTGGGCCAAAATCGTCGCACTTTTAAATCCCATTTAAGCATATTTCTTTCTTTATTTTCTAAAAATCAAAAACTCATTTTTTCAATGAAAATTAATAAAAACATTCATTTCTTATAAAATCGTTATTTTTTCATTAAAAAATGGGGCGCGACAATGGGTACTTTGGAATCTTGAATTTCTTCCCTTACTAATTCTTTTCTTTTGGCTTCTTTTTGAAGATAAAATTTGGCGTCGGCTATGACGCCCCCAATTTCTCCCTAAAGCGAACCACAGGGTATCGGCGGAACGCTTACCTAACTCTCACCAGCACTCGATACAATTTCAATCCAAACTTAAAGATAAATAACCAATAATAAAAGTCGAAGTACATCAAAGCCGCTTCCTTAGGTAAACATTCAATCTTAAATCACAAGTTTTCAAAATACATCAACTTTTCCAAAATATACAACTTCCAAAAGTCGTCTAATCAATACATTCAAAACCCTGATCAAAAGACCATCAAGTCCACTTCTCCACAATTCTTTCTATTTCGGTCCCTGTTAAGGAAACAAAGCTAATGGGATGAGCTAACGCTCAGTGAGGCCAAGAAAATCATGCAACACATAATTCAAGTAACAATAAACTTATACGAGAAATAAAATTTACAGCATTCAAATAATTCACAAAATAACACAAAACACACTTGATAAGGATGCGGAAGCTCTCAGGAGGTAGGTTCCACTTGTTTTGCCGAGTCTTGATCATATACCTCCGCATGATGACATTCCGTCATCCGGGTAGGTATTTTTAGTCCGTAGAACACCGCTTTATTTTACGAATCCTGTTCACCGTTACAACCCCCTGTTCCGGACCCGCTCATCATTTAAAAGACGATATTACTCAAGTATGCCAAGCGAGATTTCTCAAATAGATCAAACTTTATGAATATCTCATGATTTTACCAAACTTCCCGACCAAGCTCATGCCAACTCGAATTGCAAGGTTAGCCTATGAGTTTGGGCGTCCCCCGAATACGGAATACAAATATAAGTCGATGAGCAGCGCTCCATTCGACGATTCCAAATTACAAAATCACAAATAACGAATCATGAATACGAATCATAACCATACGCAATATAAGTCGATGAGACAACGCTCCAATCGACGGTTTCAAGTATAATGCACATACTCAAATTCGAATATAATTTTCATTTGAAAGAGAACGAGTGCGTAAAGTACACACTCGACTCAAAAATTCCAAATTCACATAATTGACGCAAAACAATTCACGTATTTAACCACATAACATGCATTTGACATTCACCAAGTTCAAAACAAAAAGTGAGTGAGAAAGTCTTTAACGATCCGCTTCGGATTCTCTTCGAGACCTTCTTGATCGCCTGAAAAGAAAAAACGCACCAACAATTACTCCCACACATTCACAAATTCCTTATCAAACAAAGAAGAACGCCACACTTGCTTAAAATTCAAGTCAATGTCTTTATAAGAGTTTCACTTTATCGAAAGTCAAGATTCAAAAGTGAGGATTTTAAAGTTACTAAGGAAACTCATATCCTCCATTGAAATCGGGTTTCAAAACGCTATATCAATATTAAAATAGAAGTCAAGTCTCAAAATTTCATTTTCTAAGAAATCGGCAAATTTCAGTTTTGTGCGTCAAACTTTAGAAAAAACAGATCTTGCACTCAGTAGGTCCAAAATTGGAAGACTTAGTACCGTTTGAAAACTAGATCCAAAGTACTAAAAGTCCCTAGAAGATACTTTTCCAAGATTCTAAATGAAAAGCATTTATTTTTCAGCTCAAAAGTTCCAGTTCCAAGAAGACAGGTTTGAACCAATCTTGTTTTCAGCAAACTTTTGGAACATCATTTGGGTATCGAAATAGTCTTAGAATAACACCAAATTTGGTACAATTCAACTTCCATATGAGAACTACTCCTCTATAAAATTTCACGTAAAAACTCGTATAGGAAGATAGTTAAAAAACTACCAAAGTTTAGGAAATTCTTAAAGTAAATCTGTCTTCTTGTTTTTTTTTCCTTTTTCAAACATTTTGCCCAGTGAAATCAATTCCAATTCTATCCATTTTTTAAACCAAGGTTATAGAAACACTTAATAAGCATTTGACAAGCAATGGACATCAAGATTTTCGAAAAAAAACGTCCCAAATCAAACCTAACCAGTCGGCTAGCAAGAAGAAAGGGTTTTCTAGATTTCCAGCTTTGGGCACAGTTTGTAAATTGAACCATATCTCACTCAATATGACTTGAAATTGAGAATGGTTGGTGGCATTGGAAACTAAGTTCAAAATACTTCATTTCATCAGAAGAAAATATTTCCAAAATCAGTTCACAAGTAGTTCAAATTCAAGCCACAAGTTGCAGCTTCTCATGTCCATTCGAATGGAACAGGCAGACAAAGCAGAACAAAACAGCCAACTTTATCAATTCACTGCACTTCACTCAGATCGAACTAACAAGTGATTTTTATACCGTTAGAAAGCTACGGATGTCTAGTTTCAAATGCCACAAACGGCACTCGATTTGACTTTTGTACAAAGAGTTATGTTCGATCAAAGGGGAACTGTTCAGAATGCCTGAACACATTTTCCAGTTTTCTTCAAATTTCGAAATTTCAAAGTTTTGCTCAACCAATTCAAATGATTTTGGTAGAAACTCTCTACACACCATATAAAACATATATCAACCAATTTCACAGCAAAAAAACCCACAAAAATTCGAAAGGCAGGTACGAAAAGCATTGGACAGATTCGGCCAGTTCTAGTTCCTCTCATTTCTCAACTTTCTCTCCATTTCTAACCGTAATTCCTCTCATTCAACACATAAATAACATTAAACAAGCATTCAATCCTCAAGGCAGCTATCTAGAGGTCACACCAAGTCCACTAGCCTAACAATAAAAGCAAGAAAAATAGATTCCTCAAGTCCTCTACTTAGTTCAAGTTTTGGGTTGCAAACCCTTGCACAACCAACCATAAATCTTTGAAATAAAAGGAAGGATCGAAGTGTATCTCTTACCCGTTGAAGAAACCAAAAATTTCACCACAAAAGCCTCCAAGGAATCACCGTAAGATGAAGCCTTTCTCCAAACTCAAGTTAAGTCTCCAAGTGGTTTTGAAGTTGGATGTAAAGTTAGAAGTGAATTGGAGCCAAAAATTGAACAAGATGAAGAAACTGTTCTTTCCTTTCTTTTTCTTGATTGGTTTGGCCGGCCAAGAGAGGTGAGGAGAGAGAGAGAGTTTTGTTTTGTGAAACTTCCTTTGGAAGTTTAAAGGAATTTGTGCGTTAAAAGATGTTCAAAAGTCAACTAGGAATAGTGCGCACGCACGGTTATCGTACCCACCATTTTCTCTCGTGTTTTTTGCACTAGTGGCACTAATTCTCAAATGTAATTCTTTTAACACTATAATTATTCACTCTTAGTAGTCTAATATAAGTTTTTTAAATTTTCATTTAACCGTTTGACGCGAAATACGCAACTTCCGATTCGCGCGCGATAAGGTGAAATTTAAAAGGAATTCATGTAACGATAATATAATTAACTAACTCCAGGATAATTAATTATAAAAATAATTATTGATCATTCTTTATTCTCCCAATATTATTTGCACTCTCGAATCGAATATCGTCTCGAAAAAAACGTACTCGCTATTTCTCGCTAAACGAGTCTCCGAAAAATTAAATTTGTTAACGGGACGTTTTAAAAATATTAAGTAAAACATTGTTCCATGTAAATGGATTTAAAATGGTTGAAATAAATTATTCAGAGAAAACGGGTGAATAAATATTTAAATAAAACCAGTAAAATAAGATGAAAATAAGAAAATTTTCGAGTGCTTACATCGGCAAAGTGAGTCCGGCCTCCGTGAAAGGCTTATCATCCGCAGTAATTTTCTTAAACTATACCATCTCGACAATATTTTAAAGCATTGATGAAGAGTGGATGGTATAAATTTCAGTCTCATGAATCCAGGGTCTCCCCAAGAGCATGTTATAAGAGGTTTTGACATCAATAACATGAAATAATGCGCTTGAGGACAACTCACCAATGAGCAATTCAAACCTATGAGACCCAATTGCCTCTTTGTCCCCCTTGGTTAAATCCTTGGATCATGGGCGACTCTGGAAGAGTTCATCGCTTGAAATTCCTAGTTCTTTTATAGTACGCACGGGACATGATATTGACCAGCAGATCCCCCATCAATGAGTATCCGATTCATCTTTTGTTCTCGGGACATATGTACTAATAAACAAAAGTCGATTGTGGCTTTTGAAATCATCTGTTAAATCATCATTATAAAAAATGATAATCGTTTGCACAATCTACCGGTGATTTATCATCGATTTTGAGTTTTTTTCTCAAATTCAGTGCTAATTGTGTGACTTGAGGATTTCAACCTTGACGACATTATAAGAAGTAAAATTATCATCAATCGTTATTTAAATACCCCTTGGGCATATATTTCTCTCAGTGTCACAGGTTGTCAAACCTCTTGAAGGAGCTGATGATTTGAAGAAATTGGTGTCGTGGCCACTCCTTTTTGTTCCTTTGTTGCATTTCATTGTTTCATTATAACTTTAGCCTTTGTCGAACAAATGATTTTCGAAAAGATGTACTTCTTTATTTTTGGCTTGCAAGTCCCCTTTCGAGTGTTACTGAAGTCCATCTTTCATTATCATTTTCAATAACATTTTCAATAGAAGATTTTTCCAAACTCTTTTTTTACAGACAGAGCACTGCTTGATGTGGATAGAACTTCTATTGGACAACACACAGACCCAAACATTATTGTTGTTTTTGGTTTGCCGATACTTTATCCTCCTCGAGGAGGATTTTTCCTTGACGGGCTAAATTCCATAATTTTTGTCTTTAAAGACAAAACATTTAGTGAGAGGGGGCCAATCAGGCCGATGATAACAGCAATAATTTAGATCATTGATTTGACCGGATTCCTCTGGGTGCTTCATTTCGGGAAGTTCAAGGAGTTTTCTCCTTGAAAAGATCATCAAACATCCCTTGAAAATCAAAATTCCAAGGAATGGGGTATTCCTTTTCTTGCATCTCTTTTAAAGTGGGTCTTCTTACTGACTTATTTTAAGAGAAATCTAACTTCTTAAGTGACCTTTCAGTTCACATTGGTAGCAATTTTCATAGGAGTTGTGTTTATTGACATGGACTCTTTATTACTGAGTCTTGAAGGAACGTTGCCCCCCTTTTTTATTTTCTTGTCTTTTGTTGCTTTGACGAGGCGATTGTACCCGCGGAATTTTGAATAGGAAGCCCGTCAGTTGCATTGGCCGTGAAGCTTAATTCCATATCATCAGTACGAGTAGCTAATTCTTTCAAATGTATTCAGACGTATACCTTGTAGAATATAACTTAATCTCCAATACATTTCTCAGATGCACATTTCTATGACAGAGGGTTCAGACAGGTCTATCTTTGCAATTAAGACTCAAATTTCTCCACCTATCGATGTAGTTGGACCACAGGTTCATCCTTCCATCAGCAAGTATTAGTTAACTCCACCATACTAACGGTTCTTCTAGTGCTGGTAGAAGCAATTCAAAGAACTCTTGCTTAAGCTGTTCCCAACTGTCGATGGACTCCGGTGGTGAGATCGGTATACCAATCAAATGCGTTGCCCTTCACGGACCGAACAAGCTGTTTGACTAGCCGATCACCATAGGTTCCAGCACTATTGCAAGTCTCGATTGAAATGGGCCACATGTTTGTTTTGAACTGCCTTTTCCATCGAACTGTTTGAAACTTAGGCGGTTGATATCTAGCAGGCATTGCTAGGTTGTCAATCTAGCAGTGTAAGATTTGGAGTAGGTAAAGTTTGACTTTGAGCCACCCTCCTTTTTGTCTTTAATCACGTCTTCAACAAGTTCCTTCAGTTGTTCTATAGGGATAGTTCCTTCGGCGGTCACATATACTTCTTTCATCTTATCCTTGCCTTTTAGATGAGGAAATTTCACGCTTTTTGGTACTCCTTAGGTTCATATGGTTTCCTTTCAAGAGCGTGATCTTTCTGGGTGAGCAGTTGGGTGATGAGAGCGTCTTGGTCCTTGATGTGTTTCATCATGGTCCTCCATCATTTTGGACATGTTCGAAACTTGTTTTTCGAGACTTTTAAGTGCTTGTCATCATAGGAGGCATTGCAGCAGAAGAAACAGCGAGATCTTCAATAAAAAACTTTGATTGAAGAGTTTCATAGGAAGAGACTGATCCGGTGCTTGACAAATCATCATTCATATTTAGAAAATTTGGATTCGGATCCAAGTTCGAGCATGGCAAGAGTCTTCTCAATCGAGACAGGAACGTCTTTGATCCCCACTGTGGAAAGAAGAGCTCATTAGTGATGTCGAACCAAAGACGGGAGTTGGCGCCGATAGAGCTTCCATGCATACTTTGGGTGGAGGCTTCTCGTCATACTTCTTGTCACAAGACCAATAGCACAGGTATTGGTGGCAACATGTGCAACTTCCTGAACAGACTTAGCATCAGTAGCCTTGGAACTTGCAATCATGGTTTTGTTGCTCTTTGGTGCCATCAGCGATATATGTAGTTGAATATTCGAAGATAAGAGATGAAAGGTAGAGATGATTCCACCAGGCGTGCCAAAAATTTGTACGCGATAAAATTTCAAGTCTGTAAAAGACAAGAAAAATACACGACAAATATGTAATATATAAATTTAAGAAAATATGTGAGTACAGTCTCCGGGGTTCTCTTAAATTTGTAGAGAGTTTCCTTCAATTCTTCCCTTCAAAGGCTAATCCAGGAGCTTCGTAGCTTGTTCTTGGATCCACCGCTAATTCTTTCAAATCTTAATATGGAAGATTTGAAAATTTTAGAAAATATTTGAAAACTCAAGTCTTGATATATGGAAGACTTGAAGAGTTTGACGACTCCGACTTTTGTAACTTGAAGCTTCGATACTTGAATGTATAAGATGCCTCTTGAGGTCTCTCGACTTGGTAGAGAGACCCCTATTTATAGTTATGGTATAAGGTAGAGGTTGAAAACATGTATACCACTCTACTTGTCTGGCAAGACATGTAGTCATATTAGGACTGTGTCAATTTAAATATTATCTCTTTATTTTGTATTTATAAATAAAGAGATAATACCAATAAGTAGTTCCTTGATTGGCCATACTTGTAGGGACCTATGACGTGGCGGCACTTGATTGGACAAGCCATTGCAGTATGTAAGACATCTACATGGGCTAAATAACTCTAAGTATTATTTCTTTAATAAAGAAATAATTGTTTAGATATTTATCCACAATTTGCCAAGTCATATACACATGTGACATGCCATAATTTAATTGGCAGAGATACCCTGACCGTTTTAATTAGTCGCAACACCTCATCTTGACATGTGAAGAGACATAATTGACTACCGAATAGCACAACTTCCAGGTGCACATGACGTATGGCAATATCCGATTGGCTAAGTATAAACCCGAGAAATAATATATAGATCAATGGTAATTTTTAGAATTTAATTAAAATTCCATTGTCTACAATAGGTTTTTTTTATATAAAAATAGTAATTTTATTACTAAGATTGTTGGAAATCGTCCAACAGCGAATGATTTACAAAGATTGGAGGAAAATTTCGAAGGGATTCAACATACTTGGTTGATTTGACATAGAGAGCCAAATTCATGAACGACTTTATTTGCATCCCTAGACGCCCAATTTATATCAATAGAACTACGATGTGATAAAGTTATTCTAATATCATTGATCAAAAGCTCGATAGTAGAAAGGACATGCTCAGTGGAGCACACTTTGAATGGTTCCCAGTCCATCACCTTCAACAGTAAGTGGGGAAACATACAAGTTTTTTTGCCCTAAAGATAGCTTCATTGGCGGTTGCCTCAGCCACTTCCAGAGTAACCTTACCACGAAATTGCTTTGCTAAGCCAGTGAAAAAAAATACCACTGTGATCTGGGGTAACACAATGCCTATACTATCAGCATCTTTAACCTGGGAAATAGCGGCATCAAAATTAATTTTAAAGTGGCCTATTTTTGGGGTGACCATCAAGCAACTTCGTCGTTAGTACTACGATTTGCAGGGCTTGTGTTAGCTTCTTTAAAAGCTGCATGGAGACAAGACACGAGTGAGACTAATGTCAAAGGATCCTTGCAGTTCTGATTGTGCAAATAAGAGTTTCGAGCACTCCAAATCTCAAAACATAGGAAAGCAAAGTACTCACAATCATTGCTGGAGAACTTTTGTATCATTTCCTTCGCCCAAAGACACACATTGTCGTGTCGTGTTAGCATTTCTAGATTTTTCGCTCCTAGAAAGATAGCACCCAAACCTGAGTTGACATTGGGCAGTAAAATAAAGTGTGCAGAAGATCTCTATTAGCTTCAGAACATAGTACACAAATGAGGTCACCTAGCACTCGCCGTAGATTATCACAAGTAAGAGGAGAATTGTGACAAACAGGCCAAAGTAGATGTTGCACTTACTGGGAGTAATGAGAGACCAAAGTTTCTTCCATACATGATCCTGTTCTCCGCTGTAATTGCCTTGATCAGCCAATTTGTATTGAATAATCTCTGAATTCATGGTAATATGGTAAGCACTTCGTACAGTGAACTTACCACTCTTTTTGTAATGCCAAACCCATCTATCAGTTGCTCATAATCTGCCTAGAGGAATTAATTTGATGAGCTCTGCTGCTTCAGGCCAGAAGATATCATCATTTAATGAAACATCCCAACATGACAACTCTTATCTACGAGTTCACTGACACGAGCATCAAGAAGAGGATGGCAGCAAGGTGAATTAACTAGGAATGAATGTGGTCTGGGCAGTTACCTATCAACCCATATGCGAATGGAATTGCTAGACTTGAGTCTCAATCTGCAACCAATATTTAGCACCTTATGACCTTCAAGGATACCATGCCAAGTGAGGGATGGACTCGAGCCCAAACTAGCCTGCAGGAAATCAAAAACTAGGAAATATTTGGCTTTAAGTATCTTGGAGAGAAGGGTATTTGGATTTCTTAAAATTCGCCATGCTTGTTTAGCAAGCATAGCATAATTAAAAGCTTTAAGATTCCTAAAACCCAATCCACCATGCTCCTTAGTAACGCAAATTGAGTTCCAGCTCTTCCAGTGCATCTTTTGCTTGTCCAGACTATCATTCCACCAATATTTAGCAGCCGTGGATTGAATATCAATAAGAATGTTATCTGGAAGCAGGACGCAGGACATCGAATAAGTAGATATAGCCTGGATAACTGATTTGATAAGATCCTCCTTTCTTGCTCTAGAAGAGTCTTTTCTTGCTCAATTAGTTGGAGAAACAGGCAAGCCCTTGTGTATATATTCTTTTGTAGTAAGGTTGGGGCTTTAGGGAATTACAAGTAGCGAACACAAATGCCCCTCCCCTTCTGGCTTCATAAATATCTCATCCCTGCCTTGCTTAGAAAACAATTTTGAAATATACAAGGATGGAGTTATACGTCAATGGAAAAACCTAAGTTTATCAATGCATTTGGAAGAGGCTAAACCCCTAACGACTGGCCTTCCTTGAATATTTGTATTACATGAACATCTTGCTGAAGTAGAGTTATGAGGTTCTTATCACAGTGTTCATATCTTTCCAAGGCTGAACTGGGGTCTGGGCTTGCAGGTTAATTGTGGATCGTCATACCTAAGTCATAATTGTCAAAATTTCCCTCAGTCAATCATATTCCTTCATAGATCAGATCCAAAAATTCTTGCCCGACTCTCTGACTACAACTGTATGTGCTCTTGTAATCTCTCTGCAAATAGAAAAATACTTCCTCAGCCAACCAAATTCAGAACGGTAGAATTTAGTGTTTTGTCAAAATGTAGAAATTGGATGCAATAAATGATCTTTTGCAGCAGAATCGAAAACAACCTGGACTAACATAACATATATAATCAATTTATTAGCTAGAGAAAAGCACTTTTATCAAGGCTCATAAAATTATTTTTTCCAAACTCAAGAATCAGATGATGTATAGGACTGATAGTACATATATAACGGTATCTTTGCTGGGCCAAAATTTTCGTGCAACTCTCAAGAGGATGACAGTCATGTTGCAAAGATCCACGGAGCTAAAAGAGGCTTCCCCACCATAAAGTTAGAAAACACATTTTGAAAACAAGTGGTTAGGAATCCACCATGTAAAGAACGAGATCAATGTTAACATAATTTGGGGGGTAAATGACTTCCATAATCCTTCAACTTTTACTCATGATCCTATTTCGTCCTAAACTTATAGAAGTGTCTATTGACGTCGCTCGACTAATAAATTTTGTTCTAAATGATTCTTCTAAGGCCTAATCTATGTATGATACTTTTCACTCCCTCCCCCTAACAATTGATTTCATGCCTAGTTTTCTTCTCTATATTTGAAAATAAGGCATGTTAACTCTTTTTTTTTCATAGTTTTGGTTAATTATTTGATACCTGGCTAATTTGATTAATGAAATATTTTAACACTCTCTTCCTATTAAACTTACATAAGAATTATGAAAACAAACATCGAGTTTAATACTTCTTTATTGTTCACAAAAATTTGCTAACTTACTGCCATCATCATTGTTATTATTTAATTCCAATTCTAATGAAAAAAAGACAATATATAAAAAAATAAACCTTGATCTCACATTAGTAAGAAAAGAATTCTGGGGGAAAAGATAAAGATACTTTTTTTTGGTCAATCTAATAAACTTTTATAGCTAATTTGAAGAGTTTGTTACGCCCTGGGTCTACGAACTAGTCCAAGTAACTTTTGAGTAAAATCACATATTTCAAATAGTTAACCTATATTACTAAGTAGCCCATAAGCCCAAACTTATATACGTAACATTTTCTTTCCTTCACAATAATGTGGGATGCCATAATTACCCCCACTTAAAGATTTTACGTACTTGCAATGCTCGTCGTAATCCACGCTATCCACTCAGTTATCTACAGATTCTAGAGATGGCTCTAGTTCAATGTGGCGTTTAGTCTCACAGGTTTTAGAGGTGATCTCCGTCAAATATAGTAATCTACGAATTGTAGAGGTGGCCTTGTCTAACATGGCACTTAATCCCACAGGTTGTAGAGATGGTACCTCCACTTAAGAATTTTGCATCCTCAAAAAACCCGTCATTTTAACCCACGCTGTCCACTCAGTTGTCTGAAGATTCTAGAGATGGCCTTGATCTAATGTGGCATTTAGTCCTATACGCTCTAGAGGTGACATCCGTCGCACGTGGCACTTTGTAGATTCTAGGTAGCCATACTTCAACGTGGCACTTAATCCCGTAGGGTGTAAAAATGGTCCCCGATGAACGTGGGTACTTAGTTCCTTGCCACTCAATTTCATAGTCATAACTATAACACCATTAGCGCCCAACTCACTTTGTGCAGAGATCATAAGGTTTGCTCTGATACTAACTGTAATACCTCAGATTCACGGATTGGCCCAAGTAACTTTTGAATGAAGTCAGGGGTTCAAAATAGTTAATCTAAGTCACTAAGTAACCCATATGTCCTAGTTGTATACATAACATTTCCCTTCTTTCCTAATGATGTGGGATATCATAATCACCTCCACTTAAGGACTTTGTATCTTCACAAAACCCATCATAATCTAAACTATTCACTCATTTGTGCAAGAATTTTAGAGGAGGCATTTAATCCCATAGGTTCTAAAGGTTGCCCTTATCAAACGTGGTACTTAGTTCCTTCCAATCATTTACATAGTTGAAACCATAACACCTCTAACCCTAGGTTTACTCCACGCAGAAATCACTGAGGTTCGCTCTAGTACCAATTGTAATACCTCGAATTCACGGGCTAGTTCAACTAACTTTTGAGTAAATCCATGAGTTTGAAATTGTTAAACCGAGTTACTAAGTAGCTTATGGGTCCAAACTTGCATACATAACATTTTCTTTCCTTCCCATTGATGGGGTATATCACAATTACATCCACTTAAGGACTTTGTGTCTTTGCAAAATCTATCATAATCTAAACTATTCACTTAGTTGTGCGCAAAGTTTAGAGATGGCGTCGTCCAACTTGGTGCACATAAGAATTTTGCATCCTTGCAAAGGCCATCATAATATAAACTTTCAACTTAGTTGTGTGTGGATTCCAGAAGTGGCCTCTGTTCAACATAGCACAACATAATTGTCAACTCAGTTGTGGAGGCGCTTGTCATAATACAAACTTTCAACTCAGTTGTATAGGGATTCTAGAAGCGGCGTTTGTCCAAAATGGTACATCATAAACTGTCGACTCAATTGTGGAGGCGGTCTTTGTCAAAGATGATACATCATAACTATTGACTCAGTTGCATGTGTGTGGATTCCAGAGGTGGCCTTTGTCTAGCAGCGTGTATGGATTCTAGAGGCGCTTTTTTCCAACATGGCACATCGTAACTGTCAACTCTAAATTGTCGAATTAGTCATGTGCAGATTCCAAACATGATACCTATTCCCTTTGTGCAGACTTAGTTGTGCGTAGGCAGCCTTTGTTCAATATAGCACAACAAAACTGTTGACTTAGTTATGGAGGCACCTGTCATAATATAAACTTTCAACTCAGTTGTGCATGGATTCGAGAGGCAGCATTTGTCCAAAATGGCACATCATAACCGTCGATTCAATTGTGGAGGCAGCCTTTGTCCAACATGATAAATCATAATTGTCAACTCAGTTGCACGTGTATAGATTCCAGAGGTGGCCTTTGTCCAACATGGCACATCATAATTGTTGACTCTAAATTGTCAAATTAGTGGCGTGCAAATTCCAAAAGTGATACTTATTCCCCTTGTGTAGACTTAGTTGTGCGTGGATTCTGGAGATGGCCTCTAAATTGTTGAATTAGTCATTTGCAGATTCCAAATGTGATACTTATTCCCCTTGTGTAGACTTAGTTCTGCATGGATTCTAGAGATGACCTCTATCCAATGTGTACCCACTCTACACAAAGACCATGATAAACGTTATATTTATTCCCTTTGTGTAGACTTAGTTGTGCATGGATTTATAATGCGCTGAGTTTTAACGAGTTGTCCGAAGTAACTCTTGAGAGATGGCCTTTGTTCATTGTGTACTCACACTACACAAAGACCAACATTAATGCCCTGAGTTAATGAGTTGGCCAAAGCAACTCTTGAGTGAAGTCATGGGTTCAAAAAGGTTAAATCAAGTTATTAAGTATCCTATAAGCCTAAGTTTATATACATAACATTTTCTTTACTTCCCACTGATGTGGGATATAACAACTGCAGATTTTATAGGTCGAAAGGGAAATACTAGTTCTGAAAGCAAATTTAGGTAATTTAAGGGTGTTAATTTTCCAATATGCAGATTTATGAATTTAATCCACCAAATTCCAATATGCAGATATATGAATTTAATCCACCAAATTATTCTATTGAATATTGAAATGCATTTTCCCCCTATTTGGTTCAGCATTTTTTTTTGCACAATAATTTAACCTATTATGTTTTCTTATAAATTAATATAAATCTCACCGAGCTCTATGTTAGAGCTAAAATTTCTTGTACAAAAGTAGCATAAGAATCCAAAGATAGCAATAATTCAGAGGTTTGATTGTAGAATCAGAACGGATAGTACATTTATCATGTGCAACACCATGTTTGATGAAAAAGATTACCTATTATTATAGTCTGAATATGATAACGAAAACCCAATTTCAATAAAAAGGAATCACCTATTATTCTAAATAAAATTGTTTATGTTATCAACAAACAAGGATTGAATATTTTGCACAAGATAAGAAGCAAATACTGGAGGGAATCGTGACGTCTTAACCATTCTTATAAATTTGGATCAAGGTCAACAAGTTTAAGCATCATTAGTAAATAAAACAAGCGTTAGCCAAAGTGACAAAGACTTCCCAAATTTTAGTAAATGTGTACTGTATCTATACAGTTGTATAGTATATTTTCTCAAAACTTTGTAGTATTATTGGCTTCAGATCAAAATTATTCTCCATGGTGGTTGAGTTGAATGTTGATAGGAAGCTCTGATAATTTAAAAACTAGCATCATTAGTATCATATCAAGATATTTTATTTTCTCTCCGTGGTGGCTTCATATCAAAATAATGAGTGATCATTAGACATTCTTTTAAAATACCTTTCTCTTTTAGGGTCCTTAAATATTATGGCGTTGCGTTGCAAATATTACAAATATTTTTAAAATAATGTTCTTCTTCTTTCTTTTATTTTCACACAGATCAGAAAGTCTTGAAGAAAATAAATTAGGTATATCACTTTATCTTGCAATTTTGCTATCTCTAATTTCACCTTCCCGTATCATATTCGAAAGAAAGAATTAAAAGAAAAAATAGTTGGAGAGATAGCTTTATCTCATTACCAAGAAATCAAGATCAATAATTGGAGATGGACAAAAGTCTCAATGTCTCTGCCGATTTTTTCTTTACCTTTGTCAATCATTTTTCTAATGCAATAATTTGGTGTTTATTTTTGTAAATGAGATTGTTCCTTAAATACATTTAGAACATCTTGTCGATACAGCATTAGTACAATTAGCTAATCACAAGAGATTTCAAAAGGACATTCCAAGGGTAGGTCTGATGAAGTTTGCAACGTGTTAGGATTAGTAGTTTTTAGCTTCTCTCTGGCTGTTTTAGTGGTTTGTGAGCTCTTTGATGTTAGAGTAACTAAACCTTATTTTTTGGCCTGAAAAAACAATTGTTGTTTTAAGGGCACATTTTCTCTTTCACCATCAATTAATTCGAACTATATTTTCTGCCAAATCACAATTCTAAATTCCAAACTGGCAAACTTCTTGGTCAAATTCAACCGTTTCTGTATCCCAATTAACGTGCATGTATCGAATTGCAATGGTCAAGAAAAATAGTAAAGAAAAATAGCAATGGTCAAGTTAGAAGGTTAGTTAATTATAAGAAGAGAAAGTAATGATTGGGAGAGCAAATTCTTTGGTTCCCATTCCTAAAATTGGTACATTGCCTGAGGTATTGATGATAAGGGACAGTGTGAAAGTGCTCTTCAGGAATGAAAGATCAGATGGTTAATATAGCATAGAAGGGAGATCAGGGGCCTCACAAGCTTAATTTTGCTCCATTTAGGGGTAAATTATTAATTTTCTATTTTGTTACACGATTTTTCAATTTACTTCACCACATTTAAACTATTGTTAGATTAATTTTCAACCCAATTAAGCAAAGAGCAAATTTGTAGGAAATAAAACTTATGAGTCCCATCTGCCATAGGGTATAGTGACATTGTGCTACAATAGAAAATTAAATTGGTGCCATCCATTAAGCGTACTTTTTGCACAGGGCATTGGATTAGCGATATAATCCTTTCGGTGAACAAACAATCAGACACTGGAATTTGGGTGAAAAGGTACAATTTCACTTCCCAAAATATTAAGCTACCCTTTAAACTTGATAGAATTGCAGTTTTGATCCTAAATGTTTGAGGCATTAGAACTTCTAGACTTTAAAATTTAGAAGAAAGAAAATGTAATTCCAAATGTTTCAATTTTTATGTACATTTAGTCATGTGTGTATGTGTATATGTATATATATGTACGTGTGTGTGTGTGTGTGCAAAAGTGTGTGTGTGTACTTAGCCACAGAAAACCAGCCTCCAACCACCTATGACCCAGCCAATGAAGAGATTGGTTAAATCACAACAATTACTTATGATGTATAAAACCGGTATAGTACCTGTTAAACTATGTGGTTTCTTCACATATTAAAAGGATATATCATATATGCATTAGCTCCCCCCCGGCCCACATTCCACAAAACCCCCATGCATTTATATTTTTAAGAACTAAAATAGAACACGGGCCCATTGACAATTGGTTCTATTTCACAATGTCTCCAATGTATTCTCTAATTCACTAACTAAACTAAATGTGTACTTAGTACTCTAGGCAAAACCTAAAGGACAACTATCAGAGTTGATAAGATGATTAACCAGGGGGTCATTGTCATCGACAATCAAGAAACAAGAATAGTAATCTCCTAACGAATCATTTTGAACCATTTTGAAGATAAGAGATAGATCTTCAATTCTTGTGAAGACATTGAAATCTAGTTTAAAGGTTTTTCATGTCAAAAAGCCGAATTACAGTAGATAATTTCTATGGTCGAAGCTGAAACAAGGCATTGAGTAGTGAAGGGTATTTCAGTCGTTTCTCAGCCTACACAAACCCAAATGAGGTGATTCTTGATGCATTGGAAAGCTAACTCAAAGGGTTACAAGTTTTATGTTTTGGTCAAGAGTTAATTCAGCTTCTATCATCAAGAAAAGTTCAGTTGAAGTTGAGGCAAAATTGAAGCAACATTGAAGAGTGAACAGAAATTGCAAAGAAAGGCAGGAAGCAATCCGGCCGGGCCGACAATTCGGCCGGATTATGGCCGGATTCTGGTCAGAAATAGCTGCTCTCCACTTGCACAACTTGTTTGTTTCTACAATAATTCACAACTATTGATGGACGTATGACAACCACTTTGCAGCTGTAAAAGGGATCTTTGAAGCCTCATTCTTGACTACATTCATCTATAAATAGCCATGAACTTGTAAGAATAAAGAGAGTTTGGAGAGTGCAAGAAATACCACAAAAATGTAGTTCTTACATTTTCTTAGTGTTAGGTTAGTATAGTATAGGATAGTTTAACTAGTAGTTCATCCTTCTTATTTATTAGTTAGGCAAAGATGAAGAAGGAGATGAAGATGGAGGAGATGAACTCATGTGATAAGGGTAACATTTCTTTCCAAACTCTTTATCTTTTGTACTTGATTCTAAGTTTAGTTAATATACAAGTTTTGGATTCTATATTTATAATGTGTTTCTAAAGTTTATGTCTTGGGTTTGGTTGAACTTTCTATGATTGTTAGTGTTTCTTATTTGGCTATTTGATGCTATTATTTTGAGCAAGTTATTTAGTACTTTAGCTCTTTAAATCATGATTAACTTGGTACCATTAATTGTGATTATCTAAAGGTGTTGCTTCTTCAATGAAAATTGAGATTTAACACTAGGTCAAGAAGTGCTAAACCTAGGGAGTTCACTCACGAGAGTAGAGGTGCACCTTTGTGATTTTAGTGATTTATTTCATGTAATTTCATAAAAGAAATGAACTTGTAACTAATTCATAACCACAAGAGTATGTATGGATTAGTTATAAGTATAGTTAATTCACTACGAGAGTGGGTTTCACATGCATAAGGAAATTACGCCATAACTAACCAAGATAATAGTACTCAAAGATCCAAAAGTAGCAATTGCATGATTAGTTAGGAATACCATAGTCTAAGGAACTTTCATTTGTTATTATCTTACATAAGTTTAGCATAGTTTTTTTTTAATTCATTGATCGTCTAAATAATAGAGAAGTTTTAGTACTTTCAGTGATTGTCCAATCTTTCTCGTGGGATCGACCCGATATATGCCCTAAACTACTAGTTGACCTGTATACTTGCAGTCAAAACGGCTATAAATTGGATTTAAACTTGTACATATATCAAAAACCTATCACCCTTCAAGAGGATTAAGACAGGAGACCCCATGTCTCTTTATCTATTTTTGATTTGTATGGAGTACCTTTTCCTTAGCATTGAGGAGGCAGTTAACTCTAAACTATGGAATCGTTGTCTTTTGGAAAAAAGGAATATCACTATCCCATTGTTTTTTGTTGATGATATCATCTTGTTTAGTAGTTTCTCTAAGTCTTCTATCTTCTCTGTGAAAGATGTGAGGACTTAGAAATTTTGGCAATTTAGCTAGTTTTTCTACCTTGCATTTTATTCATTTAGTTATCTATTTGTTTATTTATCGATTTGATAATGATTTTGTCTTAATGCTTTTATTAAATTTTACATGTGGGAGTTTAGTAGGGGGAAATGCGATTTTCATTTTGTGGGGGTGTGAAAGGAACTTTTGGAAAAAAAAAAGGTTTAGTGCAATAAGGAAGAAGTAGGATACTTGGAGCTAGAAACATCTAGATGGTGAGATGTGTTACCAAGCCATCAAGTGTTAACTTCTTTGACCAAACCTTAATCCTGCTTTGACCAAACTTTTTTTACCAATTATCCTTTCATTACTCGTCTTAAACCTAATAAACCAATACAAAAGAAAGAGATTAGAGAAATTGGAAGCTAGAAATCACAAGAAAGTGACACTTGGAGAAGAGGGACCAAGTTTTTGTTATAAGACACCTTTGACCAATCTTGTCTTACCATGTTCTTTCCTTTCTTGACTTAAGACCAAACAAAATAAAAACCAAGAGAAAAAGAGAGAGGGAGGCCGAGAGGAAGGGATGGAAGAAACTTCAACCAAACTAGTTCCAATTTTGCTTGGATTTTGAGGGAAAAAGAAGAAGATAGTTTGGGGTTTCTATCAACCTTTGCTTGAGTTTGAAAAAATGGAGAAGATTTGGTGGATTGGATTGAGTTTCACCTTGGTTGAAAGGCCAAAGAAGTAAAATGTTAGATTGTCCTTCTTTCCTTACTTTATGTTGGAATCAAGTTGGATTTTTGGATTAAAGGCATGATTTTATGGTGAATCTTGGAAGTTCATGAGTTGATGATTATTATACTTCATATTTGAGTTCTAGGGTTTGATTATGCAAATGATTATGGTATGATTAGGGTGGCTATCTTGTTGTGATTTTGGCTATATATGTGTCTATTGTTGTGTTGTGGATGAAACCCTATGGAATTACTAGATGGTTTGGGCTGACTTTGGGACAATTAGTTGGAGGAATGTTAGAAATTGGGAGAAAAATTTTCGCTTGCTGGCCGAAATTTAGGGCTGGAATTGCAGCCTTAATTTCGAAATTTTCATGATGATTTTAAACTTGATTTTGCTCAACATACTCTATAAAACTTTAAGCTATAAGTATATGTTAGATTTGAACCAAAATCATGAGTTTTAAGTGGTAAGAACACCATTTCCCTCACTGTTTTCATGGCTGGAAATCCGCTCAAATCTGACCTAAAGAGAAAGTGACTTTGTTTAGTTTTACACTTGGTTTTGTGAGATGAAATTATCTTGTTAATGCCCTAAATATATGATTAGACATTAACCCTGGTATGAGTAATGATTTGGAGAGGAAAATGAAAGGTTGAATCTTGGTTGGATTTTGTTGCAAATTTTGGTGAAAAATTTCTGTTTTGAAAAGCTTCTTGCTGGCTGAAACTTTTGAGTGCTGTTAGCCCTTATTTTCAAACATTTTGGGGAAAATCTTGCTCTACAAACTTTGTTAGACATTAAACTTTGATTGTGAGTTGGATTTGAACAAAAAATCATGAGATTAGGCGGGAAGGTTGAATCAAGTGTTGCTGAAAATTTTTCCCGTAGGAGACTCTGAGCAGTCTTGGGAAGTCTATTATATCTTGGTGTAGGAAAATTCGAATTTAGTTTCGTTTGTTGCATTTGAAACTAGACTCATAACTCTTCTAACCGTGTAAAATTCATGGTTTGGTTCACTTTCTATAAATACCAACAAAATTTCAAAGTGGGCTGAAAATCCAAGATTGTCCTGTTTTTGTACTTAGTTGAGCAGTGAATTGAGGCTGAGATTTGACTAATTTATGGGCTGAATTTTATGAAGATGTTTTCTAGAGAGATGCAGTCTTTTGAGTCTATTTCTAACGGTATAAGATTTATGATTTTTGGACTTATGAAACTCAAGTTATGACTCTTCAAAGAGTGTTACAAAAACTGGAATTTTCTTATGAAATGACAAACAAATTTGGAAGGTTTTGGCCGAATCTTGGATTGGAATTTGTCTCATTTCCTCTAACTTTAAAGTGAAATTTTGTTCAACATAGCTTACTAATCAATTGTTCTCGAATGTGCTTTTAAAAGGAGCAACAAGTTTGAATTAAAAACAGGTGAAAAGTGGAGCGTCATGCCAAGAGTTTTGTGGAAAAATTTTACTTGCTTGATGTTCAAAACTTGGACGATTTGTTGGTGTATTTGCTAAGAAATAAACGGTGGTTTTGATGAAGTTTTGACTTCATAAGTTTTAGTAAACTTGAACACTCATTTATATATCAAAACTTGGGCAAAAGATTATGAGTTAAGGAAGTGAAAGTGGTTTTCCCTCCCTTGTGTGTTTTGTTAAACTTTTGAACGGGTTGGCTAACTTTTGAATCTTCCCTTGAGTGTTATCTTAGTGGTTGAGTGAAGAGGGTTTCTCTCTTAATTTGACAAGAAATTGAGTATGCTTGAGTGAAGGGTTAAGGGAAAATTGTTTGGCCTTGGTTGAACGATTATAGGTAATCGTTGATTGTGCATATCTCAGGTATTCAAGAGGAATTCGAGAGAAACCCTGAGGAGAACTTGTGAAAGCTTTCTCTTGTCTTACTTACTTGACTATTGGTGAGTGTCAAGTGCATGTTTCTTGATATATTGACTTGAATGATATATGTTGCCATGTGTTATGTGTTTGAATATTGAACTTGATGAGGTGAGGGTGTATTTTATCACACTCATCCTCTCCTTCTTGAATGGTCATGTACTTGCTTAAAATTGATTGACTTGTACTTGTGCTTGTGTTTGTGCTTGACTTGTAAGTGCTGAGCGGCAGCATGTACCACACTCAATTCAAGTGGGAGGTGCCTCTCATCCCATCTCAGTACCTTTATCTTGATTAAGTCGATTAGAGAGTTATCTCATCGACCATACTTGTTCTTGCATAGGTATAACTCGAGTATTACCAAAACCCTTGTGGACGTTCGGGCCTGGTAGAAGGTGAAACAGTGGATAGGGATTAGTATCAAGTGAATTCTACGGACTTGTTACTTGCGTGATTGGCGGAGTGTCAACAAAAGAAAATAATATCCAAGATCGTGAAACGACAAGCTTGTGGATTAGCTCCTGAGAGCTCCTGTATCCTCTTAATGAACATGTTTTAGTTTACATGAAACTATTATTGTTATTCTGTACATGTGCTACTTGAGTTGATTTATGGTACTTTATTTACTTGCTTGCTTGTTTTCTTGGCCTCACTGAGCATCCGCTCATCTCTTTAAATTTGTTATTCCTTAACAGGAATTTGAAGTGAAGAATTGGAGGCACTAGACTAGCCAGTTTTTGTTTGGAGCTAATGTAATTCCTTGAGCGACTTTTGGACATTTGGAAATGTAGGTTTCATTTGTATTTGAAATATTATGGTTGTAATAGTTAAAACTATTGCCTAAGGATTGTGGTTGTTGTTATTCAAGTACTTTCCTGGTTTTAAGAAATTGTTTGGCTTGAAAATCTTGATTGGGTTCGAGTAAGTACGTGAGTCCTGGCGAGAGTTGGGCAGACGCTGCGCTAAACCCTTTGGTTCGCCTTAGGGGGCGGTGAGGGCATCACAAAAGACACTCTCCAGATCTGGCCTTGCTCTTAGTTTAGAAAAATCTAGGCTCTTCTTCTTTAGAAATATGGATGCTCATATCAAGGATAAAGTCACTGATTTTCTTTCTATAAAAGGAACAAAATAATAGGAAATATACCTAGAGATTCCTTTATGTCATAAAAGAACCAAGAAACAAATATTCATATTCATCCTTGAGAGAATAAAGCCAAACTAACAGGGGAGAAAACTAACTTATTGTCATTTGTTGAAAGGAAAGCTGTAGTTCAACAAGTGAAAACATCTAGGACTTCCTTCTATGCATACTATCTCCCCTTACTTGTGTATTGTATGAGGAGATAGATAAAGTCCAAAAGAATTTTGCTTGGAGGTCCCCAAAGAAGAAGAGGAAGATTCATCTAGTAGATGGGACACTATTTCTAGAGTAAAAGAGAAAGGAGGGTCGGGTATGAGGAAAACTATGGACATCAGTAATGTTGTTGTGGCAAGTCTGTGCTAGAGAATGACTAAGAATCAGTCCCTCCCTTGGGTTGCCTTATTAAAGCAGAGGTATGTGGATGAAAATTAGTCTATCCTTAGAAGGGAACTTTCATTGAAGAATGGGGGTAGGATCTATCAATAAAAAATGCCTTAACTTAAGGAAGAACTTCTTCAATAGAGGGATGGGATGGATCATCAAAAAATGAAGCTACTGCTAGAGTATGGATGGACAATGGGATAGGATTGGGTGCATTAAGAACAGTGTTTTAAAACTCGAACCGCCAAGTGAACCGGCTAAGCTTCCAGTTCGCTGTTTTTTTCGGTTCAACCGACCGGTTCATCGGTTCAATATTTTTAATTAGTTTTTAAAAAATTAAAAATCTGAACAATATGGTATTCTAATAAAAGAACATAAATATCCTTGAGAAAATACATCCCACAAGTGCCGGAGTATTAAACAAGAAAGAAGTAAAGGAAAAAATGAAAAGAAATGACAGAAAAAAAACATATTTTAAAAAATAGCACATAAATGATAAATCCATAGTACAAAGCTAATCTGATGTATTCAGATTACAACTCCCAAAAAAAAATCTTGCGAGCAATAATAGTAGAAAATGGAAACATGCTTCACTTCCTTTTTTTTTCCTTACCCACTCACTTTTTTTAACCAATCTATGAATCTTGCCTACTTTCACAGCATCTTCTTTAATGTTCTAGGACCCATGGGCCAATAGAGCCAAGTATTAGGATCAAGACAAAAAACAAGAATAAGAGTTGTCCACTTGTTCACCCTGGCTTCAAACAACAAAGGCCCATTATTTTGCTTTGCATTCTTTCATCCAATGTTTTAACACTTCCATAAAAATGTCAGATGCGTTTGTTGAAAAAAAATGTCAGATGAGCTACTGTGCAAGGAAGAGTTCAATCCCATAATTGTTTTCATTGAGTGCACAAAGACAATTTTAGCCAAAAAAAAAAAAAGAGATAGCTTCAGCCCAAAAAAGCTAATTTCAACAAAATAAATGAAGAAAGTAGTGTCAACCTCATATCAAATCTTATTGCCTTCCGACATAAATCAGGAAAATAAAAAATAAAAATTAATAAATAAAATATGAATTTGGAAAAAAGAGCAAAATCAGAGAGTTGATGGAAAAACATTAACCTCGGCCAAAATTAAGAAAACCCATGTCATGATCTGGCAATCCAAAACCGTGAAAAATAAGAAAAAGAATAATCACAGCAAATTAATTAGCACACAAGAAATATAAAAATAAAAACCATAAAAAAGAAAAAGGAGATTGAGAAGCTTTGGTTTCTATGGAGCCATGGAGAATGTAAACTGGAGAAAGGAGATAAAAGGTTATAATCCTAAAGAGAAGCCATGGAAACTGTGTAAATTTGAAATAGTAAAAAGAAATTGGAACAAAGTTAGAGAAAAGAGAGAAAAATAGCGGGGAGAGAGAGGGAAGTCCGATGGCTGAATTTTAGGAAGCTGACTTTAGGGTTTACAACTATGACTTTATGTCCTTTAGTGGGGTTATTTTGGAAAGATACAGAAAACCCCGGGTCACGGTTCGATTGGATTTTTACCGGTTCACCGATTCTGACCGGTTTTGGCCGGTTTCTTATCAATCCCGGCTTTATCATTGAATCGGACCGGAGGCATGACTGGTTCACGGTCCAACCGATCGAATCGGCTAGTCTGGTCCAGTTTTCAAAACACTGATTAAGAGAGATCTCTCAAGGGCCACTAATGGAAGGTGAAGATGAAGCGAGGGTTTGTCAAATTTTTTGTGAGGATAGAGGATGGGATTTAAGCTGCTTATCCATGGTCTTAACTGATCTTGTTCTTCAATCCATCAAAGCTACTCGAAAACAGCAACTAGCGATTGAAAAGGACTCCACCAGATGGCTCGCTAACCCCACTGGAGTCTATTCTCTAAAGTCTTGTCTAGGATTTATTCAAACTGACAATCCTACTGAAAAAGACACTCCTAACTTGCATGGGTAAGTTTGGAAAGTTATTGCTAGTGAAAGAGTGAAAACTTTTCTATCGGTGGCTTCGCAAGATAGACTTTCTTCTAAGTCTACTCTCAAGACCAGGAACATAATTGATGGTGATTGCTGCCATAGCATGTGATCTAGAAGTAGGGAATATAGGCCATGTCCTAGTCTTCTGTGGACTCGCAAAGGATTTATGGGTCAAGTCGGGCATTTCTCGTAGGCTCAATCCTTCCAAGTTTTCAAATACACAAGCCTGGCTTCAAAAAGCCTGTCTCTCAGTAGAAACTTCTCCATTCCATGACATTTCTTGAGGTAATCTAATTGCTTATAGATGCTGGCTGCTGTGAAAGTATAGGAACAAATTTTTGTTTGAACTTGAGGTTCCTCTTAGGGACTTTCTTACAACCACCATTAGTGAAGGACCGCAATTTCTTGAGCTTGGGTCCTTCTCTAAAGAAATCATCAGAAGGAAAGAGCTGCTTAATAGGTGGGAACCACCAAAAGATGGCTTTTTAAAGGTTAATATGGACAAGTCCTCTCTTGGCAATCCAGGCTTTTCTAGAGGAGGGGGATTAATAAGGAATCAACATAGAGAATGGTTTGGTGGCTTTAGAAGAAGAGGAACACTACCCAGTAACACAGTGCTGAGTTGGGGGCTTTAAGAAATGGGCTAAAATTAGTCATTCACTTTATATACCCAAACTGGAATCAGAACTAGATTCCAAAGTTGTAATTGATTCAATTTCTTGTATGGATACTAATCATCATGAGCTTGCTTCACTATTATCTGATTGTAGAACCTTAATATCAATGCTGCCAGAAACGTCAATTAGCCACGTGTACTGTGAAGGGAACAAGTGTGTGGACTTCCTTGTGAAAATGGGGACGGACCTAAATGAAGATTTTGTTTTATTTAATTGTAAACCGCCTTGATTAGTAGATTTGAATATGACTTGAGGGGCCTTTGGCTGCCTTGTTTTTGGAAAAGACAATTAATTAGATTAATGCATTTTATGCCATACAAAAAAGAAAATATCTCACCTTTTTCATTCTTCCTGCCATCACTTCTTATTTTTCATTATCAATTGATCATTGGGATCAGTTTAGTAATTGGGAGAGGGATCTTAGAGTCTTTCGTTATCAGATTCAGGGTTCAAATCATATGTTTAACAATTAGGGTGGAAAGAATATGGGAAGGGAGGGGAAGATACTTGTCGAAAATAAAAAGTTTAATTGTATTGTTTATCATTTTCATTTTAAACTCTTTCACCATATCTCTCCTCTACTTTTTACTTCTATAGTTCTTGCACTTTAATTGGCGTCAACTTAACTTGTAATTGGTGTCTTAATACGAGCAGGGATGAAATTCTTCCATTCCCATTTTAGGTTCATTGGATAGTTGCGATTGAACTTTCTGATATGTAATTGATATTTTTAAATTGAGTACATTTAGAAATCTATTGGTTGAATTAATTTTAGGTTACTAGAATATAACTAAACTTTATGCAAAATCATGAGAAGAAGATAAGGTCTTACTTATGATCCTGTTAAAAAAATACTAAATTTTAATGAATGAAATAGGGCAATTTCTGAAATATCCTAAAAAATTACCCCAAAAAAAAAAACAAAATAAGAGTAGGAAAGTTCTAAAGAACAGGTAAAAAAGAAAGAAGAAAATACGAGTAATCTAGAGAGAAACATCCAAAAAAAAAAAAAAATCCTTGTCCTGTGGAATAATTTTCAAACCCTGTTAACCGCACCAGTTTAGTTAAATTCCAAAGCAATATTGCGGTACGCTCTTCTAATTCGTCGAAATGTTTTACATGGACAGCGTAAAGCTGTTTTCTCTTTTGAAATCTTGCATTAATTCAAAATCATTAACAAATGGCAAAGTCATACACCAAAAATTAATCACTTTAGGCTTACAAAACGATATTGGGCTGTCCAAAAGCCTCATCAATCTCTATGTCTCTTGCCATGAATTTCAATCTGCTGAGTTAGTTTTCCAAACCATAGAAAACCCTTTAGACATCACCTTATGGAATGGCCTTATGGCTGCTTACTCCAAGAACTTCATGTACAATGAAGCTCTTGAACTTTTTGAAAAGCTATTGAAGTTCCCTCATATTAGGCCAGATAGTTACACTTACCCAAGTGTAATCAAGGCTTGTAGCGGGTTAAAAAGGGCAGAAAATGGTAGAATGATTCATGCCCGGTTGATAAAGATTGGGATTTTGTCAGATGTTGTGGTTGCCAGCTCTATGACTGGTATGTATGCGAAGTGTGATATGTTTGATTCTGCTGTACAGCTGTTTGATGAAATGCCTGAAAGAGATGTTGCGAGTTGGAACACAGTGATATCTTGTTATTATCAGAGTAGGCAATATGAGAAAGCGCTTGAAATGTTTGAAAATATGAAGAGAATGGGGTTCAAGCCTAATTCAGTTACGTTTACCTCTGCTATTTCTTCATGTGCAAGAGTTATGGATTTGGAAAGAGCGATGAGGATTCACCAGGATTTGGTAAGAAGTGAGTTTGTTTTGGATGAATTTGTTATTACTGCTCTTGTAGATATGTATGGGAAATGTGGATGTTTAGAGAAGGCCAAAGAAGTTTTTGAGCAAATAAAGAAGAAGAGTTTAGTAGCTTGTAATGTAATGATTTCAGGGTATGGATTGAGAGGAGATAGTAAATCATGTATTGAACTTTTGCTGAGGATGAATGAGGAAAAAATTAGGCCTAGTTCGACAACTGTTAGCAGCTTACTGATGGCTTGTTCTAAATCGGCTCAACTGCAGCATGGGAAATTTGTTCATGGCTACATTATCAGGAATGACATAGAAACTGATATCATCGTTAGTAGCTCACTTGTTGATTTATATTTCAAATGTGGAAGTATTGTACCAGCTGAAAGAATCTTCTTGAAGATGCCGAAGAATAATGTAATTTCTTGGAATGTGATGATCTCTGGATATGTATCAGTTGGCAGTTATTTTGAGGCTCTTGGCATCTTCAATGAGATGAGAGAAGTTGGCATAAAACCTGATGCAGTTACTTTTACCAGTGCATTGGCATCTTGTACTCAATTGACTGCTTTAGAACAGGGCAAGGAAATTCACAAGCTGGTCATGGAGAGTAAAGTGGAGCCAAATGAGATAGTCATGGGAGCCCTCCTTGACATGTATGCCAAATGCGGAGCGGTGGATGAAGCTCTTTGTGTTTTTAATCAGCTCCGCAACAGAGATCTTGTGTCATGGACATCAATGATTGTGGCTTTTGGGTCTCATGGCCAGGCTCATGAAGCTTTAAAACTTTTTTCTGACATGCTGCTCTCAAATGTGTTACCAGACAGAGTGGCCTTCATTGCAATAATTTCTGCATGTAGCCATGCAGGATTAGTTGATGATGGCTATCATTATTTCAATGTAATGGTCAATGACTACAAAATCCAACCAAATTATGAAGACTACTCATGTCTTATTGATCTTCTTGGTCGTGCTGGTAGATTAGATGAAGCTTATGCGATTCTACAGAGAACTTCCTGTATCAAAGAGGACGTTGGTTTGTTAAGCACTCTATTCTGGGCTTGCCATAAGCATGGGGAACAAGAAATGGGGGAGGAAATTGCTAGATTGCTCATGCAAAAGGACCTGGATGATCCATCCACCTACACTATTTTGGCAAACATGTATTCTTCGAACAGAAGATGGGATATTGTATGCAATTTTAGGATGAAGATGAAAGAGCTTGGAGTAAGAAAAAACCCTGGATGTAGCTGGGTTGAAATTGACAAGAGAATACAGACCTTCTTTGTGGAGGATAAATCTTTCCCATTAGCAGAGATGGTATATGAGTGCCTGTCCATAATAAGCAGTCACATGGAGAAGGATGAATTGCTTTATGATTGAATTGGCATGGGCTCTTCATTCTGAAGCAGCTGCTCGCCTACAATCATCCACACTGTCCTGACAACATGTGTCTCGCATTATGAATTATATATCTTTGAACTCTGGTACGCCTTCCTTCTTAAATACCTGCCAAAAACCAAATGTTTGTCATCGTTCTTATGATGCCTGTTGGTTAGCGGTTATGATTGTAAAGTTTAACTTTTGGATTCAACGTTTCTGGCTAAACAAGTTTACTGCCTATGAATAGGTGACCAAAGAAGTGCTTTCACGAAAGAGTGGTGAGATCCTAGGACAAGGAAAAGGCATGAAGTGATCAGACATAAATGGTATATCTAGAAAGAAATAAGCAGGGCGCATTGAGTACCATTAATGTGTAGTTATACAACAAATTTTATGACAAACAGAGGGAGAATGGTGAAAGATTCTCCATAGAGAAAAGGTAACTTCAAAATGAGTACTGAACATGAGAAGTTGATCAAATTACAGCCATTTATCACATTTTGGGGTGGGAAAGAGTCGGAGAACTTGGCAACTGGTTCTGTGGGCTAGAGCTGAAATGGAAAATCAGAAGATGTGAATTATTGTTAACTTGTTTCGCCATTTACAAAGTGCATAATAAAGTGGGCAATTGCTTCCTGCAGTGGCTGCGCAAGTAACTGGTGTTTTGTGAGTTTAAGAGTTTGTCTAGTATTAAGACTCAAAGCTTGGAAGTTCAGGTCAGAAACAGCAGAAAATTAAGGCAAAACAAAGCTCAAGGTGGCTGTAGAGGAGAATGAGAAGTTGATGAAGGTATGCCACCGATCATAATGATGCCAAAAGGATGATAACTAAATATATTGTTTCTGATATGTAATTCGAACTCAGCACCTTTTGAATGAGCTTTTGACAAGAGTTGCTCTCTGGAGCACACATGATTGCTCACAGGGTGGGGGGAGATGGGAGTTATTGTCTACTATTGACCCCCATGGTAAAATCAGTAGTGAGTATCTTCATAAAATGGAGTTGGTAGAAAAATTTAAACTTATTATTATTATTATTATTATTATTTGGGTCTTATTGGAAGTTGGTTTGGGTTATTTCTGAAAATCAAGAAATAGGCTATTGTTTGATTTGACTTTGATCACGTTAAGGCAATTAACTGTTATGTTTTGTTCTAATTATGTCAAATAGTTCACATCTTGGGAATGGTTTTTGATTCAAAGATTTACTTTTTTGATTTTATAAATTCATGATTTGAAAATATGGTTCTTTGGTTTTAATGGGGTTATGTGGTAAAAAATTATGGTGAAGTGGCTGAAGATTTCTTTTGTGATAATGGGTTACTTTATACGGAAAGAACTTTAGTGTTTTTTTCTAATCAATCTATAATTGTTACTGTGTATAAATAGTTTCTTAGGGTTCAACAGTGTGATAAGCACTGAAACTAAGTTTTAGAAGGATCTTAATACAAACCTGAGAAGGATTTTGGTGGATTGGTCTGTTGATGTCTTGGAGGACTAAAAACATGTTTCCATGTGCTCTAGCTAATTGTTTCTTATGACAGATTATTAAAGAGAAGTGCTACAATGAGCTGACAGAAATTGAGTAGTAGTAATAAATGTCAGTTGGAAAATCATTTGTCTTATCTTTATGATTTTTTGTATTTATGCAGATTATTCTCAGAGGATTTGTCCAGAACTAACAAAATTCAGATAGATTTGCTCCAAAACAAGTAGTGCTTTCCTGCTTCAGCAGATTCGTCGATTTGTCCTGTTTTTACTCATCACTGCAACGGACTGCTGGTGTCTTTGCTTGCATTGCCTGCCCTAATGCTGGATAACTCAGGACAACTCAAAAGCGGATATTGTATTTTAGACTTGCAGTCAATTTTCATACTGCCCTTGCCAATAACTTGTTGTTTAATACTTCCTACTGGTTTTCTTGGCAGATAGTTGGGCCATTCTTGAACTAACTGTCTGTGGAACTGGAATGCAATGACTACTGCAAGCACAAAGCATGAAAATAAATGGAAACTGCCATACGAAATCCTTCTACTGCAGAATTAAGTATGCGGAAGATTTCAGGTGAGGAATCTCACTGATTCATTTTCCAGTTCATCTTATGAAGTGATTTTTGATAAACCGCAGTTTGAGTTTGGAATATTTGTACAAGCCTGGTGTTCAGCAATGATTTATTCTAAAGCAATGCTTATCCGAATTAAACTTTAGTGCGGGTATCAGATATCCATGTGAATGCATGTTTAGGCAAAGAAAATGGACTACTGCACTTGTTTGCCATGACAAGGGAGACGCTCTAACTTCTGATCAAAGTTACATTGTTCCTGCATCATTCAGTTGCCAATTCTAATAATTTCATTCATCTGTGGACGGGGAGATCTGTCTGTATCTTTTCTTTTTGCTTAATGTTAAGGATGATATTCCCCAATGTTTCTATTTGTTTAATAGTACTCTGTGGGCATACAATCTTTTGTTGGGGGAGGGTTAGGAATCTTCTCATGTCATACAATTAGGACAACTGTTATCCTTGATTGACTAAGATTGATTATGCAGATACTTCAGAGGTAAAATTGAACAGATGAATACTTTTTCCTTTCTCAATAGCGATGATCAAACCCATCAGTCATGATCTTTTAGTTGTTCGTGAGTCTGGAACCTCTCTTTTAGTTGCCTATTATTCCCTGTGCATTTTCTTCATAGTTCATGCTTTCAAAACACCCTTAATTCAATACCCGTATCTCAGTTAGTACTTGGTGCTCCAACAAAATTAGCTGTCGATAGTTCCAGGATAAAAAATAAGAAAGTTTAGTTTGATCAATTGCTTTATCTGGGCTTCATCAACTAATTTTATTAATTCAAAATTCAACAATTTTATTAATTCAAAATTCAATAGTAACAATGTTAAATCTATTCGTCTTTAACTCTTTGACTACACTACTTGACAATTCCGTACCTTCTGCAGATTCCACGAACTCTGTTTGGCTAATATCCCAAATTTCAATAGCTTGAAAAAACATTATCATCATCCAACTCCAAATCTCAAATTTGTTTTTATCATCAAAGATAAAAATAGCACAACGTTGTAAATAATACGGATCCATATTTTCACTTTTAATCTCTACTCAATTAGGACCAATTTTATATCCTTATTTTATGAACAAACCCTAGGATCAAAGGTCAAAACTTTGATATTAAGGATGGCAACACGGAGGGCTAATGGACGGAGGGCTAATGGAGCGGGGGATGGGGCATGGGCGGGGGAAATTTTTTTCCCCTCGCTTAGAAACGGGGTGGGGGAGTGTACCCCGCCCCATCCCCTGCCTCGCCACTCGCTTTAAAAAAATAAATATATAAAATATATATGTATATGATTATATATACAATATATAATTTAATTAGTTACAAACTTATGATAATGATATTATTAATTATATGTATTATATAATATATATTAGTATATGTAATATAATTGATATTATCAATTATACTAACAATTATATATGTGTACTAATACAAATTATTAATTGATTATACTAAATTTACTAATATATTTATACTAAATCCCTAATTACACTTAATACAATAACATTTTTTTCTCAAAAAAGCACAAGTACAATAATGAATTAGTGATTGTATTTGTGTCAAAAGTGAAAACTTGACTACTTAGTTGTATTTATTTTATCATGTTGGATTGTATTCAAATAAATTTTGTTTGATTATTTTTATAAGTTTCAATTGTCAAATTACAATGAATTATAATTTGGTAATGTACTGATATTTTGGTACTTAATTATTTGCTAAAATTTAATTATAATAAAATTATATAACAAATTTTTATTAATCCCACGGGGGTACCCGCGGGGGAAGCGGGGTGGGGCGGGGACAGAGCAGGGGGAGCAGGGGACGGGGGGAATTTGTAGGCAGCGGGGCGGGGGATGGGGGAGGGGGGAGGGGTCCCCGCCCCGTTGCCATCATCCTTATTTGATACCACTTGTAGGAACAAAAAGAAAAAAAGAAATACACATAGCATAAGCAATTTTTGGTATGTATAAAAATATGTAGGAAAAGGAGGAGAATAAACAAACAACCAAATACTAAGCAATTTTAACTCAAAAACTTAATAACAAATATATCAAGTCATAACCTTTCGCTTACGACAATCCACTAGTAGTATTTATAGATTGTAGGATTTTCTAAACATATACAATTGCAGACCGAAACTTACTTGAAAATTGATTTTAGATTTTCCAAAGTAATATGAAAACTAAACAAACAGGACAGCAAAGCAAGAAATAAAAAAAAGAATTAGAAAATAAACAAATAGAACAGCTTAGTTTATTTCCATCATTTGTGGGAATAAATTCTGTTGCTCGTACGTAATTCTTGCATTACGCATCATTATTGGAGGGGACCGTGGACTTTGGCTTCTCTTCTCCAACTGATTTCTCTTTCAGAGTCCCTGAAGATTGATATGATGTTGGACTAATGTTGCAAATATTACAATTAGTTTACCAATAATTTTCTTTTCTTTCTTTCAGCTTTTACTTGGATCAAAGAGGGGTAGAGATAAAAAATTATGTATAATTTTAGTGGTCCAGTTTCATGTCTTCTCATTGTAAGATTTTGATTTTGACGCTGCAATTTGGTGATCCCTAATTACACCTCCCTTCGATCAAATATGAAAGCAAAATTAAACAATAAAAATGAAAAGGTGGGAGAGAGAGCTTTATTTCATTTGCAAGAACTTAAAATTATTGGAGGGGACACAAGTCTTCGTGTCCCTCCCATTCCTGTCGTTATATTTGTTAATCATGGTATGACGAATTAATTTTATTACTCGGTGTCCATGTTTGCACATGAGATTGTTCTTTAAATATGAGATCTTGCATTATCAATGACGTATCATTGGCAAAAATATAGATATAAAATGCTTGAGAATCGAATATAATCCAATATAGTATGCATAAGGCTTTGGGAGTGTTGGTTAAGGACAGTGTTTGAAAAGGACCTTCTCACAGTTGGAAATTTGAACTTGCAAAGGGTTAGGATTGGTAGTTACAAGGTTCTCTTGGGATCACATCATTCTAGACATTTCAATTCATCCTTAAAAAAAAAAAATCCTCCTATCCCTCTTCATGCCCTATTCATTTCCAATTGTGAGGCATAGTATTCGTACCTTGAATTTGATGGTGAAAAAGATTTTAAGAGATCTTTCCTATCATTGGACTTGCTCCAGTGATTATTTCAAGTCTGATCTTTTGATTTTGATCTTCTCTCATGCTTTGAGGCAAGCAAACATGGTAGTAGATGAATTTACGAGTATAGCTAGTTCTACTCAAAGAATTCTATTGTTCATCCCTTTAGATGTGCCTAATTGGCTGAGAGGTCTTATTAGATCAGGCTGTCAACTTTCCATGTTCATCTCATGTGAATCAAAAGATGTGAATAACAGCAGAAGTTTGAACGCAAATTCTTTTTTTTTTTATATAGTTTTTTTTAATTATACTCTCAATATATATGATAAGATCACTAAATAAAAGGAGCCCATTATTAAATTCGAATATTACCTCCAACCAACTAAATTGCAAACACTTGGGGCGTAGGAAATCTAAACTTTTACCCAAAAAAAAAGGCCACCACACAACAGAAGAACCTTGTTTTAATAATCGCATAGTTCCCTTTTGGATTGGTGGTTAATGCTTTGTCACAGTACGGAAAATTTCAACCAAATTAATGAGATTTAATGAGCTCATATGCCATTTAATCTAGCTTAGCCATCCAAATTTTCAAAAGTTGCGGATGAAGCAGTTATTTTGCTAGAATAATTTACGCAAGTGACTGAAATAAATTATGTGAAATTACTCAGGGTACAAAAGAATGGGAAATCTGTACTTGTTCTAGAATATCATACTATTTGTTGAACACAAGCAGACAATTTGACAATTACATTAAACCATCGCTAAATCACTGGTATGCTTACGTAAAATTATGCTGGGATACTTAGATTAAATCACTATTAGCACAAATACTTGATTCAAAGATTAAATGAATAATGTTCAATGAAACCAATCTACAAACTAAAAGTGTCCAGAGCTTTAACTACAGCATTCATCTTCCTGCATTGTAGTCCTCTCCATTGCAGATTTCATGGAGCAGGGAGTACATTTTTTTTTTTTTCACTTCAGAATCGAGAGAATGGAAAGTAAGGATTTGGAGCATTCCTTTTTCCCTTTTCTTCTTTTCTTCTCTTTTGTGCTTTTCAAAATTTACCTAAACTGTGAAATCTGAAATATTCTTTAACTGGGATCAAGTGCTGCTTCTCGAAATTACAGGAAAACCGAAGAGAAGAAGGAATGGCTGCTTTCAATCAGTTTCAAATAGAAAATTTAAAAAAAAAAAAGGAAATGTTGCAGGAGCAGGACATATTTGTCCTGGTGGCAATGCAGCAGAGAAAGTAGAGGAGGTGAGGTTAACTTGTGCTCGAAATCGTCGGTGGAACAATGAAGGCATTAGAAAAACAGATAAAACATAGTAAATAAAAGTATATGTCCTGGAAAATGATAAGTCCTATAATCCTATTTGGAGTTTGCTTATTGGCCCGTGGCCAACTATTAGACTTGTCTAAGTAGTTGGTCATTGATCAAGATAAAACTTGCCATGCTGTATTTTAGCTTTCATGATCCTGCATTATTCTTTGTTAAATGGCAAACATATTTCTTGAAACCACACTAAATTGATGCTCCAGGTATAACCAAGACACCAATAATAAGAGATCCTTGACATGATCAAGACAAAGGTCAATAATTAAAATCAAGGAATAAGACAAAATTTAAAAAATCACATCAGAGGGAGTCATGACATTATCTTAAAGATTTAATCTAAATAAACTGGATCAACTTCGGCTTGTAGCTAATGTAAGCATCAATTGTCGCAAGACAATGATTTTCATTGGCAATTATCTAGCATTTATTTTTGTTGGTAAGACTTCGTCAGTGCCAAGAAATTTCAGTCTACTCCATTGCAATAAATTATACTATTTGTTACATATCACGAATTTAACAGCAACGAAAAAGAAGAAAAAGTTAAACATATATTCTCTTTCGGTTTCCTAACATTTCCTTCGGCATTGAGCAATTAACCCTTTCCGCTCTGATAGAATCAGTTGTATGTTGAGAAAAATGCCCATCAATAACTTGTAAATTATAGTTCCACTATGAAAAATGGTTAGGAGTGTTAATTTTCACATAATAGCATGACCTTGTCCAGCAATAGCATCGAGACTACATGATGAAAAGACAACTATCTAAGATGCTTTAGCCAATTTGACAGTGTTGTAGAATTATACTGCTCCAATTTGACACTTTTGTAGAACTATGATTAAAATTATATAGCGCAATCAAACACTTAAGTTGTACTCTTGCACAAGGATTATTATAAAAGTTGAAGAATGATTAACATTTTATATAACAAAAATTAGCATTTTGATTTTAGCCAAAGTTAGAAATTGGTATAACTTGTGACAACCATTGTGATTCAACTATTAGTTCCAAATCGAACATGTAACGGGAACGATGTACTAAAACCCATACCGATAGTTATTCTTGATTCCCAAAATGCAAACCAAACAGTTCTGAACTTGTGACTGAGTGTGATAGGTAACTTAGGATTTAGGCCTCTTAAGTTGAGGTTCTATCGAGTTCCATCCAGTTATGTAAACTGGTACAATTTCGGTATAAATTAATATATTTTTAGTGTAATCATGAACTTGGTTCATGCACTACCACAGTTAAAATTTAAGTTTATACTTTTTTTTACCGCAACGATAACATTTTTATAATTTAATCTATCCTATTCTATAGGAAGGGGGAGTACTTTTTTTTTTTTTTTACCCGCAACGATAATATTTCTATAACTTAATCTATCTTATTCTATAAGAAGGAGGAGCCTAAAGAGTCTATATAAGGGTTAGCAGGTATACAAATTTGATTAGATCAACAGAGTGCTCTGACATCTTATTTGGATTTTTCTTTATAGCAAATAGAATTTGAACCCTCGACCTGCAATCCAAAGAGGGATTTAATCCCTTTCTGGTGGCCAATGAGCTGAAGCTCAGTGGTTTAAAATTTAAGTTTATATAACAAATGTATTAGTTTATATAGCTGAACAGAATTGGAATTGGAGAGGCCCAACCGGTAACTTATGCCAGCTAGTCACCGGTGCACTCAATTATACTACTATATATATGGTTCAGCCTCGCTTGGGAAGTATATCAAAAACACCAGAGACTTCAACTATTGCTTAATAACAATCCTAATAAAAGAGAGGAAAACTTGAGGAAATGGGTTCTGAGACCATTAGCCTTCCTACCATAGATTTCTCCAACCCTGGATTGAAACCAGGCACTCCAGAGTGGGATTTAGTGAAAGATCAAGTGCGTAAAGCACTTGAAGAATATGGTTGCTTTGAAGCATTGTTTGATAAAATCCCTCTTGAACTGCAAAAATCACTTTTTGATTCCTTAGAAGAGCTTTTTCGACCTCCCTTTGCAGACTAAAGTCAGAAACTCATCTAAGAAGCCTTTCCATGGCTATGTTGGGCAGTATCCCATGGTGCCACTGTATGAAAGCATGGGTATTGATGATGCAACCATCTCTGAAAAAGTTGAGAGCTTCACTGACCTCTTATGGCCTGAGGGAAACTCAAATTTTTGGTAATGATATTTTTTCCCAATTTTAGTTCATGTTCTTATGTTTCATTCTTAGTTTTTTTTTTCATTTTTTTTTAAATTTCTAGTTAAGGAGGGGTGGAACTTAATAAAAGGGGAGGAGACTGGGGATTTTAACCCAGGATTTGTAATTCCTTATGAAACATAGGAGTTGATTCCATGTTCTTATGTATTCAATGTTCTTACACATTTGATGCCTCGTGATTCTAAAGTCATATAGGAGTCGATAATGCAGAATTTTGGACTAAAATAATCCATATCACAATAAGATTTCCTTATTTTCAATTGAAACATGTAGGACAAAATCTGATGAGATACCTTTTTGTTCTTAGTTCTATTGCTTACCTACTTCTAAAAGAGATTTAAAAAAAAAAAAGATTCTTGGGTTTTCGGGAGAAGGAGAATTAGAGGTAGTTAAACTCCACATCTTTTCTATGGATCAAACTAGCACAAGTTGAGATTGATACCCCAACTTATCAGTGGAAGAATTGTTTTAAATGTTCTCTCAGACGTTGGAATATGCCACTTGATTTCAGAATATGACAACAGTTGCAAGCCACTTTGATTTTTGAATATCACAATAGTTGAATCATAGGCGCTGTGATTTTCAAAATCATACACAGAGTAAAGGCATGAGATTTTAAGAAATTGAGAGTACATTCATTTTTATGAGTAAGTTAATTATCTGGCATTCATTAATATGGTTTGGTTTAGATTGAGAAACTGATTTATTTTAGAACACTATAGATGATACAAAATTAAACTTAGTCATTACAAGATTCCATTAAACATTTATGACAAAATTTGATGAAGTACCGTTTTGTTCTCAGTTTTTTTGTCCTTAATTACTTTTAAAAGGGATTTTTTTTTTTGTTTTTTTGTAAATTTGGTTTCTAGAGGGAGTTGAATTCCACCTTTTCTTATGGACTAAACTAACATACTCGAGATTCAAATCCCCAACTAGTGAAGTCCATAGCTCTAACCATTACATGCATGAGGAAATCGTAACAAGTTTTCTTGATGGACTCTTCTTGTATATGCAGCAAGACTGTGCATTCCTACTCGGATCAGCTGTCAGACTTGGACAAGATTGTGAGAAGGATGATATTGGAGAGCCTAGGCGTTGAAAAATATATGGATGAGCACATGGATTCAACAAATTACCTTCTTAGAGTGATGAAGTACAAAGGCCCTCAAACAACTGAGACAAAGCTTGGACTAAATGCTCATACTGATAAGAACATAGTAACCATTTTGTCTCAAAATCAAGTACAAGGATTGGAACTTCTCACAAAAGATGGACACTGGATTGATGTCAAACCTTCTCCAGGCTCCTTCATTGTCATGATTGGAGATTCCCTCCTCGTAAGTGTTCCTTTAAATTCTTTTTTGATCTTTATCTAAAGAAGATAATTCAAAGTTTTCCCCAAATATATAATGAACGAGAAATTATATACACACCACCTGATCCATATTTTATTTTTCAGGCATGGACAAATGGCCGATTGCACTCTCCCTATCACCGAGTGATGATGAGTGGAAACGAGGCCAGGTACTCAGCTGGTTTATTTTCAATCCCAAAGGCTGGCTACATAATAAAAGCCCCAGAAGAGCTAGTGGATGAAGAGCACCCCTTGCTATTCAAGCCATTTGATCATGTTGAGTTCCTCTCATTCTACTACACCGAGGCTGGACAAAGAGCTCAATCTGCCCTCAAGACTTACTGTGGCGTCTAGGATTAAGCAACAAAAGGAATTATTTACCGATTTGTTTAGCTAATCTGGTGTTGAAACTTTCAATTAGCATTTCTGGTGTTTCAAGTTTTCTATTCCTACGATGACTCCACATATGTCACTTCGTATTAAAATACCGTGTGATATTTGTTTGATCAAATACCATATTTGTATGAAGCCTTGTGTATGGAATTAGGAAGTGATAGATGTTGTTTATCGTCTTTGGTCAAATAGATTTGGGGCACTGAGATAAGCATAGTGATCTCTCGTTTACCACAACTTGGTGGAAGCTCCCCTCAGGATCGGATAATGTGATCCTTTTTTTTTTTTTGGATAAAATATCATAATTCTATTAAAATCTATAGTAATCGCATATCAAAGAACAAATTTAAGAAGGATGGATACTATAAATCTAAAGAACAAAGTAGGCCTGCAAAGTGACTTACATTTGCCAATTTAAGCTTTCAAACTGCAATTTAAAGATCAAATTTTGATTCTCTAAAATCATCCTTTCACGCTGATTGTTCACCACTAAAGTGGCTGATTAGGCCTGTAAAATGGGTTGTATCTGGATCACAATTGGTAGTTTCTTTTCTTTTTCTTTTTTTTAATAAAAACAATAATTTTATTACTAAGATTATTGAAAATCGTCTAGTAGCAAATGATTGACAAAGATTGGAGGAAAATTTCAAAGGGATTCAACATACTTGGTTGATTTGACGTAGAGAGCCAAATTTATGAGTGACTTTATTTGCATCCCTAGAAGCCCAATTTATATCAATAGAACTACGATGTGAAAAAGCTATTCTAATATCATCGATCAAAAGCTCTGTAGTAGAAAGGACATGCTCTGTAGAGCACACTCTGAATGGTTTCCAGTCCATCACCTTCAACAGTAAGTGGGGAGACACAAGTGTTTTGCCCTAAAGATAGTTTCCTTAGGCGGTTGCCATATTTGGAAGAAGAGGTGACCTTAGATGATAAGGTGGATTTGTGTTGAGTATTAAAGTAGGCTCGAAGAAGGGATTGTAAATTTGGATTTTAATGTGGGGGTTACTCATGAAAGGGAAGATTTATTAAGTTCATAAGTAAAGGGTTATGTCCCACATTGGTATAAGAGATAGAAAAAGAACGGTTAATATGTAAGTAAAAGGTCCGAAACCTTATGGCTTAAGCTTTGGATTAGAGTTGGATTCCTAACTTACATATTAGATTCTTTGGTAAACTCTCTCGAGATGTTTCCCCATCAGGCACAAATGAGACTAATGCCAAAGGATCCTTGCATTTCTGATTGTGCAAATAAGAGTTTCGAGCACTACTAATCATAAACATAGGAAAGCAAAGTACTCACAATCATCGCCGGAGAACTTTCGTATCATTTCCTTCGCCCAAAGACACATTGTCGCTCCTAGAAAGATAGCGCCCAAACCTGAGTTGACATTGGGCAGTAAAACAAAGTGTGCAGAAGATCCCTATTAGCTTCAGAACATAGTGTACACAAATGAGGTCACCTAGCACTCGCCGTAGATTATCACAAGTAGGAGGCGAATAGTGACAAACAGGCCAAAGTAGATGTTTGCACATACTGGGAGTATTGAGAGACTAAAGTTTCTTCCATACATGATCCTGTTCTCCGCTGTAATTGCCTTGATCAGCGAATTGTGTTGAATAATCTCTGAATTCATGGTAATATGGTAAGCACTTCGGTCAGTGAACTTACCATTCTTTTTGTAATACCAAACCCATCTATCAGTTGCTCATACTACGCCTAGAGGAATCAATTTGATGAGCTCTGCTTCTTCAGGCCAGAAGATATCATCATTTAATGAAACATCCCAACATGACAACTCATTATCTATGAGTTATTCTATTTATTTTAATATCTCATCCAATTTGAAAATTTTTATAAAAAGTTCTATTTAATCAATAAAATCCCTCTTGTTTTTTTATTTATACATCTGGAAAAATTGAAAGTAAGACTAGAAATCTTTGAAGAACAAGATCAAGAATCGTTACTCTTTTGACACAAAAAAGAGTTTAGAAAATTCCCTTTCTTGTGTCGAAGACTAGGAAGACGAATAATCTCTTCTAGAAGAGATTGTTTGTTTCCCATATATCCCTTCTATTACCTGATTACTTCTATCAGGTATCTAATCCAATTGGATTCTATAGCATCAAGAGGAGGATGATAGCAAGGTGAATTAACTAGGAATGAATGTGGTCTGGGCAGCCACCTATCACCCCATATGCGAATGGAATTGCTAGACCTGACTCTCAATCTGCAACCAATATTTAGCACCTTACGACCTTCAAGGATACCATGCCAAGTGAGGGATGGACTCGAGCCCAAACTAGCCTGCAGGAAATCAACAACTGGGAAATATTTGGCTTTAAGTATCTTGGAGAGAAGGGTATTCGGATTACTTAAAATTCTCCATGCTTGTTTAGCAAGCATAGCATAATTAAAAGCTTTAAGATTCCTAAAACCCAATCCACCAATCTCCTTAGTAACGCAAAGTGAGTTCCAGCTCTTCCAGTGCATCTTTTGCTTGTGCAGACTATCATTCCATGAATATTTAGCAGCCATGGATTGAATATCAATAAGAATATTATCTGGAAGTAGGACGCAGGACGTTGAATAAGTAGATATGGCCTGGATAACTGATTTGAGAAGATCCTCCTTTCTTGCTCTAGAGAGAGTCTTTTGTATATATAAGTAGATATAGCCTGGAAGCACTTGTGTATATATTCTTTTGTAGTAAGGTTGGGGCTTTAGGAATTACAAGTAGTGAACTCAAATCCCCCTCCCCTTCCCGCTTCATAAAAATCTCATCGCTGCCTTGCTTAGAAAACAATTTTTAAATATACAAGGATGGAGTTATACGTCAATGGAAAAACCTAAGTTTATCAATGCATTTGGAAGCGGCTCAACCCCTAACCACTGGCCTTCCTTGAATATTTGTATTCCATGAACATCTTGCTGAAGTAGAGTTATGAGGTTCTTATCATAGCGTTCATATCTTCCCAAGGCTGAAACTGGGGTCTGGGCTTGCAGGTTGATTGTGGATCGTCATACCTAAGTCATAATTGTCAAAATTTCCCTCAGTCAATCGTAGTCCTTCATCGATCAGATCCAAAATTTTCTTGCCCGACTCTCTCACTACAACTGTATATGCTCCTATAATCTCTCTGCAAATAGAAAAAATACTTCCTCAGCCAACCAAATTCAGAATGGTAGAATTTAGTGTTTTATCAAAATGTAGAAGCTGGATGCAATAAAATGATCTTTTGCAGCAGAATCGAAAACAGCCTGGACTAACATTACAATATATAATCAATTTATTAGCTAGAGAAAAGCACTTTATCAAGGCTCATAAAATTATTTTTTCCAAACTCAAGAATCAGATGCTGTATAGGACTGATAGTACATATATAACGGTATCTTGCTGGACCAAAATTTCGTGCAACCGTCAAGAGGATGACAGTCATGTTGCAAAGATCCACGAAGCTAAAAGCTATGTTTTCAGAACCGGACCGGGTATCGACTCGGTCAAGCTCAGGGATCAGGGGTCAATGGGTTCAACCGGGTTCGATAGGGGTTGAACCGGATGACGTCATAAATAAAAATTATTTAAAAATTAAAATATTATATGTAAAATACCTAATAACATGTTAATATTAATAAAGGTGTATTCATATATATTTGATATTTCAAATATATTTAACAAGAAAATACAAAGAAATTAGAACAATCAAGTAACAATTTATATTATTTAATAAGTATTAACAAGTTTAGAATTAAAATTATGGACTTAATTAAAAAATAACACCAAACTTTAAGAAAACATTGATAAAGTATGAAATATTTGAGGTATATTAATAATTTTTAACAATCTAGGGGTCAAAATATAATATTAAAAAAGTTTGAGTTTTTTTAAAAAAAATACTGTTTGAACCGGAAATCCGGTTTTTTCCCGGTCAAACCCGGTCAAACCCGGTTCTTGACCGGATTTGACCGGGTTTTTACTTTCCCGGTTTTTTAGTATAACTCGGACCGGACACATGGCCGGTTCCCGGTTCGACCGGTTGAACCGGCCGGTCCGGTCCGAGTTTTAAAACACAGGCTAAAAGAGGCTTCCCACCGTAAAGTTAGAAAACTCATTTTGAAAACAAGTGGTTAGGAATCCACGATGTAAAGAACGAGATCAATATTAGCATAATTTGGGGGTAAATGACTTCCATAATCCTTCAACTTTTACTCACGGTCCTATTTCGTCCTAAACTTATAGAAGTGTCTATGACGTCACTTAACTAATAAATTTTGTTCTAAATGATCCTTCTAAGCCTAATCTATGTATGACATTTTTCACTCCCTCCCCCAGAGAATTGATTTCATGCCTATTTTTCTTCTCTATATTTGAAAATAAGGCATGTTAACTCTTTTTTTTTTCATAGTTTTGGTTAATTATTTGATACCTGGCTAATTTGATTAATGAAATATTTTAACACTCTCTTTCTATCAACTTACATAAGAATATGAAAACAAACATCAAGTTTAATACTTCTTTATTGTTCACAAAAATTTGCTAACTTACTGCCATCATCATTGTTATTATTTAATTCAAATTCTAATGAAAAAAAGACAGTATATCAAAAAATAAACCTTGATCTAACATTAGTAAGAAATGAATTCTAGGGGAAAAAAAATAAAGAGACTTTTTTTTTTGTATTTTATCAATCTAATAAACTTTTATAAGTAATATGAAAGAGTTTGTTACACCCTGGGTCTACGAACTAGTCCTAGTAACTTTTGAGTAAAATCACCTGTCTAAAATAGTTAACCTATATTACTAAGTAGCCCATAAGCCCATACTTATATATGTAACATTTTCTTTCCTTCACAATAATGTGGGATGTCATAATTACCCCACTTAAGGTTTTAGAGGTGATCTCTGTCAAATATGGTACTCTACGGATTCTAGAGGTGGCCTCGTCCAACATGGCACTGAATCCTATAGGTTGTAGAGATGGTACTTCCACTTAAGAATTTTGCATCCTCAGAAAACCTGTCATATTAATCCACGCTGTCAACTCAGTTTTCTGAAGATTCTAGAGATGGCCTTGATCCAACATGGCACTTAGTCCTATAGGTTCTAGAGGTGACCTCCATTGAATGTGGCACTCTGTAGATTCTAGAGGCAGCCACACTTCAACATGACACTTAATCCCATAGGTTGTAAAGATGGTCCCGGTTGAACGTAGTGCTTAGTTCCTTGCACTCGATTTTATAGTCAGAACTATAACACCATTAGCGCACAACTCACTTTGTGCAGATATCTAGAGGTTTGCTTTGATACTAACTATAATACCTCAGATTCATGGATTGGCCCAAGTAACTTTTGAATGAAGCTAGAGGTTCAAAATAGTTAATCTAAGTCACTAAGTATCCCATGGGTCCAAGCTTGTATTCATAACATTTCCCTTCTTTCCTCCTGATGTCGGATATCATAATCACCTCCACTTAAGGACTTTGGTATCCTCACAAATCATAATCTAACTATTCACTCATTTGTGGATGAATTTTAGAGGAGGCGTTTAATCCCACAAGTTCCTAAAGGTGGCTCTTATCAAAACGTGGTAACTTAGTTCTTCCAATCATTTATATAGTTGAAACCATAAAACCTCTAACCCTAGGCTTACCCCATGCAGAAATCACCGAGGTTCGCTCTGGTACCAACTATAATACCTCAGATTCACGGGCTAGTTCAACTAACTTTTAAGCAAATCCCACGGGTTTGAAATGGTTAAACCGAGTTACTAAGTAGCTTATGGGTCCAAACTTGCATACATAACGTTTTCTTTCCTTCCCATTGATGTGGGATATCACAATTACATCCACTTAAGGACTTTGTGTCTTTGCAAAAGCTATCATAATCTAAACTATCTACTTAGTTGTGTGCAAATTTTAGAGATGGGCTCATCCAACTTGGTGCACGTAAGAATTTTGCATCCTTGCAAAGGCCATCATAATATAAATTTTCAAACTTAGTGTGCGTGGATTCCAGAGGTGGCCTTTGTTCAAATAGCACAACATAACTGTCAACTCAGTTGTGGAGGCCCTGTCATAATATAAACTTTCAACTCAGTTGTGCAGTTTTCAAGAGGCGGCGTTTGTCCAAAATGGCACATCATAATTGTCGACTCAATTGTGGAGGCGACCTTTGTCCAACATGCCACATCATAACTGTCGACTCTAAATTGTCAAATTAGTCATGTGCAGATTCCAAACGTGATACTTATTCCCCTTGTGTAGACTTAGTTGTGTGTAGGTGGCCTTTGTTCAACATAGCACAACATAACTGTCGACTGAGTTGTGGAGGCGCCTGTCATAATATAACTTTCAACTCAGTTATGCATGGATTCCAGAGACGGCATTTGTCCAAATGGCACATCATAACCGTCGACTCAATTGTGGAGGTGGCCTTTGTCCAACATGATAAATCATAACTATCTACTCAGTTGCGCGTGTGTGGATTCCAGAGGTCCCCTTGTGTAGACTTAGTTGTGCGTGGATTCTAGAGATGGCCTCTATCCATGTCTACTCACCCTACTCTAAATTGTCGAATTAGTCGTGTGCAAATTCCAAATGTGATTCTTGTTCCCCTTGTGTAGACTTAGTTGTGTGTGGATTATAGAGATGGCCTCTATCCAATATGTACTCACCTTACACAAGACCATGATAACGTTGGCCTTTGTCCAATGTGTACTCACGCTACACAAAGACCAACTATAATGCCCTGAATTAATGAGTTGGCCGAAGTAACTCTTGAGAGATGGCCTTTGTCCAATGTGTACTCACTACACAAAGACCAACTATAATGCCTGAGTTAACGAGTTGGCCAAAGTAACTCTTGAGTGAAGTCACGGGTTTAGAATGGTTAAATCAAGTTATTAAGTATCCTATAAGCCAAAGCTTATATACATAACATTTGCTTTCCTTCCCACTAATGTGGGATATAACAACTGCAGATTTTACAGGTCGAAAGAGAAATATTAGTTCTGAAAGCAAATATAGGTAATTTAAGGGTGTTAGTTCTCTAATATGCAGATTTATGAATTTAATCCACCAAATAATTCTATTGAATATTGAAAATGCATTTTTTCCCCTATTTGGTTCAGCATTTTTTTGCGCAATAATTTAACCTATTATGTTTTCTTCTCATAAATTAATATAAATCTCACCGAACTCTATGATAGAGCTAAATTTTCTTGTACAAAAGTATCATAAGAATCCAAAGATCGCAATAATTCAGAGGTATGAGTGTACAATCAGAACGGATAGTGCATTCATCATGTGCAACATCACGTTTGATGAAAACGATTACCTATTATTACAGTCTGAATATGATAACGAAAACCAAGTTTCAGTAAAAGGAATCACCTATTATTCTAATAAAAAATAAAATTGTTTTATGTTATCAGCAAGCAAGGATTGAATATTTTGCACAATATATGAAGCAAATACTGGAGGCAATCGTGACGTCTTAACCATTCTTATAAATTTGGATCAACGGTCAGCAAGTTTAAGCATCATTAGTAAATAAAACAAGCGTTAGCCAGAGTGATGAAGACTTCTCAAATTTTAGTAAATGTGTACTGTATCTATATAGTTGTATAGTATATTTTCTCAAAACTTTGCAGCATTATTGGCTTCATATCAAAATTATTCTCCGTGGTGGTTGAGTTGAATGTTGATAGGAAGCTCTAATAATTTAAAAACTAGCATTATTGGCATCATATCAAGATAATTTATTTTCTCTCCGTAGTGGCTTGATATCAAAATAACGAGTGATCATTAGGCATTCTTTTAAAATACCTTTCTCTTTTAGGGTCCCTAACTATTATGACGTTGCCTTGCAAATATTACAAATATTTTTAAAATAATGTTCTTCTTCTTTCTTTTAATTTTTACTCAGATCAGAAAGTCTTGAAGAAAATAAATTAGGTATATTCACTTTAGCTTGCAATTTTGCTATCTCTAATTTCACCTTCCCGTATCATATTCGAGAGAAAGAATAAAAAAAAATAGTTGGAGAGATAGCTTTAATCTCATTACCAAGAAATCAAGATCAATAATTGGAGATGGACAAACGTCTCAATGCCTCCGCCGATTTTGTCTTTACCTTTGTCAATCATTTATCTAATGCAATAATTTGGTGTTTATTTTTGTAAATGAGATTGTTCCTTAAATACATTTAGAAACTTCTAGTAGATACGGCATTGGTACAGTTAGCTAATCACAAGAGATTTCAAAAGGACCTTCAGGGGTTATGTCTGATGAAGTTTGCAACGTGCTAGGATTAGTAGTTTTCAGCTTCTCTCTGGCTATTTTAGTAGTTTATGGGCTCTTTGATGTTAAAGTAACTAAACCTTATTTTTTGGCCTGAAAAACAATTGTTGTTTTAAGGGCACATTTTCTCTTTCACCATCAATTAATTCGAACTATATTTCTGCAAAATCACAATTCTAAATTCCAAACTGGCAAACTTCCTTGTCAAATTCAACCGTTTCTGTATCCCAATTAATGTGCATGTATCGAATAGCAATGGTCAAGAAAAATAGCAATGGTCAAGTTAGAAGGTTAATTAATTATAAGAAGAGAAAGTAATGATTGGGGAGAGCAAATTCTTTGGTTCCCATTCCTAAAATTGGTACATTGCCTGAGGTATAGATGATAAGGGACGGTGTGAAAGTGCTCTTGAGGAATGAAAGATCAGATGGTTAATATAGCATAGAAGGGAGATCTGGGGCCTCACAAGCTTAATTTTGCTCCATTTAAGGGTAAATCACTAATTTTTATATTTTGTTACATGATTTTTCAATTTACTTCACCACATTTAAACTGTTGTTAGATTATTTTTCAACCCAATTAAACAAAGGGCAAATTTGTAGGAAATAAAACTTATGAGTCCCATCTGCCACAGGGTATAGTGATGTTGTGCTACAATAGAAAATTAAATTCGAGCCATCCATTAACCTATTTTTTTTTTTTTTTTGCACAGGGAATTGGATTAGCGATATAATCCTTTCGGTGAACAAACAATTAGACACTGGAAATTGGGTGAAAAGGTACAATTTAACTTCCCAAAATATTAAGCTACCCTGTAAACTTGACAGAATTGCAGTTTTGATCCTAAATGTTTGAGGCATTAGCACTTCTTTTCAATTTTTATATACATTTAGTCATGTGTGTATGTGTATATGTTTATATATGTACGTGTGTGTATTTAGCCACAAAAAACCAGCCTCCAACCACCTATGACCCAGCTAATGATGAGATTAATATGACTCAAGATTGGTTAAATCACAATAATTACTCATAATGTATAAAACTGGTATATTACCTGTTAAACTATGTGGTTTTTTCACATATTAAAAAGATATATCATACTTGCCATTAGCTCACCCTCCCCCCCCCCCCCCCCCCCCAAAAAAAAACCCTCCATGCATTTATATTTTTGAGAACTAAAATAGAACACGGACCCATTGACAACTGGTTCCATTAGCTCAACCCCCACCCCCACCCCCCGGGGCCACCTTCCACAAAAACCCCTCCATGCATTTATATTTTTAAGAACTAAAATGGAACACGGACCCAATGACAATTGTTTCTATTTCACAATGTCTCCAATGTATTCTCTAATTCACTAACTAAACTAAATGTGTACTTAGTACTCTAGGCAAAACCCAAAGGACAACTATCAGAGTTGATGAGATGATTAACCAGGAGGTCATTGTCAGAATCAAGAAACAAGAATAGTAATCTCCTAACGAATCTTGTACATTTGGATCAACATCAGCAAGTTTTGGCAACATTAGATTTAAAACACATGAGTTAGTAGGAGTGACAAAGAACTTTAGCTAATTTGGATACCGAACTGTTTAAAATTTTTAATTTTCATAGAGCATCATTGGCAATCAACGAGCTTTTTTTTTTTTTTGGGTTAGTAAGACTATGCCCATAAGAATAACTTTCAGGCTAATCATTTAAGGTAAACTACGTTACCCATTATGATTTCACTTGGCCATTTGCAGCTTTATTGTTCGTATTGCCTTGTACGTTTTGCCGGAGTGTGTCTTGAAGATATGGTAATTGTGGCGTGCCTGGCAAGTATGGGTTTGAGATTTAACACTTCCTATATACTATTGTTGATGCTAGAATCTGTCTGTGAGTTTATGTGAGGTATTGTCCGCTTTGGTCCATTGGTCCTTGAGCTTAGGATTTTTGTAGAACTCAAAAAGGTTCACCAAAAATACATAAGAGATATATTTTATAAAAACACTTTATATGGAAAGGATGATAGGGAGGCAATTTACTCACATAGAGGAGTAAATCAACAATATATCATTAATCACACATAATAACTAGACTCTCAAAATTTTACTCTTCTCGACTACAATAATAAGATTCCCTATTTATAGATTAGATGACTCGACAAACAATATTGTTTCAATATATATTTTGCAGCATCAATGGCGGTATATGAAGATCATTCTTGATAGTGGTGAGGTAAAGCTTGATAGGATGTTCTTGAATGAAATAGATTTTTGCACATATAAGGCCATCCGCATAGATAATATCATAAATCAATCCTAGTTGGTAGCTGTTCCCAGAAATAAAAATGCAATTATTTGTCTCATTGGCTGTCAAGATCCTTTTTGCCCTTGTTGGTCTCTGTTAAGACCTTTTTGATTTTGTCCATCTCTGCAACAAACCTCATTTTCCTCATCTATTAAGTACTTTCAAAGCATTTTAATTTCCGTGCTTTCGTCTCCAATTGTCAGTGCTGACGAGGACCAACCTGGTTTTTGAGTCTTGTGACCCTTGATGGACCTCCTTGTATTCGTAACAGCTGATTAAATTACCAGTGATAACATGTAATATTCCTGGGAGTTTGCTTGGTTACCCAGGACTTCTCCTTGTTCTGGTAAATTTTATGCCCAACATAGATCGATGGGAACATAAAAAAAGCACATTCACACGGTCTACCCTCAATATACATTGTACGGAATTTTTTTTTAATATCATGTGAAAAGTTATTATCCGTATTTTTTTTTTGGTAGGAAAATACATCATCCCCACAATTTTGTCGGACTCTCTTTTATACAAAGAGATCCCTCTAAACATAGTATTTTTAGACGGATTCAAACTTTGTTCTCCGTACTAGGGTCGCAAGTCCCTTCCACTTACCTTGCCCAAAACACCATTGATGTTTGATTTTTCATGGTAAAAGCATTATATTGTCATAGTTCCCATCCTGTACATACCGAGCATATTTTCTTCAAGCAAAGTCATGTAATTTAACTATCTATTTTTACCTAATAATATCTTGTCCAGAACGAGCGCAATATGAATATGCAAATACATTACAGGCTTTTGCCAATATTTACATTTCTGTAGAATTTTGGTGAAATATACCCAGCGTCATGGAAACTTGTCCCCATATTAGTCATGGCTTATTGTAAAGCTTGAAGGGTGGTTAACATTTTATAAAACGAAAATTCACATTTTGATTATCATTCTTCCTTCCACCCTTGATGCTATCCATTTTGGTCAAATAATCTTCTGAAATCTGTTCTATATCACCATCAATTGGCTTTAGCTAATTGTAAACATTGAATAGTTTAAGAACATTATCTCATAGGGAATCATTGGAAATTAATTAGCACTTTATGTGTCCATAAGACTCGAGTATGACTGCTTAACGAACTCTGAGTTGTGATTGTACATGACATGACTGCCTATAAAACATACCAAAAACATCGTACACTTCACTTCTTCAAAAAAACTTCATCAACCACTGCTTCAATAGAAATAAGGAAACCAAAAAAAAGAGAGAGAGAGAGAGAGAGGAGGAATTCTTGAGGAAATGGATTCTAAAACCATAAAGCTTCCGACTATAGATTTCTCCCAACCTGGATTGAAACCAGGGAATCCAGAATGGGATTCAGTGCAAGATCAAGTCCGAAAAGCACTTGAAGAATTTGGCTGCTTCGAGGCCTTGTATGACAAAATTTCTCATGAACTTCAGAAATCATTTTTCGAAGCCTTAGAAGAGGTTTTCAACCTCCCTTTGCAGACTAAGCAAAGAAACACATCTAAGAAGATCTACCATGGCTACATTGGACAATATCCAATTTTGCCACTGTATGAGAGCATGGGTCTTGATGATGCAAACATCCGTGAAAAAGTTGAAAGCTTCACTGGTCTCTTATGGCCTGAGGGGAACTCAAATTTCAGGTAAAAATATATTTGAATCATGTCCTTAATCATTTCCCCTACTATTTACCTCACAAAAACATTTAATCCAAAAATGCGATAGCGATATTTTCTTAAAATTTCCAAATACAACAACCAGTTTTCTGTGCGCAATTCCAAAAAAAAAAAAAAAAAAATTCTTGTTAAACTCTTATTCAATATGCAGCAAGACTGTGCATTCCTACTCGGAGCAAATCTCAGAATTAGATAAGATTGTGAGAAGGATGATACTGGAGAGCCTAGGTTTAGAGAAATATATGGATGAGCACATGGAATCAACAAATTACCTTCTTAGAGCAATGAAGTACGAAGGGCCTCAAACAACTGAGACAAAAGTTGGACTCCGTGCTCACACTGACAGGAACATCCTATCCATTTTGTGTCAAGATCAAATACGCGGTTTGCAAGTTCTCACAAAAGATGGACATTGGATTGATGTCGAACCCTCTCCAGGCTCCTTCACTGTCATGATTGGAGATGCCCTTTTTGTAAGTATTCCTTAAATTCATACTTGCTTTTGTCATAACAATGGTCATTGATATTTAAATACAAAATATTGCGAAGCAAAAATGACAGAAAAGAAAAGATGAAGAAGTATGTGAAGGAAATTGGTTAATCTACCAAAATATAGCACTCATCATAGTGAAGAATTATGGATGAAGACTTGCTTCCATATCCAAAAGCATTTTGCACTCTTACTAAAGGCCTAAACTTAAAATTACTTATTTGGAGTTGAAAATTAAAATTAATGATCAACATTTACTGATGTTGAAGTTCAAATATTAGTTCTTATAATTACTCTGCATTTCAATATGGAGCAACTTTAAATTCTTGTATATCTTCGTAAATGGGATTTCAACACTTTATACCTCAACCTTTACGCTTATGCATACAAGTTACTCCACTAGTGTACAGGATTAACTAACCCCAAAAGAAATAAAATTCAGGAAACAAAGTGATAGAGCAGTAAATGTTCAAGAGGTAAAGGGCTGAAAATCGCCCTCAAAACTTTTGAATTGTTTCATACAAGATTCATGCATTAGATCAACTATTTCTTCACCTGCAATTACGAAGTTCAACATTGCTGCACAACAAGCTTATTGATTCAATAAAACTAAAAACATGATCTTAGCTACAGAAAATTAAATGAAATAAATAAATCAGCATTACATACATTACATATATTTGTCTAATAGATGTCCCAATCAGTAATGATTAAGAGGGATTGGGATGCTTCAAAAAAAAAAAAAAGGGATTGGGATTTTATACACAGTCAATGGTCCAGACGTGGTTAATTTGGAAGGATGCAATTAATTATGGGATGTAACTGTCAGTGATTGACAAAATTCGTAATCAAATTCTTTTTCATGGTACAAGGATTTCAATCATCTTTTGCTGTTGGTTTTATATTTTCTGTTTTTCCCTAATATATTTTCAATTTTCTGGATTTTAATTGACCAAAAAAGAACATTGGAAGCTAAAGTGTGACAGGCACTAAAGATTAGGGGTAAAATGTAAATAACCTTTGTTTATTGAAAAGCAGATTTGGCTTTCTCCTTATGAATTACATCTTTTGATTTGAAAATTAGTATTGGGCGTTTAGTAACCCAAAAAATAGTTAGAAAATAAATTCATAGACAGCCTAACCGTTAATGAGGTAGAGTGTAACTCCCCAAAAAATTCAAAAGTGCAAACAAATATCAAGCATCTAGGTCAGTTACACTTTTCTTGCATTTAAATGTTTCATTGATGTACTAAAAAATAAAAATAAAAAGGACAGCGTGATCTTAGCCACATAATAGTTAAATAAATAAATGAACCAACATTGGACAAATTACTATAGCCTTGTCTAACATATGCCAAATCAATACTATTTAAGAGATGCCCCAAGTATTAGCGTTTTGAAAAATAAAGTTAAATAAAAAAAAAGTGTGTAAATGCGGATACATGCATTTATACAAGTTGTATGTTATAAATCAATTCACAATGGGCATGGATTAGGAAGTATCCAAAAATTTTAAAAATTAATAAATAAATTTTGGAATTTGAAAATTGACACTAGAAGCTCAGCATTTGGCTCAGCAACTTGAAAGTTACCCTAAAATAAATTACTTTTTTCGAAAAAAGTTGGTTCTTAGAGCAAGGTTTCATTTTCGAAGCTTTAAAGAATCAAAACCTTTTTTGGAATTTAAGATCATGAAGCTAAAAATGAAAGTTAAAAGGAAATCATAAAATAACTTCTAGCTTGTGATAAGCTATAATTGTTTGATGGGTAAATTACATATAATCGCCCTGTAGTTTCGTCTATAGCCAACGACCCTCCCAATGTTTCAAAATGTTCACTTCATCCCATATGGTTTTATGTAAAGTGAAAATTTGACAAAAAATAGCCTATGTAATATCATTAATTGAAATACCAATAGTTTCCTTATTTAAATACTAAATCAATCGACCGCTTAATTACCTCATATAAAAACATAGGGGAACTATGTAGATAAATTAAAAATCATAGGGCTATAAAATGGATATTTATACAAAGTATAAGGGGGTTACAAGGAGATTAAGATTTGATCATATGTGCTTTTAGAGTGCATTTAACATAAACGTCGTAACTGATTGTGCATTCTATCTATTTTCCACTTTACATAAGACCATATGAGAGTTATGTGGTTATTTTGAAACCTTAGGAGGGGTTATCTGGCATTATATAAAATTACAGGAGAGTTATAAATAATTTATAAATAGTGATTGATTAATGGAAACGTGATGGGTGGAACTAAATAAATATAATACATTTATAGAAAATATTTTTATTAAAATTGATATCACATTTTCACAATTCATCTAAAATTTTTGGGAAATTGTCTGGGTGGAAAGTTACGTAGAACTGTTTTGTAGATATCTAATGGATGATTGAATTATGTAATAGTGTTTGCTACTTAGGAATGAACAATTGGAGAAGTTTAGATTTTTTTTTTTTTTTTGGATGGGAGACTCCAACTTTTACAAGAAAAAAAAAAAAGAAATGGGAGGACTTGAGAGTCAAACCAATGATCTCAAGTATTCCTATAAAAAAATCAATTAACAATTAGTGCCTTTCCCACCGATAAAATGATTGTCTTTTAATCAATTTAATGTACACCAACATAATTAATGACCACTCTTATTTTTCTTCCTTTTTGGCAGGCATGGACAAATGGCCGATTGCACTGCCCTTTTCACCGGGTGATGGTGACTGGAAGTATAGCAAGGTACTCAGCTGGTATATTTTCAATGCCAAAAGCAGGGTATATAATAAAAGCCCCCGAAGAACTGGTAGATGAAGAGCACCCCTTGCTATTCAAGCCATTTGATAATGTTGAGTTCCTCTCATTCCTCCACAGTGAGGCTGGAAAAGGAGCTCAATCTGCCCTCAAAACCTACTGTGGCATCTAAAATTTGGCAGGGAGGCATGATTTGCCAATTTGTTTGCTAATATGTGTTGAATCTTTCATTTAGCAAAACTTGCTTTTATTTTTTGAAAAATTCTATGAGTGCCGTGGGGAATCATTCCCTCAATTGGTATCATTGAATGATGGTATTGCACTGTATTTTCAATAATCGAAATGGTTAGAATCTAAGGGTTGAAAAACCCTTTTGTTTTAACTTTTTTCTAATAGAGAAGGAATGGTATTTAAGAATTGCGGGAGGGGGGAGGGGATTTAAAACTAGGACCTTTGAATTCTAAGACCTCAACCATAACTACTAGAATTGATGATGAGAGGTTTTAATTAAACTCAAATTCCTGCTACTGCAAGGATTCTGGTTTTACATAAATATAGCAAGCACTCGTGCGTTGATCCCATAGGGAAAAATGATTAATTATCAATGGTTTTCGAATTTTTTTATTATTTAGACTATTTCAAATGCAAGAATTAAATCTACAACTACAAACATGAAATTAAAGTAGTAAAAATAATCAATAGAAAACTCTTACGGTCATCGAATTCCTAACTACTCTTACGATACATCTACCAATTAATTGGGTGTTATTACTTTGGTTAAGTTATGACGTAGTTTCTCAATGTATATGAAACTTACTATCGTAGTGAATTACCTACACCTATAACGAATTCATATCTACTCCTGTGATTATAAAACTGGCTATATGCTCATTAGTATCTATGAAATTACATGAAATAAACCACCAAATCCACAAAAGGTATACCTCTACTCTCGTAAGTGTACTCCTTAGGTTTAACACTTTTTTGATTTAGTATTAAATCCCAATTCTTATTGCAAATTTAACACCTTGAGATTATCAAAACTAATGGCTAATTAATCATAATCATAAAGTTCATCCATAACTTTAGGTAATAAACTTTGAGTAAATCTTATATACACTGACGGTGCATACACTATCACGATTGGATGCATAATACATGAGCAAAATTTGGATTTTAATTTTAAATTCAGATGAGTTGTCATGTATCTAATGGTGATGATGTGTACATTGTTAGTGTATAAAAGATTAATCTATAAACTTTTTGAAAGTTCATCAATAACTCTAGGTAATAAACTTTTAGAAACACACAATGAATAAATCCAAACTAGTATAATAAACAAACTTAGAGTCAATTACAAAAGATAAAAAGTTTGGAAGGAAGAAAAACCCTTGTCACATGAGCTTTCTCCTTACCTTTTTCATCCTCCAACTGCATCCCTTTTTAGCTATTACACAAGAAAGAATGAACTAACTAAAATCCAGACTAACCTATACTAGCATAAATTAAGAGTTTTGTAGTTTAAGAGCTACTTTTTTAGTGATTTTCTTTTTTCCTCCAAGCTCCAAGTTTAGTTCAAATGAAAGACACAAACTCCTATTTATAGAGAAATTTTCAAGTCTCTATGTATCTTCTCCAATGTGAACTTTTGACAAAATTAGCTCCGAAAGTCAAGATTTTCGATTCCAATGAAATCAAGAAGATTTGAAGTGACATAAAATTATTTCTTGCTGATGCTTGAGCTTGGCTTCTAGTCACCAAAGTGTCTTGTCAAATCTCCAATCTAAATCAAGAAAGAGAAACACCAAAAGAAATCAAGTTGCACAAGTTGGGCAACTTGCATCAAAATTTTGGTTGAGGAACTGGTAATAGAACCAGTCTTGCTTCCCATGGTTTCATGGCTAGTTTCTGTAGATAACCAGCTAAGAAATTGGCTGAGTTTGAATCGGTTTGAACCGGTTTGATGGCTGGTTTTTTTTTGCTCTACGCCGCTATCAATTTTCTTGCTTCAATGCTTCTTGCATCATTCCTCGACTTGGTGACTTGATATATTCATTATCCTCATCCCTTTTACTACAAATGTAATCATACAAAATAAGTAAAAGTGGATAATGATAATAACATTAATCAATCTATACTCAAGCAATTAATTCTTAAGAAAAGTGCCACTTCAACTCTTGATTCTAGTCGAAAATAACTAAAAAACTCTAGAAGGTGCCACAAAATATAGTACACAATAAGCATTTATCAATTGAAAAACCTTATTTTACTGTATAATAGTAAATTTAACTTGAAATTATAATATGCAATAGATCTCCTTAATATATATATGTACATATGTGTGTGTGTGTGTGTGAAAATTGTTATTTCAATTACTCATACTTGATAGGGCATAAATTATAGTGTTTTACATGAGTTTATGTTTAATTATTTGTACCCTACATGCTTAAATTGAATGAAAAACTACTTATTTGGTGTTACATCCATGTCGCAGGGAGAAAATTGAAGATTTAATGAAATTGGATGGAAATTGTGCAAAGAATTCAAAGTTCGGGGGTTGAAACAAAATTTCATGGAGTGAAGAGTGATGTCTAGTGTCGATCTTAAGACTAGACGTTAGGCCAGGCATCACCAGAAGTTGCAAAGTGAAGATTAAAGGACAATGATTGGTGCTGGTCATCGTGCCGGTCATTGTCAGATTCCTATCGCACGTATCTTTCTTTAGATATAAGAAACCTATTCCAACTGGGATTCATTCGTAATTTTTAGTAGCTATAAATAGGAATTATTTAGGACGTTTTAGGATTTAGAAAACACTAGACTAAACTTTAGTTCATCCTTCTTACATATATTTCTTGAGAGATCAAGAAGAAGATGATGTGGAACAAATTGAGCATTCCTTTTGGGACAAGAAACAGCATGCCAAGAAACCCATAGGTGGTTGACTTTTGACAATATCTATAACAGTTTGTTTCCTTTTCTGATATTATTTTATTTTCTAAACACTTAGGATTTAGGATTTTCATGTTATTCCATTTCTGGTTTGCTTTAGGACTCTTGTATTATAAATATAGGCATAGTAGGGCCTTGTTATTCAGACATTCATCAATTATTATCAATTCTTCTTGGTATTTACCAATTTCTCTCAAGTTCCTTTTGGTTCTTGTGATTTTTCGGGTTAAGATCATAGCATATTTTCCCTAGTTTTTTTCAGGAATCATTCGTATAACAATTCCTTAAACACGCTTCCGCATCAATTGGCATCAGATCAGGTTTCTCCTGCTCTTAAATAAGTCTAATAGCTGGAAACAAATCCGGAGATGGATCATTTGCCACAAAGATCTAGGTCCATGTTGTGAGCCAACGTATCGATCAAGTCAATGAGCGTTTAGGCCGCTTGGAACAAGGTCAGAACGACTTGCTAGCTCGCTATGACCATTTGTAGGCATCTGTTGATCTAATTATTCAGAATATGGACTGTATGTGTCTTGAAAGGCAAACCTAACAAGGAGAAACAAGATGGCAGAGTTGCTCCTAGCTTTGCTCTTGTCAACATTAGTCAACAACCTCCACAACAAGATCAAACTAATCCAAATCCTTGCAGAGCTCGGGATCTTGAGAAGAAAGATTTATCTGATGATGGAGCAGTTCTTACTTTTGGTAGGGATAACCCGAATCAAAGAGATCCTCAGCGCCGACAGTGGGAACCAGATGAATTCAAATTAAAGGTCGATGTTCTCTTTTAATAGAAATTTGGGTACACAAGACTTTCTGGACTGGCTTGTAGAGATCGACAGATTCTTCGATTATATGAATATCCCAGAAGACTGCCAGGTTAAGCTGGTAGCTAACAAGCTAAAGGATGGAGCATCAGCATGGTAGGAGCAACTACAACACCAGAGGCATAGGCAAGGAAAATAGCCCATGAGGCCCTGACTAAAAATGAAACATCTCTTGACTGGCCATTTTTTATCGCCAGATTATGAGTAGTTTTTGTTCTCGCAATTTCAACACTGTGTTCAAGGTAAACAAATTGTTTATGATTATCATGTTGAGTTCTTACGTTTGTTGGCTTGAAATAATATAATGGAGACTGAGGCCCAATTGGTTTCATGATTTTTGGATGAGCTCAAACATAGTGTGCGTGAGGAAATTGGTATTCAACCAATCTCTACACTTTCTGATACACATAATTTGGCTCTCAAGGTTGAGATGAGTTTGGCTTGGAAAGGGAGCATTCATGGTGAAGGGTTGCGTAGAAATTTTGATTCAAATCGAATTAGAACCAAGGAGAATCTAAGAGAATGCCAAGATACTAGCAAGCCTAGATATCGGAATGATTAGAGGCCAATAGGAGAGGAGCGTGAGACACCGAAAAAGCAACTTATGAAGCACCCCAACCTACCAACACGAAACCCCTTAATCCGTATGCAAAATATATAGAGGACAAGTGTAATAGGTGTGGGAAGTCGGGACATATCTCCAATAATTGTCCTGATCGTAGGCAAGTGAACCTAGTGGAGCATATTGCCAATAACAAAGATGTGAGAATTACATATGTGAAGCAGAGTCTGGTGATGATATTGCAGTGGAGGAAGAGTATGACTCTTCTACATTGGTAATACGTCGACTGCCCTTGTCGCCAAAACGAGAGGAATCCCAACTTCATAAACTCTTTCAAATCAGGTGCAGAATTTCTAATCCTATTCTTGATTTAATTGTTGATAGTGGTAGTATGGAAAATATCATCTCTCGGAAATTCGTTGAACAATTAAAGTTGCCTGTGAAAAAACATCCTGAACCTTATACAATTGGTTGGATTAAAGATGTAGAACCAATTAAAGTGACAGAGCGCTATAGAGTCCCTTTTACTATTGGCAAGTATCTAGATGAAATTATGTGTGATATAGTTGATATGAATTCCTGTCACATATTGTTAGGTAGTCCTTGGCAGTATGATGTTGATACTGTATTTATGTGTAAGAATAATGTCTATAGATTTATAAAGAATAGCAAAAGAATCACTTTGATTCCTTAAAGTGAGAATCCTAAGTCTATAGAAAAACTTAGTAGTAGTAGAGGAGTTTTTAGTGTCACGGATTCAAAATTACTTCCAGATGTTAAGGAGTCGTCACAGGCATATGCCTTGATGGTGAAGGAATTTTATATAGTTGAGTCTAAATCAGAAATTTCTTTGGCAGTTGGTGTAGTATTAGATGAGTTTCAAGATATCATGCCAGAAGAGCTCCCACCTGGTTTACCTCCCATGAGAGAGATTCAGCATGCTATTGATCTAATTCCTGGGGCAAGTTTGCCGAATTTGCTATAGTACCGTATCAATCCCATGGAAAGTAAAATTCTACAAGAAATTGTAGATGAATTGCTAGCAAAAGGGTCCATTCGGGTGAGTATGAGTCCATGCACTATGCTAATTGGGTTTAAAATATATGTCAATTTTATTAATGTTTTCTCTATCTCGGGAGTAGATATTGCACTAATTCTTTGTTTTTGCAGGAATTTTGGTAATTGGTGGTTATCGTGAGGCTTGAAGACAAAAGAAGATTTAAAGAGATAATTGTTGAATATTTTTACCTGTTGGACAAGGGTGCACCTAATTCCAGCTTTCAAGTCCAGATTCTTGGGATTTGGGAGCACGTGAGAAGCTTCCAAAAATGTATCACGGTTGATTCCCTAAAATGTTGGGATTGACTCCTTCAATTGTGATGATTAGTAGTTTACTAGTACTAGGAGATTTCCTTGTTATCTCTTAATTATTAGAATGTCTATTAAAGATATGATTGGGGGGAAATCAATTAGTTGGCTAAAAATTAGGAATCCAGTGGGGTCACTGGAGACAAAAAAGGAGAGTCAGTTTTGGCGACAGAAACATCTTATTTTTTTAAGAGGAGGAATCGAGAACAAGGGGGGAGTAGAGAGAAATTTTTTGGAGTTCATTTTTTTCACTTGGCATTTCTCTCCTTTTTTTTGTGATTTTCTATGAAGAAAACGTTCTTCGTTCTTTCTTGGTTATTTTGTGGAAATTCCTCTATGACACGTAACTAAACCTTCTGTCTACTCAAAGGACAACTCAAAGGCATGGTCCAGAATCACATGTGAGATCGAATTGAATTTTCTTATTTTCCTTCTCTTTATCACTATTTTTATGTTTCCTGAATTACGTGTTTATGATTACTTGGTTGATCGAATGTCTTGGGCCCGATGTTTGTATTAGCCAAATAATTTATTGCCAAATTAGCTAAATTGAATCCTAATTATTTTTTTGGTTAATACTAGTGGCAACTAATATAATTGGGTTTATGTTAGGGAAGTATAGAATCTAATTTAAATAATCCTTCTTAGCGTGTTTATTGGTTAGGGTTGGGTTTTTCTAATTATTAATGAAATCGGGAATTAAACTCCTATGGTCATACTTAGGGTTATTTTCTAGTTAGGGAAATAGTCAATGGTCGTACCTTAACTGTCGAAAGAGTAAGGAAAAACTGGCTATCAGAGCTTATTGATAGCTTTAACTAACCTGATAATGAAGGAATAGAATATCTTTGCATTAGTGATCATGTATTCGGACCAGTCTTGAGAAGTTGAACCTTTGAGTAGAATTTTATTTACCATTATTTTATCTAATTATTCCTTGTTGGTATTGCTGAGTTAATCAAATTGCATTTAATTTTTATTGTTCTCTATTATTGTCCATTTGAATCTCCCATTTTCCTTATTTTAAAAAGAAACAAATTCCTGCCCATTCCCTGAGAAGACGACCCTGCTTGCCACTGTCTACGAGTTAATAATTTTCTGTCAACTAGTCATTTCTGGTATATCGGATTAAGCAAACTCTTCGGAGCCAGGGTGAATCAAGTAATCTATTGCACATCTAGAGTCCCTACTCCAGTACCTGGAATTGATTGTTGACTGCCTTTGGTGGTAGTTAGGTTTTTATTATTGCATAGGTTCAGCACCTGTCATGTGCCCTCTCTCTTGACTCCCAAGAAGGATGGTTCGTGGCGGATGTGCGTTAATAGTCAGGCCATTAATAAGATCACAGTTCCTTATGGTTCTTCAATTCCTAGATTGGAAGACATGCTCGATTGTTTGTCAGGAATACGTGTCTACTCAAAAATTGATTTAAGGAGTGAATATCATCAATTCATATCCTACCTGGAGATGAGTGGAAGACGGCATTTAAAACCAAGGAAGAATTATATGAGTGGTTGATTATGCTTTTTAGGCTATCTAATGTACCAAGCACCTTCATGCGCTTGATGAACGAGGTCTTAAAACCATTCATTAGTAAATTTATTGTTGCCGATTTTGATGATATATTGATTTATAGCGCTAACGAAGAGGAGCATCTTGAGCATCTGCGTCAAGTGCATCGAGTTTTGCAGAAAAATAAATTGTATATCAATTTGAAGAAGTGCAACTTCATGTATACAAGCCTGATTTTCTTAGACTTTTTTGTTAGCAAATATGGCATTCGGGTAGACGAAGGAAAGATGCAAGCTCTCCCAGAGTGGCCTAGACCCCATAATGTCTTAGATGTTAGGAGTTTTCATGGCCTATTTACTTTTTATTGAATTTTATCCAAAATTTTAGCTCTAAAGTAGCCTCATTGACCGAATGCATGAAAAAGAGGAAGTACAAGTAAGGTCCGGAGTAAGAGAAGAGTTTCAATGAGATCAAGGAAAAGTTGACTTCTGCGCCATGCTTAACACTTCCAAGCTTTGACAAGTTATTTGTTGTGGAGAATGATGCTTGTGGTGTCGGCATTGGAGCGGTATTTGACGGGATTTTAATATACGTACAAGTTAAAATAAATCCGAAATACACCCGTTTCACTGCAAGTATACAGGTCAACTAGTAGTTTAGGGTATATATCGGGTCGATCCCATGAGGAAGAGTGAACAATTACCGGTGTTACTAAAGTTTCTCTATTATTTAGACTATCAATGAATTATATCAAGTAAAACCTACTGAACTTATACCAGAAAATAACAAATGAAAACTCCTTAAGTTATGGTATCCCTAAATACTCATGCAAGTTCTATATTTGGATCATTGAATACTACTATCTTGGCTAGCTATGGTGTAATTTCCTTATGCATATGAATCCTACTTTCGTAGTGAATCAATTATACTCATAACTAATCCATACCTATTCTCATGGTTATGAAATTAGTTACAAGTTCATTTCTTCAATGAAATTACATGAAATGAATCACCAAAACCACATAGGTGCACCTCTACTCTCGTGAGTGTACTCCCTATGTTTAGCACTTCTTGAACTAGTGTTAAATCTCAATTTTTATTGCAGAAACAACACCTTAGATAATCACAATTAATGGTACCAGATTAATCATGATTTAAAGAGCCAAAGTGCTAAATAACTTGCTCAAATCATAGCAATCAAATAGCCAAATAATACACACTAACAATCATAGAAAGTTCAACCATACCCAAGGCATAAACTTTAAAGATACATATTAAACACAAAATCCAGAACTTGTATATTAACTATACTTGGAATCAAATACAAAAGATAAAGAGTTGGAGAAGAGATAACCCATGTCACTTGAGCTTCAACTCCTCCTTCTTCATCTCCATCTTCATCCTAATCTAGCCAATATACAAGAGTGGATGAACTATTAACTAAACTATCCTACACTAAGAACAATGGAAGAGCTACATTTTTGCAGTCCAAAGCTCTCTCCCGTATGTCTCTCTATTCCCCTTCAATCTTGCAAGATTTGGCTATATAAAGATGAAAGAAGTTGAGAAAATGAGGCCTACACCACTCTTTTACAGCTGCAAAGTACTTCTCACATGTCTGGCAATGCATGTGACTTGTTGGAGTTGAAAATAAGTTTTCCGCGTAAAGAGCAGCCTTCTCTGACCACAATCCGGCCAGAAATCCGGCCAAATTCCGGCCGGATTGCTACAGTGACATTTTGGTGCAATTTCTGCTCAACTTCCAGCTCTGCTCCGTTTTTACCCCAACTTCAACTGAACTTTTCTTGATGATAAAAGCTGATTTAGCTCTTGATCAAAACATGAAACTTGTAGCTCTTTGAGTTAGCTTTCCAATTCATCAAGAATCACCTCATTTGGATCTGTGTAGGCTGAGAAATGACCGAAATACCCTTGACTGCTCACTGTCCTGTTTCAGCTTCGACCAATAGAACTTTGCTACTGTAATTCGGCTTTTTGATTTGGAAAACCTTAGAACTGGATTTCGATGTCTTCACCAAAGTTGTAGATCTATCTCTTATCTTCAACTTGGTTTAAAAATTATCTCAATCCGATCACTGTAGCTCAAGTTATAGCCAAAATACGAAAATATATCAAAACTGTCAAAAATGCACAAAATCCAAGTAAAAGTGATAAAAACCTCATTTAATCACTTAAAAGCATTTTTCACCAATTATAGCCAAAATGATTCATTTTCTTCCAATAATATAACAAAAGTGACTAAAAATAACATAAAATATCATTCAATTATTACGTAAATTAATCACTTATCAAATTCCCCCACACTTAAATGATTGCTTGTCCTCAAGCAATTCACACATAATCAACTATAATGATTCAAGAGATGAAACAATATATGCACTTTTGTCAAATTTAATTCCTCAAGACTTGGGAAACAATCATTGTACAATTGTTCAAATTACACTAAATACTTATAATATCAAGTAAAGGAAAGATAATTATACCCTAATTTTAACAAGTTAAACTTAATCTCTCACCCTAAGTTAATTTCACAAATAAGCAAATCACATAGTCGATTTATAGCCTTCCTCCTCCTATAATCATCTTTTTCTCAAAATTTTACAACAACTAAGAGGGGCTTATTCACACTTTTTTTTTTACTCTTTTTTTTTTTTACTTAAATAGTGAAAATGCCTTTTTACGCGAAAATCGACACTTTTAGGTGAAAATTCCGGGTTACTCAACATTTCACTTATTTAAATTGCTATGCATACTCTTAATTCAAGTACCTTTTTACGCGAAAATCGACATTTATAGATGCCAACCCCCGGTTACTCGGTACAAGAATCATTGGAGTAGAAGAAAAACTCTTATTCTCTTTTTTTTCTTTTCTTTTCTTCTTTTTTTTTCTTTCAAAAATAAAGGACAATAAATAGATATTCTCTCTTAGAAAATATATAAGAATAATCAAAAGAGGAGTATAACCTTTATTGACTATATCAATCACTTACTTGGAAAATTAAATAAAGAGGAGAAATCTCATTAAACATGCAAAATTATAGACATAATTTTCCTCACTTTACCAGATATACTTTCTAAAATGCAAAAATTCTAATTGCATAATAACCATTTCCAAGTTAAATGAGGATTAAACCTTCTAAAATACACATAAAGTTTCAACAATTGGAAGAATTAAACACTTAAGATTGGAACAAATTAGCCCTTTTTGAATGAAAATGTAAAAATTTGAAGAACTTTTGGCCATAGTGAAATATTGGAAAAGATTTTTGAAATTTTTTTACAGAGTTTCTCCTTATAAATGGATGAAAACTCCCTGCCAACAAACCCAATTTCAAGCAATTTATCCATATGACAAATAATTCAAACACAATTCCAACATTTCTAAACATTTAGATCCACAAAATATCATCACATAGCATTAAGAAGCAAGTTCAAATATTTCCTTCCCCACACTTAAACTTCACATTGTCCTCAATGTGAGAAAAGGAAAATAAATAAAGAGTGAAGAAAATACTGCCCATTTGAACTTGCGCAATCCAAATCCATGGCCAAGTGATGAATTTCCAACCTTATTTGGGAAAGAATGGAGAGTTTAATTATTGCATCCTGGAAAAAGACAAAATCAAAACAAATCAATTTCTTGAGAATAAAAGTTTGCAATCAACAAGAAGAAAACATGCAATTCAAGGAAAAAGGAAAAATGATCGAGCATATGGAATCATACAATGTTCAAGGGATAAAAACATGAAATGAGCTAATCTTTGCTAATCAAATATATGCATTAGTATCCAAAGCAAAGGGAAGCTAATTTTACACAATAAACCCACCACATGAACAAAGTAATTTCCATTTATACATTTTGTCATCAAGGATCAAGTTCCCTCAAGTACAAAAGTAATCTCAAAATGGAGGCAAACACACCAAATCAAAATATAAATGACCTTCGTGAGAACTCATGAAATACTAAAAACCATTGAACCACAAAGATTATAAGTGCATTTATGAATTTCATCAATTAAGGCCATCTTCAATTCATCTCTTCTTTTAGAATTACCTAAGAATTCAAGAAATCATTCAACCAATCACCTTTTCATTCATTAGGTAATCTAAATTATTCACATGAATATCAAAAACTCCCACTAACCTAATTAAAATGCTACATTGGCCACTTAATATTTAACTTTGTCACCAAGCCAAATTAAGCATAAAACTAGCAAGAATTCACCAAATAAATGTAATAAATGCAAATCACAAAATTTATTTATCACTAACAATCACCAATAGCATCAATAAACTCAAATAAATACACCTAACTTCACATATAAAAATTGCCTAAAAATAGAAAATATTCAATCATGGCAAAATTCAAATAACAAAGTTAGGTGAAGAATTGTTACCTCAAATTGGTTTGGTGATGTTAAGTGATGAATATGATGTGAAAACCCCCAAGAAACTTACTCCAATTTGATCTCAATTGAGTGATTTAAGAAGATACAACCCTAACTCATGATAAGCTTGAAACCACTTTAGAGTTGTTTTTGAAAGAATATGAACTATTAAATTCACTCTAGAGGATGGGAGAAAGTGATTTGGTGAAGGTTATTTGAAGATTAAATGGTGAAAAGTGGTGTTTTAGTGAGTAGTGTGTGTTTGAGGTGTTAGTGTGTGAGTTGGGTTGAAGAAGAAGGGAGAAAAATTGTGAGAAATCCGTGAAACGGATTCATCTTACGCTGGTTACTGTTCACAATCCAGCCAGAAATTGGAGGGATTCGTGGAGGGATTACTGAAGGGATTCTGGGCAGATTTTTTTTTTTTTTTACAATCCGGCCAGGTTTTGGTCGGATTTACGGCCGAATTGGTGGCCGGATTCTGGCCAGAATGTCCGAAAAATTTTTTCTTTCTCCCCTGACTATCCGCCCTTCAATCCGGCCAATATTTGGCCGGATTTGCTGCAGAAAAAGCTGTTTTCTGCAGTTTTTCCTCCAAATTTGCTTGGCCAACCTTCCACATTCCATCTACTTTCATATTCTTTGAATAAAATCCAAGTTTAACATTAGAAATGTGTCTTTTTAACCCAAATACACTTGAAAATACATGATCATGCATGAATATAACTTTAACATGAAACACTTTAAATGCATGAAATGCAGCAAATGAACATGAAAACTCCCTTTTGCCTCAATATAGACACTTTTATCATTGAAATCATTTGCATGAACCCTTGCCATTGTCACCTACAAAAAACACAAAAACACTGGTTAAACAACTAAATCTTACTAAAAATAAGAAATCGTTGGGTTGCCTCCCAACTAGCACTTCTTTATAGTCATTAGCTTGATTTTATGACCTCATTATCAAGGAGATTTAGTTAACGAATAATCCACCATTTTAGGCCTTGGTGGATCATTAACTGGTGACTTTATAGCAAAAGCCACATAATCTAATGATGTGAGAAATGGAAGTAACTTACCTATTCCAAGTGTTTCATAGATATTATCTTGAAAATGCATCGCTTGAACACTTACCAAAGGGAATGCCATGAGAGTATCTTGGGCAGCAATACCCTTAGAACCTATACCTTCAATGCACTCCTCAAGAGGGGTGAAACATGAGTCATTAAAACTCACCTCTTGAGGTTCAATGTTAGTTCCAAAGATATTATAATGTGAAATGAATTTTTGCTCATTGAAACACAATTGAGATTCATCATTTTCATCAAAATGCAATCCATTTTCACATATAACATTCCCACCATTCATGCTAGGATCATTTTGCATATCATTAGAAGAAATAACTTCACACAATACATTCAATTGCTCATGTATTCTATCAAAGTGAGAAGTTAATTCATCTATTCTTTTCTCAATCCTATCAAAACGGTCAAAAGTCACATTAGCTAATTTTTCTATAGCTAACTCCCAAGATTGCTTAGAATCATTAGCAACTCTTTCTATTGCCAACTCCCATGATGGTCTTGGTTCATATTGGACACATTTAGGTTGGTAATCGTAAAAATATAAAGAATTATCATAAGTACATTGATTATCCCAACCATAAGTAGGAGAATTATTCCAATTAGCACTATATTGATCAACACAAAGATTGTAATGATTTAATTCATTATAGTAATCCACATTTTGTACTTGTCTACATATATTAGTAGCATGATAACCTCCACACAAGTCACAAATCACATGATCAGAATTAAAATCATTAACATTCCTCCCTTGCTCAATTTCATGCATAATTGTGTCCATTTGAACTTGTAACATGAGAACATCAAATTTTGCCTTTAAACACTTCAAACCATCTTCAAAAGACATACCTTCAGTAATTTCTTGGTTATCTCTGTTGAAGGAGTTTTGCACTTGGTAACCATCCATTTCCAATCTTTCATTTCTCAAGCATTGTCCTCCAAATTCACCTACCCTTCTCATCACCTAAAATTACTTCTAAACAATCTCAAAAGCAAGATTAGTTAAGAAGGATAGATTCCAAGACACACACTAAAACAGAAAAAATAAAAATTGACTCAACAAAATACTAAAAATGACACAAAACACATAAGATACAGCAAAAACAACAAGAATAAGAAAAATTGTCTAAATTAATAAAGTTGCTTTTCACACCGATATTGCCAAATCTTCCCCGGTAACGGCGCCAAAAACTTGACAGGATTTTTATATACGTACAAGTTAAAATAAATCCGAAATACACCCGTTTCACTGCAAGTATACAGGTCAACTAGTAGTTTAGGGTATATATCGGGTCGATCCCACGAGAAAGAGTGAACAATTACCGGTGTTACTAAAGTTTCTCTATTATTTAGACTATCAATGAATTATATCAAGTAAAACCTACTGAACTTATACCAGAAAATAACAAATGAAAGCTCTTTAGGTTATGGTATCCCTAAATACTCATGCAAGTTCTATATTTGGATCATTGAATACTACTATCTTGGCTAGTTATGGTGTAATTTCCTTATGCATATGAATCCTACTTTCGTAGTGAATCAATTATACTCATAACTAATCCATACCTATTCTCATGGTTATGAAATTAGTTACAAGTTCATTTCTTCAATGAAATTACATGAAATGAATCACCAAAATCATATAGGTGCACTTCTACTCTCGTGAGTGTACTCCCTATGTTTAGCACTTCCTGAACTAGTGTTAAATTTCAATTTTTATTGCAGAAACAACACCTTAGATAATCACAATTAATGGTACCAGATTAATCATGATTTAAAGAGCCAAGTGCTAAATAACTTGCTCAAATCATAGCAATCAAATAGCTAAATAATACACACTAACAATCATAGAAAGTTCAACCATACTCAAGGCATAAACTTTAAAGATACATATTAAACACAAAATCCAGAACTTGTATATTAACTATACTTGGAATCAAATACAAAAGATAAAGAGTTGGAGAAGAGATAACCCATGTCACTTGAGCTTCAACTCCTCCTTCTTCATCTCCATCTTCATCCTAATCTAGCCAATATACAAGAGTGGATGAACTATTAACTAAACTATCCTACACTAAGAACAATGGAAGAGCTACATTTTTGCAGTCCAAAGCTCTCTCCCGTATGTCTCTCTATTCCCCTTTAATCTTGCAAGATTTGGCTATATAAAGATGAAAGAAGTTGAGAAAATGAGGCCTACACCACTCTTTTACAACTGCAAAGTACTTCTCACATGTCTGGCAATGCATGTGACTTGTTGGAGTTGAAAATAAGTTTTCCACGTAAAGAGCAGCCTTCTCTGACCACAATCCGGCCAGAAATCCGGCCATAAATCCGGCCAAATTACGGCCGGATTGCTACAATGACATTTTGGTGCAATTTCTGCTCAACTTCCAGCTCTGCTCCGTTTTTACCTCAATTTCAACTGAACTTTTCTTGTTGATAAAAGCTGATTTAGCTTTTGATCAAAACATGAAACTTGTAGCTCTTTGAGTTAGCTTTCTAATGCATCAAGAATCACCTCATTTGGATATGTGTAGGCTGAGAAATGACCGAAATACCCTTGACTGCTCACTGTCCTGTTTCAGCTTCGACCAATAGAAATTTGCTACTGTAATTCGGCTTTTTGACTTGGAAAACCTTAGAACTGGATTTTGCTGTCTTCACCAAAGTTGTAGATCTATCTCTTATCTTCAAATTGGTTTAAAAATCATCTCAATCCGATCACTGTAGCTCAAGTTATAGCCGAAATACGAAAATGTGTCAAAACTGTCAAAAATGCACAAAATCCAAGTAAAAGTGATAAAAACCTATTTTAATCACTTAAAAGCATTTTTCACCAATTATAGCCAAAATGATTCATTTTCTTCCAATAATATAACAAAAGTGACTAAAAATAACATAAAATATCATTCAATTATTACGTAAATTAGTTACTTATCAGTATTATCACAAGAAGGTTGGCCCGTGGCATTCTTTAACGAGAAACTAAGTGATGCTCATCAAAAGTGATCTATGTACGAGCAAGAGTTCTATGCTTTTATGCGTACTTTGAGGCATTAGGAGCATTATTTGATCCCAAATCAATTCGTACTTTACACGGATCATCAAGTCTTAAAGTACATTAATAGTCAAAAACAAATTAGCAAGATGCACACTCGTTGGATCGCATACCTATAACAGTTCCCTTTCATCTTGAAGCATAAGGTTGGACAACAAAATAAGGTAGTTGATGCCTTAAGTAGACGAGCAACTTTGCTAGTGACTATGAGTCAAGAAGTCGTGGGAAGTGCTTAAGGATCTTTATGTGAAAGATGATGATTTTAAGGAGACTTGGACCACGTGTAAGTCAAAAGCGGTGCAAGATGACTTCCATATTTATGATGGTTTCCTTTTTAAAGGTAATCGTCTATGCATCCCTTGTATTTCTTTAAGTGAAAAGTTGATTTGTGACTTGCATGGGTTAGGTCTAAGTGGTCATTTGGGAGTGAGTAAGACTACATTAAGTCTTGAGTTCCATTATTGTTGGCCCCAATTAAAGCGAGATGTGCATGGGTTTGTACGTAAGTGCTATACTTGTTAGGTTGCAAAGGGTCAATCTTAAAATATTGGATTGTATACATCTTTGCCAATACCTGAGGGTATTTGGGAAGATTTATCCATCGATTTTGTCCTTGGGTTGCCACGTACACAAAAGAGGGGTGGACTTAGTTTTTGTAGTGGTGGATCAATTTTCGAAAATTGTGCACTTCATTCAATGTCGAAAGACTTCGGATACTTCTCATGTTGCCCAACTATTCTTTCGTGAAGTGGTGCGCTTACATGTGGTGCCCAAGTCTATTACTTATAATGATGATACCAAGTTCTTGAGCCATTTCTGGTTGACTTTGTGAAGGATGTTTGACACTTCCTTGAATTTTAGTAGTACCGCTCATCCTCGAACGAATGGTCAAACAGAAGTTGTCAATCATACTTTGGGGAATTTGGTGCGATGTATTTGTGGTGAACATCCAAAAGATTGGGATCATGCACTACCTCAAGCGGAGTTTGCTTTCAATAGCGCAGTTCATAATTCTATTGGTAAATCAAATTTCTCCATTGTGTACATCCAATCTCCTAGACATGCGATGGACTTGGTAAAATTACCAAATGTTGCGGATTATAGTGCAGCTGCATGGAAAATGGCAAAAGACACGAAGGCTATTCAAGAAGAGATAAAGGTAAAATTGGAGGAAACTAATGCAAAGTTTAAGGCCGCAGCGGATAAGCATCGCCGTGCTTTGGAATTTGAGGTTGGTGATGAGGTGATGGTTTTCTTGCGTAAAGAGAGGTTCCGATTGGCAATTGCCATAAATTGCATCCTAAGAAGTATGGGCCTTATAAGGTTTTGCAAAAGATAAATCAAAATGCCTATGTAGTGGATTTGCCTAATTTTAGGGGTATTTCCAAGACTTTCAATGTAGCGCATTTGTCTTTGTTTCACCCATCTTCCAATGTTTCTAAGTATCCTGATTTGCAAGATCACTTGAGATCGAGTTCATCGCAAGTGGGAGGGACTGATGTGCAACAAATTGAGCAATATTTTTCGGATAAGGAACAACATGCCAAGAAACCCATAGGTGGTTGACTTTTGGCAATATCTATAATTGTTTGTTTCCTTTTCTGATATTATTGGTTTCCTAATTCACTTAGGATTTAGGATTTTCATGTTATTCCGTTTCCGGTTTGCTTTAGGACTCTTGTATTATAAATATAGGTGATAAGTGACTAATTTACGTAATAATTATATGATATTTTATATTATTTTTAGTTACTTTGGTTATATTATTGGAAGAAAATGAATCATTTTGGCTATAATTGGTGAAAAATGTTTTTAAGTGATTGAATGAGATTTTTATCACTTTTTACTTGGATTTTGTGCATTTTTTATAGTTTTGACACATTTTCGTATTTTGGCTATAACTTGAGCTATAGTGATCGAATTGAGATGATTCTTAAACCAATTTGAAGATAAGAGATAGATCTACAACTTTGGTGAAGACATCTGAATCCAGTTTGAAGCTTTTCCAAGTCCAAAAACCGAATTACAGTAGCTAATTTCTATTGGTTGAAACTGAAACAGAGCAGTGAGCAGTCAAGGGTATTTCGGTCATTTATCAGCCTACACAGATCCAAATGAGGTGTTTCTTATGCATTGGAAAGCTAACTCAAAGTGCTACAAGTTTTATGTTTTGGTCAAGAGTTAAATCAGCTTGTATCATCAAGAAAAGTTCAGTTGAAATTGAGGCAAAATCGGAGCAGAGCTGGAAATTGAACAAAAGTGCACAAAAATGTCACTGTAGCAATCCGGCCGGAGCTTGGCCGGATTGTGGTCAGAGAAGGCTGTTCTTTACGCAGAAAACTCAATTTCACCTCCACTAAGTCACATGTAATGCTAGACATATGAGAAACATTACCAGCTGTAAGGGAAAAAGTGTAGGCCTTATTTCTTGACCACCTTTCATCTTTATATAGCCAAAACTCGCAAGATTGAAGGAGAACAGAGAGACATGCAGGAGAAATCTTGGAAGTGCAGAAATGTAGTTCTTCCATTTCCTTAGTGTAGAATAGTTTAGTTAGTTAGTTCATCCATTCTTGTATATTGGCTAGATTAGGATGAAGATGGAGATGAAGAAGGAGGAATTGAAGCTCAAGTGACATGGGTTATCTCTTCTCCAACTCTTTATCTTTTGTATTGGATTCTTAAGTATGGTTAATATGCAAGTTCTGGATTTTGTCTTTATTATATATCTTTAAAGTTTATGCCTTGGGTTTGGTTGAACTTTCTATGATTGTTAGTGTTTATTATTTGGTTATTTGATGCTATTATTTGAACAAGTTATTTAGCACTTTAGATCTCTAAATCATGATTAATCTGGTACCATTAATTGTGATTATCTAAGGTGTTGTTTCTGCAATGAAAATTAAGATTTAACACTAGTTCAAGAAGTGTTAAACATAAGGAGTACACTCACGAGAGTAGAGGTGCACCTATGTGGTTTTAGTGATTTATTTCATGTAATTTCACAGAAGAAATGAACTTGTAGCTAATTTCATAACCATGAGAATAGGTATGGATTAGTTATGAGTATAATTGATTCACTACGAAAGTAGGATTCATATGCATAAGAAAATTACACCATAACTAACCAAGATAGTAGTTCTCAATGATCCAAAAATGGCACTTACATGAGTAGTTAGGGATATTATAACCTAAGGAACTTTCATTTGTTATTTTTTTTGCATAAGTGCAGTAGGTTTCATTTCTTATAATTCATTTATAGTCTAAATAATAGAGAAGCTTTAGCAACACCGGTAATTATTCAATCTTCTTTGTGGAATCGACTCTTAATACCCTATACTCGCTCACGATTCGTATACTTGCGATAAATCACGTGTGGGGTATTTAGGAGTTTATAAATGTAAAATTTGATTGGGGTGAGGTTAAGGTTATATGTATACCCCGCGCACATCAAGTTTTTGGCACCATTGCCGAGGCAGATTTGGCAATATCGGTGTGAAGAGTAACTTTATTAGTTTAAACATTTTATTAGTTATAGTGTGAATGTTATTTTCTGATTTTTTAGTGTTTTATGTGTGTATGTTTTGAATCACCTATTTTTCTTACTAATCTTGCTCTTAAGTTGTTTAAAAGCAATTTTAGGTGATGAGGAAAATAGATCAATTTGGAAGACAATGCTTGAGAAGTGGAAGATTGGCAATGGATGGCTACCAAGTGCAAAACTTCTTCAACAAAGGTAACCAAGAATTTACTGAATGTATGTCTTTTGAAGATGGTTTAAGGTGCTTAAAGGCTAAATTTGATGTTATGATGCTACAAGTTCAAATGGACAAAAGAGCAATGCTAATACTTTTAACTCTTATCATGTGATTTGTGACTTGTGTGGAGGTTATCATGCTACTAATACATGTATACAAGCACAAAATGTGGATTATTATGATGAATTAGAACATTACAATTCTTGTTTTGATCGATATAGTGCTAATTGGAGCAATTCTCATTCTTATGGTTGGGATAATCAATATACATATAATGATTATCCATATTTTTATGATTACCAATCTAAAAGTGTTCAATATGAATCAAAACCAGCTTGGGAGTTGGCAATAGAGAAGTTAGCTAATGCACCTCTACCTTGGGAATTAGAAAGTGAACCATTAGCTAATGATTCTAATGCATCTTGGGAGCTAGTTGTAGAAAATTTTTCTAATCAAGTTGATTCAGCAATAGAAAAGTTAGCAAATGCAACTTCCGACCATTTTGATAGGATTGAGGAAAGAATAGATGAATTAACTTTTCACTTTGGTATAATACATGAGCAATTGAATGCATTGTGTGAAGTTATTTCCTCTAATAATTTGCAAAAAGATCCTAGCATGAATGGTGGGAACGTTGTATGGGAAAAATGGGTTGCATTTTGATCAAAATGATGATTCTAACTTGTGTTTCAATGAGGAAATGTCCATTTCACATAATAATATCTTTGGAGCTAACTTTGAATTTCAAGAGGTGAGTTTTAATGACTCATTTTTCACCCCTCTTGAGGAGTGTATTGAAAGTATAGGTTCTAAAGGTATTGTTGCCCAAGATACTCTCATGGCATTTCCTTTGGTAAGTTCTCAAGTGGTGTATATTCAAGGTAATAATTATGAAACACTTGAGATAGGTAAGTTGCTTCCATCTCTCACATCATTAGATCATGTGGTTTTTGTTATAAAGCCACCTTTTAATGATCCACCACGGCCTAAAATGGTGGATTATTCTTTAACTAAACCTCCTTGAAAAATGAGGTGATATAGTCAAGCTAATGACTATAAAGAAGCGCTTGTTGGGAGACAACCCAATGATTTCTTGATTTTAGTAAGTTTTAGTTGTTTAACTAATATTTTTATGTGTTTTGTAGGTTGCAATGACAAGAAGTCATGCTAATTATTTGAAGTGCAAAAGAGCTTATAAGGAGTGGATACCGATGTGAAAAAGGGAAGCTTAACCTTGTATTTTTGAGTTTACAATGCTTAATTTCATGTTGTGAGGTTAAGTCAGTCTTTTGCATGAAGTTGAAGTGCATTCAAGTGTTTAAATGTATTCATGACCTATTTGCACTCTTTTGAACCATTTGAGCACCATCATATGCATTGGAAGTGTCAAGGGGACTATTTGATCCAAGAGCCTCAACCCTCAAATTGCATTCTATATGTTTTTTATTTGTTTTGAGGTGTTGAGATTCATGTTTAAGTCACTTTTCATGTGCGTGAAGTGTTGAATTGTTAAAAATTTCATCGTAGAGCACGAATTGGAGAGTGTGTTTCAAATTGGGGTCAAACTGAAAATTGCAGAAACTTGTGCAATAAGTGCAGATTCAATGGATCCGAGCTCGGATCTGCAATCAGAATTTTTTTTGCAGCACAATCCGGCCAGATATCCGGCCAAAATTTGACCGGATTCATGGCCAGATTAATAGGGGAGGACGAAAATTTTTTTCCAGCTCACTGGCCAGATATCCGACAAAAAATTGGCCGGATTCTAGCAGCTCTTCAGATTCAAGAGGAATCCGTTACGGATTCCTCATTTCTTCTTTCTCTTCTTTTTCAACCCCACTCACACACTAACACCTCAAACACACTGCTCACTAAAACAACATTTTTCACCATTTAATCTTCAAATAACTTTCACCAAATCACTTTCTCCCATCTCTAGAGTGAATTTCATAGTTCATATTCTTTCAAAAACAACTCTAAAGTAGTTTCAAGCTTACCATGAGTTAGGGTTATATCTTCTTGAATCACTCAATTGAGGTCAAATTGGAGTGAGTTTCTTGAGGGTTTTCACATCATATTCATCTCTAAACATCACCAAACCACTTTGAGGTAACAAATCTTCACCTAACTTTGTCATTTGAACTTTGCCATGATTGAATATTTTCTATTTTTAGGCAATTTTTAATATGTGAAGTTAGGTGTATTTATTTGAGCTTATTGATGCTATTGGTGATTGTTAGTGATAAATAAATTTTGTGATTTACATTTATTGTATTTATTTGGTGAATTCTTGCTAGTTTTATGGTGACAAAGTTGCATATTAAGTGGTCAATGTAGCATTTTAATTAGCTTAGTGGGAGTTTTTGATATTCATGTGAGTAATTTAGATTATCTAATGAATGAAAAGGTGCTTGATTGAATAATTTCTTGAATTCTTAGGTAATTCTAAAAGAAGAGGTGAATTGAGATGGCCTTAATTGATGAAATTCATAAATGCATTTATAATCTTTGTGATTCAATGGTTTTTAGTATTTCATGATTTCTCACGAAGGTCACTTATATTTTTGTTTGGTGTGTTTACCTCCATTTTGAGATTACTTTTGTACTTAAGGGAACTTGATCATTGATGACAAAATGTATAAATGGAACTTATTTTGTTCATGATGGTGGACTTATTTTGGTGAAATTAGCTTCCCTTTGCTTTGGATACTAATGCATATACTCTATTAGCAAAGATTAGCTTATTTCATGTTTTTATTCCTTGAACATTGTATGGTTCCACATGCTTGATCATTTTTCCTTTTTCCTTGAATTGCATGCTTTCTTCTTGTTGATTGCAACCTTTTATTTTTAAGAAGTTGTTTTATTTTGATTTTGTCTTTTCAGGGTGCATTAATTGAACTCTCCATTCTTTCTCAAATAAAGTTGGAAATTCATCACTTGACTATGGATTTGGCTAGCGCAAGTTAATTAGGGGAGTATTACTTTCTCTTATTTTTGTCATTTTTCCTTTCTCACATTGAGGACAATGTGAAGGTTAAGTGTGGGGGAGGAAATATTTGAACTTGCACTTTAATGCTATGTGATGATATTTTGTGGATTTAAATGTTTAGAAATGTTGGAATTGTGCTTGAAAATTTTGCCATGTGGATAATTTGCTTGAAAATGGGTTTGTTGGCAGGGAGTTTTGTCCATTTATAAGGGAAAACTTTGTCAAAATTTTTCTAAAATCTTTTTCAATATTTCACTATGGCCCAAAAGTTCTTCAAATTTTTTCATTTTCATTCAAAAAGGACTAATTTGTTCCAACTTTAAGTGTTTAATTCTTCCATTTGTTGAAATTTTATGTATATTTTGGAAGGTTTAGTCCTCATTTAACTTGGAAATGATTATTAAGCAATTAGAATTTTTTGCAATTTAGAAAGTATATTTGGTAAAGTGAAGAAAATTAAACTTATAATTTTACATGTTTAATGAGATTTTTTCTCTTTACTTAATTTTGCAAGTAAGTGATTGATATAGTCAATAAAATCTATACTCCTCCTTTAATTATTTTTATAGAATTTTCTATGAGGGAAAAATCTATTTATTGTCTTATAAAAAAGAAGAAAAGAAAGTAAAAATTATTCTACTCCAATGATTTTTGTACCGAATAACTGGGGTTTGACATCTACAAATGTCGACATTCGCATAAAAAGGTATTTGAATTAAGAGTATACATAGCAACTTGAATAAGTGAAATGTTAAGTAACCGGAAATCTTCACCTAAAAGTATCGATTTTCGCGTCAAAAAGACATTGTCACTATTTAAGTAAAATTAGTGTGAATAAATCTCTCTTAGTTGTAAAATAATAATAATTAAAAAAGGATGATTATAGGAGGAGGAATGCTATAAATTGACTATGTGATTTGCTTATTTGTGAAATTAGATTAGGGTGAGAGATTAAGTTTAACTTGTTAAATTATGGTATAATTATCTTTCCTTTACTTGATATTATGAGTATTTAGTGTAATTTGAACAATTTTATAATGATTATTTTTCAAGTCTTGAGGAATTAAATTTGACAAAAGTGCATATATTGTTTCACCTCTTGAATCATTGTAGTTGATTATGTATGGATTGCTTGAGGACAAGTAATGATTTAAGTGTGGGGGAGTTTGATAAGTGACTAATTTACGTAATAATTGTATAACATTTTATATTATTTTTAGTCACTTTGGTTATATTATTGGAAGAAAATGAATCATTTTGACTATAATTGGTGAAAAATGTTTTTAAGTGATTAAATGAGGTTTTTATCACATTTTCTTGGATTTTGTGCATTTTTGACCGATTTGACACATTTTTGTATTGTGGCTATAACTTGAACTATAGTGATCGGATTGAGATGATTCTTAAATCAATTTGAAAATAAGAGATAGATCTACAATTTTGGTGAAAACATTTGAATCCAGTTTGAAGGTTTTCCAAGTCCAAAAGCCGAATTACAGTAGCTAATTTCTATTGGTCGAAACTGAAACAGGGCAGTGAGTAGTCAAGGGTATTTTGGTCATTTATCAGACTACACAGATCCAAATGAGTTGATTCTTAATGCATTGGAAAACTAACTCAAAGGGCGACAAGTTTTATGTTTTGGTCAAGGGTTAAATCAGCTTGTATCATCAAGAAACGTTCAGTTGAAGTTGAGGCAAAATCGGAGCAGAGCTGGAAATTGAACAAAAGTGCACCAAAATGTCACTGTAGCAATCCAGCCGGAGCTTGGCCGGATTGTGGTCAGAGAAGGCTGTTCTTTACATGGAAAACTCAATTTCACCTCCACTAAGTCACATGTAATGCTAGACATGTGAGAAACATTACCAGCTGTAAGGGCAAAAGTGTAGGCCTCATTTCTTGACCACCTTTCATCTTTATATAGCCAAAACTTGCAAGATTGAAGGAGAACAGAGAGACATGCAGGAGAAATCTTGGAAGTGCAGAAATGTAGTTCTTCCATTTCCTTAGTGTAGGATAGTTTAGTTAGTTAGTTCATCCATTCTTGTATATTGGCTAGATTAGGATGAAGAAGGAGGAATTGAAGCTCAAGTGACATGGGTTATCTCTTCTCCAACTCTTTATCTTTTGTATTGGATTCTTAAGTATGGTTAATATGCAAGTTCTAGATTTTGTCTTTATTATATATCTTTAAAGTTTATGCCTTGGGTTTGGTTGAACTTCCTATGATTGTTAGTGTTTATTATTTGGTTATTTGATGCTATTATTTGAACAAGTTATTTATCACTTTAGATCTCTAAATCATGATTAATCTGGTACCATTAATTGTGATTATCTAAGGTGTTGTTTCTGCAATGAAAATTGAGATTTAACACTAGTTCAAGAAGTGCTAAACATAGGGAGTACATTCACGAGAGTAGATGTGAACCTATGTGGTTTTAGTGATTCATTTCATGTAATTTCACAGAAGAAATGAACTTGTAGCTAATTTTATAACCATGAGAATAGGTATGGATTAGTTATGAGTATAATTGATTCACTACGAAAGTAGGATTCATATGCATAAGGAAATTACACCATAGCTAGCCAAGATAGTAGTTCTCAATGATCCAAAAATGGCACTTGCATGAGTAGTTAGAGATACCATAATTTAAGGAGCTTACATTTGTTATTTTTTTGCATAAGTGCAGTAGATTTCATTTCTTATAATTCATTTATAGTCTAAATAATAGAGAAACTTTAGTAACACCGGTAATTGTTCAATCTTCCTTATGGGATCGACCCTTAATACCCTATACTAGCTCACGATTCGTATACTTGCGATAAATCGCGTGTGGGGTATTTAGGAGTTTATAAATGTAAAACTTGATTGGGATGAGTTTAATGTTATATATATACCCCGCGCACGTCAATAGGCATAGTAGGGCCTTATTATTCATACATTCATCAATTATTATCAATTCTTCTTGGTATTTACCAATTTCTCTCAAGTTCCTTTTGGTTCTTATGACTTTTCAGGTTAAGATCATAGCGTCTTTTGCTTATTTTTTTTCGGGAATCGTTCATATAACAATTCTTTAAACACACTTCTGCGTCAGAAGAGGTGGAAGAATCAAGAAGCGACCAAAATAGGGATTGAAGCCAGATAAAGTAAGAAGTTTTCCTTTATTCTTCAATATTGTTGTTTTTTTTTTAATTCTTGGTTCTAATTATGAATATGTTGAACTAATTCTATTCTAGGGTTAGGGTTTTGTGAAAGAGATTTGATTATTTATCTTAGTTAAATTCTTAACTTTTATCTTGATTTATCTGTCTTAATTTAATTACATGTTTGTGATTAGCCATCATAGACATGCTCTTAGGGTTTGTGTTGAATTGAGAAGAGACATACAATAGTGCACTAGATAAATAAGTATATTTAGTCTAATCATGAGAGTAGGTTTGGGTTTGTATGACGTAATTATATCATCTAAGATTTTATAGGATTTAATTAAAAACTTATAATCTCGAGGGAGACGTGAGATTTAATTAAGCACAAGGTAGATACATCAAGAGATAATTTTAGACACTTGTGTGTGATATGTTCTTGACTTATTAAGAAAATAACTGCATAATTAGTTCTAACTTAGGATCACGACCTGATGTGCTAGTCTCTTGCCAATTGTTTTTCCTCAACCCTATTTTGTTTAATTTGACTATTTGTTTTTAGTTCTTTTTTATATATTAAACCTCTTGAACTTGAATTTTATTGCTTTCTGCTCATAATAATTAAAGTAAGTAAAATTAACTCGTCTCTATGGGTCCATCCCTAAAATACTTCAAGTAATTTATTACCACAATTGACTCTATGTACTTGCAGGAATTTGTCAACCAATACTCTCTCTTCTAGGTGGTATGTCTAAGTGAAGAGCATTAACAGGTCATTTGGATAATTGAATTTTACCCATATTGGTATCCAACTCTTTTATAATTAGTTATACTTGTATTTTCTCTCTCTTTTAATAACTTTAACTTTTTAGATAAATTTGAATTATTAGTTCTTATGGTTCCTCTCTTTTCTAACAATATCATTTTTTGTATAAATTCATATAATTTTTAATCCATATGGATTAGCTTAGTGTTATAAAAACTTTTAATTGCCACACTAATAACTTTATAAATATGTTCCTGGATCTTTTGTACGTAATTAAGTGCGAATATGTTGCCAGGTTTATGGTCATTATAAAAATTTTAATGATCTAAAAGAATATCTATAAAAAAAAAGAATATATATCAATTTTTTGACATGCGTTACAATATTTGATAAATACTATTATCTTATAGTAAAAAATGTAAAGAAGTTTTTAAAAATTAGTATGATTGTTAAACATTTAGAATACATCAATTTTCTGAAATTAATATGCATGAACATAGAGGATCGATGTTAATTTTTATTTAAATTATTCATAGTTGCCCGAATTTACAATAAACTAAAAAAATAAACCGTGCTAAGGCACGGACAAAATATTAGTTTTAATTACAATTAATATCCCACATATATCACTTGCTTATTGATGTATTAAGCCGTGTGTATGGTTGTAGTAACTGATCTGCTGTTAAAGTTTGCTGATGTATCGTCTTTAGTTAGATGAATTTGGGCATCGAACTGAGCATATAATTTGTAGTTCATCATAATTGCATGAACTTCCCCTCCGGTTTGGATAACTTTACATGCACAACCTTTTTTAAGCTTCAAATCACAAACAAGTATCGTAATATGGCATCGCTGACAGCACCAATTAGTACCAACACAGCTGCTTCGACATCCATTAATATATTCTAGATACGTCAACAGTTTTTTTCCCATCTTATTGGTAAGATATCATCAACAATTTTTTCCCATCTTACCAATCTACACTTTCTAAATTTAACATCTTTTAAACACAAAATTTTGAAAAAAGAAAACCACGAACTAAATTTCTATACCGCTATTCTGATCCTACTCATTAATTAATCTTATTAACTGACCTCAAAGTGCACGGAATCTAATCAAACTAGATCTATTTAAAGAAGTAAATTGTTTTTGTTGAATATACCTGCTTGATTCTTTACAGATAAATGAAAGTTATTAATTAATGCTAGTCGGTAAATGTGTGAACTTTAATTTGTAACTCAAAAAAGTTGGGAAACACTTAAAAAATAACTGCATAATCTCAAGTTTTTAATGATTCTTTAACTTAGTTTAAATCACAATAATAGATTTGGCATTGTTATTAGTAACGAAAATACACTAGCCAAAGCGGATATTACGATATTAGAAGATTCACTATAGTTTTATGCAAGAGTAAATTAATAGACCAAGATAAGTTTCGCATTAGTTTTATTGAGGTCTGGTTTGGCTCTCAAACTTTTGTATTGTTTCGATCGCTTGACTGAAAAAATAATGGGCTGGCATCCTAACACCGTATACAGGGTTTGCCAATACCAAAAAAAAAAAGGACCTAGATAAGATCATTGATTGTGACAATTGTGGAAACCTAAATTCTAGGAATCATTTCTCTTGGTAGTTTTTCCAATTTGTATTCGTTGTTAATTCTGAATTATTCCTTAGTGAATTCGTGCTACTTTGTGCCAATTTGGAGTCTAAACAATAGAGTAATTTTAAATCTTGGTAATTGATTTTCTTTCTCCATGGGATTCGACATTTTAATGCCCCTTATAGAAGTACGGCTAACTTGACTTCACACCACACACCGATTGTCACACTGATGAGAGGCAGATCCATCATTCCGCTATAACCATTTCGCCCTCTACAAATAATCTTCTAACTTGGTCCTCGGTATTGGCCCCGGGTACCTGTCCCTAAAATTGTCATCTATTTGTATACATGCACGTTAAATCTTCAACAAGCTTTACAAGTTCGGTCCTAAAGGCTAAAGTTCATCGGTTAAATTTAGAAGGTTAATTTCGCAAGTTAGTCAATAAACTATTGAAATTGATAATGAAATGATGCTTCTGTATTTTTATCCAAAAAGATGTAGTTTGGAAATCGGTCTTGCGGTTCTGTAGAATTATAGTTCTAATTAAATTGATGTTGAAGCGAATAACAATTTGTACCCTTAAAACAAGAGTCATTGTTCTTTTTAAGCTTTAAAACAATAAAATTAATATTTTAGAAGTGATTTGCCGTTGAATAATAGTTCAAGTGAAAACTGGCAATTAAAGCTGAAGTTCTAACTAAAGTGATGTTGAAACGAATAACAAATTGTACCCTTCAAACAACAGTCATTATTATTTTTTTTAGCTTTAAAACAATAAAATTTAGGCATAATGTTAGAAGCCTCCTCTAAGGTTTCTTATTATTTCATTGGTCTTGCTCCAGGTTTCAAAAATTACCCCAACCTTCCCTGAGGTTAATTATCTTGTAACATTTACACCCAACAGATAATTAAAAAGTAAGGAAAAATGCATTTTTCATCCTCAATATTTAAGGTGTTAACCAATTTCACCCCTAAAGTTTCATGCAAAACACATTGCATCCTCATAATTTTGTAATTTTGACCAATTTTGTCCCTAAAGTTTATGTTAAACACATTTCATCCTCATAGTTTTGTAATTCCTACTAATTACGGACAATTAAATGATTGTTAACCAATTTAAACATAATATCATCGCATGTCCCATTAATAATTGTATTATCAATATTTAATTCAATTATTGATTAAATTATAGAAATAACAACAGGAGTTTTTGGATAGGAGACTATCTCTTTTTTTCCTTTAATTGCGATATGATGTATTTGAGACAAAATATATAGATTGAAAGATAAATAGATGATTGAAAAGCATATATATGATGCGACAAAACAAAATTTTTAAATAAATGACAATCCAAATCATTCATTCTTTCACATTAATATTTTTCTCCAATTAGTTATAATGGGTATGTTGGACATTTTTCTCTAATTGGTTGTAATGGTTGTTTCTTTTCCTCTGACTTCATTTTCGTTGGATTTTCTTGTTTGATTTTAATTAAAAAGAGAGTATTGGTGGTTAAAAATTCCTTAGCCTTTTTTGTACTAAAATGAGAAAATGAATTAAGAAAAGATGTTTGAGCATTTTGTTGATCCAAATTTGTTTTCACTAATGGGCATGTCATGGACAGTGACGCTATCCCATTCAAATTGCTTGACAATCTACCAATTGTCCTCAATAGCAAAATTTAGGAAACTATGAGGATGAAATGTGTTTGCGTAAAACTTTAAAGATGAAATTAAGTAAAATTATAAAACTACAAGGATGAAATGTGTTTTGCGTGAAACTTTAGGGGATAAAATTGGTTAACAACTTAAACATTAGGAGTGAAAAGTACATTTTCCCCTAAAAAGGAATATTATGAGAGAGAAGATAATATGATTCCATTATCCCCTATCTATTAAATTATTTAATTAATTTAATACCAACCCACACATTAAAGAAAAACACTATAATTTGTTGTTTATCATTAGGGATCAAATCACATATAGTATCAAAAACAGTATATCATTTTTTTATTTAACATTTAATACAATATCTAAATTACTTTTTTCAGTTACATACTCATTGTCAAATATGATCAACAAGAACATATGGAAAATTTGCAACGAAATTATGAAGGTTAGTCACTGAGATTTTTCTGATATTAAAGTTCACTCTTTGTAATATTTTGGTTACAAATTTTTTTGATTACTTGTTATTGATCATTTTTTATGATGAGTTTGTAACTAAAACGAGCAATTTAGATCTTACATTAAATAAAATATATAGAATGATATACTATTTTTGATGCCGTATATGATTTAATCCATGATAATAAACAGCAAATTCTAGTGTTTTTTTTAATGTTTAGACGGATATTAGATTAATAGCAATTTATTAGATGAGGGGGCAATGGTGAAATCATATTGTCTTATCTCTCCTAATATCACTTTTTAATTATTGATTGAAATTAAATGTTACAAGATAATAAATCTCAAGGGAGGTTAGTATTACTTTTAAAAGTAATTTGCTGTTGAATAATGGTTCAAGTGAAAACTTGCAATTACAGCTGATCACATATGCATCAATCAAATAACTCAAACAACATTTAACGGAATTACATTTCTTTACCGCAGACAATACCACATTAACAAGATCCATAATTATTAATAAATATAGTAACAACTTGTTTTAACAGATAAAGTTCTGCTAAGACTGCAACTTTAGGTATATCATCATCCAAGAAACAAAAGGATACAGTATCCCACAAACAACATTATTTGGTAGCTTGGCTTTTGATTTTGAAGTGCTCAAACGTTGCTTCCATGTCAGATTTCTTGCTAAGCAGAACCTCAAGATAATCTTTGTATAGGAACCCTCTGAAAACTGGGAGATTGCTTGGATTGATAACTGATTTTTGCAGGTTCAATAATCCTATCATAAGGAAAATTAACAAAGTTGACCAGTGATGTCCTAGAAAATTCTGAATTCGTAATGGCTCGGTGCAAAGAACATCTAAGCTTTCCATTGCTGATCACCTGCAAAAGAACTTGAGCTCAAGCAAAGTTTAGTTGTTCATTGGTATTATTTGTACAATTCCTTTCGAGCTAGCATTTTCAGGTTCTGTAAGTCTAAAAGTTGGAATACGCTAATAGAAGGCCTTGGCTGGAGAAATAGGAAAAAATTTATGTATATATATTTACAGCAGTGAGGATGAAGGTGTACCTCAAGGGAAAAACCTATGTTTACCATGAAGGCGTTTGGAATAGGCTCAACCCCAATCCACTGGCCATCCTTGAATAGTTGTAGCCCATAAGCGTCTTGCTGAAGTTAAGAGGACTCCATCATAGTGTCCACCTACCCCCAAGGCTGAACTAGGGTCTGGGCATTTTGGATAATTGTGGATCATCAGGGCTAGTGCATAATTCTCAAAGCTTTCCTCAGTAAATCCTAATCCTTCATAGATCATATCCAAAATTCTGTTGCTCAACTATCTCACTTCAACTGTATATGGTCCTACAATTTCTCTGCAATTAAAAGGATGTTTCCTTAGCCAACCAAAATTGGAAACTTAGAGGCTAGTGTTTAGTAGAATATCAAAGGCAGATGCAATAAAATGATCTTTTTGAGCAAAATGAGAATGGCCTTGATTAACATATTTATATGTAATCAAATTATTAGCTAGAGAAAATCACTATAGAAGCTTATAAACATTAGTTTAGAATCTCAGGAACCAAATGAACAATAGGAAACCGTGATAGTAGATAACTACCGGTATTTTGCTGGCTTATCAGGCCAAGATTTGATGTGACTCTCAAGAGGATGACACTGATGTTCCAAAGTGTCTTTCCAGAATGCGAAATCTTGGTTGCTATAACGTCCACAACTCATGTAGAGCTTACATCCATTTTGTGCATTATCAGCATTTAACTTCCGTTTCCTCAGCAGCTACCGAAAATAATTCTTTCCCCACATTCTTAGCATCAAACATTGGCTTTTCTGGTACTCCATGGTTGATCACTTGTTTCATTATATTCATCACAGGCGAATAACATTAATTTTTAACTTTTGTTTATCATATATACATAAACATATGTATTAAATGTAACAGTGGACACGGAATATTCCAAAATTTTTAATAGCTGTAATACATATGCATATGTTTATGTATACATGTCTATGAAGATGTATATTTGTGTGTTAAATGTAAATATGGACCTGGAATACTCCAAATTGTTGACCAGCTTTCATGATTTTTTGAACTACAGCAGCTCGATTTGCATCACCCAGGTCAATAACTGGTATGCCCTTGCTGATTGGAATTGGCTTTCCAGGCCTTTTGTCCTCAGGCAAAACATAACTTTCAAGCAAAGATTGCAGAGTTGAAGCCCAACTCGAAAGTAGGGATGCCATCGTTATTTTCTTTCAAAAAAAAGTTATTGTAGGTTATGTTGGGGAAACCGAGTAATTTCTCACTCAAAAATTCAACTAGTGATTTAAACCGATTCAGTAATTTCCAAGAAAGATCGTTAAAACAATCTCCTTAAACAGAATTATCATTCCAATTAAATCCCCAGAAAAGATTGGAGGGGTCACAAGCGGTGCCACTTAAAACCTAATCTCCTAAACAGAATTTACGTGCACGGTATATTATCACAACTAGACCCGTATGTACATAAATAATACCTACACACGAATAAGAAAATACACCCAAATGAATCGTATAAAGCACTACAAATAAATCCGACAAATATATTAAATACTATACTACAATTAAAAAAAACTACTGAATAAATGTGGAATAAATAAAAGAGATAAGGAAAGAACGCACCCGAAAAATTGATAACGGAGTTCGGCCAATTTTACCTAATCTCCAAATACCACTCAAGCAACCCGCTCTTATAATTTAGGAGAAAAAAATTACAAAAACATGCTAATTGAGAAGGTAGAGAACTTATTTATAACTTTTAAAACCTTCTCCAATTCATAAACCCACCGATATGGGATTAATTGTTTGCCCAAAAATGTCAACAATTGTGGGATGAAATGTTTGCCAAATATTTGTCAACAATTGTGGCTTGAATTACGCCACAATAGTCAACAAATCTCCACCTTGGCATAATTTCAAGTCCCACCAAAAATACAAACCTTCTCCCTCAAATAAAAAACTTTAACAACCGGTTCTTGCGGTACTTTCAAATTTGCGCCTTCAGGCGCCAATTCAAATGTACAGGATGTTGACCAAATCTAAATAATGTTCAAATTTGGACTTTGTAATCACCTTGGTCAACATATCTGCACCATTTTCCGCAGTTCGAATCTTTTGAAGAAAAATCTCCTCTTTTTCGAGAATTTTTCGCACAAAATGATAGCGAACATTAATGTGCTTCGTTCTTGCGTGCAAAACCTGGTTCTTCGCCAAGTGATAACACTTTGACTGTCACAAAATACGTTAATGTGTTTTTGACCAATTTTCAAGTCTTCAGGCAATCCTTGAAACCAAATTATCTCATTCACAGTTTCAATAATCGTCATATACTTTGTCTCCATTGTAGACAAAGTCACCGTTGACTACAAAATAGACTTCCAACTAACTGGCGCCTTGGTAAATGTGAAAAAGTAACCAGTTGTAGAACGTCGCTTATCCAAGTCACTTGCATAGTCAGAATCATAATATCCAACTACATATTGACCAAGTGATTCATCTTGCTCAAAAACTATTCCAACATCTACAGTATTTTGGATATACCGTAGCACCCATTTCACAACTTGCCAATGACCCTTGCCTGGATCATGCATAAACCTGCTTACCACACCAACTGCATATGAAATATCGAGTCTAGTACACACTATTGCATACATCAAGTTACCAACTGCATTAGCATACGGGACTTTCGCCATGTATACTCTGTTTTCATCCGTTTTTGGAGATAAATAGGCTACTAAATTTCAAATGAGGAACAAACGGAAGTACTTACAGGTTTTGAATCTCCATTCATACCAAAACGTTGTATTACCTTGTTCAAATACTGTTTCTGTGTCAGATAAAATTTGCCTCTCGTTCTATCACTACTTATCTTTATGCCGAAAATTTTCTTGATTTCTCCCAAATCTTTTATTTCGAACTCTTTACTCAACTGAGCTTTCATTTTGTCAATTTCAATTTGGCTCTTCGATGCTATCAGCATATCATCAACGTACAAGAGTAAGTAGATGTAGGACTTATCTCGTAGCTTGCGCAAATGCACACAATGATCGTATTTGCTTCTTGTATACTTCTGACCCATCATGAACTGGTTAAATCATTTGTACCATTGTCTCGGTGATTGTTTCAATCCGTACAATAATTTGCTCAGTTTACAAACCCAATTTTCTTTTACCAGCAACTTTAAATCCATCTGGTTGAGACATACAGATTTCCTCCTTCAAATCACCATGAAGAAACGCGGTCTTCATATCAAGTTGAACTAATTCCAAATTCAACTGTGCTACCAAGGCCAACAAAATTCTAATAGAGAAATACTTAACAACTGGAGAAAATACCTCATTATAATCAACTCCCTCCTTTTGAGTGTAGTTTTTAACCACTAATCTTACCTTGTAGCGAACATCATTTTTGTCAGGAAATCTTTCTTTCTTTGCAAATTATCCATTTACATCTAATTGTCTTCTTATCCTTCGATAGTTCGTCTCGTTCTTTTGAAGAGATTGCATCTCTTCTTTCATAACATCTTTCTATCTGTCCATTTTCTGTATTTCGAATTGTTTCAGAGAATGTGGATGAAACATCATCAACCAACTGGAAGTGCATAGGGGCACCATGTCAGCAAAACGAGCAGGTTTTTAAATTTCTTGTCTTGGCCTATTAACAGTAATTGACTCTTGCTGTTGTGGAGATTCTTGGGTAGAAACCTCTTCCTCATCTGCACTCCTACTTCTGCCCATGCGAGAGTCACTGATTGTACTGTTTGTTGGGCTTACCATTATTTTACTCAATTCCTATCCTGTTTCGGCGTACACTCCACCTGCTGCGCAATACCACTGGTCCCATCTTATATTACCTTATTCAACATGACAATTCATCAAAGCATTTACATCCTTACTAATTAATGGGTCTTCTTTGCTTTCTTAAAACCCACTATAAGAAACGGTGATCCCTCTTAAGTCCATACATTAAAGGTCCATAAAGAGAGCCTTCTTTACAACGTAGATCCAAATTTTGATTCAATTTTACATGATAATTAATGCCCAGTAGAGAACCAAGATAAATTAACACAAGAATCATAATCTAGTTGCAGGTTTTTCAGACCATACCTCTAATGGAGTCTTGCCACCTATTGCAGACGATGGCAAACGATTGACGAGATGTTGAGCGTATGTCACAGCCTCGGCCCAAAACTTTCTACTTAACCCAGCATTAGACAGCATGCAACGTACTTTCTCCACTAGTGTCTTGTTCATACGCTCTGACACTCCATTCTGCTGCGGTGTTCTTCTAACTGTGAAGTGCCGAACTATGCCACACTCTTGGCATATCTTTGGAAGGGATCACTCTTGTATTCTCCACCGTTGTCTGTTCGGAGAACTTGATCTTTCTTCCCGTCTGATTTTCAACCTGAGTTTCCATTTAAGGAAAATCCCTAACACCTCATCCTTGCTCTTCATAGTAAACACCCAAACTCTTCTGGAAAAATCATCAATAAAAGTGACAAAATAGTACCTGCCACCAAGGGATGGAGTTTTGGCAGGTCCCCACACATCTGAGTGCACATAATCCAAAATACCCTTGGTATTATGGATGTTGTGCCAAATTTCACTCTTTTTTTTTTCCCAGAACACAATGCTCACAAAATTCTAATTTGCAAGCTTTTGTACCTTTCAACAATCCTTGCTTGGCAAGATTTTGCAAGGATTTTTCACCAGCATGTCCCAATCGCATGTGCCACAATTTTGTTGCCTCCGCATCCTTCTTGCTACTGGAAGATTGCTGCTGCACTGTCCCAACAATGTACTTTGGTAGTAATACAGATTATTTTTCCTCACACCTTTCAACATCACAAGTGCTCCCGAAGTTACTTTAAGAATTCCATCTCGCATCTTCACTTCCAGACCTTTTGACTCCAAGAGTCCCAAGGAGATGAGATTCCTTTTCAAATTCGGCACGTATCGAACATCCTTCAAGATTCTGGTGGATCCATCATGATTACGCAGTTGATTGAACCTATCCCAACTGTTTTACATGGAATGTCATTTCCCATGTAAACAACTCCACCATCAAGTTCTTCAAATTCGAAGAACCAATCTCGCATGGGAGACATATGATAGGTGCAACCTGAATCCAAAATCCACTCATCTGAATGGGATGTTAAAGGTGATACAGCCAAAGAGAAATCTGATTCCGCATCACTTTTGCACTCTGCAACATTTGCGTCTTGTGGAGTTTCCCTTTCTTCTTCAACTTTGACAGTTTTCTTTCAATGTCCCTTTCTCACGACAGAAAAGCACACTCATCTTTAGCAATTCTATTTTTTGATTTGGACATTCCTCTTCTCCCTTTTGATTGGTTTTGTTGACGACTCTTGTCACTAACGCTTCATCTGCTATAACTATTTCTTTTTCATTTTATCCTATTTTCTCAATTTATGACTATACAAAGTAGAACATACAGCATCTAAAGACACATTTTCCTTTCCATGAATAACGTAGTTTTCAAATGTTCAAATTCATCAGGAAAAGATGATAAACAACATCAAAACCAAATCTTCATTTTCAAATTTCATATCTAAATTTAACAGGTCTGGCTACTAACTAATTAAATATAGTGATGTGTTCATTCATAATAGTACTTGATTGGTTAATTGAATTGGAACGATCTTTTTTCATTAGGAATTTATTTTGACAACTATTCTTCAGAAATTTCTTCTCCAATGCCCTCCACAGTTCCATGCAGAAGTTTTGTTCTTGAAAAGTATACTTTTGTTCTCTGGACAAATACGACGAATTGTTCCGCATGCCAACCGATTTATGGTACTCCACTCCTTCTCTTCTATGTCATCTGGTTTCTTTTCTTCAATGGCAATGTCAAGATCCTGTTGGAAAAGGGAATCCATGACCTCGCCTTGCCACATACCGAAATGGCCCAGTACCGTCAAATATCTCCACCTCCACCTTCAAACTTGACATTGGAGTCCTCGACCATGTGGACGAGGAAGTCGATGCCCCAGATTATAATTCTTGACGTGGAATCGTGTGATACCATTACAGATTCAAATAATAGTATTTCAATATACAAAAATTACAAACAGGCCAAAAGATGAACCTCGACTCTGATACCACTTGTTGGGAAAACCGGGTAATTTCTCACTCAAAATTCAACTAGGTGATTTAAACCGATTCAGTAATTCTCAAGAAAGATCGTTAAAATAATCTCTTTAGACAGAATTACCATTCCAAATAAATTTTCAGGAAAGACTGGAGGGGTCACAAGCGGTCTCACTTAAAATCCCAGTCTCCTAGACAGAATTTACGTGCACGGTATATTATCACAACTAGACCCGTGTATACATAAATAATACGTACACACGAATAAAGAAAATACACCCAAATGAATCGTATAAAACACTACAAATAAACCTGACAAATTATTGAATACTATACTACAATTAAAAAGAAACTACTAAATAAATACGAAATAAATAAAAGAGATAAGGAAAAATGCACTCAAAAAATTAATAACGGAGTTCGGCCGATTTTGCCTAATTCCGAACACCAGTCAAGCAGCCTGCTCTTATAATTTAGAAGAAAAAAGAATTACAAAAGATTACAAATCTTTTTGGTGTAATTCTTTGATTTTTGGACATGCTAATTGAGAAGGTAGAGAGCTTATTTATAAACTCTCAAAACCTTCTCCAATTCATAAATCCACCGATGTGGGATTAATTGTTTGCCCAAAAATGTCAACAATTGTGGGATGAAATGTTTGCCAAATATTTGTCAACAATTATGGCTTGAATTACTGCCCACAAAAGTCAAACAGGTTATTAGCTATGTCGTTTTGGTGGATCTGTAGTATGAAGGTCTCCTTGTTCTTATAGGCGCAGAAAAAGTGGTAACTATTCACCTATGAGTCAGCTAACAATGAGCTTAATATGACTTTGATTGGATTAGGTTGCAATATTTACTGATGATTGTACTTTGTAGTTTGCAAGTTCCTTGCGTATTAGAAGGATGCTAATGGGTTCACACCTTTTAGAAATAAAGCAGAACATGAACTTCACTAATAAAGATATGCCTTCTTTATTTTTTTTCACTTAATGAAGAATTAACTTTTATATTCTGTCAACAAGAAGGATAATAATATTCTATCATATATCAGTTTTTTAATTAAGTTCAAGGAGAATAATTTTTGTATAGGGGAAAAGAGAATTACAGATAGGATGTTGTCAGTCTTGATTTGGATTATGCTTGTTTCATTAAATTTTCGCATTATATATCTTGAAAAATGTATGTTCATTAATTTCTATACAAATAAAAGTGCATTATGATGCTTATTGTTGACCATTTGCACGAAAATGAGAAGCAAATAGAATGCAAAGTGCAAAAAGCTTGCTTGCCAATATTTGCTCTTAGTCTATTTTGATTTGTTTGAAATGGTTCAAGTTTGTTTGGTTCGGATGAAATACATGCCAACCTATTCACCAGTTATAAGTGGGCATAACTAGGATCATATATACACTTCTTGTGCAATGAAAATCTTTTTCATGTTTCCAAGGATTTGCAATTTTCGAGAAATCTCCTAAAAGTAATAAGATTATTTGCAAATTGAAGTTAATAGGTACTCTTTCCATCTCGATGCTTGAAGCTATGAGATTATGGTATTGTTGCTGCTGATGACGGGGTTCAATATTACAGCAGAGGGGAATGGCCTAGTAATGAGCATGTTTTTCATAAGAGAGCCTATAACCTGATTTGGAGAAAGTCTGAAAAATCCATGATCACTAATGATCACTTTGTATGACATAGATGTGCTCGAGGAAATGCGCATGATATTTCAACTTTTAGAAATTGGGTAAATACAAATAAAAACCCTTGTAGACTCTAACGGTCGCGAAATAATTTGTAGGGTTATGATTTAAACAATGTCAATGTAAAATAAGTTATGATTAATGTTCATTAAAACAATCTTGGGAGACACTTTGACTGCCCATTTTAGAGGTCAATAATTCGATTGAGTACTCGACATCAATAAGGATATCAATATTCATGGAGATTCAAAGAACTGCTTTGCTGTTGTAAGTGATCTAATTGCATGCTTGGTGTGCCTAAGGGTCTAAAAAGCGTATAGATATCAAATACATGCCTGGTTCAACAGAAACGGTATGTTCTGCTTGCTAAACATAGTGATGCTACCCACAAAATTAAATGTTTTGGTGCAGATGACAAATACATTTTGAGTTTGTAAAAAATTAGTTAAGGCTGAGGTTGGTAAACTGGAGAGTTAGCCTTGGGAAATTTTAGCTATGTTTAGTTCTTATACTATTACTTTTGCAAATACAAGTGCGTGTGGCTTAATCACCAAATTGTCCAATTTCGTCTCTCTTATTTTTATATTAGAGATGGGTTTATTACTATTGCTTACGTTGTAATTAATTAAGGAATTTTGATTGATTAGTGATTCCTTGTATTTTTTTGAGACAACTCTCTTGGGGATATGCCGATTGTTGCGTTTCCAAAGCAGGGGTTCAGGCTAGAGCTGCAAACGAACCGAGTCACTCGCGAGTCAAAACGAGCTCGAGTCGAAATCGAGTTCGAACACGAGCTCAAAATATTAAGTTCGTTAGCTCGCGAGCGTGTGTATATATATATATTTTATTTTATTATTTTAATAGTAAAATTACATAGATATCCTTAGTATTTTATTATTTATTAAGAAAAAATATTATTTTATTTATTTTTTTTAAAAATAAAATAATTATTTTTTATATTTTCGAGCTTGGACTCGGCTCGAATCAAGTCGAGCTCGAGTTTTAAATTGTCAATTCATCGAGTTCAAACTTGAGTTTGAGTTCAATAAAATTAAGTCAAAACTCGACTCGATTAGGTCAAAACTCGACTCGATTCGACTCGTTTGCAGTCTTAGTTCAGGCTACATGATAAAAATTTGATTTGTTATCCAAATAAGATGAACAAAATCAAACAAATGCCAGAAGTTGACATAGGCACCTCTCGTCTTCTCCAACTTCTCTTGAATTTCATTTATTTTATTCTTTAAAAAAGTCTTTTCTAAGTTTTCTTAGTGATAGTTATCTATTTCTCTTATATGTTTCTAGTGAGAATTTTCTATTCTCCAAAGGGTTCCTAGTGAGATTTTTGTGTTGTTTTCTTATTTCGTTGTTTGATCTAAAATTATTCAGATTTGATTATTTGATCAGAAATTTTGTTGGATCTTGGATTTATTCTCAACAGATCTCATCATTATTATTGGAGTTTAAATTTGTTGATTAATAGATCTAATGATTTCAACATGTATAGAAGCGAACTATAGTAATTTATCTTATTAGAAGATAATTTTGAAATTTTTGTATTTTTCAAATCTATTCATAATTTTTAAATATATTATATATGTTTAAATTGTAGATGTGTTATATGTCTTTAACATGTCATTACAGCAGTGATATAAATCAAATTATGTTGGAGGATTTCCAACAATCCCTTAATGAAATTTGTTTTTTATAAAAAATAGATAAATACTATATATTTTAGAAATTAAGCCAGAATCAGCGGTTTAACTCACTAGTTTTTTGAATTCTAAGGTTGTTGGTTCGTAAATATGCATGTCCATCCATTTATCCACCAAACGGTTATATCGGATACTTAAGTACATATTGTTTCCCCTATTCGACTCAGTTGTATTTGGCACATTAAACGTAAAAAAAAAAAATGCTTTTCTTCTCATAAATTTATGTAAATCTCAACCAGCTCCGAACAAAAGGAATATGTGGATGATAGCTAGAGCTAAGATTCCTCGCACAAAAGTATCACAAGAATCCAAAAGTTCCCAATAATTTGCAGTGTTGGATAATTAAATCAGTAAACTTGTTAAATCTTCCATCATGTGCAACAGTAGACTTAAGTCAAAAGGTATCCTCTAGGTGAACACTTAAGATAGTGTGTTAAACATTTTGAAATTATAGAATGCTTTGTCTGTTACTTTTGTTTTCTAAAGTATTTTCTGATGCAGAAGACAAATTGTTACTTGTCATCATTTTATTTCTCTTTTTGTGTAGATGTGGGTTCTTTTTTCCTTTGGGATTCTGGTCTTGGTGTTTGTTTGGAGGATTGGTCTTTGTAGTTCTCATATTTGCATTCTATATAATAAAGTTTATTTCGGTTGGAAACATGTTTGAAAAGCTATTTGAGAAAGTTTCTATTGGTTACAGACTGCATGATCTATCAACACAAAAAGTTAAAGAAAGGGAGGTTACAGCATGTCTGTTTAAAGTCATCAAAAGAAAATTTTTTTTTTTGGTTTTTTTGGGGGGAGGGGGGGAGAGGTGGGTCCTTATGACAAACCTATTAATACATTACCCAAAAAATCTAAGCAATTGCAGTTGTTCAGAACTTGCTTTTCAATTCTGATGCTAGATGAAGGACCAGGAATCTCCAAATTTTAATGTTGCTAGAAAAATTTAAGGGGGAAAATCCACTTTTCATCCTCAAACTTTGTGACGAAGATACATTTGGTCCCCAAACTTTTTATCAGAACACATTGAGTACATAAATTAACGTTTTTTTGCCACATTTCATCAAAAAACAGGAATTTTTTCAATTTGGACGGTGAAGTCCACGTGGCCATTAACAAATGTCCAAATATCGGGAAAACCAACACAAGTCAGACACAAAATGTTGACTAAAGTCCATTCTTTGTCTCTATCCCGCTGCTTTCTTCTCCAAGTTTTCTCCTAACCCACTTTCCCGTTGGTTGAAATATTTCCGTCCTCATAGTAGAAGCCACCTAAAAACTCAGAGTGGAGCTTTCCAGTTCGGTGATTGAAGACCACCAAACATGGAGAAAATGTCTGTTCGGAAGAAAGAGTTTAACGACCGTGCACCCCCAATTTACGGTAAAGAGTTAAATAACTAAATGTAAAAATTTTTAACTTTTGGTGTGTATAATATTTAGATGTGGTCCCTGATGTTTGCATTGTAGGTATATTCTGGTTACTTTAAGTTGTATTGGGTTGAAAAGATTAATTATTTTTAATTGATTGTCGGATCTGACAAATGTATGTGGTCCTTATTTGTGATTATGATATTAAGATGGGCCCATAAGATGTGGTCTTTATCTGTGATTATTGAGTGCATTGTTGTTAATGTTAATGTATTCCCTGTTGATTATTGAATGATTGATATGTACATTTTTTTAATCAGAGCAAGGCAGTACACTTATAACTCTAAGATGTCACCATGGAGGGTTAATTTCCTACACTCCTCATCCACGTTATGAGGGTGGAGATGCATGTGTTATCGACTATGTTGAAAGCATAGGTTTAAGTGTCTTTGAAGTAGACAGATTGACTGAAAGTGCTGGTTTGTATGGAGACAAAGTGTATTATGGTTGGGAAAAATAGCAATTTTATAAGGATAGAAACAAGTAGAGAATTGCATGGATATATTAAAAGGAATGGTGGTTTAAATAGGGAAAATTATTTTGTATATTGAGGTATCATTCCATGAAATCTGTGTTCAACAGTTAGGCTATGATCCGTATCAGATTGGTGAGAATGAAGGGGCTGATGGTAATGACAATTTGAATACACCTAATGCTGATCGTAGAGAGGGAGGGAATGACAATGAGGCTAATAGGAACAATAATAATGATTCTGATTCAGGGAGTGAATCCTTCTTCTCAGCAGTGGACTCTGATTATAATATGTCTGATAAGGATGATAATGAGTTGCATGACAATGTAGACAAAAATGCTGAATGGTTAGGTGTAGAACACCATAAGAATTTTCAAAAAAATAAGCCAACTGAAATTGAAAGGGATGACAATTTGGTGATGCCAGAGGACAATGATGTTGCCCCATCTTCTGAATCTGATTTTGAAACTGTGAATGAACATGATGATGAAAAAATCAGCAGTGAATGTAGAGTCTTCAACCCTAAAGATATTGACAATCCAACATTAGAGTTAAAAATGTTGTTCAGTAGTATAAAGGAGTGCAAGTTGGCTATCACAAATTATAGTGTAAGACAGGGCAGACCATGTAAATTTGTGAAGCAGGACAAAATAAGATTGAGGGTTAATGTAGAAGTGAAGGGTGTGACTGGCTTATCTATGCTGCAAAATTGAGTGGGGAAGGTAGTGTACAAATCAAGACATTTGAGGAACACCCACAAATGTGGTTTCACCTATGACAATCCACTTGTAAATTCTGGATGGGTTGGCAGAAAGTATACTGAGGAGTTTAGGACTAATCCTAAGGTAGATATGCAGCACTTTAGAAAGACTATAATGAAGGATAATAAGCACTCTTTCTCCAAAAAACAAACATAAAGGGCCAGGAGAAAGGCTATGAAGATTATTCATGGGAGTGAAACTGACCAATATAGTAAGTTAGGAGCATATATGCATGAAATTCAAAAATTCAACCCTGAAAGCTCCATTATATTGAAAACTGTGGATGGATTTACAAGTACAACAACACAACAACAAACGTTCCAAAAGTTATACATGTGTTTTAATGGAGTGAAGCAAGGTTTCTTAGTTGGATGTAGGCCTTTGATTGGAGTAGATGGTACATTCTTGAAAGGGTCAGTTGGGGGAGTTCTATTGATAGCTGTTGAATTAGATGCTAATAATAGCATTTATCCAATTGCATATGCTGCAACAGAGGGAGAAAATAAGGAATCTTGGGCATGGTTCTTCAAATTACTCAAAGAAGACTTGAAAATTGAAAGGGATTATGAGTGGACTATCATGAGTGACAAGCAAAAGGGGCTGATTCAGGCATGTGACAATGTTTTTTCCAAATGCAGCTCATAGATTTTGTGTGAAACACATGCATGGCAACTTTTCATCTGCTGGATTCAAAGGAGAAGCTCTGAGAAAAGTCTTATGGGCTGCTGCAAAGGCAACTACTCCAGCAGAATTTGCCAGCAAAATGGAAGAAATGACATCAATTGACATACATGCAGCCAAGTGGTTTGATGATAAACCTCCATCTCAATGGAGCAAAGCCTACTTTAGTCCTTATCCAAAGTGTGATATCTTGTTGAATAATGTGTGTGAGTGTTTCAATAGCAAAATATTAGATGCAAGGAAGAAACCAACCATTGAAATGCTGGAATTGTTAAGATTGTATATGATGCAAAGAATGCAGTAAAATAGGGACTTGGGTCAACAGAGGTGGAAAGACTATATGTACTGTCCTAGGATTGTTGAGAGAATAGAAAAAATGATGGAAAAGGCCACTCAGTGTTTTCCTTTCAAATCCAATGATGACTTGTATGAGGTTTCCTATCCATATGGTGATCAGTATGTAGTAAACGTCAAAGACCATACATGTTCATGTAGGAGATGGGAGCTGACAGGAATTCCTTGTCCCCATGCTATTTCTGCACTATGGATAGCAAAAAAGATCCAATGTAATATTTATCCAATTGGTATACAGTGGAGAAATACTTGAAATGCTATGAAGGCTGTGTGTGTCCAATGAGTCGGGAAAGAAATTGGGAGAACACTGATCTCAAAGGTCCAAAATCACCTCTGTACAGTAAACCAGCTGGAAGACCAAAGAAATAAAGGAGGCGGAGTACAGATGAGGTAGAACAAGCAAAGGAAAAATAGAAAAAGAAAATAAGCAGAGTTGGTGTGGTGATCAGATGCAAATATTATTTGCAAAGAGGTCACAATGTGAGATCTTGCAAGTTTAGAAAGGATGAACAGCATGTAACTGAAGCTGTCCATGCAGCCTCCCAAGTTCCTTAGAATACCACTGCAAATGTTGAAGACATCTCTGTAGACTGCAATGATACTGAAGCTGAAGTTGAAGCTGAAGAGTCAGTTACATGTACTCCTCAAATTTTTGACAAGAATTCAGTTGATAAGGTAGCTCCAGCGCCTGTAAGTATTGTATGGTCTCACTTTTTCTTAATGAACATGATTTCTTTAACTTACTATACGTTTATGTTGTTGCTTTTGCAGAAAAGAAAGAAGCAGAAAAAGGGGGATGCAACTAGACCAACAGAAATAGCTGTTGATGTTAGTGTCAAAGAGCCTGTCCCATCTTCACCTAATTTGTAAGAAGTTTTTGGTTTAAAAAGGTCTCAAGTGAAGTATAGCCAACCATTACACCCAAGAAATGACAAGGATAAGATGCCTCTCAGGATTAGGACTGGACATATGGACGTGGCTGCTACCAAACAAAGTGTTGCTGCTTCGTCTAGGTTGAAAGGAAAAAATAAATTGCCATAAACCAAAAACTTGATGGCAATCTTTTGCTTTTGCTGATGTTTTTTATGTAATAGTCTTAGTTTTAGTCTTAGTCTTTTGCTGATACTTTTGAACAAGACTTGTCTTTTTGAACAAGATGCTTTTATTATGGTGCTGATCACTTTTTTGAGAACATTTATGTTCCTTGAACAAGTTGTTGGTATTGGTATTATTTTAAGTTCTTACTTAATGGAAATGATGCCAATTTGTGTGTGTTGGCTTGTTTATACGTCACATAAATTTCAGATTAGCTTGTCATTGTTACATACAAACAGTTTATCTCACATAATGCTAGTCTTCTTTTTATGTGTTATTCTTATTTCATCCAAGGCAATATCTTTCTGCTAAAACAGAGCAATTTCATTACCAAATTTTGTACAACACATAATGCAATAGCCATTCAAAACCAGAAGTAGGGGCAGTCATACATATAAACATTCTAAATCAGACTACAACTGCAAATAGCATTACCATCATTTACAAGATTCAAAAGCATGCTATTTCTACGTTTATAAATTCAGTCAAAATTCTGCCCCATGAAAGGAACGAACCACAGTCATCAGCCTTCCCTTCGGTAACTCATTCCAAGCTTAGTACCAATTTTGCTTCTCTTACATGTCCCCTACATTTCCTAGCAACAGATATCATAAGCAGCATAGCCAACATCAAAATAATACAAATCAAAATTTTTATCCTTCTTCGGCCCTTTTCAATTGTTTCCTCCATCATATTTATCCTTCTTAGCAAACCTGGTATTATGCTCCTTCCTCTTGCACAAATTGGTTCACCAAGCCATTCAAAATATTTGCACCTATCTGGCTTCTGCAAATACACCTATATTGTTACAGTAAGGGCATTTCTACACTTTACTTACAAAAAATTACACTACGCTTACCGGCCATCTTGGACAACCATAGAATCTTCTTCCAGGATTATCATCCCGCCAAGAAGTTGCCAATTTGGGTCTTAATCCACAGCCACACACACGGGTACTGCTATTTGACAAAATCGACGATTCTGAGATTCGTAACCTCATTTTGCTGACAAGTACGAATTGAAGATGAAGTTTTGTTGCTTGATATGGTGGATCACTCCATTAACTCTACTGGATTGGAAAAGTTTTGTTGAATCACTCCATTAACTCTACGAATCTCAAGCAGCTTTTCACTTCATTAAATCGGTGGGAAAGGGGAAAACTTGGAGAAGAAAAGTAGTGGGTGGGTTAGAGAGAGAGTCAAGTGTGGACTTGTGTCTGACTTGTGTTGGTTTTCCCGATATTTGGACATTTGTTAACGGCCATGTGGACTTCACTGTCCAAATTGAAAAAATTCTCATTTTTTGATGAAATGTGGCAAAAAACGTTAATTTATGTACTCAATGTGTTTTGATGAAAATTTGGGACCAAATGTGTTTTCGTCACAAAGTTTGAGGATAAAAAGTGGATTTTTCCCGCAATTTAAGTATCTCATACTAAAATGCTACATTTCTGCATCGGTTTTCTTTGGATTCAATCTTCATCCTTTAATTTTATTTCACACAATTCTTGTGAGCGATTGAAGAGTTAAGTTCATGTTTTTCCCTGTATGTTATATTCTAAGAAGTACAGTCTGTGAATCAAGCAACATTATTGTTGTGTCTGTACTGGTAATTACTCCTCTAGATACCATCCAAGAAATGACTAAAGTGAGACTCATCTTTACCTGGAGACCATGAGCATAGTAATATTTTACTCCTCTTAGTTAATCTGTTCAATTTGAAGAATTATTCTTTGTCCAGTTTTCCAAATGAGAGTGAATATATTTAGGTTGAATATGAATGCAAAATAAGATTACTAAGTGCATAAAGAGGTTGAATATGAATGCAAAATAAGAGGTCCAGAAAGAATGGCGTAAGCATTTTCCTTAAAAATATTTAGGGAGATGGTTAAATAAATTACAATTTGGTCTGTTTTCTTCTGTTTTTGCTTGATATTGTTGGTTGTTATATGAAATCATTATATTTTTAGCTTTGTACGTTTTCATACGAAATTTCTTTGTTTATTGCATGTTAATTTGCAGTTTATTATAGTAAATTACAGGATTATTCTTCCTTCTTCAATAGGTTTAACCCTATGGTTGGTGGTGGGCCTAATGGCAATGTTAATCCTGTTGTCTAGGGGCAAAAGCCCGCGCAGCGCACGGGAATTTAGTGCCTGTGATTAAAGATGGTTAATAATTATTATTTGGTGTTTTGTAGTATAATAATTGAAATATGACAAATTTATTATGTGATATTAAATAGAAAAATCACAAGTTACATACTGAGTTAAAAAAAATATAATGTGCAATGAAACATAATTATAAAATACGATCAACCACTTTGCATCCATCGTAATAAAATAAAATAGCTACTTATATCTGCTAGTGCACTTTAGGCATATTAAAATATGCTATTTAGTTTGAATTTGACCTTGATATAAGGGCAATCCACCAAATTATCTTGTCATATAAGTAAAATTTCAACAATTAGCATACTTGAAGAAATCATTGCTACTGAAATTTTGGTTCTTGCAAGCCAAGTTCTTGAATTTATATTATTTTCAAGGACATATCATGATTATCATCATGAGGCCTTCACATTGACCAATCAATCAATTATGATTTATTGTATGATTTATGAGATATAGCAAAGTATTTCCTTCTCAACAAGGGATTACAAACTTGAAACATCAGTTATTGAATGAGTTGCAAAGATATACAACAACTAACCTACTAATATAAAGGAATAATTACCTCAAAAAAGATACTAAGGAATCTTAATCCACTCAATTCAAGAAAACAATTAAAAGTAATGAAATAAATACTTTAGATTTGCAGCCCAATAGTTATAAGTAGATAGTTAAACCTATTAGCAAATCAAATGAAGTGAAAATTTGCCCAAATGGAATCATCAATGGATTAGCACATGATTTCAAAACTATCATAACTAATAGCTAAAACAACGAAGAAAGTTGCTGCAGTCTATAAGTGGGAAAATTTATGATGATAAACTTATCTTAAATCACAAATACCAATTAACAAATGTGATCTCCTCCCTATCAAGTCGTCTAACATGGGCAATTGAATTAAAATAGTAAAAAATTATCTCACATAGAACCTGCAAGATTATATATTTCTTACAATCAAAAAGTAGATTGGCTAAAGAAAACATACCTATTGAAATTTCTTACGACCAAAAAATAAATTGGTTAAAGAAAATATACCTGTTGAGAAAGTTGCTACAAAATGAGGAAGACTAATAGCTAATGTAGCAAGGTCCGAATTTAATAAGCCATCATGATTGTGTTGGGAGAAAGCTGTGAGTAAAAGAAATGAATTTGAATGGGTGGAGTTACTATGGTAACGGCCAAGAAACCAACCTTATCCACTAATTGGCATTAATTGCATCTTAACATCTATATATCATAAGTTTGCAAAATAACTCATGAGAAAGGTTTCAGGAAATTAAGAGACTTGGATGTTTATACAATTAAATGATTAGAAGAGCTTTTATGTAATTTCATTACAACTAAAGTTGAATTCAATTGTACCCAATGCTCAATAGGACATTGAACACTACCACATATCAAACTTTCCCTTAGTTTTAAATGTTTGAAAGGACATCTAATTAATTATAGTAAAACCAAATTAGCTATAATGACTTGTACTCAATGCTCCAATTGTACTTCAAATACTCTCACATTTCCAAAATAAACCCACCTTTTCGGCTGAAATCCAAAGAGCATCTCTGTCCTAAACTCATTTTTATATAGTATAAGGATTATTATTGTTATTATTATTATTGTTATTATAGTCTAATAGTAGAATGAAAAGCAAGTTGCAATAAAGAACACACCTATTAATTAATAAGGATGTACTAATTGCGTGAATTACCTTCATTGGCTTTTGTCAAGTGGCAAAACTTATGTACTTAAAAGTTGGAAAAATCGTTCAAAACGCCCATCATATTTTGTAAAATAACTTTTTGCATCCCTTACTTTTAAAAGTATAATTTTACGTCCCTTACAAATTCACATTGGTCAAATTTGGTCCTTATTTAGGTTTTCGACTAGTTTTTTACCGGAATCTATCACATGCCTTGCACATGATCATTTTTTAGGGGTAAAATTATCAAATATATTTCACATAATCTAATCCATAGTCCCTCACATTTCAAAAAATGAATTTTTTTGTCTCTCACATTTCACAAAATAAAATTTTTCATCCCTCACATTTTATAAAATAAAAATTTTCATCCCTTATTGATCATGTGTATGATAGTCTTTTCTTATTTTTGAAAACTCATATATATGTCTATTTGATAGTACCTGAACAATACAATAACATGTAATACATCTCTATTTAATTTCACATGAATAAGTTGATTGTAGTTGTAGATGAAATCAAATACAGATATATTACATATTATTCGTATTGTTCTGGTGAAATCAAATAGATATATTCATGGATTTAAAAAAAAAAAAGAAACTATTCGTACACATGATTAATGAAAGATAAAAAAAATTATTTTGTGAAATGTGAGGGATGAAAAAATTCATTTTTTGAAATGTGAAGGATGAAAAAATTCATTTTGTAAAATGTGAGGAACGAAAAAATTGAATTATGTGAAATTTGATTTGATAATTTTGCCCTTAAAAAATGATCACGTGCAGGCACATGATAGATTCTGATAAAAAAACTAGTCAAAATTTAGGTAGGGACCAAATTTGACCAATGTGAATTTGTAAGGGACGTAAAATTACACTTTTAAAAGTGAGGGATGAAAAACACCATTTTGCAAAATGTGAAAGACATTTTGAACAATTTTTCCTTAAAAGTTTATACCCCACAAAATTGAGGATAACCTAAAAACGCACTATTGACTTATAATTGAGATGATCAAGACACAGGTCAATGACAGAGATTAAGAAACAAGACCCCCCAAAAAAATTAGTGGAGGGAATCATGACCATTAACTTATTAACCAAATTTGGATCAACATTAGCAAGTTTTGGCATCATTAGTATAATAAAACGCGTCATTTAGCCACATCTGTAAAATGTATCTTTTCAATACTTTACAGCATTATTGGTTGCATATACAGATTGATTCTCCGTGGTGGTACTGAGATGTTTGATAGGATTCTGTGATTTGATTTGGATTTTTGCACAAATAAAGCCAATCCATAGAAATAACAAACAAATAATTATTCGGTAGCTGGTGGCAGCAGTATTAAGTTGCACTTATTATTATTATTTTTTGTCTACTAGAAGAGGAATTATTATTACATACATATACAGCTAGAAGAGGAAATATTATTTCATACATATACAGCGAGCCTAGGCCCTAGCCACCAAATGCACAATTATAGAATGGAGAACATATAAAGCGACTAATGAATTGCTTTTGACTAATGATAATGAAAAAAGTTAAAAGTACCTACCAAATCCCAATATAACAATTCTAATGCACAATTCAAGTATTCAACCTTACAAGGTTAGTCCATGACAGCACCCATTGATCCATTTTTCTTGATCAGTTCAATCTCAGGTTCAAAACTAGAATCCCTCACGTCTTCACCTTTGTCATAACAATTTATCTCAAAGGCAGTCGTGATATTGACTCTTATCCAAATACCCTCAACTCTTGGATACTCGAGTATAAGAATTCAAAAATAGGGTAATTCACAACTTGAGTTGGTCAGTTCCAAGAGTAAATCACCTACATTTGAGATTCCTACCAGACGTACATATCTATCTTTTCCAAATATCATGATAAAGGTTTTATACCTAAAATTTTCATAATTCACAGTTTACGTTCAAGAAGAGCACTTAATCCTTTACACTCATTCACGTAATTGGGACCACAACACCACTCGACTCAAACTCACCCCGCGCAGAGACCACGCGAGGCGGTTCTGATACCACCTGTGACAGCCACACTTTCCCCTAGGGCATACCCAAGGGTTTGGCGAACTGTCTGCCCAACTCTCGTCAGGACTCACTCACGAATTTCAGAGAATAATAACAATTCCAAAACTCCAATAGGATTAACCTCAAAGTAAGTATCAAAACTTCATGGTTAAACATTACAGACCATCCAATATTCCGAGTTATCCCAACTTATACATACAATCAAACGGATAAAATATAAGTCGTCTAATTAAATCACCAAATACTACTAGGATGGCGAGTTACTTAAAATTAGACGCCAACTCTCGAACTGTCTATTTCCCCACTTCTAAGTTGCCAATGCCTGCTAAGGAAAACAAACTAAAAAGAATAAGCTAACGCTCAGTGAGGTCAAGAAAACAAGCAAGCAAGTAAAACAAGTACCATAATTCAACTCAAGTAGCACATATACCGAATAACAACAATAGTTTCACGTAAAGTCACAAAAGGACTAAAACAAGTTCATTAAAATGATACAGGAGCTCCCAGGAGTTAATCCACAAGTTTGCTATTTCACGATTTTGGATATCATTTTCTTTTGTTGACATTCCGTCAACCATGCAAATAACAAGTCTGTAGAATTCACTTAACATGAATTCTCATCCACCGTTTCACCCCCTACCGGGCCTAAGCGCAAAATAGAAATAATGGTGGTAATACTCAAGTATACCCAAGTAAGAACAAGTATGGTCGATGAGATAATACTCCAATCGATTTAATTAAGATAGAGGTACTGAGACAGGATAAGAAACATCTCCCACTTGGATTGAATGTGGTACATGCTGCTGCTCAACACTAGGGTTGACGAGATAACTTTCCAATCGACTTAATCAGGATAAAAATATTGAGACAAGATGAGAGGCACCTCCTACTCGGATTGAGTGTGGTACATGCTGCTACTCAACACTTACAAGTCAAGCACAAGTACAAATACAAGTACAGGTCAATCAAATTCAAACGAGTACAAGATCATTCAAGAAGGGGAGGACGAGTGCGATAAAGTACAATCTCGCCTCATCAAGTTCAGAATTCAACACATAACATATGGTATCATTCAAATCAAGATATCAAAAAACATGCACTTGACACTCACCAATTTAAGCAAAATAACGTCTAAAGTTTGCCCCCAAGTTATGTCCTTGATCACCAACAAACCCTAAGAACAACCAAAATAAAGTATTATGGTTCAACCATTCAAAACTTAGGTGAACCAAAGAAAATCCAAATAACTACTAGTGCAATAATGCAAATATAATTTTGGAGTGAAAAGAGAACATTTAGACCCAAGGGACATGAGTAACCAAAAATTTCCTATTTTAATCATAAAATCAAAGTCAAAATGGTTTAACAATTCCAACTTAAGGTTGGAAATAGAAGCAAGAACAACTTTAGAAAAATAGAATTTTCTCCAATTTTGCGCAACACTATTTGAAATATCGTAAGTTTCTTAAGTCCAAACTTCATAAACTTTACACCATTGGAAAATAGACTCAAAGGGCTACAATTTTTTAGATTACACATTTGTAAGATTCTATCCATAAATCAATCAAATTCCAGTCTCAAGTTGCTGCTTCATCAGGTAGAAAAATATAGCAGGTGTGAAAATTCAGTCAATTTTGAAAAATCATAGATATTCATAGGAATTGAGAAAAATTGTGAAATTTTCACGGTAGAATGCACTCTGAATCTAGTTTCAAACGCAATAAGCAAAATCATTTTGAATTTTTCTACACCAAAATGTAACAGATTTCCCAAAATTACTCAGAGTTACCTGGAGAAAAAATTTTCAGCAACACTTGACTCAATCTTCCCACTTAAACTCATGATTTTTAGTCAAATTTCAGCACAACCTTGTAGCTTAAAGTAATATAAAGTATTTTGAGCAAAAATCAAGTTTAAAATCATCATGAAAATGTAAAATTCAAAGCTGAAATTCCAACTCTTAGGTTCGGCCATCAAACAGAAAATTTTCCCCAAATTTTTCCAACATTCTTCCAACTAATTGTCCCAAAATCAGCCCATACCATCTAGTAATTCCATAGGGTTTCACCACCAACACAATAATAAACACTTATGAAGCCAAAATTACAACAAGATAGCCACCAAAATTATATTATAAGCATATGTATAATCAAACCCTAACTCAAGTATGAAGTATAAATATCATCAACTTGAAAATTATCAAGATTCACCACCAAATCATGTCTTTATCCAACAATCAACCGTGTTTTTCAACATAAAACAAAGAAAGAAGGTTAATCTAGCCTTTTACCTCTTTTGTTTCCAATCAAGATGAACTTCCAACCACCAAATCTTCTCCCTTTTTCAAGCTCTAGCAAAGGTAGATGGAATCCCCAAGCTATCTTCTTACTTTTCCCGCAAAATACTAGCAAGATTCAAGCTATTTTGGATGGAGTTTCTTCTTCCTTTTCCTCCTCAATCTCACGGCCCTCTCTCTCTCTCTCTCTCTCTTGTGTTTGTTTGTTATTTCTTAAGGCAAGAAATGGAAGATAAATAGTAAGAAAGTTTTGATCAAAAGTCAAAGAAAGAGGTTTGGCTCTTATGGTGACACATGTCACCTTCTATAGAATTCTTATTGCACTAAACCCCTCATGTTTTTCAAAAGTTCCTATCACACCCCACTAAAAAGGAAAAATTGCATTTTACCCTACACACAAATTTTCACATGTAAAATTTAATAAAAGGGTTAAAACAAAATCATTATCAAACTAATAAATAAACAAATAGATGACTAAATAAATAAAATACCATGTATTTAGACTAAGTAAATTGATAAAAAAAAAATTTCAAGGTCCTCACAGAGAGACCTTAAGGGTCCTGCCCTACTATTGGGGCAATCAAGTGGTTTAATGATTTAGACTTTTTTTCCGGTAAATGGGAGGTTTTGAGGTTAGAACCTTTTATTTACAATTATTCTCATCTTTTATGATTTAGACTTGATATATCTAATTCCAACTAAATAAAAAATATTTTCAACTAAAGTTTTCTAACAACAAGTTCTTTATTGTCAAGATGATGTTAACAAAACATTAGTAAAATCAAGTACACAAAAACATAACAAGGAAATCATATAGCTAGTATTGAATTTAAGTATGCATTAATATGTCAAATTTATATAATAACTCATGTTTCTATCTTTTCTTTCTTCCCCTCATATACAAAAAAGGAAAAAATCAATTTGCAAAAATTTACCTTAAAGCACCAAATTGAATAGCCAATTAGTTACAAATATTAATTGTGGTACATGTTTACAATGAGATATTTTGGAGACAATACATGAAATTCTAAGAAGATAATGTACATGCGCGCGCACATATAATGGGAGGTTTTGAATCCAAAATCTCTTACTTACAATCTTTTCTACCTTACCATTCAACTCAATTCTCCCCAAAAAGATAATATATGTAATACAAAGCATTTAATAGGAAATTAAATTTTTCTTGATCAACTAATTTAATAACAATCTAAAAATATTTATAGAATTTAATATTTTTCCTAAGACAAAAGTTAAGCCGGGGAGGGGGGATGGAGCAAACAATAACCTTAACCTTAAATGAAAATTATCAAATTCTTAGGGGGTTAAAGAGATTAGCCAAAAGTTGGGGGCAGCAGACCCTGTTGACTCCCCTATGGCTCCGGCTATGTTAGCATCACTATAATAAGAAATCAATAAACAATTGGTGCCTTTGCCAAAGAAGAAATGATATGTCTTTTCATCAATCCTCATACATCAACATAATGATCATTCATAATTTTCTTCTTTTTTTGCAGTCATGGACAAATGGCCGATTGCACTCTCCTTGTCACCGAGTTATGATGACTGGAAATATGACAAGGTACGCATCTGCTTTATTTTCAATGACTTTACATAATTGAAGCCCCAGAAGAACTGATAGATGAGGATCACCCCCTATTATTAAAGCTGTTTGATCATGTTGAGTTCCTCTCATTTTTCGTCACTGGGGCTGGACAGAAAGGCCTCAATCTACCCTCCAAACCTGCTGAGGCATCTAAAATTTAGCAATGAGGGGATGATTTGCCAATTCTTTTTTTTTGTTTTTGTGTTATTGTGTTGAAACTGGCTTTTAATTTTAATTGCCATTATTTGGATAGCAATTATTTGCAACAAAATCATTTACTTGCATTATAGACATATTTTTCAACACATCTTTTTTATATTTGCAATCACCCTTTAATCACCCATACATCATATAGCAAAAAGTGTAACAATATTTATTTTAATTAATCTCCTACCCAAACACAACAAATATTCCGCACATATCACTTGCTTCTTGATGTATCTTTAAGCCCAGTGGCGGATTTAGTGTGAGGAACACTGGGGCAGGTTCCCCCACTACCCCCACAAAAATTATGTTATTGCCTATATTATTTTAGTAATTTTTAACTTTGACCCATTTAAATTGTTCTGAAGTAAATAAATATATGACTAATTTTATTATTTGACAATATTGGAGTATTAAGTAATCCAAAATTCTCTAAATTGTTGTTTTGGTACCTTTGAAACTATTTGCATGCTGCAATTCATTATTTATCAACTAAATGACTTGAGTGAGGTACTTTTGAAAAAAATAGTAAAATTATATTTCAACATACACAGTAGTATGATAATACATTTCACTATTTGTGCTTCTTAAATAAAATGTACAGAGGTGAATCATGGTAGTAAGGATTCAAATAAAGCAAAAGAAGACATGTTTCAATTAAACGTAAAACTTTCATCTTCCTACTGATTCCTCTTGTGAAATTGCAGCTGTGTTCATTGTGCAAATGATCACCTCCTCTTATAGGCTAACTCTAAACTACATGGCTTTCCCCAAATATCAATTGATCATCAAAATTAGGTCAGATATTATCAAAATTAGGTCAGAAAATTTGGACTTGATGAGTTGATTTAGTGATGAATAAAATGGGTTCTGAAAGAGTTCTTGAATGATGGTTGTTTTGTCTTTTAGAATAAAAAATATCTTGTGAAGTTAAAAATAAGAACATTATAGAACATTATCAAAATATTAAAGCTTATCATGAGTAATTGCAAAAGGTGCTAGTATATACTTTTTGAAATAAATAATTATTTAATCATTTAATTAGTAAATGAGTATAGTTGTTGTTATTGATAAAATAGATGCACTCTTTCTGTACTAGTGATGCTTCCTTTGCCTCTACTGACTCCACCACTGATTAGGCCTTGTGTCTATAGCTTGTATATCTAGTAATGCACTCTTTCTGTACTAGTGTTTCTCTTTTCTCTTTTTTTTTTGCCTCAAGAAATTTCATCAAATATAAAAAAAAATTCAACATTACATCCATGACAACAGGAGGAAAACGGATAAAAAAAAAGAAAAAGAAAAACGCTCTAAAGATAAAGGGAATTTTGGTTGGGAGAGGATGGTAACAGTTGATGTAAGCTGTGAGTAACTAGAGAACCTGACCAGCAATGGTTGATGAGGCAGGAGACGGGGCGGGGTGAGGGGTCATTTTTTCCCTTCGTTAAAAGAAGAGGCAAGGGACAAAGGAGTAAATCCCTGCCCTGTCCCTCGTCCTGTCACCAATATATATAACTAATATAATATATATATATATATATATATATATTAATTTGATATATATATATATTAGTTATGAGTATTAAATTATGTATATGTAATATAATTAATATTATTAGTTTATACTAATAATTATACATTTCTACTAATATAAATTAGTGATTAGTTATATTAATATATTTATGCTAAATTACTAATTACACTTTTACTTATTTCTATTAGCTCCGATAGGCATCTTTGGGAAAATCAGGGTAGGGCGAGGATGGGATGGGGGGAGCGGTTGATAGTAGAGGTGGGCACGGGTCGGGTACCCGCCCCTAATATGATTTGGCTGACCCGACCCTAATATATCGGATCAGTCATTTTGCGATCCTAACCCGCTCCTAATATTTTCGGGTACCCGAAAAAAAGGGGCGGGTCATAGGGTACCCGCCCCTAAAAAAAACTATTTTTCAATAAAAAAATTTATTTTTTACTTAATATCAACATGTTTTCCAATAAAAAAAAACATGCTTTTCCAATTAATATTGGTAGAGATATTGTAATTAAAGTCCATACATTACCATTCTCACACATTTCATCCAATAATCAAATCGATCTCATAAATTTAGTACATATTAGAATTATAATATCTAATGGACAAAATGAAGTTTCATAATAATTTTGAGTACATCACCATTCTCACACATTTCATCCTTCTACAACACAACAAACACAAGGATAATAAGTATCTGGTAACTTTCCCAACTTCCTTAAAGATATTATGGTACAAGACTGCATCCCAAATAAGTCGATTGTGAAATCAAGTTCGGAAAAGAATTGAATAGAACTAATTATTTTTGGAAAAAATATAACCAAAATAACGTTAAAAAATCTTCCCCAACTTCTTTACATCTTTGGAATAGACCTTATGGTATTAAAGGTGATGAAAAAGAAAAATAAATTTCGTACACTAAATAAAAGAGACAAATTTAAGAGACATAATTGCAATAAAATAAATAAATAAATAAATAAATGAAAGACACAAATATTTTAATTATCTAGCTAACAGAAAATTGAAACTCCAAACACAAATCTTGATTGAATTGATGCAAGATTTGCAGGAAAGATCGATGGAGGTAGAATAAAAATAAAAAAGATGAAAGGGATGAACAATTTTTATAACAGAGTTTCACAAAATTTTTTTCATTTTGTTCATGTTTCACCGAGAATATTCGCTTTCTTCAAATAAGATGAGAAGAGTAAATCATATAGGATTAGAATATGAGGCTGCGAGCCACTTCACTTGCACTTAGAATTAAAAATTACAAAATTATAAAATGATCCCTAATTTTTTAATATTTATAAAATATACCCTGCGGGTCGGGTACCCGCGAGTTTTTATTTTTCTGATCCGTATCCGTACCCGATTTTTCGGGTACCCGACCCTCATCTGCCCCGCTAAGAAAAATCGGATCGGATATCCTATTTTTCGGATCGGATCGGACCGGGTTCATCGGGTTTTCGGATCGGCGGGTTTTTTTGCCCACCCGTAGTTGATAGGGGTTGGGGGCGGGAAAATGTTTGGGCAGCTGTCAGGAACTCAAAATAGAATTCGTCGTTTCATGCATTAGTGTATGCGTTTTGGTGATAAAGCAAAATAAGGCCTACTACCTGAAGCGGTGCCGTTGGAATAATTCTGCTAGTTCGTTAGAGTTAGTTATTCAGATAGTTCACGTTTTGATTGGTTTCCTACTGATTAGTTTCCATTATAAATAGCAATTGTAACAGAAAGAGAGGTATCAGATTGAATACCACTTTTATTACTTTCTCTCTCTCACTTGTCCCAATTTCTCTTTCTCTCTTTTCTCACTTTGCTCTCCCAACCTTTCTTCGCCGCCCACTTCCTTCCTCTGCATCTCACGAGCTCACACCCAGGAGCCTGACAGCAGCCTCCTCCTCACCCTGCCTCTATGCCATTCTCATAAGTAACTAAAACAAAGATAGGACAAAGGGAACCTTGATCCTTTTCTCCTTTACCTTTTATTTTTATTTTTAGTAGTTGAAATTCTTACTTTTAGGTTTTTTTTTTAAAATGACATTTGGGTGTTTTGGATAAGTTTTGACTATTCAAGGGATTGAATTGAATGTGGTCAAGTTATAAGGTTCGTTTAAAAATGTGGATAAGGGAAGATAAATGTATTTTTAACAGAGGTAACTGCTGCCTTCTTACTGTTTATGTACATTAAATTTGGATGTCGTTATTGTCAAGGTCGAGTAAACTTGGCTAATCTCGGGGATAAATCTGCAATTAAAACAAACTTTAGGGAGGGTAAACATAAAGTCATAACTAACCCAAACCTTTTGTGGTTTTGTGTTATTTCAATGTCGTCCTTCTTAAGTCTTAACAAGCACTAACTAGATAAGATAAGGCTGTTTTAACACTTTTAATAAGCTTCTGCTATTAATACTTATATACTAGTTTTTATTTATGGTTACACTTGCCAACGACTTCCAGTAAATTGCTAATCAATTTTATTAATTTTCCATATACATTTGGTGTTCCCTTATGTTTAGGTACTAATTCTAAAAATATATAAAGTACCTCAAAATTTCATGTTTCACGTGTCTGCCCCGTGCATATGTACACATACACACACACATATATGCATATCTGTGGGAATTGAGAAGGAATATTTAAACCAAAGATTTCTAAATCCTAGTAAATATATGTATTTTTTATTTACCAATATAGTTCGTCATAGTTCAATTTCAATGCTTAGCTCCACCCATGAATTGTGCAAGTCTAATATTAATGTTTGGATAACAAATTTTTTCAAATAATATTTCACTTATATCATAAATACATTTTTCAACTCATCTTTTTATATTTTTAACCACATCACATCACAAGAAATGTTATAATAATTATTTTAAATAATAATCTATCCAAACACTTCCGAAGCTCGTTATTAGGTAAATACATGAGACCAATGATGAAAATATCAAAATTCAAAGAAATAAATTTAGAAATATTCAAAATTTAAGGGACGAAATCTATCCCTATTGCCTTCTTATCTCTAGTTTGAATTAAAATAAATAAAAATTTATAACATTGTATTTAATGGTGTTTGATTATTTATTTAAAAAGACATCTCTACGGTACAATTTCATGGGGCCACCCATACGAACTTCGCAAAAGTCAAAGCGGCACTAAACTTTGGATTAGTTCAAAATACAAGGGCCAGGACTAAAAAAAAAGACAAAAAAAAATGAAATTTCTTGGGGAACAAAACAGAGGTTTCTTGTTTCCACTGTCACTCTCCAGTCTCCTCTCCTTATAAAAAATCAGAGAGTGAGGCCCAAAGTAAAAGGGAAAAAATCCGGTGGTGAATATGAGGAGAGATAGCTGTTTGGCAAAAGTAACTGCTGGCGTTGTCGTCGGCGGCGCTATTGGCGGTGCCGTTGGTAAAATTTGCATCGCCTTTTGTATTTCCCCGCTTAAACCCTAATTTTACTTATTTTGTCAAAACCTTAGAATTTAGTTTAATTTTTACTCATTCTTGTTAAATTAGAAATTAGAGAAATGAGAGGTCTTAATTCCACTTATTTATCTGCTCGAGATTAGCGGAATTTCTTACCAGTTAGTCCCCTGTGAAAAATGGTTCCTTGTGTTTTCATTTTTAACTGATTTTTTTTTGGGAGAATATGAGGTTTAATTTGATATTTTTCCAATTTGTTGCCCAGGTGCTTGTTATGGAACTTTTGACGCTATCAGATGCAAGGTAAATAGGTTTTTTCCCCTTAAATAAGCTTTTGTTCATTTTCTTCGTACTAATTTTGTTAGATACATTATTACTTCGGATATTTCTTATTTTTCGTTTCAAATTAATGTCTTTTGGGGGATTATTATTATTATTTTTATTTTTTGGTGTTGGTGGTGGATGGTGGGTGGGCTGGTCATCTGGAAGTGGCTTAGTAGACTTGAGTTTTCTTATACTAATTTAGCAGGAAAACTGCAGTACAATGTCTAATTCCGTTATATGCTAGCCATATAATTCTTGAAGGTTTTTTGCCAACTTATTTCCTTTGGACATGGTTTTGAATGAGGGCTTGGGGTTTAAAATGCATGACAATTAATGGCAGCAGAAGTTTTTAGCTTTGATAAGTTTGATAATTTTTTGTTTCCCTATTCGTCTTACTATTACTGATACAGAACAATTATAAAAGTTATCCTATGTTGATAATCAGTTAAGATATGTAGATTGGGGATAATGATTAGCCTAGAAGTCCAACTTTTGCTTTTAGTATCAAAGTTCACTTTTGCATTCATTTTTGTCTGGATGTCAACCTTTTAAGAGTCTTTTGACTCAGAACATTGCCATATCAAGCTTGTAAATTTGGGTTTCGCAGATGTTCTTTTGAACCCAGTTCTGAGTAATATTTTGGTCTACGTGACTGAAGCATTTCTTAATTATCTATTGCTTCCTTTTCACTAAATTATCCTTCTTTACTTCATATCTTGCAAAATTTGATATTCTGTCTCCATGTTCTTTATGTCCGTTTAGTTGTTATTTTGCAAACTGCCTCAAAAACTAAAGAGGTGCCAGTTATTACCAGTTTTGGTACTGTTTAAATTCAATTCATCATGGATGGTTGAAGCTATTTACAGTGCTAACCATTTTGCCTCAATTTCATGGCTAGATTAATTACCAACTCACTTTTAGATGTTGGTTTCCAACATTTCATTTCTTTTGGTTGAAGCTAATTGGTTGAATGATGTGAAGGACCTCTTAACATCCAAATTTGTATGATGACATTGATAACATCATGATCTTGGGTTCCTGGAGGCTCAAGTTCTAACCAATGCCTATCTTTGCATTGTTCCTTTGAAGAGGTTTACCTCAATTTAATTTTACTGCAAAGCCTACAAAAGCTGACTTTTTACCCTCTATTTTGCTACACCTGGTGGATAAAAAAATAAAGGAGGAGTAGAGTATTATCTATCAGTTATCTATGAACTTGGATATGAATAAGCAAAATATCTAAGTAAATGGAGTGGCCAATTTGAGTATTGAATGGTTAGTGGCCAATTATTAAATGAACCTTTTTTCGTAAATCTGGATTTGGTAACTTGAAACTTGTTCCTATTGGAGAATGCTCTGCACTTAAAATTCACATCCAGTTTCATACTGATTGAGGTGGCAATTTGAAACTAACAACTATTTCTCAATATGTGGCTATGCACCTGTAGATAGTTTGTAGTACCTGCCCTGCTCCAGTAGAATTATTCATTTCAGTTTGTAGCTTTTCTGCTACAAGATGATGTGTTCATGGTTTTTGCTTGGAGTTTTGCAGCATTATAATGGGCAGTATATAAGGTTCTTCTTGTGTGTGGGGGATGAGTCATTGTTGTGTGATTCACCAGAAGTTCAAGTAATAGATTGTGAATTTAGGTCAAATGGAATGGTCTTTTTTAATGTGCTTCAATTACTTATTCTGCTTCATAGATTTACTAATTCCTTTTCCCCTGTATCTAGTTAAAAGACCTCATTTTTGTCTTGGCCTCTGTTTGCCTGATTGATTTGGATAGTCCAAGGAGAATATGTTAAAGTGATTAGTGATCGGCCTAGTTTAGCAATTTCTTGCTGCACATAAAAGATGAAATGATATGGAAAACATGGCTATTGGTTGCTCTTTACTTTCTCAAACTTCACATTTGACTTCGTAAGCCAATGCCTGCTTTTGGTTAACGAATATGCAGAAGTTAGACTTGGTATCTGAGACAAAGGATGCTTTTTACAGCTTGAAATTCAGATGTTATTAGGTCTTATATGCTGAAGGCTAGAATGATGTTTTTAGTATCTGTTTCTTGGTCATCGCTTATACATTATGTTGATTTATCTGTCCAGGTTCCTGGCCTTCTGAAAATCAGATATATTGGACAATCCACGCTGGGAAGTGCTGCGGTCTTTGGTCTTTTCTTGGGCGCTGGAAGCTTGATACATTGCACGAAGTGATATTACGTTTTGCTTTTCTACGTCTGGTGTTAGTTGTTAGTTGACGTTGACTTGGCCCTTAAATATTATGATATTCACAGAACAGTTTCTGTATTATGAGTATGTCCTGGCAACATTTCTGTAGCTCGTTTCAAGGTTGTTCCATAAGCAGCTTCGTGGAGATAAATTTAAGTACAGCGTTTCAATACCTTGTCTCTGTGCTGTGATTTTACCATTTTTCATTTCTATATTGGGAATTGGAATACTTGATGTACTCCTCCGCTGACAGTTTTCTGGTAATGCAAGGAGAATAGTTATAGTTGCATTAGTATCTTTCCACTGATGAAACCAGATTCAATGGACATACACTATTTTCTCTCTAAATGAGCACAAGATTTCTCTAAGAAACTAGTACAGTAGAAAGTTCTTGATATATGTTATGGTGTAGTTTTTCAAAAACACTTCCAAAAACACAAGTTATATAGATCTTAAGTTATATTCTCTCCGTCCCATTGAAAGTGTTATACTTTTCTCCTTTTTGACTGTTCCAAAATATCGGTCATATTTGACATTTTTAAATATTTTATACTCTAAAAATTCTCCTTTTGCCCATCATTAATGATGCATAAAGATAAATGTGATGGGATTACTTTTTACTTTTATTTTGATCAACACATGATTAATGACAAAAGTATAACAAAAGAAATTTTTTTTTGATAAAGTGTACTATGCATAAAAAGCACATATTTCTAAACAAAATTAATATATGAGATGGAGGGAGTATATAATATCTACCTACCAGCATTGGCTAGCCTGTGAGGTCAATCTATGTCTTATATAAATAACCCAATTCCCATTTGGACGGCAGATGAATATCAGCCCAATGGTTGCAAAGCATGGAACTAACAGTGACAACCCAATTTAATTATTTTTACATGAAAAATAGCAATTTGAAACAATGCGTCTGTTGAAATTTGTATACAGATAAGTTGTGAAGCTATCAGAAAAGCGTCTTGTTGAAGACATTTTGCACTGACGAGTATCTTTTGGATCAGTATATGAATGCCGGTTAACATTGCCTTGTTGCCACTTTCGCAAAATTCATGAAACCTAATCTGTGGTGGAAAGGTGAAGATAAGTAATCAATCGAAACAATTAGAAAAATTGTGCATTTGGGTTCACCATATGGAAGTCATGAGAAAGTCAATTTAGCTTATAAATTTTTAAAATGCATCTATTTTAGGCATTACATTTTTTTTTATTTCATTCATTTTTTGCATCTATAAGGGGACTCCACCAGCCCCCTTATAACTAAATAACCAAGGTACACTTTGTTGTTTTAGGCATTACATATCAAGTCCTTTATTTTTTTGAAGAAGCGTTACATATTAAGTTGATGGCAGTGGCATCCAATAATAATTCTCACTGATTTCTGTAACGTTCAATTGGCAGCAATTTACCAGGGACAGCAACTGATGCAACTAATAAAGGCATGATCGTACGGATGAGGGATCCCAACAATTGTCAAAACTAGCAAAACAAAAAAAAGAGAAAATGGTTTGGATTCTCAATGTCTTATTCTCTTTTATTGGCAGGTAAATGCAAAGACATAGCATGAGTTGTAGTGCTACAGATACATCTTTAATATGAACAAAGCATTGATTGTGAGCACATCACATTCTGGCCCTGAAGATGTGCTGCAGATATGACTGTTTATTAGACATCAATGGAAGGATCATATAAAGAGGGGACCAAATAAAGGCTACGTTTTCTTGTTGCAGTTGCCCCGTTGCTCTCCAACATATCCAAGTCTTTAAAATCCTTGCCATCCGGGAGTCTCCAGTTGAAGTGATAGAGTAGAAGAGCTAGTGGAAGCTCAACATTTGCTACGCCAAACGACCTTCCTGGGCAAATCCTTCTTGCAGCCCCAAATGGTACAAATTCAAAGTGATTTCCAGCGAAATCAATCGGATTGTTTTCAAATCTCTCTGGTTCAAAACTCTCCACTTCAGTCCAATACTCGGGATCTCTTCCAATTGCCCAGAAATTGACGATAACCTTTGTTTTGATTGGTATATATAGTCTATCCATTCACTTCACATTGCTCCCTGCATTCTCTAGGGAGGAGCAAAGGGACAGGAGGGTGTAATCTTAAAGTTTCCTTGATCACTAAATTTAAGTATCTCAGCTCTTGAAAATCAGTCTCATCTATTTTCTCCTTTGGATTTCTTATCATCTCCGACATAGCCCATTCAATGGTTGAGGGCGAAGTTTCAGTTCCAGCACCGAACATATCCTGCGTAGTTAACGCAACATTGGGAATTATAAAAATTCATTTCCTAAATCTAAAACAATCCCACAGAGTTTTAGAGTGAAGTATGATAAACATATGGGAATGCTGAGAAGGAAAGATACAAAGATGATAGCTTTGATATTGTTGTTCGTGATTGGAAATTGAAGGTCCCCACTATCTCTAAATCGCAGTAGAACATCAATGAGATCTTCTTGACCAGAATCAGCAAAGCATTTCTAGTTCCTGTTTTGGTTCTTGATGTGCCCCTCGATTAAGTTTTCAAATACTGTGTCCATCCTGTGGTGGATCTTCAGTAACCTAGTCTTCAATCCAGACAGGTAAGGAAGAAATTTGTAAGAAGGAAACAGATCAGCAATATCAAAACCTCCTCCTAAAACTGCCACTTGCTTCATTAATCGTACAGATTCATATTGATCTTCTTTCGAAACTTGACCAAATGCTGCTCTACAAACCACAGAACTTGCATATGAGAAAACTAGTTTAGTTAGATTGATCTTCTTACCAGCCAAAGGCCTTACTTGATTCAACCAGGTGCAACCCTCATCCTGCCTAATATTTTTGAAAGACCGGACACTTTTTCCACTAAGAAGTCCTAGGGTGCAAATTTTTCTCATCTGTCTCCAATAATCACCATAAGGGGAGAATGCAATATCTGTACTATCATAACAGATGATCTTGAACGTGAGAAGTTCAGGCCTGCTCGCAAAAGAAATATCATGTGTTTTCATGATCTCCTTCGCTACATTGGCGATGAGACAACAATAGCTGAAACTTCACCAAGCTGCAAATGCATTAGAGGTCCATATTTGTGAGCTAAGTTTTTCAGACAACGATGTGGAAGCGAGCCTATCAAATGATGCATCCATCCAATGAATGGTAGCCTCCATGGACCTGGAGGCAGTTTCTGGATGGCTTTGGACTGTTGGCATCTTTTCCATTCTTCGATAAATGTCAAGAAAATGGCTGCAAACAAGATGAAAGCGATGATTTGAGGCGAAGTTTTGACGCTCCATTAGTTTGTTATGGAATAATATTCATTCCTCCTACGCGCGCGCGCGCACATATATATATATATATATATATATATCATTGGCCATGTACAATTTTGAAGAGTACGGATATACATCATCTCCAAAATCGCCACCGAAGCATTATCTCCTACATGGAGAGCACACGTGGAAGGCAACCTCAAAAAGTATGTATATTAGAAAACTAAACATTTTAGACCTGAAACGGTGGTGGTTATCGGATTGCTTCTGCTTAGTGTTGGAGGAAGGCAGGAGAAAAATTTTTTTTTAAAAAAAAAGTGCGGAAGAAAATGCAAGTGACAGAATTCATGTTTCAAGTTATCCTCGCGTGGGGGAATTTGACAGAAATTCAAATACTTTATCAAATCTCTCAATCCAAACACAAAATGAGGATCAAACTTTTGTCCTAAAATGAGGATCAAAGATTCTTTATTATAGAAATATGGTTTGGTTGATGAATGTCCATTAGATACTCATTAAGAATTTTATTTATTTTTATTTTTTTAGAAAAGTGTTCAACCGTAGAAGGTGTAATAATTATGATTATATATTGATAAAATAAAATTAGTTACAATTTAGGTGTGATAATGAATCTCCATTGGATACCCACTAGAAAAAAATATATTGAAATGTATTGATTCTCCTATCTCCAGTCTCGTTTACGGTTCTAAAAGATAAAAAAAAAAAATTTAAAAAGTGATGGAATATCTATATATCTATATATCTATTTAGATAGTCTGAAAAGTGTTCTGCTCTCCTTCGAATACTAGCGCATTCCTAGGATTCTATACTTCTCAAAAATATTCCAATGGAGACCAAATAAAAAGAAGGATAAGTCTGAAGTTCAATAGATCATATCCTTGTATGTTCATTCATTGGGTTCCGTATGGTGGACAAATTAGTCATACTGCACAACAACTTCAATTGATGCTACAAATAAATACGTCCAGAAGTGAACTATGAATCCTGCTGGAGTGTGCAGTAGTTAAATTTCTCCATCTTGCTAACCAATAATTTTCAACATTCTTTGAAGATATATTGTTTATGATGAATATACCCTTGGAGTAGGCATCCAAGTACCGAATAGAAATTTAAGTAAACAATGAGACTTTTGTTCCTACAAGAGCTTTCTTTCGATGCTTAAGTTAGTCCTTAAAACTTAGAGAGAATAATAGGAATATAAAAGTTAAAAATTATTTAATTGGTAGTGTATTTGTTGTATCAGCTTTAGTCTTCCACTCTCAAACCTGTAACTCTTGAGGATAGTGGAGTTCTCCAGGTTGATTCTCGCGAAATATGAGGTTCAATTTTGTCCAAACTGGCTCATTTGAGAATCATTTAAAGAGAATGAAACTGTTAGATCTTACTTCTATCATTCCTCACAAATAGTTTGGGTTTCAAATTGATTAATGACTTTCTAATAGAATGAAACTTATTCCATTTTTTGAACCAAACATGCAAGGTACTAACATTTAGGTTTATGATTCCTGTTGTGATTTTGATTCCCAAATACAAACCAACACCTGCTAACTCTTTGGATTGAATCACCATGTGATTGAGTCCAGCTAGTTGGGGAGCTTCCAGGTTCCATGTCGAACTGTCAGCTACTCGAGTCCAGATTCATAGTGTGGCTTGGAGTGCGGCATAACTTGTGCTATCTCAATTATTGAGTTAATCTTGTAGAATTGAAGTTTAATGTACTATTGTTATGAAATTAATGAATCATAAGTTTGAATGTCCATACAACTCTCTAAGAGATATATTAAAATATTTATTTTCTACAAGGTTAATTGACACAGTCATGTAGTCTTTCATAGTCCGTTAGTTTATTATGGAACTATTAAATTTATATATTTGAACTATTAAATTCATGTATCTATATCAATGTTGGAGTATATACATTTGACCTTGTAACATCTATATATGAAGGACTTACAAACCTCATTTGCAATCTTTAGAACAGTTGAACGAATGAAATATTCTCCTTAATCTCCTCGTCTCTACTTTCTTTATTCTTCACTTTTATTAGTTTATATTTATTAGTTTTATAATACATTACCAGCATGAATATCTATCTTTGAATAATTGTGAGCACAAGTCTCTATCTTTGAGCAAGTCTCTACTATTGAGCAATCATTCGTCACAAGTGCTATACTCTTCGATAATCCTTGAGATAATATTTTCCTGTTGAGTTCAATTTATTTCACCATCATCAATATCATAAAAATTTGTATTTGTGCATCTTGATATTTCTAAAAAAGAACTATTCATCTTGAAGAAGAAATAGATGTCAAATATTGGGATTAAAGAATTGTAATGATGATATTTGTCTCATTAATAGTGTATGACAGGTGTCGCATCTATACAATAATAAAATTTCTACTCACAAAAATATAAACGAGTATAATGGCAAGTAGGGTCGTCTCCACAGGAATTGGAGAAATTTATTTCTTTTCTAGCTGAAATAAAAAAGGGGGGTTTTGGGATACTTGGAATTAACCTCTAAATTCAGTAAAATCAAAATAACACAAATAAAATTAAATTAAATCAATAATAGCAAAACTCTAGCCAGAGGAATAACTGTTAGACAGAGTTCATAAACCGATCATAGATGCAAGGATGAATTCAATTGTTTATTGATAAATTAGTTCTAGCATAAAATGTAACTCTTCCTTATTTTATCGATAGTCAAGGTATGACTGTTGACTATTTCTCTAATCAGAAAACAACTAACAGGTTGTCGATGCCTGTGCAATAATAATAATTATCCTAAGTGCCAACAAAGTAGCTTCGTGTCAATTCTAGTACTGGAGCAGAGACTCTAGATGTGCAATAGGTTACTTGATTCACCTTGGTTCTGCAGAGTTTGCTTAACCCGATATATCAGAATTTACGCACGAGACATCTATAATTTGTATATAGTGCAAGTAGGATCGTATCCTCAAGAACTGGGAGCAATTTGTTTCTACTAAAGTTCAAGTTATGGGGGTTTTCTAGGGGAATTAACAGTGAGCTATACTAATCAAGTATTGCAATTAAATAAAAATTAAATAGCAACAAGGTAAAAATTCAGACAGTATTGGAAAGCTCTAATCAAGAAGCAACTTCGGAAATGGTTCTTCTAATTGATCATTGATGCAAGAATAATTCCACATATAAACTGATAAACAAGTTATAATTGTCAAACGAACGATGACAATCAATTTTTCCTTAATTATCGATAGCTAAGGTACGACCGTTAGCTATTGCCCTAATTACAAAATAATCCTAGGTACAACCATATAATTTAATTTCACAATTGCTTTAAGATTTAGAAAAATCATGTTCTAACCAAACAACACGCTACGAGGGTTGTTTACAAATTAGCCCGTATATTTCCCTGACATAACCCCGATTATGTCAGTTGCTACTAATTTAGAACAATCAAACAATTGCGGATTTAATTATTCTAATTGGCTTTAGGTCATTGAATTAATCTAACATCCGGGCCCTAGATAATGGAATAATACAAAAACCATACGAAAATAACGCAGACAATATACGAATATCAGAAAATAATAGGAAAACTAAAATCAGTTAGATCTCACAATTTAAGTCGAACCAAAATCTTCCGTTGTTCCGTGACTAGAAAAAGAGATTAGTTTATCCCTGTTGAGAAAAACCCACACAAAATTGTAGAAACAAGTGTGGCGTACATTGTCCCCAACTGAGATGATTCAATTCGTTGGAATCAGGAAAAGAAAAGCAAAGACTACAAAGAATGACTAATTGTTTTCTCCTTGAGTGTTTGCCATACGATGGAAAAGAAAAGCTACCAAAAAAGTGGAGAAAAATCAATTGCCCCAAAAAAGGGAGTCAAGAATGACGACTACTTTTTCTCTCTAATTCCTATATAATCTCTACTCCTATTCGACTAGCAGTAAGGAGTAAAAGGCAGACTTCTAGTCTCTTTTGACTTCCTCCTCTTTGGAAACCGCCAATAAGATGAAATGTGGTCTAGTCTTCCAAATTGCCCCCTGGCTGCCGCAGATCTTCCACGCAAACAAGGAAACAAAATCGAATCAGTCTCCACCTTGTTGACTGCTACTCAAGCTCTTATGCTGGCTACTGTCAAATTGGTACCTTTTTATGGTATTTTGTTGCACTCCCTGCAATAACCACAAATTTCCCAAAAATAAGTAGAATCTAATAATTAATTCACATTTGGTAAGGTAATAAGGGAAATTAATTATAAAATAAATGATAAAATTGTGACTTATCAATTCCCCCTACACCTAAACCATACTTGCCCTCAAGCATGAGAACAACAAAATAAATACCAATATTTGACAATGCCTATTATTCCATCTACCTTATTGTCAAGATACCAAGAAAAACACTTATCAAGTATCAATGGTCAAGATCCAAGAAACATCACCTCGGTTAGCTTCTAAACCGTGGACTCCTCCAATTTAAGGCAAACTAATCTAAGAAAAAGGAATGGTCGCTCAATATTTATCAGTAAATGGTCCAACTATTAACTAACCTCAACATAAAACCCATAGATCAGAAGGCTAACTTTAGACACACACATTCACACAACTTTCACACTTCTTTTTGTTTTTATGATCTTTTGTCTCTTTTTTTTTTGAGTAATAATGGGCTTAGTCTCTAGCCATTAGAGATTTTTGATGCGAACTCCAATATTTGTCAGATCCCTGGTTATTCAGTAGTAACAACTAGTGGAGTACAACTGACTTTATTCACAGCCAGACAACAAAATAACTCAAAATATCACAAAAGATAGTAGTAGCTAGCCTCATTTCTTCAAACATGGAGAACTAGAGTTAATAATTGAGCCAACTCACATCAAAATGCCAAACAGTTATTCCCTATGCTTAGAAAAGTTAACCAGAAATTATAGGGGTCACAAAATCATCAATATTCACCAAAGAAACATTCCCGGACTCGACCGAATCAACTTGATACAATATTATTACTAAAAACTTGACATCAGTAGAATTGGAGTCAACACCCAACATCAAATCTTGGCAATCATAGGAGAGCCGATCACTAATAAAAGTCAAAAGAAAATAAACAAATAAATAGAAAAATAAAGGAAAAATATCTAAAACCTAAAAAACTAGAAATACTAGTACCACAGCTATCCTTCCTCCAAACCTAAATCCGACATTATCCCCAATAGAGATAATAAAGCAAATAAAGCAAAGAGGACAACGAAACTTCCCTCGTGGGTGGCTAAGGGATAGGCGGGAACGGTGGAGTAAAACCGATGCGATTGAAGTATGCGGCTAGATTCTGAGACATCTGAGCCACTTGGTTGGCGATATTTGTCACTCTTTCATCCACATGGTGAACTTGTGCGCGCAAGTGGCGCCACTCAGCATCTAAGGTCATTGGCAGGGGAGGCACAGAAGAAGAGGGTCTAGCAGTGTCTTCGGCTTATCCTGGAACTGAGGAGGGTCCCGCTCGTGTAGAAGGGCGTCGACCTGGGGCCCGAATGGGTTCGGAAAGTATAAATCGATAGTAATCGTCAGCCGGCTCCAAAACTCCCATCTTTTCAAGGCCCTCCGCATCCAAGAATTGCATTTCAAATGCCAAATGGAGGTCGTGGTCTTGCAGATTAAGAACTCCCAACTGGACTACTAGGTGTGTGATGTACGACTTGAGGATCAGGGGTTTGTTCTTTTTGGCTAAAATGGTCTTGAATTGTGCTGCCAACCAACACCCCAAATTCACCTTGATATTGGTCTTCATACACTAGATGAAGAAGAACTCGGGTCGAGAAAGTATACCCGAACTATCCTTGCGACTTGAGTAACTATAAGCCAAGAATCGCTGAACAAAACAAACACTCGGATCTTTAAGGTAAAAGCTCCTGGATCGAGAGGAGTCATAACGGTCCCCGTCGACAGACATATCCTTCCAAATATCGGAGTAGTGGGAGAAAAATGGCTCTACGTAGTCACAGGCACTCTCGGTATATTCTCTAGTCTCAGCATATTCCCGAGTAATGAATTCAAAAGCCAAATTAAACTGAGTGATAGAGAAATTGAACTCTTGACCCATGAGGCGAAAATGAATCACATTTGGGGTATTGACAGTATACCCCGTGGGCAACTTAAACTCAAAAGTGGAGTAAAACTCCCTAACAAGCTCGACAAAGGCGAGATAGAAAATATCAAAATAAGGTCGCCACTAAACATCCGCTCAACTTCCTCCCGAATACCCAGTGCCATCATGGTAATTTTGTCACAACATTTGCAAGGTATGATACGCCGCTCATAAACCTTAACATATCGCTGTTGATTGGCAGGCCTAGTGAAGTTCAAATGCCCTCCAAAGTGAACGGGTGTAGCCACATGAACACCCCCTACCTCTACCTAGGCGAGTTTGGACACCTGAAGAGGACGGTTGATTGGTAGGCTCATTTACAGGAATGATGAGTTGGGGTGGGGTAGGTTGAGGTTGAGAGGCTCGAGACCTAGAGGTCAATTTTGGTCTCACCATCGTCATTAACAGTCAACCCAATCAACAAGAAATAGAATTTCCAACAAATATAGGAATCAGCAAATGAAAATAGCAACTCAATAGCCACGGGAGTCTCCCAATTGTTAACTCAAGCAGCCAAAAACACTATAAAGCAACAGAGTGTCTATTTCCAAGTATATAAAAAAAGAGAGTGTCTACCAAGTATATAAAGCAAGAAGACTAGAAATGGCAGCTATTTTCAATGTAGCAATCAACCCAGTGAACACTATCACCCCTCAATTGAACAAGTAACTGCACAATTCTAGCAACCCAAAATATCAGCAAATTCCCACTGTACAACAGGTCAAATCAGTAGGCAGATGACCCTAAAAATTTGACAATTGTGAGCAATAGTAGTTCAGCAATAATAACTCAGTCACAAACTTTGAGCTATCAAACAAGTGGCCAACCTGAATTTTCGAAAGACCCAGAAAACAAGCGATAGGATCCAGTGCCACTTTGACCCAAACACACCAAAAATAAGTAGTAAGTACAAATACCTCCACCAATGTCCAAATGGGGAGAATGGAAATGGCGGTGGCGTATGTGAGCAGTCTTGTTGAAGCAATGGGCAGCCATGGGTGCGGGTCGCTGTGCGACAGCGGGCAGCGGTGGTGCCGTGAGGCTCGTGCGGCAAAGGGAAGTCGCGCGTCACAGGCGGAAGAAGGATAGGCGTGGCTCGCGGGTGGAGAAGATGGCGATTGGCTGCGGACGTGTTGGGGCTATGGCGGCGCGTGTTGGTGAGCGCGCGATGGAGAGCAGCGAAAGGCGGCGCCATGGGTTGGCAGGCGCAAGCTGTCGTCGATGGCGGAGGTGGAACTTCACAGTGTGCGGAAATGGCCGACGCGCATCGGCACTGTGGGGTTGGCATCAGCGATGCGGGTCGAAGAGGGAGAGTTGTGGTAGTAGGTTGAAGAGAAAGGGAGAGTGGTGGCACGGGTGGAGGAGGACGAGATAGTGAGTGGAGGTTGCAGATGGCGAAGGCGATGGGGTGCGGAAGGAGAAGGTGATGCTGCGTGGGTCTCGACCGAAATTGAGGAGGAGGGAAGAACAGAGGAGAGCAGGGGAAGAAAGGAAGAAAAGGGAGAGGAAGAAAAGGAAAGAACAGAAAGAAAGAAAAGAAAGAAAGAAAGAAAGAAGAAGAAGGGGCGGGGGGAGGGGTTTTTTAAGGATTAAATTTTGAAATCAGATTTAAAATTGGAAGAAAATTAAATTTGAAGATGAAACGGAAATTTTCTTTTATGAAATTTGAATACATACCTTTCCCGCAAACATGATGCGGGCACGTTAAGAAGGCAAGGACTCTTCTGCCGAATGGTTCAAAATTTGAAAGTTATCGCACGCCTTGTTGACGTGAACGCGACATAAGGATGGAAACCCTTTTGATGAGGACTTAAAAAATTGTGCATTATCACGCGTCCCGGTGACGCGGGCACGTCATGATGACCAGAACCCTTCTGATGAAGAGTCGTTGAAATAAAAGTTACCACACACCCTGTTAAGGTGGGCGCGTCATGTCAGTCAATCCGCTCCAGGATAGAAGGGAAAGCTTTCCAAGCAACTCGACGTGAGCACGTCATGAGAGAGGAAACCCTTCTGACGAACAACTTGGGAGCTACACATTATCTAGCGCCTTAGTGATGCGAGTGCATCATGTCTGGAGAACACCTGCTAATCATAAAAAACGAAAAATTAAACCAAAAATTTGTGAAAACCTTAAGAAAAAACACTGAAACGACCTACTAATACTGAACAAGCAACTAAAAGAAATTGGGTTGCCTCCCAATAAGTACCTTTGTTTAACATTTTTGGCTAAACATGGTTAGGTGTTATCAATTGGAACAATTTGGGGTGTCCAAATGCATCATTTCCATTTCTCCACTTGAAAAGTCTTTGTAATAGTGTTTGAGACGATATCCATTCACCACAAATTTTTTGACCGTCTTAGTGTTTTGAATTTCTACTGCATCATAATAAAAGACATGAGTAACAATAAAAGGACTAATCCATCGGAAACGCAATTTACCTGGAAACAGTTTAATCTTGGATTGGTATAGGAAAACCTTTTGACCCACTTCAAAGATCGTTCTAGAGATTTGTTGGTCGCGAAACGCCTTACTCCTCTCCTTATTAATTACTACGTTCTTATAAGTTTCGTTCCTGATCTTCTCCAATTCTTGCAGGTCCAACTTTTGATGGGCACCAGTCTCCTCTAAATTTATATTACACTGTTTTATTGCCCAAAAAACCTTGTGCTCAAACTCCACTGAAAGATGATACGACTTCTTGAACATCAATCAGTAGGGCGACATTCCTATAAGAATTTTATATGCAGTCCGATAGGGCTCAAAGTGCATTTTCCAACCTTTGACTCCAATCCTTCTTATTGAGGATAACTATTTTCTCCAGTATGGACTTAATCTCTCTATTCAAGACCTTTGCTTGACCATTGGTTTGAGAGTGAGACGATGTCGAAACCTTGTGGAGTACCCCATATCTTTGAAATAGTGCAGCTATAGTCTTATTGCAGAATTGCGTCCCCCTGTCACTAACAATGGCTCTTAACATTCTAAAACACACAAAAATATTGCACTTAATAAAATTTGCAACCACTTTCTAATCATTAGTTCGGATGGCTTTAGTCTCCACCCATTTGAAAACATAATAGACTACCAATAATATATATATAATCAAATGAGGTAGGAAAATGTCCCATAAAATTTATACCCCAAACATAAAAAATTTCTATGAAAATTATTGGGAGTTGGGGCATATGATCTCTATGGGCTATATTACCTATCCTTTGATATCGATCACAGGATTTACAAAAACACATATGCATCTTTAAATAATGAAGGTCAGTAAAACCCACTCTCTAATACCTTATGTGCCGTTCTCTTTGGTCCAAAATGATCACCACGGGTAAAAGTATGACAAAAAGTTAAAATTGACTGAAATTCAATTTCACTTACGCATCTCCTTTTTACTTGGTTAGCGCACCTCTTCCACAAATAAGGGTCATCGCATATGAAGTATTTGGTATCACTCTTCAACATGTCCTTCTTCGATTTTGGCCAACCTGCAGGGAAATTACCAGCGACTAGGTAATTAACTAGATCATCATACCAAGGCAATTGAGAATTTAAAGAAAATAAGTGTTCATCAGAAAATGTATCCTTTAATGGCTCGTTCTCCTCTCCAATTGGTATGTGATTTAAATGGTCGGCTACCAAATTCTCCGAGTTTCTTTTATCATTTATTTTCAGTTCGAACTCTTGCAAGAGAAATATCCACCTTATTAGTCGCAGTTTCACATCTTTCTTGGTCATTAGGTACCTCAACGCTGTATGATCAGAAAATACAATAACTTTAACACCTAACAAATATGACATAAACTTTTCTAAATCAAAGATAATCGCAAGAAACTCCTTTTCAATGGTGAAGTAATTCAGTTGAACTCCATTCAAGGCTCAGGACACATTGTAGATGACGTGAGATGTTTTTCCTACTCTTGGCCCCAATACTGCTCCCACTGCAAAGTCATTGGCATCACACATGATTTCAAAAGGTACACTCTAGTCAAAGGGTTGGATGATCGGTGGTGATGTCAAGAGTTCCTTCAACTTGTCGAAAGTTCTCTCACACTTGTCATCGAACTCGAAGGCCACATCCTTTTATAAGAGATGGAACAAAGGGGCTCCAATTTTCGAGAAATTTTTAATGAACCTTCGATAAAAACCTGCATGTCCAAGAAAAGAGCGTACTTTCAACACACTTGCGAGGTAAGGTAAAACAGATATAATGTCTATTTTAGTCCGATCAATCTCAATACCCTTAGAAGATATTACATGACCTAGAACTATCCCATGCTCAATTATAAAATGATATTTTTTCCAATTAAGCACTAGGTTAGTTTCTATACATCTCAACAAGATCAATTTCAAGTTATCTAGATAATTATCGAAACCATCACCATATACACTAAAACCGTCCATGAAAATCTCAATAATTTTCTCAACATATTCTAAAAAGATACTTATCATATATCTCTGGAATGTCGCAAGGGCAATGCACAACTCGAATGGTATCTATCTATATGCAAAGGTTCCGAATGGGCACGCGAAAGTCATCATTTCTTGATTTTTTTGGTGCGATTGTAATCTAAAAATATCCTGAAAATCCATCCAAAAATAATAATAAATCCGACAAGCTAATCGTTCAATTATTTGGTCAATAAAAGGAAGGGGGAAATGGTCTTTTTTCGTGACAACGTTTAATTTGCAGTAATCGATACATTGCCTCCATCCGATGGGCTTGCGTACTGGCACGAACTCACCCGTCGGATTGACCTCCACTGTCACTCCTGCCTTCTTCGGGACTATTTGTATTGGATTCACTCATGAGCTATCTGATATTGTGTATATGATCCTCACATCTAACAACTTCAATATCTCTTTTTTCATCACTTCCATCATGAGGGGATTTAACCTCCTTTGAACTTGCCGGACAGGTTTGGCATCTTTTTCGATTCTTATTTGGTACATACAGATAAAGAGGCTGATTCCTTTAATGTCGGCGATGGTCCATCCTATCACCTCCTTATACTCTCTAAGAATTCGGATTAGTTTCTTTTCTTGAATTTCTGACAGTGCCATTGAGATTGATCACCAGAAGTGTTTTCTTCTCACCCAAATATGTATATTTCAAGTGCTTTGACAGAGGATTCAATTCTAACATAGGTGTTTGCACCACAGATGGTACCGTTTGGTGAGATTCGGGTATGAGAATAGGTGCGAGCTCATACTTTCTTGTCGTGGTTGGCGACGAGTGTAGTGCCCCTATTATACATTTCAGATCTTCACTCAATTCTACCTCAGGAGTTGTCCCCAACTCAAGGTGTTTGGTTAAAGTAACCTCCGATGGTACCGTTTGGTGAGATTCGGGTATGAGAATAGGTGCAAGCTCATACCTTCTCGTCGTGGTTGGCGACGAGTGTAGTGCCCCTATTATACATTTCAGATCTTCACTCAATTCTACCTCAGGAGTTGTCCCCAACTCAAGGTATTTGGTTAAAGTAACCTCCAACTCATTCCTGCCAACTATTTCAAACACTTCCTGCACCGCAGGGTTAATAGCACTCACAGAAAATACAGAGTTGAAATTAGAGTTCGAAAGGTATTTCATAGTTTCAAAAATATTAAAATGAATAATTTTCTCATCAAATTTCATGGACAGGGTACTCTTGTTAACATCGATTTTAGTTTGCACTGTGCTAAAAAAGGGTCTACCTAATAACAAAGGTGAGAGATCGGAGAAATGATCATTATTCATGTCAAATACATAAAAATCAGTTGGGAATACTAATTCATTAATTTTAACCAACACATCCTCAATCAACCCATTAGGGTATACATTTGTTCGGTCAGCTAATTGAATTATTATTCTAGTTTCTTTTAACGGATTTGGATTCAGAGAAGTATATATAGATTTAGGTATTACATTGATCAATGCTCTTAAATCCAACATGGCATTTCTAATCAAAGTATTACCTATCCTATAGGGAATAGTAAACATATTTAGATCCTCGCACTTCGGTGGGAGATTCGTCTGGAGAACCGCTGATACGTTCTCCTCTATAATGACTCTTTCATCTACTCTCAATCTTGTTCGGTTGACGCACAAACCCTTCAAAAACTTAGCATACTTTGGCACTTGCTTGATTGCATCTAGTAGGGGAATATTAATTTCTACATTGCGGAACACCTCCAAGATCTCTTTCTCCTTGTTGTGCTTCTTCGGTTTCTTCAACCTGCTAGAAAAGGGAAACAGATTAGTTTTAACTTCAATGATCGGGTCAGGGAATATCACTGAATTTTTGCTGCTTATGTTTTCTGCTTCAAGCTCTTTCTCAATCTTCTCTTCATCCTTGTTCTTTGAGGTCACGAATTCGGGTTCCTGAATTTCTTTCCAGCTCCTTAAGGTCATTGCACTTACGTTCTTTGGATTCTGTTCAGGTTGAGACGGCAATTTACCGCGAACTTGGGATTCTAAGCGATTGATTGCTACTGCCATTTGACTCATTTGATTTTGCATTGCTTGTATCTGACCTATTTGATTTTGCAAGTTAGATTCCATCCTTTGTTGGCTAGCAATTAGTTGCTTCATCATTTCTTCCAAAGACGGGCCTGAGTTTGGAGGTGGTGGTGGTGTTGGCCGAGGTTGGTATTGTGGATGGTACCCTTGCTATTTGTTTGGTGCAAAATTTGATTGCCTATTCCCTCCATAACTGAGGTTAGGGTAATCTCTCCAACCCAAATTGTACGTGTTGGAGTACGGGTCATATGGCTTTCTTGGCGCGAGCACGTGACCAGCCATATTTACTTGCTCCGCACTCTCTTCTTGAATTATCGGGCACATTTCTGTAGAATGACTCGTGGCAGTACAAATTTCACACACCTTGCCCTGCAACGCATTTCCTACAGCCAATTGCCTCACAAAAGATGTTAACTCTGTCAATTGCTGTTGAATAGAGGATGTTTCTACTTCATTCATTTTGCGTGTCGGGACATCCTTCCTCGTACCAAACTGCTGCGAATCTCGGCCATTCCTTCAATTAACTCCCATGCTTCTCGAGGAATCTTGTTCACCAACGCTCCTCCATTTGCAACATCAATTATACACCTATCTCTGAAAAAATAGTCCCTCGTAAAAATATTAGATGAGCAATTCAAATTTTTACCAAGATAACTGGAAATTCCAACTAATAAAAATCCTACTGAACCTACAAAAAGGATAAAGGCCCAGCAGAAATTACTTATTTTTCGAGACCCTTTTATAAGTTCTATCCATATATGCTCTGATCGCAAACTCATACTTGATCCGATTACATTTTATTAGAATTGAGAGAATACTTCAAATTTTTTTTACTTTACTTTTTTTGTTTCCGAAGTAACTCTCATCAACTAGCACTAGTTTTGGTGTGAACCTTTAGGAGTAATTCATCAAATTGATTAAATTTAAAATAATAGCATACTCTTCATATGATCCCACTATACATACAGATCCGCTGACTTTCTATTTCAGCCATCCAGCGATCTTGATCGATTTGAAAATAGCTAGAATTCATTTAACCATATATCGTGTTTATGTAGGCATAAGAGTTCTTTCCTTTATACTCGGCAAAATTAGATGTTATACCATATTCTACTAAATATATGTCCGTGCTATGATACAAATCTAAGTTTTGAAAAAATGGAAGATATTGGGTCCCATCGGATCTAAATAATCTAGAAATTAATAAATAATAAGTATAGATATCCATCATACATCTCCTTAAGAGGTATATTGAAACATTCATCCCCTAAAAGATTCATTGGTGCATTCATCTATTTTCTCGTAACTTGTTAGTTCATTACGAAACTACTAAATTCATGTTTCCAAATTAATGTTGGTACATGTCCCTTTCACCTCGTAACATTGATAAATAGAGGACATATAAGTCTCTTTTGTAACCTTAAGAAGAATAGTTGAATGAAATAAATATTCTAGCTAATCTTCTTCACTCTACTTTCTTAATTCTTCACTTTTATCAATTTATATTTTATTAGTTTTATAACAAACACACACACACACACACACATATTTATATATAGATATATACACGTGTCTATATATATGTATGTATGTATGCATGTTTATGTATATGTATGTATGTGTATGCATATGTATATATGTATGTGTGTATGTGTATACACATATACACACACATATCTTGTCTCCAAGGCATATTGACGCGAGGTTACTTTGGAACTTGAAGATCTCTTAACTTGTGGTCTAACTCTTTAGAGATTTAGGAGAGAATGAGGTAAGAGAAAGTTAGGGTATTGAAGAATGCCCTATCTTGTCATATCTAATTTTATCATAATTTTAAATATTTGATTTGACTAAACTCGATTTGATTAGATCAAAATCTATAAATATTTGATTTGATATTGGGAGAGGAAAAGAATAACTAAAAAATGAACTCACTTGAAAAACATCATTGGATTTTCTAGAATCTCGTACAAAAAGATGTGAACTTGAAGTTCAAAGGATTATTTATTTGCAAAATAAATTGCAACTCAATTGTCACGTGCATTTGTTGATTCCAAAAGATTTACTAAATCACATAATCCTACTGAAAATGTTTCCATTAAAATTGATGTTCCTAAAGGATAACTTGCAAGTGTTAATAAGTTTAAAACATGCCTAAAATGTTGATACAAATCTGGCTAAGTCATTGAAAAAGTTTCAAGTTCCATTAGGACTGGTCACATGAGTTTGAGCTAAGAAGCTATGTGAAGGACTTCAAGGGCCGGTTTGTGTTATTCAAAGTCAAGAAATCATGTCAAAGGAGATTGAAGGGTTTGAGCATGATGATTTGAAACTTGTTCACCCTAACCAAGTGAAGGAAAAAGCCAAAGGTCCAAGCCCTAGTTGATCCAGTCTCTATTGGTCAAGTCTGGATTCATGCCTAATGGATCCAAATTGATGTTTAGTTGTTAGTTATGTCGTTTGGTGTGTTTTTCTAGTAGTGATTTAGTCATTTTATTTAGAAGAATAAATTGGCCAGCTTAGTGCTTATGTGAGCTGATCCAAGTGTCATGTTTAGTCTTGTCCAAGTCACATTAGGATTGTCGTTTGTAGGGCTATAAAAACAGCTTTTAAGTGACGTTTTGAGCATTGAATAATAGACAAAACTTTGAGAGTTTCTTCACTTGGCTTCATCGAAAGCTTCTTGAACATCTTAGAGCAACTTCAGGTGTTCACGACTTATCAATCAAAGATCGCCTTTAATTGTGGCGTCAACTACCTTATACCAAAGTTCATTAACCACGTGCTTAACGGGTTGAGATCTTCCGTTTCGAAACTTTGATACCAATTCTAGATCCTTGGACTTGTCTCTTGCAGGTTTCATCACAAGGTTGGTGACGTTCATTTCAAATGTAGTAGAACTCCTAGTTCTAAAAATAAAAATTTTCAAAAGAAAAGAGAATTAGTTAATGACAAAATAGTGAAGTCCAAGATTAATCAATGACTCCAAGAAATTACTAGTGACAAAATTCTAGCTCTTGAACAACATACTCCTGAAGAGAATGAAATTATGAAAATTTTAATAAATTTTGTTACTATAGTAAGACTTTGCAACTTAAGAAAAATAATTGTGGTAATACTTTTACATATAATATAGCTTTTGATGTTACGAAAAAAAGGCAAGAATTATAGATTTAGATTAGTTATTAAATTTTGGCATAGAAAGTAATAAATAATAAGTGTAGAAGTCCATACATCTACTCAAGAGGTACATTGGAACATTCATTCCCTAAAAGATTCATTAGTACATTCATCTGTTTTCTCATAATTTGTTAGTTCATTGTGAAACTACTCAATTCATGTTTCCATATTAATGATGGTACATGTCTCTTTCACCTTGTAACATCAATAAATAGAGGACTTACAAGCTTGATTTGTAATCTGAAGGGCAATTGAATGAAATAAATTTTCTCTCTACTTTCTTAGTTCTTCATCAATTTATATTTTATAACTTTTATAACAAACAAATATACACACACATACATACATATACACACACACACACACATCATGTACATACAATATATACATATACATACGTATGTATGTTTGTATGTGTGTATGTATATGTATATATGTTGTATATGTGCGCATGCACATGCGCACACTTATATATATAAGTTTGTGTGTGTGTGTACACATACATAGGCACACACAAACATCTGGTCTTTAAGGCATATTGACGCGAGGTAATTTTGGAACTTGATGATCTCTTAACCTAAGCTCTAACTCTTTAGAAATTTAGGAGAGAATGAGGTAAGAGAAAATTAGGGTATTGATGAATGCCCTCTCTTATCATATCTAATATTGTCGTAATTGTAAATATTTAATTTGACTAGCTTTGGTTAGATCAAAATCTATAAATATTGATTTGATTTGACAAAGATCTATAAATATTTGATTTGACTATATTAAGATTTAATTAGATTAGATTTGATTGTCCTGATTGTTTTGACATTCTTTGATTGTCTTGATTAAGACATTATTGCCCATGTATAGGCTTCTTATATATTAATTTTTGTTCTTATATACTAATTTGAATACACTAGAATATGCATAAAATTCCCACATTCTTAGGCATATTTGATAATCGAAGTCAGCACTTAAATTTAATTGATTCAGACCTTAATATGTTTAGATGCGTTTAATAACCAAAAATTAATTGACTCTGAATCATCTAGACAAAACCTAGTCCGAAAAATAAGTGTTTTTTACATATAAATATGATAATGATAAATATGGTCGGAGTATATTTATCAAATAATACCTAACATGTATCATCACATGATTGGTTTTAGAGCATACATCCATTAAAAGATACCTAGATTGGTTTTTGCATGGATTTTTGTTCTTCCTTTGAGATGTTTGTTTTTTTGTACAAATGTTTTGAAAATATCTTCTAACAATATATTTTTTTCATACTAATTAGCCTACGAAACTCCTAAAATGCTTCACTTTGACCATTCCGTTTAAATAATCAAATAAGTGAGACAGAATTTGCACCATGTGATATGCACATGATATCTACACGATATTTTTGGCATTTAACCTTGTTAATTGGTGAATAGCAACCACACGGATGAGGTTACTGTTTGTTTCTATAAAGGGGAGGGAAGGAATAGATTGAACAATATCGAAGAGAATTATTGTAAGTAAGAGGTCTTAAATTTAAACCTCCCACTTATACAAAAAAAGAACAAGAAAAGAAAAGAAACTGTTCGTTCCTGGAGGTGACATGTTGGCTTCAAGAGTGATAATGCATCTTATACATAACTAAAAATAGAAATTAAAATAGTGTATACTTAGGAAGATCTTTAAAGAAAACAAGAAAGAGTGCATTATTTTCTGAAGTTTTTATTTTGTAAACTAAGGCATTATTGGATATGGATTCAAACTACAAGTTAGAATAGTTTTCTGTTGAGAAGGTGTGTTTGGCCCTACAGAATTGGAATTGAATTGGAATTGAAATTCTATAGAATTAGATTTCTATGAATTGGAATTCCAAAACATTGGAATTCTTTTGTTTGGGAAATGCATAGAATTGATACAGAATTCATTTCGAATTCCAATTCTTTGTTTCGATGGGAGAAGAATTCATTAAGAATTAGAATTGTTTCCATCCAACATTTGCTTACATAAAATTTTTCTTTTTTTCTTTTTCCTATGTAATACTTTTTTAACACTAAGCTAATTGTTATTAAAGCTTCAAGCAAAAAACCAATTAGTGCCTTTAATAATTTTTTTCTTCCATTTAACTAATTGCTACTAAAGCTTTAAAGAAATAAACCAATTAGTTCCTTTTCTGCAAGAAAAAATATTCTTAATTAAATTATATTAAATAAAAAACTAATTACATATTCTAACTTAAAAAGTAGTTCATATTTATCAAGTTAAAAACTTGCTACTTTTTTTAAAGTTAGGAACTTTGAATTTTAGAAAATTAAAACCTACTCTATTTATATGAATTGGGGAGGGAAGTCATAGCATGTACCTATCATAAATGTTTGAGTTTTGCATCTTACAAAAAATTTCAATAGATAAATATGCAAACAAAGTGATTTAAGCAAAAAAGAAAATGCGAAAGAAAAGCACAATTATACATTACTACTATTCTTTAGTAAATGGCCACTCGAATATTCAATTAAGTCTGAATAAGTTCCTATCAAACTTCAACTTGCATAATGGCTTTTAATGGCTTTGTCTAATTTGATAGTCAACAAACACTGCTCGCGCTAGAGCATTTCTAAATTGTGTCCACTCCCTTGTTCGATTCTCATTAATAGCATTTACACCACCATCATTATTTGGACCATTATCTTCCATTCCATCTTCCTCTTCTTCATTTTCCATTTCATCTTCATCATCAACCCATGTTGTACTCTTCGCATCTCAGCATCAACTTCATCCAATAAAAGAAACACCTGCCTCTAGCTTTTCCTCTTGTTTCTTAATATCATTCTCATCTAATGTTCAATGCCTTCCAAGAAAATTGACATTTATAACATAGATTAATAGATACCTTTGGAGCAAAGTCCTTGTCGACCAATCTCGCATGAACACCTTACATATTATGTTCAAAGTTAATATTGAACAAAACTGTGTTCAATGAATTGGATAAGAGCAATGTGGGAGTAAATCATACCTCACAGAAATCATTACACTTGTTTAGAAATACAATTCAAGAATATCCGGTATTCACGAGCCAAACACTGATCAAGAGGTTGAAACCTACCTTCTCAACAGAATACAAAAAGAAAAAGGAAATAATCTTCCTTCGCTCTTCAGTCCAAAAATTCGCCCACTCAGTTATGTGTAACTTAGTAGAAAACCAATATACTAGCATATAGCGCATAAGCTGATTGGTGTTCAAGGTATTTTGAATATTTGTGAATAACTAATGCATGCTTTTACCATAAAGCGTGCAAAAATTGAAGACAAGCAACCATTTCAGGAACAATTAACCAGCACTTAATCAATAAACGTTGCCACCATACAAAGTATCTTAGTTTATTGCACCAAACTAATAACTGGATAGTTAATAATTATTCAGGATATATAATTACTAATTGACATCAAGAATCCTAATCAACAATAGCTCATGCTTATAGAAATAAAGACCATGAAGCAAACGTCTTGACAATTTACATGAGATGAAAAATCAACTAGGGAATTGATTAATATTTAAATTAATGCCACAATATACCATTAGACACAGAAAACACTACAATCTTTTTGAAATAAAATTAACTTTTGATGTATTTGGCTATTAAGCCTTTAGAATTTCTTCTATATAGACTTCACATGATTTCATATTCAACTCCAACTCAATCAAAACCCATTTGGAATCAAGCGCCTCCTCTAGAAGTTAGAGAGCTACTAATGTAAGAGCAGATATCTCTGTAACCAAAAAAAAAAAAAAGAGCAGATATCATTGATGTGTAGCGCATTGCAACAGGAAAAAAGGTAGGGAAATGGGCTATCACATTCACAAGTGCTACCTGCTCATTCTTATTGAAATAAAAACTAGAAAACACTACAATCATAAACCCTCTTCCAAGACTACCATCTCTATCCTAAAACACAGAGATAACAGAGCAAGATAGTGAATTAGCACTCATCACAAGAAAAAATAGAAATGAAAACAGAACAAACCATTGCAATGTATCCAATGAAAAAAAGCTCTGTAATAAAGCCCATAACCAATGATTTTGATAAGCTGATAGGAACGAATTTAGATAAACCCAAAAAGATGCATATGCACAACAGATCTCCATCTCTCTGACTCCTGAAGGTTCACCTACCTCAAGGCGTGCTCGCTAACAAAATTGTTGACTACAATCCACAGAAATGGAAGGCAGAGGGAGACCGTGGTAGGAGAGGTTAGGGTTGGAGTAGGAAAGATGGTGGAGAAGGAGCGATTGGGATGGAGAAAGAGTGCCTGTGTTTCATATTTCTACTTGACTCGATTTTAATTTTTGACCCATATTAGATCCGCGTGTAGACCCGTTTATCAGGGTTTAGTTGTGGAATTGGAATTAGAATTCTTTTAGTCCAGTAAAGAATTCAATTCGTGGAATTGGACCCCCATAGAATTTAGATTCAATTCTAATTCTTTGAGTGGAGTAGAATCCAAACAACAGAATTGAAATTGGGACCCCAATTCCAATTCTAAACCTCAATTCCATGGGGAACCAAACGCACCCTTATAGTAAAAGGACAGAGCATCGCGCTCAAGAAAATGTGGCATCGTACTGGAAAGTCTGCACAAGTTAACGTAAAATAACAATATTATGAAAACCAGTAAATCGTGACCCATCTCTATAATCGAGAAACAAAAAATCCTCTCTCTAGTATGGGCCCTCTCTCTCTTGAAAAAGAGAGCTTTTCTCTCCTTGGTGGGAGAACGGAAAGTTTTCAAAAAGTTTCAAAGTTCCAAAAGTTCAAAATTTCAGGCGGTCTTCAAGATCCCAGACAACCAAAAACCAAAACAACTTTGTCTGAATCCATTATGAAGGACGAATTAAAGACGACAATCAAGAGCTAGTAACTGAGCTGTGCGGAACATTAAAGGCATACTCATGGCTGGTACCTGATCTTATCTTGCTTTTTTTGTTTTTACATTAGCGATAGGAGCACTTCCATGTCTTCTAGTTGCCTACCAGAACTGCATTATTTTGAGAAAAAAGCATATTTTCTGTCTTCCTTGTAGTTTTTTTTGGTGTTTTCTATTTCTGCTGTGATATTATGAGGTGTACCAATTTTTACCTCTCTATAAGTCCCATGGCCGAAGAGCTAGCAGATATACTGCAAAAAGCTTTGAGCTCTCGAGTAAGAAGCTCCAGGTTACTGACATGGGTAGGGATGAGCTTGCTATTGGCATTAGGGAGTGCCAATGCAGCTTGATAGGGAAGATTATGAGCGAAAAGATTGCAAATTACACAGGTATCAAGAACTTTGTTACCATAGCATGGAGCTACCCTAGAGATTTGAAAATAGCAGAGCTAGGGCCGAATACATTCCAGTTCATAATCCCAGGAGAAAATGACAGAGAAAGGGTCATGAATGGAGGGCCTTGGATACTGGATAATCAGATATTAGTGATGAACAGATTGTATGAAGGTATAGAGGATGATGAAATAGCCTTTAATCTGGCTCTAATCTGGGTGCAAGTTTGGAATCTCCCAGTTCATTGGATGTCTAAAGAGGCAGGGAGGAAGATAGGAGCAGTGTTCCACCAAGTTAGAGATGTGATAATCCCACAAACGGGTAGGAAGGAGGGAAGACATCTCAAACTCTCTGTACTTATGGACATTGCATAACCTCTGCTGAGAGGAACAACAGTTAAGGTGGCAGGGAGTGCAAAATAGACATGTTTTAAGTAGAAAGGTGCCCAGACTTTTGTTATAGTTGTGGTAGAATAGGTCACAGTGAAAGAACATGTGATAAACCTTTGCTTGTTGGGGAGGGGAAAAAAGACAATCAATATAGTACATGGATACGGGCTGGAAGTGGAAATAGGAAAATTACTCCCCAGAAAAAACCAAACAAGTGCTAACTATAATCCCCAAAGACACCACTGGAGTTTGCAAAATGGAGAGTGGGTGGAGAAAGAGAAATAGGAAGCTCCAGTAGCAAGGAAAGATAACAATGGCGTGGGTGAAGTGGAAAAAGGAACACCTAGGGAAAAGAGAGGGAACAGAGGCAAACTTAGCCTATCCCCACTTGCAAGGAAAGTACTAAAACACAACTCCACACAGAAAAGAATCCATGCATGGAGAGGCGAAGGGGCGCAGAGAATGTGGAAGTTACACTTAGGGAGAAAGTCTGTAGCATCAATGATGTAGAAGTTGGCCCTCTTGAGGAGACTATGGAGGCAATGATCACTGACGAAAGAAGGCAAGAGGATAAACAAATGGAGGTGGAAATCAGAACATAGAACATATCCACGCTGACGAAGGACTGATAGAAACAGAAATAATGCAGGTGGATACTGTTAGAGATAAAAGGAAGAAAGAGACAGGTGTGAAGCAAAACAGAAGAATTCTGAACCCTTTAAGGTCACGAAGGATTAGAAGACAACCTTCTAAGGGATATTAGCAATAAACCTGATGATCAGAAAAACCAAGGAAAAAGGAAAATCAATGAAATGGATGTGGAAATGGAGATTGCTGGGGAAGAAATTCAGGTCTGGAAGAAAAATAAGAATGATACTAATTTGGAGGTTGGAAGGAAAGAAGCTGAGGGGGAGGGGTCCAACACATTAGATCCCAGAGAACAAATGAAGGTGCTGGTGTGGAATTGTCAAGAAGTGGGGCCCCTTGACAATTCCCCAACTGAGGGAGGTGAATAACCTCTCCTCTCCAAACATGATTTTTTATGTGAGACCAAAAACAGGAAAAAATACTTGGAAAAAGTAAAAAATATTTTAAGATTTGATGAGATTGCAGTAGTGAAACCATGAACAAAAGGTGGAATGGCTCTCTATGGAAAGAGGAAGTGACAATAAAAGAGATTTTGATAATTTTTACTATTGAGGCACATGTAGAGGACCAGGAAGCTAAAATAGACTGGTGGTTCATTGGCATTATGCGAGTTGCGATAATCAGGTGAGAGGGAGCAATGGAAAGTATCCAGAAAGAAAAAGACTGTGGGGGGAAAGGTGGATAATAGCAGGTGATTTTAATGATATCGTCTCAAATGATGAAAAGTGGGGTGGAAACTGGAGAGAGGAAAGAAGCTTCAAGGACTTTAAAGAGTCATCAATGGAAACAGATGATGATATTGGATTTGATGGACACCCGTGGACATGGTGTAACAATTGGGACTGAAGGTGAAATTAAACAAAGGTTGGACAGGGGCTATGCAGTTACTCATGGTACCAGATTTTTGACAAGTCAAGTGTAGACATGTGGATACCTATGCTTCAGACATAGCATGATCATGATCGATACAAGTCCAAGTTTAGATAGAGGAAAAAGAGATTCTATTTTGAGAAGAGATGGCTAAAAAGAGAGGATATAGGAGAGGTTATAAGACTGCATGGGAGCTGGAACTGAAGGATCAAGGATGTTACAAGTGACAAAAAAATCAAGAACTGCAGAATTGCTCTCTGAAATGGAAAAATACTTTCCAAGCAAACTCAAGAGGGAAGATAGACCAGATTAAAAGACAAATGAGTGAGCTAAAGGAAAGGACACAAGTAATAGGAAAGGAAGTATGGCCATACTAAAGGGGAAACTAAGGAAGCCTATAAGGAAGAGGAATTGTATTGGTCACAGAAATCAAGGCTACAATGACTCAGGGAGGGAGATAAAACACAAAATTCTTCCATGCAACTGTGAAAGGAAGGAGGAGGAGAAATAGAATGAATAAACTGCAAAGAGAAGATGGATCGTGGACTGAGTGAGAGGAGCTAAGTCTGAGATTGCAGGGTACTTTAGGAAACTCCTAACCAGCAATGGAGATGGGGACTTAACTGAGATACTTGAGGGCATATCAAACACTATCACAGTGGAAATGAATGAAAACCTCATAAAACCTGTTAGGAAGAGGAGATTAAATTGCTCTTTTCTCCATGAGTCCTGAAAGCCCCTGGGGCTGATGGTATGTCACCAATCTTTTTCCAAAAATTTGGAATCATTAAAAAGGATGTGGTAAAGGCAGTCCAAAATTTTTTTCACAGTGGTCATCTCTTAAAAAATGCAATCACACTGTGATCACTCTCATACCTAAAGTCTAAATCCCACATCTCTGAAACTCTATAAGCCCATAAGTCTTTGCAACACCATGTACAAAATCATTGCTAAGATTTTAGCAAATAGACTTAAAAGTGTTTGCACTGTTGCATTTGTAAAAATCAATCTGCATTCATCCTGGTAGGCAAATTTGGACAACATCATGCTTTCTCATGAATATTTGCACTACCTCAAAAACAAAAGGCAACGTAAGGATGGTTTCATGGCCGTGAAATGAACATGTCCAAAGCATACGACAGAGTAGAATGGAGCTTCTTGGATGCAATGATGGCAAAAATGGGATTCCACTACAAATGGAGAAACTGGATTCATGGAATGCTTAAGGACAGTAACCTACTCTTTCTCTATAAATGGGGAAGTCAAAGAATATGTTACCCCAGAAGAGGCATTAGACAAAGGGATCCCCTATCCTCTATCGTTTTCTCCTTTGTTCAGAGGGGTTCTCAAATCTCCTCAGACGGGCAGCAGAGAATAAGAGGATTTCAGGGATGAGAATTAGCAGGCAGGGACCAAGTATCACTCACTTGTTCTTTGCAGATGATTCCTTAATCTTCTACAAAGCAAACCAACAACAAGCAACAGAACTTATGAAGGGTGCTGCAAATGTATGCCACTGGATCAGGTCAATTGATAAATCTCGACAAGTCCTCCATTTTTTCAGCAAAAATGTGAGTCCAGGAATGAAGCAAGAGATCTGCCAAATCATGGGGAACATGCAACAGGTAAATCAAGGCAAGTACTTGGGATTGCCTATGGTGGTCACAAGAACAAAGGAACAATTTTTGCTTTCATACGAACTAACATACAGCAAGGCTCCTCAAGTGGAAAAACAGACTTCTAAGTGCAGTTCGAAAAGAGATAATGCTCAATTCGGTGTCCATGGCTATGCCCACATATACCATGTCGTGTTTCAAAGTACCTAAAAGATTGTGCAAAGATATCAGCTCCCGCATGTCTAACTACTGGTGGGGGGAAGTAAATGGCAAGAATAAGGTTCACTGGTGCTCTTGGAAGAAACTCACTCAAGACAAGGAAAAGGGAGGGTGGGATTCAAGGAGTTGGAAGATTTCAACACCGCATTGCTAGGCAAACAGGGGTGGAGGATACTTACACAACCAAACCTCCTAGTCAACCAGGTACTGAAAGCCAAATACTTCCCCAGGAGCTCCATATTCAAGTGTAAAGTTCCCAACGATGCATCTTGGATATGGAGGGGCCTGATGGAAGCAAGGAAATCTGTGGAACAAGGAATTAGAAGGAGAATAGGCAATGGGAGGAGCACACAAATCTGGGAAGACAAATGGATTCCAGATGCAACCAATGGGAGAGTGACAACTAAGAGACAATTGGATAGCAGTCCTCACAAAGTGGAAGACCTGATAACTCAGAAAAGATGGAACAGAAACTTGGTATTCCAGCACTTTAATAAGATGGATACAGAACGAATCCTGAGCATTCCAATAAGCTTATCAGGAAGAGATGATAGTTACTTCTAGATACATGGAGCTGATGGAAGGTACTCAGTCAGTTCTGGTTACAAGGTGCTAGTATCCAATAGAGAAAGGCCACAAAGAGAAATTCAGGAAGAGGTATCTACGAGCTGGGAGCAACAAACTCATAAGATGTGGAAAGTAATGTGGAAGCTCAAGATAAAACACAAGCTGAAGATATTCCTTTGGAAATGATTGAATAATGCACTGCCAGTGAGAGAGATCATCCATGGAAGAACCAAAGTAGATGACCCTATTTGTAAAAGGTGTGGGGAAGAAAGAGAGGCAGTAGAGCATATGCTACTGAACTGCAGAGAAGCCAAACAAATTTGGCAGATTGCACCAATCCAATGGGAAGGCCTGCAAGAGCATCATGGATGCTTTAGAAGATGGTGGACATCAGTCATCGAGGCGAGGCACAGAACATCTGGATTGCAACATCTGGCCGTAACTGTCAACATTCTGTGGCAGATATGGAAGGCCATAAATGACATGGAATTTTAGGGAGAAGCTTATCAGCCGTGGAGGACAATTAAGAAGGCACAAGAGGAATGGCTAGAATTTGAAGAAGCAGCAAACAAGGAAACTAGGATGAGCACAGGAGAAACACCACCTCACACCCACGAGGACCAGCAATTAGAGCCGGAAGGGGGAACAGTGAAGATGAGAGTTGTGGCTACAAGACAAACAGATAGACCTATCTTAGGAATTGGAATCACTTCAGCTTAGGGGAACCAAGAGCCAATGATAGGATGGGCACTAAGAGAAAGAAGCTCAGGGGTGCAGCTAGTGGACGAAGCAGTAGCCCTAAAGTTGGCAATGTGCAAAGCAACCACCTTGCATCAAAGGAAAGTACAATTCCAAGTACTGAACAAGCAACTTATCAATCACATACGAACTCAGAAGGCAAGTGATATTAGACTAGCTACGCTGGTGGAGGATATTGTACAATTGAAAGAATTGTTTCATATGTGCTCCTTTTATCTAGTTAATAGTGACACAAATCATCTAAGTTCTAGGATTAGCATATATGCCTTAGGCATCACAATCGATGAGGAACTCTTGTTTCCTCAGTGTTAAGCACACTGATTGTAAAGTTATCTCGAGCCTTTGCTTGCACTTGTATATGTTTTGAAAGTAATATAATCAAATATCGTTTCGGAAAAAAAATGACCCATCTCTATAATCAGATTTCTTTGAACAATCAAGAAAACTGCCTTACAAGCTACAAATAAAAATCTATCGTTACTCTTTTGTATATAAAATTTCTTTTTCTGGTTTTGTACATATATGTGCTGTAGAGTGTGGAACCCCCTCCCCGGGAAAAAAAAGTTTAATTTATTTTCAATTAGAACCCTTCAATTTAATTGATACTTATTTTACTATTTTAATTCAAAACAACTACCTAAACTGAATGTTGACATTTTTTTTTTTGCCCTCCTACCCTTCGCCCGCACCTTTCTCATCCCAACTATTAGACACATGATTTAGACCTTGAATCTGATAACCAAAAAACTCTAACCCCTTGTTTATTATGTAGGAATGGTCTAGAAAGGAAAGGCTTTCCAATTTATCTATCATATTTCAGAGTTTGGTATAGTTCATTTAAGTAAAAAATCCTTTATCCTTTGAATGCAGATTCCAACTTTTTATTGGAATCTCATTCATCAAACAAAAAAAAAATTAGAGAAAGGTATTTCCACCTTCATTGTAGAGCACCTAAATTGTAGGATGTCAAAGTCATCTTATAAATCCTTGTATTGCATCACATCACAATATCTTAGGTTATTTGTAAACTCAATTAATACTTGAACGTAATTTTTCATAATAACTAATTTTTGCTTTTATTTAAAATAATTTTTTTATTTTACACTAGGAAACAAATGTTTTAAGATACTTTATTATTTGTCTTTCGAACAATTGTGCAAGAAATTTTTGAATCTCATATCAAAAATTGAAAATAGATTAAAAATAAATTATAATTGTTTGACTTCATGTAATTTATATTTTGCATTACTAATTATATTGCTAGTAAATGTAAAACAATATTAGAATGAATCAAATATTACAACTGAAGAACTTTGATGTCAATTCTCATTTATTTTTAAAGTAAAAATACTAAAATTTCACATAAATAGATTATTGTAGAATAAACAAAACAAAAACTAATAAGACATATTATGTCCTATAACCTAATTCAGGACAATAAAGTCAATTTTAGATGAGTTAGTTTTATACACACTGATAATCTATACATTATTACGGTTGGGTACTTAACAACAATACAAATTTCATTTCAATTTAAAATTCAGATTTTAAATACTGACAGTGTATATATTATTAGTGTATATAAGATTAATCCAATTTATATTTAGCATACTATATTCTGATATCTAAATATTGATTATACCAAATATTGAAAATTGAAATAATATTTCATTTTGACTTGTCTACCAAATCTTGAAATAATAATTTTTTTTTAGCCATTCTAGGTGGAAAGGTATTTTGCGTGGAAAAATCTTTCCATTCTGGGCATTCCAACGTACCAAACAAGAGGTGAGAGCCTTTTTCTGTAGAAGTTATTGTGAAGTGTGAATAAATTTTCTACCATAAAGCATCCTTAATGGAACATAAAAGGATACATTAATTAATGAACTTTAGGCTTGACCATTTTTCTGTGATCTCATAAGTTGAAATTTGTCCAATTCAAACTAATTGATGTAAACCCGAGAACATTTGGTGAAAACTAATATAAACTTCTATATAATCGCAAAATTCGAGCAGTTACCCGTCCTTAATACCAAATAATTACTATTTCCCTATCAGTTTTGGGTGTGGAAACAAATTAATATTTACTCAAACCGAGGTAACAGTATCCAATTATTCCATGGATGACAAAAGATTATCACCAAGTACACCCGCCAACCGATCAATGGAGCTTCTGAGTTTCACCCCAAACTGGATCATTTTCTTCTTCTTTGCGACCATTCTTGTGACTTTAATCAAGGAATGGAAAAGATCCCAAACATCCAAAACTATCCAGAAATTGCCTCCAGGTCCATGGAGGCCACCATTTATTGGATGTATGCATCATTTGATTGGCTAACTTCCACATCGTACACTAAAAAACTTGGCTCAAAATCATGGACCTCTAATGCATTTGCAAGTTTCAGCTGTTGTTGTCTTATCACCACATTTGGTGAATGAGATCATGACAACACACGATCTTTCTTTTGCTAGCAGGCCTGAACTTCTTACATTCAAGATCATCTGTTCTGATACTAAAGATATCATATTCTTCCCCTATAATGATTAGTAGAGACAAATGCGAAAAATCTGCGTCATGGAACTTCTTAGCGATAAAAGTGTTATGTCCTTCCACAATATTAGGCAGGATGAGGTTTTGCATCTGGTTGAAGTGACAAGGCAATTGGTAGGTAAGAGTGTTAAATAACTGAACAACTTTTCTCACATACAAGTTCGATGGTTTGTAGAGCTGCATTTGGTCAAGTTTCCAAAGAAGATCGATACAAATTTGTACGATTAATGAAGCAAGTGTTAGCTTTAGGAGGAGGTTTTCATATGGCTGATCTATTTCTTTCTTACAGAATTTTTCATGTCCTGACTGGACTGAAGCCTGAATTGCTGAAGATCCACCACAAAATGGACATTATATTTGAAAACTTAATCAAGGAACACATCAATAATCACACTAGGAACAAGAAGTTCATTGCCGATCCTAATCAGAAAGATTTTATTGATGTTCTACTGCAAATTAGAGATAGTGGGGACCTTCAATTTCCAATCTCCAATGACGATATCAAAGTTATCATCTTTGTAGTTGATCCATAGGTGTGAGATGAAATTCTTACATTAAAATTGGAAATAAGTGAGGTAAACGTGATATTGAAAACTGTAATGGAATCAATTGAAATTATTAGAAACCTCATCTATGAAAGCATCCCCTATAATAAAGGTTGTGATTATAGAGGCCTAAATCCCAAATATACCTAGACAAAAATTCCCAATTATTTTTAAGAACATGATGTTTCGTTAGAATATATTTATATATAAGTGGATAATTGTAATGAAATTGAAATCTGACACTTCAAGGATAACACAAGCCCTTTCTTCCTTAGCCAAAAACCCTTCCCGTTCACTCATTCAAGATGGGCCCTCAAGCATAGAAGCCAATTCTAAAGCAAATGACCTTTTTAAAGCCCATTGGACAGCCCAAAATCTCAAACTCTTGAAAACTAAATCAGCCCAACACCACTAACCACTCTCAGATCCATTAAATCAAACCCATTACCCCTCAAGCAAAACAAAATTGTGCAATCCATCTTACTATCATGTCTCTCAAACAACAGCAGCCTATTCAACACTCTAACCAAACACGCACCCATTCTTCATCGGAAAACTTAAACCCTAACCTTGTCTTTCTTTCCATCCCTGTACTATTGAGCCCAAGCTCAATCTATAAACCCAACACACCATCCAAATAGTTATCCATTCCTACGACATCATGGAGGATGTGTTTCTAGTTGATACTACCTTAACATGGCAGAAGATGTTTTCAAGCATTCAGGACATGTGATCAATTGCTACTGACATAAAACAGAAAGGAAACAAATTTTCTCGCACAGCCTCAACATCTTCAAAATTGAGTGTTGATCCCGTTACCACCATGTCAAGGCACAAGATCAAAAAAGAGGACTTGGGTACTTCTTCTTTAGAGGATGCTGCAATTAATGGTCCTAGTCTCAAGAAATTGAAAACAACTAATTCATTAGCTTCTTCTTAATCAGATTGAATAGCAGTAGAGACTGCATCTGAGTCCCATCGAGAGCCATGAATTGCTTGAGTTGGAACTACCGAGGGCTAAATAACCCTCCTTAGACAGTTCGGGAACTTCAGAATGCCATCTGGAGGGATAAAGTTTTGATTGTTTTTCTATTAGAAACAAAGTGTTCAAAGGAAGTTGTGAATAAGTTGAAAAATGATATTGGATGGTTTGGTTTGGGAGTAGACTCACAAGGAAACTCAGGTTGGTTAACATTTTTGTAAAGAAAGGATTTGGATATTGAACTCATGTGATTCTCTGAAAGCTTTATTAATGTTAAGGTGCATATGGCTGACTCTCCTTGGCATTTGACTGGTTTCTATGGTCATCCAGAGTTTTCTAAAAGGAAGCATTCTTGGGATATTTTGTCCAAACTCAACACATTATCATGTCTTCCATGGGAATGCAACAGTGATTTTGATGAGATACTTAACTTGAATTTTCAAAGTGTTGTTTTGAGACCGAATTTGCAAATCATGAATTTTAGAAGGGCACTATTAGACTGTAATTTGTTTGATTTAGGTTGTGAAGGCTTTCATTTTACTTGGTGTCGAAATCGACCTTCTCCTAATACGACTAAAGCACATTTAGACTGTGCTTGTGTATCTCATGATTTTCTTGATTTATTTGCTAGATCCAAGATATATCACATACACGCTCTTTTTTTAGATCATATTCCTATTGTTTTAAGACTATCCTATTCATATGAGTTATCAAGAGATTGCAGGAATGCCAAAAAAGATAAGCCATTTATGTTTGAAGCAATGTGGATTAAATCAGAGGACTGTGAGCATAAAATTCAGGAATCTTGGGATTGCGGCTTAGCAAATAATGCTTCTGAAATCTTGATTTTGAAAACAAACAATTGTAGGTTGGGTCTTTCCAATGGAGCAAATAGTTTTTGTGTAACCGCACTAAGGCTGAAAAAAACTACGGCAAAGGATTTCCAAACTCCAACAAGGTGTTTCGATAGACTCTGTAAAGGTTGAAATTAGTTCTTTAACTAATTAGTTAGAGGACCTTCTTGACCAGCAAGATATCATGTAGAAACAAAGGAGTAAAGCACAATGGTACTCGAAGGGTGATCAAAATACCACTTACTTTCATGCCTTGGCTTCTAAAAGATGAAAACATAATCAAATTGCTGGCCTTTATGACAAAAATGGATCTTGGTGTCAATCTAAAGAGGATTTAGAAGCTATCATCCTCGAACTTTTTGGCACAATTTTTCTACGTCGATGCTTTCTTTTAAGGCAATTAATGCAGTATCCAACGAGTGTAGGGATGTGTCTCCAATGAAATGAATGATTCTCTTCTGTGTATTTACAATTCCATTGAGGTAACGAAAGCTTTAGATCAAATGTATCCTTTTAAAACTCATGGACCCGATAGCATGTCACCAATCTTCTATCAAAAATATTGGTACAATGTTGGTTTGGATGTCACTCGTTAGGTTCTTAAATTCTTGAATAAAGATATTTCACCTACGAATCTTAACCATACTTATGTGGTTCTTAATCCTAAGTTTCAAAATCCATCTAATAACACTTAGTTTCATCCTGTTAGTCTATGCAATATAGTTTATAAGTTAGCCTCTAAGGTATTAGCTAATAGAATTAGGAGTATTCTTTCTAAAGTCATCTCACCATGTCAATCTGCTTTCATGCTTGGGTGTCTTATCACTTATAATATTTTAATTGCTTGTTAAATTAACCATTCCCATAAGTTGAAATTTTCTATACAGGAGGGATCCATGTCCATTAAGTTGGACATGAGCAAACCTTTTGATAGGATTGAGTGGACTTTCTCACACATATTGTGTTAGCATTAGGTATTCATTCCATTTTTATGGATATTGTTTCTATTGTTTCTTATTCTTTTAATGAATGGTCTCAATTTGGCAATCTCCAATCCCATCGAGGTATTAGACAAGGTTATCCTATATCACCCTACTTGTTATTGATCTATGCTGAGGGCTTTTCTTATTTATTGCAGAAAGCTGAACATTGTGAAAGTATATCTAGCTTTCATATAGGCTCAAGTGGACCGAAGCCGTCTCAATTATTATTCGCGGAGAACACTTTATTGTTTGGAAAAGCAATCCTTAATCTTTAAAAAGCAGCTTTAGGTTAAGAGGTTAACTTTAACAAATCAACAGTGGTCTTCAGCAAAAATTAACACGGATCGTGTAGTTCGACAAAGCATCACACAGCTTCTTAACACTAAAGAAGTTCCTACTCATGATAAATATCTTGGCCTTCCTACCATCGTTGGTTGCTCTAAGTTTGAAGTCTTTTCATCAATAAGAGAGAGAGAGAGTTTGGCAGATGATACAAGGATGGAATGAACTACGTCTCTCAAAGGCAAATAAAGAAATCATGATCAAGGTTGTGGTCCAAGCTATTCCAACATATCTTGTTCTAAGCCTTACTTTCAGTCATCCAATCTATGATGAGTAACTTTTGGTGTGCTGGTACGAAGTAGAGATCAATTCATTGGATAAGTTGGGATAGGATGTGTTCATCCAAAAATGAAGGTGGCATGGGCTTTAGGCAACTTAAGGCTTTTAAACTAGCTTTACTAGCTAAGTAGGCGTGGCACATTGCAACTCAGCAATCTACTCTTCTACATCAGGTACTTAAAGCTAAATATTTTCCTAATTTTGACTTTTTTTCATGTCGAGCCTAGTTCCATGCCTTCTTTTACTTGGAGAGAAATGTGAGAGGTTCGGAAATATCTAGTCGCTAGTAGCAAATGGCAATTTGGAAATGAGAATCAAATCAAAATTTGGAAAGATAGTTGGTCCATGTCCTTCCAAGTTCAAAATAATATCTCGTTCTCATGTGATAGCGGAAGACTCCACTCTAGATTGGTTAATTGTGGAAGAGATGGAAATATGAATTGCTTCAAGAGCTTTTCCAGCAAGATGTGGTTGAGGTGATTATGAGCATTCTGTTTGGTGACAGACGAAATCAAGATAAGCTTATTTGGCACTATTCTAGAAATGATACCTTCACAATGAAAAATGTCTATTATCTCATCAAAAGACAATCTAATAATTGGCAAGATGTCACTTCAGGGAGTAATGGTTTTGTAGATGATATTTGGCCCCACTTGTGGAAACTCAACATACTAAGTAAAGTTAAGATATTCTAGTGGTGAATTTGCAAAGGTATTCTACCTATGACTTTCAAGTTAAATAGTTGTGGAGACTATCTTGATCCTTCTTGCTCTTTATATAAGGCCCCTATGGAAGATGTAAATCATCTTTTCTTGTGCTATCCATGACATTTCAGACTTCCAAGTACCATCTTGGTTGCTTGGCCTTCTTCGTCATTTGCAAAAATGAGACATGGAATTGGTAAGCATAGTTCTTTGGAATCTGTAGCTTAATCAAAATGGAGCACTGTTTGGTGGCTCCTATTGTGATCCACTCAGTTTGGTCTCTCTATCTCTCAGTTTCTTACAAAAATATTAAGAAGCAAACACATCTGCAAACAGTAACATGCGTTCTTCTGATGCCAACTTCATTGGGTAAAACCCCCTGCAAGTTTTCTAAAGGATAATTTTGATGGTGCAATATTCTACGAAAACAGCTGCTCTAGAGTTGGAGTTGTCGTAAGGGATGAATGGGGTAATTTTGTTGCTAGCATTTCTCACAAAAGAGTAATTGAAGCCTATGATGCAAGATCAGCAATCACTTATTGCTTCAATTGCAAGTTCCTAAGATTATTTTAGAGGAAGACTCTTTAAAGATCATCAGCATGCCTAAAAATCTAGAAACTAACGATTTAGCCTATGGAGGTGTGCTAGATGATATTTTTGATAGTTCATAGAATTTTGTCATTTGGGAAGCTAATTGGGTTCCTAGAAATCTAAATGTGGCTGTTCATTTATCAATTAGAAATGCTAGTTCTATTTCAGACATTTGTACTTAGAGATTTTCTTCAGCATCTTTTCTTTCTACCGCAATTGTCGCAGATCTATCTTTAGCTTAATAAAACTTTTCAGCTTTTTATATTTTCAAGAACAGTGTAGATAATTCGTCATTTACAGCTCATAACTTCTTGTCAATTTCTAAACACATGCATAAATGCACCGATCCATCAAGTAAGATCTTATCTTCAGTCAGCTCACTAATACGACCAAAAATGTCATGATTTCATGAATGATGAAACTCAACCCACTTAAGTTGACACAGCGCAGTATATCAAAGTGGTATCGGCTACATTCTATGTATGCATGGGTGAAATACACGCACAACTTCGTTGGAACAATACATCCTAACGTCATTAGCCTTGTTCTAGTTTAATTTAGATTTTATAAAATTTGGTTATGGAAAGTGAGTATAGAGAATAATCAAAATCAGCAAAAACTACACCTTGATAGATGATGAATTTTAACTCTTTTGGCTATTAAAAAATCTATAATCTATAATCTATAAAAAGCAAACGAAAACATAAAAAAAATGAAAATTTCAAAATCTTCATAATCTTTAATTAGCTAAAATAATCAACCAAGAACATACTTTTATGAGAATAAAGACATGAATTCACACAAAAAAAAACTGATGTGAAATTATAATAACAACTAGGAATCAGGTAAAGATAATTGTTTGATTCACATTGGAGAATTTGAATTGGAATGAGAATCTTCAATCCCACTATCTGTAAGGATGAAACTTGCTCTTTAAGTCTCTATTTTTACAAGCTTCATTTTATAGCTAAAACTTGCATTTGAACAATTTAATATATAAAAATTGTTGCAATTGTAGGATTTGAAGATTAATGATCATTTCGGACTATGGAAGATTCATGCAATAATATTAGATGCGATTTGAGGATGATTTGGAGATGAGTAGTCAACAAATGCAGTTTTTTCGGTGCAATGCGTGACCGAAAAACATAGGGGCCTCTATTTTACCATATTGTTTTAGCTGAAGTAGAAAAAGACAACCAAAATGTAGGGGAAGCAATATGTGGGCTCAATGCGCAACCTTCATCCACGTATCGTGGGTGCGTATTCTAAAAACAGCTGTGCAAATTGCATAGCTACTTGCTTAGCTTTCACATAGCTTTTTTATCTCATTTACAGATCAATTTTTGTTGGTTTCTTTAGAAGTAACATTAAAAACTTGAAAAAGCATCTTTTGGTGATTTTAAGATACAAGTTGCACAACTTTAATATGATTGATTGGATTTGATTCATTTTAAATAGAGGTTTTGGAGAACATTTCTTATAACTTTGGAGTCTAGAGAAACTATACATAAATGTAGTTTTTTACTAAATTTCCTTAATTCATTAGTTAGGGTAGATTAATATAATTTGTTTCATCCAAATCTTGTATATAACTAAACATAAATGAAGTTAGAATGAAGATGAAGAGTTTGGAACTCATGTGACGAGCATAATATTTCTCCTATCATTTTATTTCTTATATTGATTTTAATGTTTGGTTATAATACAAATTTAGATATTGTTTCGTGTCTTTCATGTTATGCTAACTTTTATTGTTAGGGTGGTTGTTTATATTTAATTTTTGGTGAAAACTATCACTTATTAAATCCAAAATCTATATGGCGATTATTAAGAAATAAATTAACGATAAAATTGCGAAAACGTATCTGGATTCATATCGACAAACTGATATTTGAATCTCCAAAAATATTGAAAATACCTTGAGAGAGCCCTTTAGTTTCTCTCTGGTATCTTTCCTGACGATGAGATATCAAGGACGAATTATTTTGTGATACTAGAAAATACGACAAATAGAATTACCTGTGATTTGGGGACCGTAACCCTATTTATAGATAACAATCCTGTTACCCTTTGGATCTCTATTTCATCCATTATAGAAATAGGAAATACCCTTAAGTCTCTACACACTAAAGACCCACACCCTATTTGATACATTAAACTCAAACCATATTTGATCATTTTAATTGGATTTAACCTTATTTGACAGTTTGCAACCATAATTATTCACATATAAGTCCAACGTTGGATTAAATCCAACAATCTCCCACTTGGACTATATGTGTAATCTTATAATTATATTTCGCAATTAACCGTATGAGTTCAACTTTACTGTCATTACTAAAATGTATTTGTAACCAATTCGGTCCATCAATACAACATAGGATCAAAACGGCTTTGTTACAATTTCGTAACTCGACCCATCAATGGTCACATATATTGATATAATTGAATGACATGAATCATGATGTGGATGTGTAGTATGAAAATTTCATGTAATGTGATCAAAACATGCCTATTTCCAACTGGTCCACCTTAAATTTTTGAGATCAAACCATACCAAAGTCAGAGTGTAAAATAAATCAAACTTTATTTATGCATAAAATATCTTAAATCATTAATAACCGAAAAGTATCATAAGAGCATTTAAAATAACAAACTCCCACTAAAACTGTACATCATTTAATAACATGACACCCATACGAGCAGTATGCTCATGAAACATTTTGGGTGGCAATCCCTTAGTAAGCGGATCCGCAACCATGGAGTTTGTCCCGATATGCTCTATCGATAACTGTCCACTTTGTACTCTTTCTTTAACAGTCAGGAACTTGATATCTATATGTTTAGATTTCGTCGAACTCCTGTTATTATTGGAATATAGGACTGCTGACTTATTGTCACAAAATAATTTGAGTGGTCTTTCAATACTATCCACTACACGTAATCTGTGACAAATTTTGCAGCCAAATTCCTTGATTGGATGCTCATAACAAGTTATAAACTCTAGCATAGTAGAAGATGCTATGAACTGTTTAACTCTTCCAGGATATGACACCTCCAACCAACAAGTAGATATAGCTGACATTGACTTTATAGTATCTTGGCATCCAACATAATCGAATCAGTATACCCAATATCTCTAACTCATCTGACTTCCGATACGTGAGCATGTAATCTTTTGTTTTCTGTAAATACCGTAAGACCCGTTTGATTGCTTTCCAATGATCTAATCCAGAATTGCTTAAATATCTACCCAACATTCCAATAATGTACGCAATATCCGACGCGTACATATTGATCATACATTAGACTCTACTGCTGACGCATAAGGAATCTTTTGCATCTCTTTTTCTCAAAAATTTTAGGACACTGTCAAGACTAAATTTGTCTCCTTTAATCACAGGGGTGTCACCTGATTTATAATTTTGCATGCCATATCTTTTAAACCTTTTCGATATAACTTTTTGTGATAGTTTAAAATACCCAAAAATGATCGGTGTATTTGTATGCCTAATACAAAAGATGCATCACCAAATCTTTCATTCAAAATTTTTAGTTAGAAATTTCTTGATTTCATGCAATAGACCATATCGTTGTTGGCAAGCAAAATTATCAACGTACAATACCAGAAAAATATACTTCCACAGAACTTATGGTATATGCAATCATCTACTAAATTCATCTCAAAACCAAATGAGATGATCACTTGATGAAATTTGAAATACCATTGTCGAGACGCTTGTTTGAACCATAGATGATTTTTTAAATTTGCAAATCATATTTTTTGGATCTCCTGATACAAAATTTTCTGGTTGCACCATATAAATCGTCTCATCAATGTTACCATTGAGAAACGCTGTCTTTACATCCATCTGATGTAACTCAAGATCGAAATGCGCACTAATGTCATGATAATTCTAAAAAGTTTTTTGAAGAGATTGGAGAGAAGGTTTTTTATAGTCGATACCTTCCTTTTGTGTGAATTTCTTGACGACAAAAAGAGTTTTGTATCTTTTCACATTTGCCTTTCGAATTTCTTTTGATTTTAAATATTCATTTACAACTAATGGATTTCGCTCCTTCTGGTAATGGAATAAGATCCAAATATCATTGTCTTTCATGGATTTAATTTTCTCATTCATGGTATCAATCAATTTTTGAGAATTTGAACTTTCATACTTGACGGAAGTTGATTGGATCATCTTCATCAATCCAGTGTCATCCCCATGTTTTTGGAAAAAAATAATATAATCAACTGGTATTGAACTTCTTTTTTCTCTAATAGATCTTCTTAATGGCACTAATTTTTGGAGAGAAAGTTTGCTCTTCTATATCAGTTTGTTTTTCGACATTGTCTTGATTTGTCATATCATAATCAAGTTCAAGAATAGGATCCTGAACAAGATCAATGACATCTGTGAAAATATTAATATATTTTTCTTTAAAACAATGTCCCTTACTATATTTTCTTTTCCAAACTTGATATTCTCAAAGAACCGGACATTTCTTGTCTCAAAAATTGATTTAGTCGTGGGATCATAAAACTTGTAACCCCTATATCTTTCAAAATATCCAATTAAATAACAACAAACTGTTTTTTAATCCAGTTTCTTTTCATTTGGCCTGTAAGGCCTTACCTCAACTGGACACCCCCAAAATTGCAGATGCTTTAAACTGGACTTTTTTCCTATTCAAATCTCATAAGGATTTTGATAGTTGTTTTAATTGGAATTCTGTTAAAGATATAGGTGCAATCTTAAGTGTTTCTCCTTAGAGTGAATCTGGTAAGATAGAATGACATATTATACTCCTTACCATATTTTTAAACGTTTTATTTCGTCTTTCAACTACACTATTCATAGTGGGAGATCGACATAGTGTACTATGGGACGATATCACATTCTTCTAGGTATATAGCAAATGGTACTGAACATTATTCACCATCATATCTACCATAGTATTCATTACCACACGATCAGATCTGATACTTTTAATTCTTTTGTTAAGTTGATTCTCAAATTTAAGCTTAAAATTTTTCAACACGTCCAATGACTGTGACTTTTCTGAAATGAGATATATGTAACCATATTTTGAAAAATCGTCTATGAACATTATAAAATATTGTTAACCATTCCAAACAGATGTAGAAAATGATCCACAAATATCCGTATGTATAAGTTTTAAGACGTCTAAAGACCTATTAATTTTAAATTTCTTTTTATTAGTTTGTTTCTTTTTATACAGTTAATACAATCATTAAAATCTGTAAAATTCAAGAGATCGAGAATTTCATTTGACACAAGTGTTTCCATTCTCCGTTTGGAGAATTGTCCCAATTTCTTGTGTCATAATGCAACTGAATTCTCATCGGTTAATTTTCTCTTTACTCCTCTAGTATTCAAATGCAGAGATTCATTAAATGAGACAATTGTATCAATTAAATATGGGTTAATAACAAAAAAATCCTTTGTGGTATGTTTAATACACAGAAAAGTCTCTCATGATTTCAAAACATACAAAATGATATCTCATGTTTTGAACTAAATTGTACACTAACGAAATTCGTTAAACTTAATGAAAAACTTAACGAAATTCGATAAATTTAACTGAATCCGGTAAGTTTAACGGCCAAAACAATTATTTTCTTAAATTTAACGAATTCTATTAGTTTACAATTTAGTTTAAAATATAAGACTATGGGAAATTTTTTTGTGTATTAGGTATACTACAGGGGGTCTTTTTATTTTTAATCCATTAAATATAGATTATCGTAGTGCATTAAAGAATTAGAACCAACTAATTTTGAATCATGAAACATGATAAGTGCATAGTTTACATGTTTTAAATATGTTTTGTTAGTTAGTTTTGGTGTGTTTTATTTAGTTTTATAACTAATTAACTAAGTTTCAAATGAAAATATGCATTTTATGGTTTAAGTGGTAAAAATTGGGTGATTGATAATTGATTTGAGAAGATAATTGGGTGATTGATAATGGTTTAAAATGATAAAAAGAAATATGAAGTGTAAAAGAGGAAATGCAAGTAAAAACAAAGAAGCAAGTTTCACAATTTTGACATATTGTGGTATTTTAGCTATATCTTGAGTTACAAGTATTGGATTGAGATGATTCTTAAATCATTTTGAAACTAAAAGATAAATCTACATTTAGTATGAAGATATACGAAATCCAGAATCAGTCGTTTTCATTGTCAAAAAGATGAAATACAGAAATGCATGTTCATGGTTGAAAACTGAAACAAGGTTCTGACTAGTCAACGGTATTTTGGTCATTTCTTGATCCATAGAGCTCCAAATTTGGATGTTTCTTGATTCATTGGAAAGCTAACTCAAAAAATTACAACTTTCATGTTTTATACAAGAGTTAGTTCAGCCTTTAACAGAGAGAAAATATCAGTTGAAATTGGACAAAAAATAGAGCAAGTAAATCCGAATTCGAATCGGTACTAAACCTAACCTCGGATAAACTTCTGTAATCAGAGACTACATCCGAGGGAAGGATCTGAGCTCGGATCCCTATGTTACAGCCTCAGATCCTAATGTGCAATGAACATAAAAACGAAGAAAAATGAGATCCGTGGGGTATTTTGAGCGATCCGACTTCGGTTCTTGCCCTCAGATCCCTAATTTCGGCTCTGCAACTTATGTTCTATTCACACAAGTTTTTTGACCAATTTATCTAAGAAATCCGGTTGGAACTGAGCAAGCAAGTATAGAGAATTCAAAAAGTATTTTTTGGTGATTCCAAAGAGCAATTTACGACAACTTTAACAACTCAGCTTGAGCTTGAATTCTTCTATAAATAGAGGTCTTGAGAACATTGTAAGAATCGAAAACAACCTAAGAGAGGGTGAATTAGGTTATTTAAAAAACAAATCAAGTTATGGGCACCTTTTATTCAATATAAAATTTACCCTATTTTCTAAGTGATTACACAATAAATCAATCAATGAATGAACAAAATCACTTGAGAGAAGTAGAAGATATAAGCAATTTAGATTCACAAGATAGTAAATAGAAAGGGAAGAATAGCAAACCAATTGACTACCAAACTCCTCATGAGGTTGAAGATCAATTCAAACAAACTTTTTCAAATTGATGAAATACAACCAATCTTGTGTACAAAGAAAGGCTCACTTTCTCCTTACCCCAAACTCCACTCGGTCAAGATAGGAAATTTTACTATCCCTCAGAATAACGCTCACAGAATTACACTATTGAAATATTCACTCACAAATGAAAAGTTTACAATGAATTTCACACCACCAAGACTACAAATCTTTCTTGGAGAGTGTTTTCTCACTAAAACTATTCTATATCTTTTGTATCTTCAATGTGTAAAAGTTATTTGAAATTTCTGACCATACTCTATTTATATGAGACCAAGAAAGTGTTTATTAATGGTTCCAATGGATAGAAGGCAGGTAAGAGTCAACTAGCCATTGGGAGTATTGGACGTCCGGTACAGCTGATACTTGCGTCTGATAGCAGACAGTGAGTTTGAAAAATCATCTTAAATCTTTCGGACGTCCGATATGTCTAATGCTTGCATCTAAAAGCAGATACTGAGTTAGAAAAAATTTTTAATTGTTTCGAAAGTCCAATGATGGAGTTTTTCGTGCGTCCGAAATACTGCATTATTTATCGAACGTCCGATATTGTCTTCGCGAGCGTTGACAGTTTTCAACTTCCTTTATCTTCTTAATAGCATGAAGATGCTTCAAGATTGAAAGGATTTCTCATAGGAAAGATATTAGTATTATCCAATTATTTTATAAACATCGAAAGACAGGAATCAAGGTCAACATTCTTCACCTTTTTTATGATGACAAAACAATGGATGAAAGGAAAGAAAATGAGTTGAAACTCCCTAAATCATAGTATCCGAAAACATTAAAAACTAACTCATAGAATCTCCCCCTTATTCATATCAGGGAAACTCCCCCTACATATAGCATCCATTCTCCCCCTTTTTGTCATCACAAAGTTAGAAAGTATCATCAGCTCAAATCCATTAACAAAAATCATTAAGAACTCCAAAATCCAGCAAGCATCATCAGCCAAAAAAAAAAGAAAAATAAGCACAAGATCCATCAATGTCAACCAAAAGATCCATCATTTAATTATCAGTCATATCAAAAACATCAAAGAGATCCTTTAGTACAATGCATTATAAACATGAAAAAAAAAATTACAGAAGATCATGAAAAATACATCCTAATATGAAGTGCAAATGACTCTAGAGTGTCTAGAGTGTAATCACAAAATTTCAAAAAGTCACAACATTTAAATTCCGAATCAATGTCACTTCTAATTTTAACAATATTTAAACCAAACAGATTTTAAACTTTTGCAAATAAGGAAGCGAAATTTTTGAAAATATTATCCTTGTGAGCAAGAAATATCACCCAAGTGTATCTAGAATAATCATTAACAATGACTAAGCAATATGTCTTACCACCCAATCTAATAATTTGTGTAGGATCAAACAAATCAGATGTAATAGCTCCAATGGTCTTGAGGTAGAAACACGTCATCTCCAAATGTCACTAGACTTTGGTTTGAATTTGATGAATTGTGATAGATCATCGGTCATATGTTTTGAACACTTAATGTCTATGAACCACTATGATTCCTTAATGATGTTCACCAGATTCACCTACTCAAGAGTTCAAAAACTAATATTTGGTATCATTTAATTTTTGGGTCATTGAGAGTTAGTATCATGTTAACTATCCACATGCATTTCATGTCTCTTCTCATGTTTTTTCTCACATGGCAATTGCTTTTCATGTAATCGTTTTTACAACAAAAATTACACATAACCAATGAGTTATTTGCATAAACAAATTTAATAAATTTTACTTGTCTTCTCTTATAAACAGTAAAATCATTTGCACCAAAATTTATCATCTTCTCATAAGTGCTAAGATGAGACTTTGTTCCATTTTCTTGAAAACAGTTTTATTTCTTATATTGGAGAAACTCATTTACATTATCCATTTTTTTTAAATCACCTTGTTCCTCTTTGAACATTTCACAAAATCTTGTTTTTCTACCAAATTTATTTTGTAAATCAATCTCATTCTTTTTCAATAAATCATTTTTAGTTTTTATCTTCTTGTTTTCTTGAAAAAATGTGTATTATCCTGAAAAAGAAAACTAATTTTGTGTTTTAATTCCTTGTTTCTAGTATAAGATCTTTCAAATTATCATGCAATTTTTTAATGAAAGATTCAAGATCATCATCACTTTCATCATTTTCAAATTGAGAGTTATAAGTTGTTACTCATTATCTCCAATGGTCATAAAAATCAATTGAACAGATTCTTCTTCCTCTTCAATTTCACCATCGGAGTTGCACTCAATCCATGTGAATTGAAAGTTGTTGAATCTTGATTTTCTTCTTTCTTTCTTCTTCTTCATTGGACACTCATTCATGTAGTGTCCAAATTGGTCGCATTCAAAACATTTGTCAGTTTATTTTTTATTGGTCTCTTGCTTTCCTTTGTTTCTTGCATTGTTGAATTGATTTGGAAACGAATTGCTAGATCTTGCTTTTCTAAATCTTCTTTTGTTGAGAATTCTCTTGAAACTTTTTATGATGAGAGTAAGATCATTGTCATCAACTTTCACATCTTTTCCATCCAAGAAAGTTGAGTCATCTTCATCTTGAAATACTTTTAAAGCAATGCTCCTTCTTATCTTTATATTGTTTTCTCTTGTACTTTAGTTTTAAATTTCAACCATAAGAGGTTAGAAAATTAATAAGAGATTCAATAAGTATAAAATTCAAATCTTTAACCTCTTCAAAGTAGTCACCTACTTTCCTAATTCTTGGATAAAGTATTCAAAATTTTTCTATTTTTCTCTCTTAATTAGTATTTCTTTTCTAGAATTTCTAAATCCTTAATGAGATTATTAAATTTACAATACATTTTGTCAATATTTTAATGAGATTCTGTCTTAAATGATTCATATTTGTAACTAAAATAGATTTTTTTTTATTCTCTTACATTCTCACTCCCTTCATGAATTTCTCTCAGTTTATCCTAAATTTCGTTGGTTGACTTGCAATTTTTTATCCTAATTGATTCATTTGAATCTAAAGTATTATAAAAACATTCATAACTTTGACATTCAAAGTAAGGTGAGCTTTATCATCACCAGTCAATTCATTTCTGATTTTTTGTCTTGGTCTATAAGTAACTTCATCAATTGTAGAGGTATCATATGGATCTTCATTAATAATAAACCACAAATCACTATCAACAGATTGCAAAAGATAATCATCATTTCCTTCTAACTTACATAATTTGACCCATTAAACATTGGTAGTCTAGTGACAAATTATCCTTCAAAAAACATGACATTGTTGGTTGTCATATTTACTTCTAAACCGCTTAAATTTAATCTCTAGGAAACCAATTCTGATACCAATTGTAAAGATCGAAGACAACCTAAGATGGAAGTGAATTAGATTATTTAAAAAGCAAATCAAGTTATGGACACTTTTTACTCAATATGAAATTTACTCTCTTTTTAGGTGATCACATAATGAATGAACAAAATCACTTGAGAGAAGTAGAAGATATAAGCAATTTAGCTTCACAAGATAGTAAATATAAAGGGAAGAATAGCAAACCAATTGATTACCAACTCCTCTGAGTTTGAAGATCAATTCAAATAAATTTCCTTCAAATTGATGAAATACAACCAATCTTGTGGTACAATGGGAAAGCTCACTTCCTCCTTACCCAAAATTCCACTCGATCAAGTTAAAAATTTACTATCGCTCAAGACAACCCTCAAGATTACACTATTGAAGTATTCACTCACCCAAATGAAAATGTTACAATGGAATTTCACACCCACCAAAACTACAAATCTCTTGGAGAAGGTTTTCTCACTAAAACTACTCTATATCTTTTGTATCTTCATTGGTGCAAAAGTTATTTGAAATTTCTGATCATACTCTATTATATGAACCAAGAAAGTGTTTATTAATACTTCCAATGGATAGAATTATTTGAAGAGTCAACTAGCCGTTGAGAGTATTGAACGTCCGATACAGCTTGATGCTTACGTCCGATAGCAAACAGTGAGTTTGAGAAATCATTTTAATTCTTTCGGACGTCCGGGTACCTCTTAATTCTGCGTCCGAGAACAGATAGTGAGTTAGAAGGAATTCTAATTCTTTCGGACGTCAGGTGATCGAGTTTTCATGCGTCCGAAGTGTTGTATTGTTTATCGAACGTCCGATATTGTCTTTGTGACAGTCTGACAGTTTTTAAACTTCCTTTATTTTCTTAATAGCATCAAGATGCTTCAAGGCTGAAAGGATTTCTCATTGGGGAAAGATATTAATATTATCCAATTGTTTTGTAAACATTAAAAGATAGGAATCAAGATCAACAACATTTTCACAATTTTGAAAGGCTAGAGAAACTCCATAAAAAATGTAATTTTCATTAGAATTTCTTAGTTCATTTGTTAGGATAGTTAGAGTAGTTAGTGTAGTGTTTCCTTCTTTGTATTTGTAGTTAGATTTGGATGAAATGAGGAGTAAAGATTGGAGAGTTGAAAATCATGTGATAAGGGTGACATCTTTCCTATCACTTTCTCTTTTGTATTTGAATTCTGTTTAGTTATGATACAAATTTGGATCTGTGTTTTTACCATATTTAGTTAAAATTTATGCCTAGAGTATGGATAAACTTATTATAACTTGTTAGTGATGTTACTTGGTTATTTGATGATATTAGTTGAGCAAGTTATTTATCACTTTTGCTATCTAATCATGATTAACCGCCATTAATTGTGATTATCTAAAGGTGTTAAGTTTGCAATAAGAATGAATTTAATCTAGTTCAAAGAAGTGATAAATTTAGAGAGTTCACCCACGAGAGTAGAGGAGCACCTTTGTGGTCAAGTGATTTGTTTCATGTAATTCATAGAAGAAATGGGTTTGTATTTAATTCATAATTATGAGAGCAAGATATAGTTTAGTTACAAGTATGGTTGATTCACTACGAAATAGGTTTCACATTACATTAGAAAATTACGCTATAATTAGTCAAGATAATAACATTCACTTAACCAGTAATCTCATTTGCAAGAGTAGTAAGGAATTCCATATTCTAGAAATTTTCTAGTGTTATTTTTCATTACTTTTACATTTATGATAGTTTAGATAATAAAGAAAATTCGAAAAATCACCGGTAATTACACTCTTTCCTGTGTGATCGACTTTTAATACCCTATACTCGTTCTCGACTCGTTATACTACGAAAAATCGCTGTGGGGTATTGAGAAATTTATAAATGTAAAACTTGATTGTGGATGAGCTAAATTGATATGTATACCCTGCGCACGTCAAGTTTTTGGCACCGTTGTCGGAAAAAAATTGTCACATATCGGTGTGAGAAGTATCTTTATTAATTTAGACATTTTTTTCTTATTTTTAGTGTTTTTGTTGGGTCAAGTGTCTTGTTGGTTAAGTCTAGTGTCTTTCGAGTTCTTTATTGTATGTTTTTATTTGTGAGTCGAATCATCTATTCTTTTTACTAAACTTATTTTTGAATTATTTTTGAAAGCTATATTTAGGGGCTCAAGAAGAGTAGAATATATGGGGAAAAATGCTTGAAAAATAGAAGCATTGGCAACGAATGGTTATTACATTGCAAAGTTCCTTGGATAGAGACAATCCAAGAAATTATCGAAGGTATGTCATTTTGAAGATAGTTTGAGAAATTTAAAGGTTAAATTTGATGTTATTAAAGTTTAAAAATTTCAAATGGACACCATTATAAATACACTTGAGCAAAAGAGGAATGTTAATGTTTTTAATTCTAATCATATGATTTGTGACTTGTGTGGAGGTTATCATACTACTTATATATGTATGCAAGTACAAAATGTGGATTATTATGATGAATTTGGGGATTTCAATCCTTATTTTTGATCAATATGGTGCTAATTTGAGCAATTCTTATGCTTATAGTTGGGATAAATCAATGTGCTAATAGTGTTTCTCTTTATTTTTATGATTTACCAATTCCAAATATGTCCAATGTGAATCTAAGTTATCTTGGAAATTTAGCAATAGAAAGGTTAACTAATGCATCTTTAACTTAAAAATTTAGAAAGTGAACCATTAACTAATTGATTCTAATACATCTTGGGAGCTAGTCATAGAAAAATGTTCTAATCAATTTGATTTTGCCATAAAAAAGTTAGCTAATGTGGCATTCCGATCGTTTTGCTAGGATTGAGGAAAGGTTAGATGAATTAGTTTCTCACTTTGGTAGAATACAAGATCAATTGCATGAGTTGTGTGAAATTATTTCTTCTAAGGATATGCACTATGACCCTAGCATGAATGGTGAACATGTTGCAAGTGAAAGTGGATTGCATTTCGATGAAAATAATGAATCCAATTTGAGTTTCAATGAGAAAATGTCCATTCACAAGATAATATTCTTTGAAACTAACGTTGAACCTCAAAAGATGAGTATTAGTGCCTCCATTTTTCACCCCTCTTGAGAAATGTTTTGAAGTATAGGTTTTAAAGGTATTATTGCCCAAGAAGGTCACACGGACATTCCTTTGGTAAGAATTCAAGTGACACACATTCAACGTAATCTCTATGAATCACTTGAGATAGGTAAGATACTTCCATCTCTCACATCATTGAAATATGTGGCTTTTGCTATTGAACCACCATTTAATGATCCACCACATCCAAAAATGATGGATTATTCTTTAACAAAACTTTCTTGAAAAAAAAATGAGATGATATAGTCAAACTAATGATTATAAGAAGCGTTTGTTGGGAGGCAACCCAACGATTTCTAATTTTTTTAGTAGGTTTTAGTTATTTGATTAGTATTTTTGTGTGTTTTGTAGGTAGCAATAACAAGAAATCATGCGAATTACTTTCAAGTGCAAAGGAGTTTATAAGGAATGGGGGCCGATGCGAAAAAAGGGAAGGTTAACCTTTAATTTGAGTTTACAATGGACTAATTTCATGATATGAGGTTAAGTCAGTTATTTGCATGAAGTTGAAGTGAATTCAAGTGTTAAATGTGTTCATGACCTATTTGCACTCTTTTGAACCATTTGAGCACCATCATGTGCATTGGAAGTGTCGAGGGGACTATTTAATCCAAGAACCTCAACCCTCAATTTGGATTCAACATGTTTTTTATTTGTTTTGAGGTGTTGAGATTCATGTTTAAGTCACTTTTCATGTGTGTGAAGTGTTGAATTGTTCAAAATTTCATTGTAGAGCACGAATTGGAGAGTGTGTTTCGAATTCTGGATCACATTGAAAATTGCAGAAAATTCTGCAATAAGTGCAGGTTCAATGGATCCGAGCTCGGATTCGTATAGATCCGAGGCTCGGGTCTACTTCTGCAATCAAAGAATAATTCGAGCTTCTTGATCCGAGTTCAATCATAATGATCCGACCTCGAATCCTTTTAGAAATAGTTCAACAATGAACGCTCGGTTCACTTTTCCTCATTCTTCCCTCTCTTCATCCTTCAACTCCACACAGTTTCTCCATTTTGAGATTACTTTTGTACTTGAGGGGATTTGATCATTGATGACAAAATGCATAAATGAAACTTATTTTGTTCATGATGATGCGCTTAACTTCCTTTTGCTTTGGATACTAATGTATATACTTGATTAACGAAAAATTAACTCATTTCATGTTTTTATCCCTTGAACATTGTATGGTTCCACATGCTTGATCATTTTCCTCTTTTCCCTTGATTGGCATGCTTACTTCTTGATCATTGCAAGTTTTTACTCAATTGTTTATTTTGATTTTGCTATTTGAAATGGTGCATTAATTGGATTCTCCTTTCTTTACAAATAAAGTTGAAAATTCATCACTTGGCCATGGATTTGGACAGCGCAAGTTCAATAGGGGAGTACTACTTTCTCTTACTTTTGTTATTTTTTCTTTCTCACATTGAGGACAATGTAAAATTTAAGTATAGGGCTGTAAATTTGAGTCCCTAGCTTTTGATGTTTACAAAACAAATGGATGTTACTAATTCTCTTTTCAAAGGTCTTTTCAGAAATGAAATAAAACAGGTTCAAAGATTAAGCACATTTGAAAGGGTCAAGGAATGCTGAAACTGTTGGACGCTCGGAAAGATTGGATCGGACATCTGATAATCATTCTACAACTTCGGACGCATGAAAAACTCCACCATCTTGCCATCCGAAGACATTAAGTTATTCCTTATAAGCTCACTGACTTCGATCGGATACACATCATCAGAGCACCGGATATCCGACAAACATTGAGACACTTCGGACGCAAAAACTTTGGAGGCATTGGACGTCCGAAAGAATTGAAATAGAATTCTCAGTTTCACTCCCTACCTTCGGATGCATACACTGGAGGTACCGAACGTCCGAAATAATTCAAGAAAACTTCTTGAACTCACTGCCTACTTTCGGACGCAAGAAATAGGTCTACCGGATGTCCGACACTACCAACGGCTAGTTGACTCTTCAGCTGCATTCTGTCTGTTGGAAGCACTAATTGAAAAATCTTTTGATCTCATATAAATAGAACAAACTCAACCACTTCTAAACACTTTTGCACATTGAGACTACAAAAGATTTAGAGCAATTTTAGTGAGAAAATTCTCTTTAAAGAAGATTTGTACTCTTAGTTGTGTAAATTTCGTATAAACTTTTCTTGTGTGAGAAAATTATTTCAATAGTGTAGCTTTGCGAGGGTTATCTAAGTGATAGTAAAACTTCCTAGTTTGACCAAGTGTGGCTTGGGGTAAGGAGGAAGTGATCCTTCCTTTGTACACAAAGATTGGTTGTAATTAGGGATGTAAGCGAGTCGAGCTACTCACGAGTAACTTGCGAGTAGCTCGATCAACGGCTTGGCTTGAACTCGGGTTGACCGAGTTCGAGCTGAGTCTCGAGCTACTCGATTGTCATTCGAGTCGAGTTTCGAGCCAATATTTTGAAGCTCGAGACTTGTCAAGCTACTCGTCGAGCTGGGGGTTTATTTAAATAATATATTTATAATTTAAATAATATATGTGTATTCTAATTATAAAATGATTATTATGGGTATAAGTTATACTGAATTTACAATATACTCTTCTTTATAATAAAATTCTATAATGGCAAAAAAGTAATAAAATAATTGTAAAAAGACCTAAAAAGAAAAAATATCTAGAAAAAGGGAAGAAAAGACGAAAAGTGTGTCAAAAAATTGTGAAAAATTTCAGACTTTAGTTTCTACTTTCTTCTCTGTTCGAAGAAAGTTGAGAAAAAATTCACTTTCTGTTCAAAGTACATCCCTACCACCGACTGACTATGAGTGATTTAGATCTAAACCAACTGTCTCCGTTACTCTCTATCTCTCGCTCGTCGCCGACGCCGTTGCTCGCCGCATCTGACAGACAGACTCCATCGCCATTGCTACAGAGTGAGCTCGCCACATCTGGTTACTGGTATGTCTGCCTCTGCTCTAATGTAGTATGATTGATTACCGCATCTGGTTTACTCCAATCATATTGTGATGCCCCAATCATATATGTCTGCCTCTTGTTTATGGGTAAATCTAAGATGACTGGGATGCATGCTACATGTTTGTCAAAATGTGTAAGAGATGACAGAAGTACAGAACGAACCTTATTAGCTCTGGAAAGACTGATAAATGTCACAGAAAATCACTTGTTTTTTTTTTTTGGTAAGAATCACAGAAAATCACTTGTGATGTTTGCTTAAACCAAGTGACCGGGGAGACCCTATGAGTTGACTGCTATCTAACTTATTGTGCGGAGAAGCAGCTGAATCCTGAATAATGGCAGATTTTCCTTGGGCGTAAATCATTATGGGATGAAAGCTGGCCTTTTCTTTTTCATTTCTTCTTCCTTTTTTTTGGTTTAATTTTTGCAAGTTTTGATTATGGCTTTTCCAATAGAAAGGAAAGAAAAGGGGACAATCTGGCAAGAGGGGCTTCTTTTTCTTTAGCCAAGTGTCAATTTAGCCAACCTAGATTTAATTGACCTTTTTTGGCATTGCTTGTAACTTTGATGTTGGTTGTGATCATTGGATCAGTTCGCAACAAATGGGTCCATCATTTTTATGCTTACTTTTCATTTGCTCCTTTGCTTTCTTATTTATTCTGTTCTACAGTACACAACGCCAAGGGACCGAAGCACATGAAATTTTTTGTTCTCGCTATGTCATTCCTTCCATTTATCCTTTAATTGAAAAAGCACTTGTAAAATTCTGACATCATAGTTGGGCAGAATCTTTGTCAAGGAAATACAAAGTGGCACTAGACATTCAACGAGTTGCTCAAGATTAGAAGGCAATGCCGAAGGAGTTGGTAAGCTAAATGTATAATATGTTGGGCAGTTTTTTTGAGGTGATATACTGGTACTAATGAATGTTTATATTCACTTTATGGGTAAATTGTAGGTATGGCAATTAGTCCTCCCGAGATATCTTCTATCCCACGATCATCTGCTCATGATTCAACTACTCCATTCACGTTGGATACCCCTATTTTCATAAGTAATGATACAACAACAGCTGGAGTTCAAGCGACTGTTCTTGAGGAAGAAGAAGAACCAACTAGTCAAACAGGAGGAGACACACGAGAAGTGACTGAAGCTGAAGATAAATTCCAAATCCCTAAAAGAAATAAAACATCTGAGGGTTGGGATGATTTTGAAGAAGTTGAGGAAAATGGATCGAATTATGCCATTTGCAAGCATTGCAAGAAAAAGCTGTCAAGAGGTAAGTCAAAGCAAACAAGTAGCATGTGGAGACATCGGAATAGATGTTCAGCCCGAAAAGCAAGCATTAGAAAGGCAGAGCAGCAAACAAAATTAAATTTCCAACCAGCTGATGATTCTTTTCTGACTTTGCCACCCTTGAGCGGAAAGTTTGACATGGAGAAAGTTAGAGAGGCAGCTGCACATTGGGTGCTAATGCATGAGCATCCATTCACCATATTAGAAGAAGAAGGCTTCAATCTTATGATGAAACGAGCGGTGCTAGAGTGGAAGAAAATCTCTCGAGCAACAGCAAAAAATGATTGTATGCAAGTGTATGAGTTTGAAAAAAATAAGTTGAGGAACAAGTTGAAAAATGTGGAAAGAGTGAGCATCACAACCGATCTTTGAAAGTCGAAAAATCAAAAGATCGAGTACATGGTCATCTCCGGGCATTGGATTGATTCTGATTGGAAACTACAAAAGCGAGTCTTGAGTTTTGTACACATACCACCACCTCACCGAGAAGTTGAGATAGCATTTTCAATTTTTAAAAGTGCAAAAGAGTGGGGCATTGTGCACAAAATCTACTCCATATCAGTTGATAATGCCTCGAACAATGATGTAGCTGTTAGAATATTACGAGATGACATCTCCAGGTCCAAAAAGCTTCATTGCGATGGAAAATCGTTCCATGTTTGATGTTGTGCACACATCTTGAATCTTGTGGTTCAAGATGGCATTTCTGAGATTGTGGACATCACCAAAGCCATTAGGGATTCTGTGAAATTTGTGAATCGATCAGAGGGGCGAGCATTGATGTTTGCTGAGATTGCGCAACAACTCCATATACCAGGAAAAAAGTTGCTTTACGATTGTAAGACAAGATGGAATGCCACATTTGAGATGTTGAATTGTGCCATCAAATTTAAGGATGTTTTTCCCCGTTTCCAAGATAGAGAGCAAAGTTACGATTTTTGCCCATCTGCTGAGGATTGGGAAAAAGCTGAAAAGGTTTGTTCGGTCTTGGAAAAATTTTGGGAGTGCACACATATAATTTCTGGCTCAAATTATCCTACGAGCAATCTTTTTCTTCAAGAGTTGGTGAAGATAAAAAAAGTGCTGGATGCTCGATTCAATGATGAAGCCCCTTCATTCGGGCCATGGTTCGAAGGATGAAAACTAAGTTTGACAAGTATTGAGGTGAATGTAATTTGATATTGGCTGTGGCTCCCATTTTAGATCCAAGACAGAAAATGAGGGTTGTAGACTTCACCTACCCTCAATTGTATCCACCTTCAGAGGCTTCTCATAACATTTCCACCATTTGTCAAGTTATCTTTGAGTTATATGATGAGTATGTTGCTTTAGCGGCGAATCCAATAGGAGGGCCAATGGCTTCTAACTCTTCCCAAAGGCAAGGAACAAATGCGACCAAGAAGACTAGTTGGGGTGATTTTGATCAATATTGTGATGAAGTCGAGACTAGTGAACCTCATAAGTCAGAATTGGTTGATTATTTAGACAAGTCTCGCCAAAAGATTGGAGAAGATCTCGATGAATTTGATTGTTTGGAGTGGTGGAAAATAAATCGAATCTCATATCCAATACTTTCTTGAATGGCTTGCGATATATTGGCCATTCCGATAACTACAGTTGCATCGGAGGCCACATTTAGTGCCAGAACTAGAGTAATTGACACCTATCGAGCGGCACTTCACCCCTAGACAGTTCAAGTATTGATGTGTGCAGGAGATTGGTGTAGGAATTTTCACGGCGTCAAAAAGAAGATGAAGGTCAGCTTTATTGTTTTACTACCAAACTTCCATATTTGAGTTATTGTGTATAAGTTAATTTATTCTTTTGGGAAGATATGTAATTTTTTGTGTTTTTACCTCTTTGCTTTTTGTAGGAAGCCAAGACAATCAAAGAATTCGACTTGCCAAAACTTTGAAGATTTATGCTTCTAAATCTAGATTAGCTCATAATTTGGAGCTTGTTAATTTATGAGACGTAACTTGTTATGTATTGTGGAGTATGTTTATATTTTGAAGTCTTTTTCTTTCATTTGCCGAATGTATGACTATTGTGTGAGCAGGCTGGCCGCTGGCTAATGACATGCTAATGTGTAGGATGAATGTCTAGAAAACTTGTTTTTTGAGTGTGTCATGTGTGTATAAGGTTCAAAAGCTTTGCTTGTTTGGCGTTATGCCTTGGAGATAGGAAGTGTGTGGTACAAGAATAGAAGCTTTAATGGTGACCAACTTTCGTTTTATTTATTTTACAAGTTTTATTTTTCCAATCTTTTAGTCATGGGTCCAGTTCTTTTGCTCTTTCCTCTGTGTAAAATGATAGCCTAATCAACAGCCTGGAAAAAATTGTTGCAATTTGCTCTAAAAGGCTCCAGCCTCTGGGATTTCATTTTAATGGTGGCATTGAGGTCATCTTTGCGGGGCTGTCTGCTTTCTACTTCATGCCAGCATTTCATTCTTCAAAGCTATCCTTGGTTCTAGTAGTCGGGTCAGGTTAGTGACAAGAGTTTTCAACTTCATTCTTCTATATCTTGTTCAAACACTTGTAATTCTGCTAGACTATGGTCCATTTCTGAACCAAGAATATATTTTTCTGACATGCTCTTGTTTAAAGCAGCTTTCTTTAGTTAGTAATTAGTGATATTTGTAGGGAAAAGGAATTTCTGGATAGATCTTGGCATTAGTTTCTTGAATTGAGCTTGTGGTAGTTGGGATATTGTGGCTGTTTGAGATAATTGGTTGTCTCTCAATTTGGTGGCTCAGCTCATGTTTTGCTGAATTTTGTGGGGAATTTTGGTTAGTTTAGGTACTTTCGCAGGACTTAGGGGTGTTAAAGATGCTAACTGTGGAGGTAGAATGTGGATACTTTTGGTTGTATTTGTATCGATGAATCATGGATTATATGCCTCATTTACTCCAACTGATAGCTACTTGCTTGCCTGTGGATCTTCCCAAAACGTCACCTTTTTTGGTCAAACTTATGTTCATGATTCAGTTCGATCTTTAGTTGCTGTGAAAGGTCAGGGGAACTTTATTGTTGCAAACTCCAATTCTAGTGGTGCCCCTTTTCCAATCTACCAGTCAGCTAGAATTCTCTCTAGTAGTAGTTCATATAAGCTTGATATTAAGCAAGAAGCAGCCGGCATTGGTCGAATCGAGTCAAAAAGCTTGATTAGACTCGACTTGATAAGGTTTGACTAAAGGTCGAGCCTTATCAAGTCGAGTCTCAAGCTTAAAGGGAGTACCTCGAGTCAAGTCTCGAGTATCGATTTTTTGGACTCGGTCAAGCTCGAGTCGAGCTCAAGCCTAGGTACATATGAGTCGAGTCAAGCTCGAGTATAGCAATACTCGAGCTCGACTTGGCTCGAATACATCCCTAGTTGTAATTGATCAATTTGAAAAAACTTGCTCTATAAAGTGATACTCAAATTCAAGAGGAGTTTGGAATTCGGTTTGCTTTCTATCTTTTTCATTTACTATCTTGCAATATAAATTGTTCATCTCTTCTACTCACAAACATTTGTACTTTCTCATTATTTGTTCCATTGTATGGTCATCTAGAAAAGAGGGTAAATTTCACATTGAGCAAAAAAGAGTCTCATAATTTGGTTAATTTTTAAATAACCTAATTCACCCCCTCTTAGGTTGTTTTCGATCCTTACAAGGGGAAGGGAAATATTTAAGCTTGCATTCACTTGCCATGTGATAATATTTTGTGGACTTAAAAGCATTACAAATGTTGGAATTGTGCTTGAAAATATTGTCATGTGGATAATTTTCTTGGAATTGGGTTTGTTAGCAGGGAGTTTCGTCTAGTTACAAGGGGAAATTCTGCCAAAATTTTTCTAAAATCTTTTCTAATATTTCACTATAGTCCAAAAATTTTTGCAACTTTTGTCTTTGTTTTAAAAGGGCCAATTTGTTCCAACCTTAAGCATTGTAATTCTTTCACTTGTTGAAAGTTTATATATATTTTGAAAAATTTATTTCTCATTTGACTTCGAAATGGTTATTATGCAATTAGATTTTGCATTTTAGAAAACATATCCTATAAAGTATGGAGAAATATGTCTAGAATTTTGCATGGTTGATGAGATTTCTCCTCTTTACTTAATTTTGCAAGTAAGTGATTGATATAGTCAATAAAAACTATACTTTTCCTTTGATTATTATTATATATTTGCTAAGAGGGAATGTCTATCTATTATCTTTTACTTTTGAAAAAAAATGAAAAAAAAGAGAGAAGAATAAGAGTTTTTGGTATACTCTAATGATTCTTGAACCAAGTAATCGGGGGTTAGCATCTAAAAATATTGATATTCGCGTAAAAAGATACTTGAATTAAGAGTATGTATAGCAACTTGAATAAGTGAAATGTTGAATAACCGGAACTCTTCATCTAAAAGTGTCAATCTTTGCATCAAAAGACATTTTTACTAGTTGAGTAACAATTAGTGTAAATAAGTCTCTCTTAGTTAAAATTTTTTGAGAAAAAGAAGATTATAGGAGGAGAAAAACTATAAATTGACTATGTGATTTACTTGCCTGTGAAGTTAGATTAGGGTGAGAGATTAAGTTTAACTTGTTAAAATTAGGATATAATTATCTTTCCTTTACTTGATATTATGAGTATTTAATATAAATTGAACAATTATATAATGATTGTTTGCCAAGTTATGAGGAATTGAATTCGAAAAAAGTGCATATAGTGTTTCACCTCTTGAATCATTGTTGTCGATTATGTGTTAATTGCTTGAGGACAAGCAATGATTCGAGTATGGGGGAGTTTGATAAGTGCATAGTTTACATGTTTTAAGTATGTTTTGTTAGTTAGTTTTGATGTGTTTTAGTTAGTTTTATAGCTAATTAACTAAGTTTCTAGTGAAAATATGCATTTTTGTGGTTTAAGTGGTAAAAATTGCATTTCTATGGATTGTAATGGTAAAAATTTCATGTTTTTATAGGTTTAAAAAATTCAATCATCAAATGGCATGATTCGAGGAGATAATTGGGTGATGGATAATGGTTTAAAGTGATAAAAATAGAATATGAAGTGCAAAAGAGGAAATGCAAGCAAGAACAAAGGAAGCAAGTTTCACAGCTTTGATATCTTGTGGTATTGTGGCTATATCTTGAGTTACAGGCATTGGATTGAGGTGATTCTTGAATCATTTTGAAACTAAGAGATAGATCTACATTTGGTATGAAAACACTGAAATTCAGTTCAGTCGTTTTCATTGTCAAAAAGTCAAAATACAGAAGTGCATGTTCATGGTCGAAAACTAAAATAAGGTTATGACCAGCCAATGGTATTTTGTTCATTTTTTGGTCCACAGATCTCCAAATTGGACGATTCTTGATTCATTGGAAAGCTAACTCAAAGAACTACAATTTTCATGTTTTATACAAGAGTTAGTTCAACCTCTAACATTAAGAAAAATATCAGTTGAAATTAGACAAAAAACAAAGCAAGTAAATCCGAATTCGGATTTGTACTGAACCCGATTTTGGATAAACTTCTGTAATTAGAGGCTAAATCCGATGGGAGAATCTGAGCTCGGATCCCTATGTTATAGGCCTCAGATCCTAATGTGCAATGAAGATAAAAACGAAAAAAAAAATGAGATCCGAGGGGTATTTTGAGCGATCCGACCTCGGATCTTGCCCTCGGATCCCCAATTTCGCCTCTGCAACTTGTGCTCTGTTCATACAAACTTTTTGATCAATTTATCTGTAAGAAATCCGGCTAGAACTGGAGCAAAGCAAGTATAGAGAATTCAAGAAAGCATCTTTTGTTGATTTCAAGAAGCAATTTACATCAACTTTAACAACTCACTTTGAGTTTGAATTCCTCTATAAATAGAGGCCTTGGAGAACATTTTCACAATTTTGGAAGGTTAGAGAAACTCCATAAAAAATATAGTTTTCACTAGAATTTCCTTAGTTCATTAGTTAAGGTAGTATAGAGTAGTTAGTGTAGTGGTTTCCTTATTATATTTGTAATTAGATTTTGGATGAAGATTGAGGAGCAAAGATGGAGAGTTTGAAACTCATGTGACAAGGGTGACATCTCTCTTATCACTTTCTCTTTTGGTATTTGCATTCTTGTTTAGCTATAATACAAGTTTGGATATTGTTTTTATCATGTTTAATTAAAGTTTTTGCCTAGAGTATGGATAAACTTACGATATCTTATTAGTGATGTTTATTTGGTTATTTGATGATATTATGTTGAGTAAGTTATTTATCACTTTTACTTATCTAATCATGATTAACCGGCCATTAATTGTGATTATCTAAAGGTGTTAAGATTGCAATGAGAATTGGGATTTAACACTAGTTCAAGGAAGTGATAAATTTAGGGAGTTCACTCACGAGAGTAGAGGAGCACCTTGTAGCTTAAGTGACTTGTTTCATGTAATTTCATAGAAGAAATAAACTTGTAATTAATTTCATAACCACGGGAGTAGGTATGGTTTAACTGCAAATATAGTTTGATTCACTACGAAAGTAGGTTTCACATACACTAGAAAATTACGCTATAACTAACCAAGATAATAGCATTCATTTAACCGGTAATCTCATTTGCAAGAGTAGTAAGGAATTGCATATCTCTAGAAGTTTTCTAGTATTATTTTCATTACTTTTACATTTATGGTAATCTAGATAATAAAGAAGTTCGAAAATTACCGGTAATTGTCATTCTTTCCTGTGGAATCGACTCTTAATACCCTATACTCGTTCTCGACTCGTATACTTACGAAAATTGCATGTAGGGTATTTAGGAGTTTATAAATGTAAAACTTGATTGTGGATGAGTTAAATTGATATATATACCTCGTGCACGTCAAACAATTCAAACTTTTTATTTTCAAATGAATAAAAATAACCAAATTTGTTCAAAATAGAAATAAAAATTAAATTCTGTCGAAAAGACGGTATAACAAATATTTCATTAAGATCCAAATAAAATCCGGTCTTTAACAATAATCTAAAAACCCCTATTGTCTCAATTTGAACTGTTTTGTCATCGCCCACATAGATATATCTTTTATTATCATTAGACTTTCGGCAATTCAGACAACCCTGTATAAACACACTTATGTAAGTTGTTGTACTAGAATCTAATCACCATGTGTGTTTAGGTGCCGAAGTTAAATTAACTTCAGAACAAATTAAATTAAGTAGCATACCTTTCTTAACACGCCAAGCGCGATAGTTGGTGCAATGTTTCTTTTATACTCTTCAGTTCCACAGAAGAAACAACTATTTTTTCCCTGATCATCTAATTTCTTTTGTTGTTTCTTTTGTGGCACTGTACCTGCAGTTCCTTTTCTTTCTTTCTCTTAAGTCCCTTGCTTTTATTATTAGTGATTGACATCAGATGGGCACTTTCTATTTGATCTTACTTCAACCTTTTCTCTTCCTCTACACATTGTGAGATGAGTTCATTTAGAGACCAAATCTCCTTTTGACAGTTGTAATTCACCTTAAACTGGTTAAACTGTGTAGGAAAAGATATTAAAATCAAATGCACTAGTAACTCTTCAGAGAGTGTCAATTTCAGTGCATTTAATTTTGAAACAAGATGAGACATTTCCATAATATACTTTCTGATATTACCTTTACCACTAAATTTCATTGAAATTAGGCGTGTCAAGAGCGTACTAATTTTAGTTTTTTCGTTCTTGACAAATCTTTTTTCAATGTCCTGAAAGAACTCTTTAGCAGTTACTGTCGTTTCTGACATTGTTCCTCTGAATGCTTTTGGAACAGTCTTTATAATGATCATCAGACACAAGTGATTCAATCTCTCCCACCTTTCATTATTTCTCTTTTTATCAGAAGTACTCTGATCTGTAAGAGATGGGGGAGAATTATTCCTTAACGCAAGATCGAGATTCATTATTTCAAGTACTATCAAGAAATTCTCTTTGTAAGACTTGAAGTTTGTGCCATTCAACATAGGAATATTATTGATATTGGTAATAATATTCGTAAGATCATTTGCAACTGAACAGAAAATATTAAATAATTAAAACAAACTCACATAAACCAAAACAATAATAAATTTAAATAAAGGTAACCCCATCTCAAGATACCGATATTCCATTAATATTTTGTTTTTGGATAGAATATTAACTTCTAAATGATATCTTGGCACAATAATAAACACTGACAATAATAATATGTCAAAAAATAAATTTTACTTTGGACTAATTTATAAATCACATTTAAAAAGTCGAATAATTATCACATGTTTATTACCACAAGTGCACATGTAATCTTATTAAATATTGACCTTCCTTTGGGTCGATCAATATTTATAAAATCACAAGTACCCAACTAGTTATATTTTAAAATAAATAAATTTTCACAATTGAGGTCACTTTGGTGATACATTGTTTCAATTAATTTATTCTAAAATATATATAATTATAACAATATTCAAATTTAAAATTATACAAATTAAATAAAAATTTTGATCAAAGTCAACTTTGGTTAATTCTGGTCAAAACGTGATCAAACCAGTCAAATCTAGTCAAATCAGTCAATTGGATCAAGACTTATTGGACCAAAAGTCCATATCCATAATTTGACCCAAATTTATCATGCAAGCCCAAATTTTCTTGAAGTCCATAATTGCTTTATAAAACTTTATATTTAGTGGGTCTAATATATGGACTTTATAGGGTTTAAATGTCTTATTAACTTTATTAGGGTTCACTTAAATTAAAGAAACCTTAATTTCCTTAACATAAATATAGGCACATTAGCTCTATTACCCAAGAAAATAGGTCAAAGAATTCAAGTATTAATCAAATTTATTTTATGGACAAAACATTGAAACTCAAAATGGTTTCTTGTCAATTTTAATCCTTGAAGTAGGGAAAAGGACGAATGACTTCCCGAAACCAAAAAACAAATTAGGTTACATCATTAAAAGCATGCGGATCCCCTAAAACATTATGCTATCCGATTAAGAGTTTCACAGAATTGCATTCATACATTCTTTCTTATCAATTTTGATTCTTAAAAATAGAAAAATTAAAAGAAACCCCATGTCTGCCAACTAAAGTTTGATTAAAATGGGATCCACTTAAAGTATATGAAACCAGAACAATGAATCAACGAACTGCAGCAAGTACGGCTAGAGACATGATAACCGAAACATGTGACTAAAGATTCAAACCATGTAACATGTGGGCCCTGCCATGACTTTTGCAACATAATAGTTCTATGGCCAGAACATAAGTTAACAATCGGCCAACTCAAACTTGACTAAGGTAGGACCCACTGAATTCCATGTTAATTAAACAATGAATCGTGCAATTCACGAATTGCCTACTGTCACGAAAACTAGATTATAACATATGAAAACAATCAAGATGCCGTAAACCCGAAAGCCGAAACACAAGGCAATAAATTGTGAATGAAAAGGTCAACAATCATGGTTTCAACAATTGGTCGATTCTTCACAAATATCATACATAATTATTCTTAATGATAAAAAATTACTAAATCCGAATTATTTCCTAATAATCAACCATATGGGTTCTAATACCACTTATTAGGGTGGTTGTTTATATCTAACCTTTGGTAAAAACTATCCATTATTAAATCCAAAATCTATATGGCGATTATTAAGAAATAAATTAACGATTAAAGTTGCGGAAGTGTACCTAGATTCATATCGACAAACTAATATTTAAATCTCCAAAGATATTGGGATGGCCTCCCAGATCAACACGTATTTGCTAATACTTGAAAGAGCCCTTTAGTTTCTCTCTGGTATCTTTCTTGACGATGTGAGATCAGGTAAGAGCTATTTTGTGGTACTAGAAATACGATAAATCGAATACCTGTGATTTGGGGACCATAACTTTATTTATAGATAACAATCCTGTTAACCTTTGAATTCCTATTTCAACCCATCATAAAAATAGGAAATACTCTAAAGTCTTTTACACATTAAAAGTCCACACCCTATTAAATACATTAAATCCAAACCATATTTGATCATTTTAATTGGATTCAACCTTATTTGACAGTTTTTAACACATAATTATTCACATATAAGTCCAACATTGGATTAAGAATCCAACATTTATACCTAGGATGTGGATGAATTCTATGATTGTTATGTGATCTTTTCATGATTATTTGAGTTATATTTTTGAATAAGTTATTTAACACTTTTGCTTTTCTAATCATGATTAATTGGTCATTAATTGTGATAATCATAAGGTGTTAAGTTTATAATGAGAATTGGATTTGATACTAGTTCAAAAAAGTGTAAATCTAGGGAGTACACTCACGAGAATAAAGGTACACTTTTGTGGTTTTAATGGTTTGTTCCATGTAATTTCATAGAAAAAATGAACTTGTAATTAATTTCATAATCACGAGAATAGGTATGACTTAACTATAAGTATAATTGATTCATTGTGAGAATATGCTTCACATACGTTAGGAAATTATACCGTAACTAATCAAGATAATAACATTCAATTAATCGATAATTTCACTTGCAAGAGTAGTGAGAAATTTCATAACTCTAGGAGCCTTCTATTATGTTTTTACTTTTATTTCATGTTTGTAGTACAAATTTAATTTCTTACACTTGTGATAGTCTAAATAATAAATGAGTTTGAAAACTATCGGTAATTGACAATCTTCCTTATGGGATTGATACTTAATATCTCTGTAATCGATAAACGATCCATATACTTGTAGAAAACGAGTATTTAGTCTTTATTAAAATTTAATGTATGGTAAAACCTCATCAAGGATAATACTTTTTTTTTTGACAGGTTCGTCAAGGATAATACTAACCAATTTTTGTGTAGATGACAAAAGATTATCACAAAGTACGCACGCCAACCTATCAATGAGATTCACGTGGAAGAGTCCCTGTTTGGATTGTCATTTTCTGCCGGAAAATTATGTCATTTTCCGTGATCACATTTGCTTATTACCTCTTTTCCTCACATATATCAAATAGTTACAGTAATTTTTCCATAGAAAATGCAATCCAAACGGGGAATATTATCAAACTTGTGCAGTCAAACACTGGATGTGACGTATCATATGATAGATATATATAGAAGTAAGAGAAAGAAATAATCATTCATCACAAATCAATGGAGCTTCTGAGTTTCACCTTAAACTTGATCACTCTCTTTTTCTTTGCAACCATTCTCTTGACTTTAATCAAGGAACGGAAAAGATCCCACACCATCCAGAAATTGCCTCCAGGTCCATGGAAGCTTCCATTTATTGGATGTATGCATCATTTGATAGGCTCACTTCCACATCGTAGACTGAAAACTTAGCTCAAAAACATGGACCTCTAATCCATTTGCAGCTTGGTGAAATTTCAACTGTTGTTGTCTCATCACCAAATTTGGCGAAAGAGATCATGAAAACACGCGATCTTTCTTTTGCTAGCAGGCCTGAACTTCTCACATTCAAGATCGTCTGTTATGATTCTAAAGATATCCTATTCTGCCCCTATGGTGATTATTGGAGACAAATGCGAAAAATCTGCGTCATGGAACTTCTTAGCGCTAAAAGTGTTAGGTCCTTCCACAATATTAGGCACGATGAGGTTTTGCATCTGGTTGAAGCAATAAGGCAATTGGTAGGCAAGAGTGTCAATATAACTGAAAAACTTTTCTCGCATACAAGTTCGATGGTTTGTAGAGCTGCATTTGGTCAAGTTTCCAAAGAAGATCAATACGAATTTGTAAGATTAATGAAGCAAGTGGCAGCTTTAGGAGGAGGTTTGGATATTGCTGATCTATTTCCTTCTTACAAAATTCTTCATGTTCTGACTGGACTGAAGCCTAAATTGGCAGAAGATCCACCACAAAATGGACATTATATTTGAAAACTTAATCAAGGAGCACGTCAAGAACCAGACTAGGAACAAGAAATTCATTGCTGATTCTAATCAAGATCTTATTGACGTTCTACTGCGAATAAGAGATAGTGGGGACCTTCAATTTCCGATCACCAACGACAATGTCAAAGCTATCATCTTTGTAAGTCAAACTACCCTGAATTCTTTCCTTCTCTGCTTTCTTGTATGTTTAAAGTATTTAACTCCAAAACTCTCTGGGATTGTTTGACCATTCGTAAACAAATTGTTTAATCAACAATATTGTTGCTAAAACAGGATATGTTTGCCGCTGGAACTGAAACTTCATCCTCAACTGTTGAATGGGCTATGTCAGAGATGATCAGAAACCCGATGGTGATGGCCAAGGCACAGGAAGAAATCAGGCAGGCCTTTAAGGGAAAACAGAAAATAGATGAAATTGATGTTCAAGAATTGAGATACCTAAAGTTTGTGATCAAGGAAACTTTAAGACTGCACCCTCCTGGCCCTTTGCTCATCCCTAGAGAATGCAGGGAGCAATGTGAAGTAAATGGATATACTATACCAATCAAAACGAAGGTCATGGTAAATTGTTGGGCACTTGGAAGAGATCCAGAGTACTGGAGTGATCCGGAAAGCTTTGAACCAGAGAGATTTGATAACAATCCGGTTGATTTCACAGGAAATCACTTCGAGTTTGTACCATTTGGCGCAGGAAGGAGAATTTGCCCTGGAATGTCATTTGGTTTGGTCAATATGGAGCTTCAACTGGCGCTTCTACTTTACCATTTCAACTGGAAACTCCCGGATGGTATGAACTCCGAAGACTTGGACATGATAGAGAACAACGGGCTAACAGCAACAAGGAAAAACAACCTTTATTTGGTCCCTTCCTTGTATGATCCTTCAATTGATTTGTGAAAATAGTCATACGTGTAACAGTTCTTTCAGGGTCAGACGGGGATGTGGTCACAAATTGTTGAAAGCTTTGTGGATATTGAGATGCTATTCTCAAATCAGTTGTGAAATAAGCATATGTAGTCTCTCTAAACTACAAATGCTATATCTTTTTGGCAAAATACCAAAAGAGTAAGTTTTTCGGTATCGCCAAACATAAAAAACGTGTAGTTTTAGCAATTCAGTCAATTTTAGCTGTCAATCTTATTAGAATCCACTGCAAAATGACAAAGTTTTGATCTTCTTCTTCCTTCAGCCATGTCCGGTGACTGTTGCAACTTCCAGACACCGGTCATTACAGTTAACTAAAGGTTTACACTTTACCATCACTATTCAACTATCAAATTTTTGATGAAATCTAAATTTGGCCGCGAGTTTTAGTAAATCATGTAGATAAGACCAAAGCACTCCAATTTCCACAGCAAAACTTTGCACTACCTTTACTATTACTAGCTACTTCAAAGCCTAATTGACATCAAACGCTCCAGTATTTTGTACCAATGAACACTTCATATCATAAAGATACTAGATACATGATTTATTTGGTCTAATTTGTTTTGAATCAAGAAACCCCTAGTTGGGGATCTACCCTTTTACCATGTTAACCAAAAACCTTTTGATTTGGACCTGTCTACCAATCGTGTTGCTCTTTCCATCAACCTTGAAGGCGAAAGTGGATGAAGGAGCTAAAAGCATGCACTTTAAATAAGTTCAAGTCCGTTTGGTTCATGGGATAATGCAGGATTGGATTATTCATCCTGTGTCATCCCATATTTGGTTGCATTTTATACTTGGAATGACACATTTCAATTAACTGAATTAATTCCCTATTCATGGGATAAAATAATCCCATAAGGGAACTGATATTAGTCATTCCAAAATGAGTAACAAATAGGATGATAAAATTATAAATTAATTTATCCTTATAAATAATATAAATTTATACTCTCATAATTATATAACTATACTTCCACCCGCTAATATAATATGAATAGACTAATTTGCCCCTAATAATTAATTTTAATTTTTTTAAACTAATTTTCCCCTACTACCAATATAACAATATTTGGACTAATTTACCCTTATGAATAATACAAATTCATATTGACTATTATATAACCATATTCTCATATAATAATATGATAATAGACAGGCTAATTAGCCCCTGCTAATTATGTTAAAATTTTTGACTAATTTGCTTATACTAACATCATAATAAAAGAACTATATTGCCCTTGGACAAAATTGCCCTTACTAAGCTTATTTTCACAACCAAATTCTATATAAATACATAACCCTATCAATTGGACTTTGTGAATTGAGGATTTCAATAAGTTCAAGCTCGGCCCAAGAAAAATCTTCTATATTAGTTTGAACTCGACTTATTTAAAGCGTTTAAATGGGTTATGTTTTAATCAATTTAATCCTAACTTAGTCAAAACTCAACCCATTATTTAATTGAATTTCAAATTTAGGTTCAAAAATTCAATCAAAATGTTTAAGAGCCGGAATGGGCTAAGTTTGAGTAAATACAAATTTTTATATATCAAAATCCTTGATTTACTTTATAATTTTAACATTTCAATCTACTCTATTTTAATAAAAGTTATAACTATTAAAATTTTTATTAAATTATTTTATTAAAATATTAAGTTATTTTATTTATATTTTATAGAATATTAATTTGTTTTATTAAAAAGAATATGCAAATTAAGGAGTACTTTGGTCATTAAAACAATAATTCTACCTCATGCAATCTCCTACCAAACACAAGATAAGATTATTTCCCAATATATCTTATCCAATTCAGAATCAACCAAACACTAGATAACTTATATTATTAATTCGAAAATGACTCAATCAGAGAATAATAATCCGAAAATGAGTTATTCCATCTCATTCGGTCCTTGAACCAAACGAAACCTCAGGGGTTGATTTGATAGACTACACTTAATAATTGTGGGATAAAAGTATAAAAAATTAAGAATTTAAAATGCAATTTAGTTATCTTAAGAAGGGTTTGGTTTGGATTAGAGGTATCATCAGTCGATAATTGGATGTGAGCACCAAATTTGGGGTTTATTTTATTTTACTTGGGGGTGGGGCCCATGCAATGCACGGGAGTTTGGTACATGTAATTTAAGATAGTTGGTACTTTGTGTTTTATGTAATAACAACATAAATAAGAAAATGAATTAACATAAATTTATTAATGGGATAATTGCAGAAACCTCCCCTGAGGTTTCTAACACTTGCACTGGCCTCCCCTGTGGTTTGAAAAATTGCACTGACCTCTCCTGAACTTACTAATCCTTTGCAAATTCAGTCCAAATGATTAAAATATTGTTTTAGGGAGTGAAATTAGAATTTTGTATCAAATTTGCCCTTTGTGCTACATGTCCAATGAATGACAAAGTATTACAAATCAATTAACAATTATAAACTTTAAGGGATGTAGTTTATGAGCAAATACGCATTACCCATTTAAAGTACCGACTCTTTATGGATATTTTACTTTCAAATATTTAGTTTATGATAAATATATCAATGTTTGTAAGTAAAATTCAATAAGTGTTACAGTAATATTCTTACAAAAAGGAAATCAGTAGGTTATCTATTTAATATAAATTAAATATTTAAAAAAAAAAAGAAATGGCCCATAAAATATTAATTCTTTATGGCTTTCATCCATTAGATGAGTAAAGTATTGGCTCTTTATGGACATTTTATTTTGAATCATTTAATTTATGTTAAATACATAAATGTTTGTAACTAAAATTGAAAAAGTGTTACATTAATATTTTTACGGAAGGGAAACTGGTAGGTTTTGTATTTAACAAAAATTAAAAATACTCTCAAATATTTAATTTTTGTTAAATACAAAACCTACCAATTTCCCTTCCGTAAATAATCATTTACTCACACACACCATAATCATACTCTATAAAGCAGAAAACGTACAAATATTAAAGCATAGAGGAAATAAATAAAATCAATTAGATCTCACAGTGATAGCTGAACCAAATCCTCGGTGTTCCTTGACTAGAGAAGAAACTTAGTTGCGCATGGACAATTAAAGCAATTCACACCAGTTTTCCAAAGCCAGCCACATAAGTCTTTGATAAGAGAAATACTAGAGAAACAAAAGATTAAAGAAAGAGCCCTGCAGCTCCCTTCTAGGTATCAATCATGCGGGATAACGGCTTCCCCTACTATAAGTACTACCAATTCGGTTTCTTCCTTGGTCAACCGAGACCAGAATTCTAATGAGCAAATTATCCGGATGGCCACTAAACTTTTGCAATCGTCAAGTTTTGGTCACCAAATTATTAAAAGTCTGGTTTTGACCACTGAAATGTATAAAGTTAATATTCGAAACCATTCCGTTAGATTTAGTCGTTAAGTTCAAGAGGGAACGTTATTCAAGGGGCAATTTAGGAAGTTCATCAAGAAGAACAGCTTCGTAGACAAATCCATCGTTCCCCCAACCAAGCTCATTGAACTCCTTGAAACCATCGATGGCATCCTTCAGTTCTCAAAGCCGAAACACTTGGGCAATCCCAGGACATTGGACCACACACGAAGGAAGATTTGGATCACCATTGACTTCAATCTCCTGCTCAAGTTTGCCAATGCAGGAAGCAAAATGTATCTTTTTTCCTCCTCTTTTTGTGGATGCGACGTAGGGTAAGAGGTACCAGCCAAGTAAAATCAACATGAACCCTGAAGCAGAAGACCCAATTATAAGCAGCAATTCACGCAATTGGTGCTGGTGCTTCTGCTTCATCTCCGGCAAAGATTAGAGCCCACAAATATCCCAGCAAGAGCTGTTCTAGTAGAGGGAGCAAGCCATGCAAACCCTGTCAGCATTCTCAGTAGAAGCACTCGAAATAAAAAAATCCTGCGGAACAATTCTGCACACAAGGAAAACAAATTTTAAGATCTTTTCGAACACACAAGTTGGTCAGATCTGGCTCATTGATGTTGGCGTTGAAGGCAAATTTTCCTTCACCACAAGTAGCAGGGCTACAGAATCCGAGACTGCATAACTGCAATGAAGGATCATAATCTAAAGGTGAAGGATCATTTGAGAGCCAACAATCAAGTACTGGATCAGCCTCCCTGATGCCACAAGTAACAAAATTTGTGGAAGCAAGGGCAAGAAAACCAGAACTCTTTGGAACCAAAGATGAATTAAAGTTCCCCCAGCTTTCAACTCTGTGATCATCCTCTCGAATCCCACAAAAATGTTTTGCTCCAGCCCACCGAAACGAAGCGAATCTCATCTGGTAGAATGCCAAAAGAATCATTATTACCCCAACAATTGCCTCCCTGATTTGCCCCTTTCTTTTGTTTTGGGAATCGCATGAACACTCAGATCTGGCATATTTAACGACTAAATCTAATGGAATGACTTTAAGTCTTAACTTTATATATTTCAATGGCCAAAACCAAACTTTTAATAGTTCAATGGCCAAAACTCGACGATTGCAAAAGTTTAGTGGCCACCTGAATAATTTGCTCAATTCTAATTGACTAAGGTAACTCCAAGAATAATGCCAATTGTTTCCTAATAAAACATCTAATAAAAAGTGGCAGTTTCCTAATCTTCAACCAATACTCCATGTAGACTTCATCTTGATTTGAAAAACTTGCGCTTGACAATCAACTCCAAGAAAATCACCAATTTTAGCACTTTTTACTCCAATGCCCTACAATTAACATAAAACACCAAATATAAGTAGAATCCGACAATTAAAATAATATTTGGCTAAAATCAAGGAGAAAATAATTATAAATTTAGCAACAAATTATGACCTATCATTAGTCTATGCAATATAGTTTATAAGTTAGCCTCTAAGGTTTTAGATAATAGAATTAGGAGTATTCTTTCTAAAGTCATCTCACCATGTCAATTTGCTTTCATGATTGAGTGTCTTATCACTTATAATATTTTAATTGCTTGTTAAATTAACCATTCCTGTAAGTTGAAATTTTCTAGGCAGGAGGGATCCATATCCATTAAGTTGGACATGAGCAAACCTTTTGATAGGATTGAGTGGACTTTCTTAGACATATTGTGTTAGCTTTAGGTTTTCATTCCAGTTTTATGGATATTGTTTCTTATTCTTTTAATGAATGGTCTAAATTTGGCAATCTCCAACCCCATCGAGGTATTAGACAAGGTTATCCTATATCATCCTACTTGTTATTGATCTACGCTGAGGGCTTTTCTTATTTATTGCAGAAAGCTGAACGTTGTGAAAGTATATCTAGTTTTCATATTGGCTCAAGTGGACCGAAGTCATCACACTTATTATTCGCGGAGAACACTTTATTGTTTGGAAAAGCAATCCTTAATCTTTAAAAAGCAGCTTTAGGTTAGGAGGTTAACTTTAACAAATCAACAGTGGTCTTCAGCAAAAATGAACACGGATCGTGTAGTTCGACAAAGCATCACACAACTTCTTAACACTAAAGAAGTTCCTACTCATGATAAATATCTTGGCCTTCCTATCATTGTTGGTTGCTCTAAGTTTGAAGTCTTTCCATCAATAAGAGAGAGAGTTTGACAGATGATACAAGGATGGAATGAACTACGTCTCTCAAAGGCAAATAAAGAAATCATGATCAAGGCTGTGGTCCAAGCTATTCCAACATATTGAATGTCTTGTTCTAAGCTTTACTTTCAGACATCCAATCTATGATAAGTAACTTTTGGTGTGATGGTACAAAGTAGAGATCAATTCATTGGATAAGTTGGGATAGGATGTGTTCATCCAAAAATGAAGATGGCATGGGCTTTAGGCAACTTAAGGCTTTTAAACTAGCTTTACTAGCTAAGTAGGCGTGGCACATTGCAACTCAGCAATCTACTCTTCGACATCAGGTTCTTAATGCTAAATATTTTACTAATTTTGACTTTTTTCATGTCAAGCCTAGTTCCATGCCTTCTTTTACTTGGAGAGAAATATGAGAGGTTCAGAAATATCTAGTTGCTAGTAGCAAATGGCAATTTGGAAATGAGAATCAAATCAAAATTTGGAAAAGATAGCTGGTCCATGTCCTTCCAAGTTCAAAATAATATCTCGTTCTCATGTGATAGCGGAAGACTCCCCTCTAGATTGTTTAATTGTGCAAGAGATGGAAATATGAATTGCTTCAAGAGCTTTTCTGGCAAGATGTGGTTAAGGTGATTATGAGCATTCCGTTAGGTGATAGACGAAATCAAGATAAGCTTATTTGGCACTATTCTAGAAATGATACCTTCACAATGAAAAATGTCTATTATCTCATCAAAAGACAATCTACTAATTGGCAAGATGTCGCTTCGGGGAGTAATGGTTTTGTAGATGATATTTGGCCCCCACTTGTGGAAACTCAACATACTAAGTAAAGTTGAGATATTCTAGTGGTGAATTTGCAAAGGTATTTTGCCTATGACTTTCAAGTTAAATAGTTGTGGAGACTATCTTGATCCTACTTGCTCTTTATATAAGGCCCCTATGGAAGATGTAAATCATCTTTTCTTGTGCTATCCATGAGATTTCAGACTTCCAAGTATCATCTTGGTTGCTTGGCCTTCTTCGTCATTTGCAAAAAATGAGACATGGAATTGGTAAGCACAATTCTTTGGAATCTGTAGCTTAATCAAAATGGAGCATTGTTTGGTGGCTCCTATTGTGATCCACTCAGTTTGGTCTCTCTATCTCTTAGTTTCTTACAAAAATATTAAGAAGCAATCAAAATCTGCAAACAGTACAATGCGTTCTTCTGATGCCAACTTCATTGGGTAGAACCCCCTGCAGGTTTTCTAAAGGCTAATTTTGATGGTGCAATATTCTACGAAAACAGCTGCTCTGGAGTTGGAGTTGTCGTGAGAGATGAATGGGGTAATTTTGTTGCTAGCATTTCTCACAAAATCTTAGGTACCGTCACTCTTGAGTAATTGAACCCTATGATGCAAAATCAGCAATCATTTTATTGCTTCAATTGCAAGTTCCTAAGATTATTTTAGAGGAAGACTCTTTAAAAATCATTAGCATGCCTAAAAATCTGGAAACTAACGATTCAGCCTATCGAGTTCTGCTAGATGATATTTTTGATAGTTTATAGAATTTTGTCATTTGGGAGGCTAATTGGGTTCCTAGAAATCTAAATGTGGCTGTTCATTTATCAATTAGAAATGCTAGTTCTATTTCAGACATTTGTACTTAGAGATTTTCTTCAGCATCTTTTCTTTCTACCGCAATTGTCGCAGATCTATCTTTAGCTTAATAAAACTTTTCAGCCTTTTATAAAAAAAAACCGCATATTTTCAAGAACAGTGTAGATAATTCGTCATTTACAGCTCATAACTTCTTGTCAATTTCTAAACGCAAGCATAAATGCACCGATCCATCAAGTAAGATCTTATCTTCAGTCAGCTCACTAATACGACCAAAAATGTCATGATTTCATGAATGATGAAACTCAACCCACTTAGGTTGACACACCGCAATATATCAAAGTGGTATCGGCTACATTCTATGTATGCATGGGTGAAATACACGCACAAATTCGTTGGAACAATACATCCCAACGTCATTAGGCCTTGTTCTAGTTTATTTTAGATTTTATAAAATTTGTTTATGGAAAGTGAGTATAGAGAATAATCAAAATCAGCAAAAACTAGACCTTGATAGATGATGAATTTTAACTCTTTTGGGTATTAAAAAAACTATAATCTATACAAAAGCAAACGAAAACATAAAAAAAATGAAAATTTCAAAATCTTCATAATCTTTAATTAGCTAAAATAATCAACCAAGAACATACTTTTATGAGAATAAAGACATGAATTCACACCAAAAAAAAACTGATGTGAAATTATAATAACAACTAGGAATCAGGTAAAGATAATTGTTTGATTCACATTGGAGAATTTGAATTGGAATGAGAATCATCAATCCCACTATGTGTTTATCTGAGGTTTCTCATTGAGACTAATTAAAACCTTGGATAATTATGCATTGAATGACAACTCATTTATAGACAGGCTTAGAAAGTTATCTCTGGTTATAACAGTGTAATACATGGAGAGCAAGAAACAAGGTGATGTTCCAGCAAGTCTTTGTTACTCCCATTGGAATTATACATAGTATAGTTACTGAAATGAGACATGTTGGAGCTACTTGGAGCGGAATTCCAAGGTTAAAAGTGAACTAAAGCTTGATCAATGATTGGGGAATTACATACAAGTGTTTTGATCATGAGTAGATAGGTGTTTCGTAGATTTTGATAATTCTTTGTATAGTTATAGGTGATAGTAGGATGTAGACACAGCTCATTGCTGCAATGTGTAAGCTTTCTTACTCTATTCTGTAAACGGTCCATTCTTACTTTAAAAAAAAATTGGAGAAGGTGATCTTCACTTGTAATACATTGAGGTTATTGTACGGAAGTTTAAAAATCTTGATTTAAGAGTTGATGAACTTATTGAGGAAAGCTAATCTTCAAGAGTATGTGGGTTTCTCATCTCACCCGTTAAAAGTGGGATAATAGTGAAGAAGTACCGATGTTTAGAAGAAACTCGGGAGTGAACATAGGCACTAGAAAGGGCAATTGAACTACTATAAATCTCTTGCATTTGATTTTTCTTTCCCTGCTCTCTCTATATTAATTGTGATTCTTATTTTCTTAATTTTCTTAATTTAATTTTTCCTCGTTCTTTAAATCTTCTTGGTTGTTTGCAAAAGTACAAAACTTCATTCTTTAAATTCACACTTAGATCAAGTTGCTCTAGGGCCAACAGACAGGCAAGGCCTAGATCCAGTAAATGTCCTTTCTCAAACAAAATTGATGCATGATAAGTAACAAATTGTAAGAAGACTAGAAGTACAATGATCTCAGGTAAATGGATTGGGTTTCTCTGCAGTTGCAGGCGTAACTAAAAGAACTTTTGACGGTCCAATAGAGCGATTCGTGATGGGTCTCAACTGGGCCGTCAATCTGAAATTCAAATGAATTTAACACTGATGGCCTGGACCAAGCCATCCATGAACTTCACACTGATAGCCCCAGTTGGATAGCGTGATGCGAGATATGGTGTGCTTGCAATCGCACCTGATCTTCTTACTAAATAAATTATCATCCCTGGTCAATTTTGGGTGTGGAAATAAATTACTCAAACCGAGAAGTCCGCTATCTAATTTTTCTTAAAATAGATGACAAAAGATTATCGCAAACTGCACACGCCAACCCGATCAATGCGATTCACATGGAAGTAACATATTTGGATAGAGTATTACTTGAAATATAATTTGAAATAATTACTATAGAATTTTTTGTGATGTAATATATGTGAAATAAAAAAAATGATTGAAAATATAAAAAAGGTGAATTGAGAAATGTGTTTATCATGTGAACGAAATATTATTTTAAAAAATTTGATTATCCAAACACTTTGTAGGCAAACATTATATGATATATATATATATATAGAGAGAGAGAGAGAGAGAGAGAGAGAAGTAGGACGAAGAAATACTCATCCATCGCAAATCAATGGAGCTTCCGAGTTTCACCCCAAACTTGATCACTTTCTTCTTGCAACCATTCTCTTGACTTTAATCAAGGAATGGAAAAGATCCCAAACATCCAAAACCATCCAGAAATTGCCTTCGGGTCCATGCAAGCTACCATTTATTGGATGTATGCATCATCTGATAGGCTCACTTCCACATCGTACACTAAAAAACTTAGCTCAAAAACATGGACCCCCAATGCATTTGCGGTTGGGTGAAGTTTCAGCTGTTGTTGTCTCCTCACCAAATTTGACGAAAGACATCATGAAACATACGATCTTTCCTTTGCTAGCAGGCATGAACTTCTCACATTCAAGATCATCTGCTATGATACTAAAGATATCATATGCTCCCCCTATAATGATTATTGGGTACAAATGCGAAAAATCTGCGTCGTGGAACTTCTTAGCGCAAAAAGTGTTAGGCCCTTCCACAATTTTAGGCAGGATGAGGTTTTGCACCTATTTGATGCAATAAGGCAATTGGCAGGCAAGAGTGCCAATATAACTGAAAACTTTTCTCACATACAAGTTCGATGGTTTGTAGAGCTGCATTTGGTCAAGTTTCCAAAGAAGATCAATACAAATTTGTAAGACTAATGAACCAAGTGGCAGCATTAGGAGGAGGTTTTGATATTGCTGATCTATTTCCTTCTTACAAAATTCTTGATGTCCTGACTGGACTGAAGCCTCATTTTGCTGCAGATCAGCCACAAAATGGATATTATATTTGAAAGCTCAATCAAGGAGCACGTCAAGAACCCGACTAGGAACAAGAAGTTCATTTCTGATTCTAATCAAGAAGATCTTATTGATGTTCTACTGCGAATCGGACATTGTGGAGACCTTCAATTTCCCATCACCAATGACAATATCAAAGCTATCATCTTTGCAAGCCAAACTACCTCGAATTCTTTCTTCCCTGCTTTCTTGAATTTAGAGAAAAATATATTGATTCAAAATCAAAACATTAGGAACAAAAGTGCAAAGTCAAAGTTAATGACTAATGGTCAAAATGGCAATTTGATGTTGATCATTAGCCAATGTTATTAGACTCAGATCGAATCGATCGGTCCAGCCAATCCGATCGTGAACCAGCTTGCTTTCCAAATTTGTTAGTAGCACAAAATCTGTTCAATCAAAAACCAGTCAAAATCATAAAAAATTGGCTAAACCAACAACCCTGTTCAATTGCTTGACCCAATTCTCAAAGTTTTCTTTCTTGTTTCCTAGAATATAATTTGAATTACCCAAATTATTAAACTTTCATTTATAAATAGGAATAAGAAAATGCCACACACTCGATGTAAACATCAAATCACCCACTTCCCTAAATGGTCTTTAAATCAAGAAATTTTCATTCCTATCATTTTATCAATTTATCAGCAGTGATGACAACTTGCATTATAAAGCCATATTCTCAACCAAAAAAAAATCTCAAATTGGGTATGATTTGTTTTAATTTATTTTTTTCAATTAATTTTGGAGAATGGGCATATTTTAGATATAATTTTTGGTGTATATTTGCTTTCAAATCTAATATATTGGTAACATTTTGTATGGTTGGCCAAATAAAACCAAAATCTTAATTTCAATATTTCTAAAATTTATAAAAATAAAACTAATTATAACATCATGCTAACGTTAGCGGATTTTTAAGAATGGTCCAACCGATCCGACAAGTTGACTCCTAATCTAATAGTTTAACTAAGTCACTATCCAATCCGAATTTAACAACATTACCATTAGCCATTGTATCATTTCTATTAGTTATCAAAAATCTGTCTAAAATCACAAAATTTGGGGATTAAATTTATTTTGCTCAAAATATTGGCGATCAATTTAACACAGAGGCCGAATACTGGGGATCAAAACTACAATTCTCTCTTGCACAAAAAAAAGAGCATTTCTTTTTCTTTTTTTTTTGCCCAACACGATAGACCTGCATTTTATTATATACTATGGGGCGGGGTGAAACCTGAAGTGGAAAAATCAATGGAGATTGAACAATCACTGACCTAGACGGACACACCCGTCTGAAACTACCTTAAAGTGGGCAGGTCACATATAATGGCAGATAATGAGAGACAAGATTTAAACCCTTAAAACCTCTCACCCACCGAGCCTTACTGACTTTGGTGATGGCCACTGAGCTTGTGGTTAAAAAGACGGAGCATTTCACTCAAGAAAATGTAGCATCGCACTGATAGGTCCGCCTAGGCAAAGGTGAAATAACAATGAGAGTGTTTGGATAGAGTGTTATTTGAAATATTATTTGGAATAATTACTGTAGCACTTTTTGTGATGTGATGTATGTGAGATAAAAAGTTGATTGGAAATATAAAAAGGTGAGTTTAGAAAATGTGTTTATGATGCAAGCGAAATATTTTTTGGAATAATATGTGTATCCAAACAAATATATTATAAAAACCTGTAGATCATGACCCATCTCTATGCTCAAATTTCTTTGAACAATCAAGAAAAACCGACAAGATGCAAATCTATCGTTACTCTTATATATATATATTTTTTATATATAATATAATATATATATATATATATAATTTTGTTTTCTGGATTTGCACATGTATGTGCTGTCGAGTGTGGCAACCCCTCACAGCCCCCCCCCCCCCGGCGGGACCCCTTACAAAAAAGAGAAAAGAAAAAAGTCTGTGGAGCCTCGTAGATAAAACTATTCATAATATACTATCAATTCAAAAAGTTTAGTTTATTTTCAATTTGATCCCTTCTAGTTAATTGATAATCTTTTACAATATTAATTCAAAACAACTACCTTAACCGATTGGTTGACAAATAGTATATTATGAAGCCCCCATAACATGAATCACGTTGCGGGCATTTTCTTTAGAAGTTATTGTGCAGTTTGATTAATTTTTCTGCCATAAAATATCCAATTGAGCATATGGGGACCCATTAATTAATGAACTTTATGCTTGACCATTTTTCTATAGTCTCTATTAGAATATGCCGAAGAAGTATTACCCTAAGAGGTGGGACCAAGTCCCCACAAGTTGAAATTTGTCCAATTTAAGCTAGTTGATGTAAATCTTATAACTTTTGGTGTAAACCCGTCCAACTTTGTTATAATTGTCAAATTCAAATTTACACTAGAGTTTATACCAAGAGTTGTAGGATTTACATCAATCAATTTGAATCAGACAAATTTCAATTTGTGAGACTCATGATCTTAAGAAGTGGAAATACTCCAGATAAAGCAGACACTTGTCTTAAGACTGTCTACTAGATAGATATAATCTAACTTAAAATTTTATTTTCTTTTCTTTTTCTTTTTCTTTTTCATTTAAGAACTAGAAGAATGAAGGTAAGAGAATCAGATATTTTTAAATAGTTAAACTCTCATTGTTTGCGGAGGAGAGCTCAATTTTGGTTAAGAATTAATTTTTCATACATTGTTAGAATAAACTTCTTTTATGCTAGAGGGTTCAAATGCATAATAGTACTAATCAGCATTCAAATTTTTATTTTTGTACCCAAACGTGTTTAGTGTAAAATAAATTTTTATTGATCATGTTACTTCTTTACATCTTTGAACAAAGTTTTGTCGTGGTCATTGGACAATATTAGTTTATTAAACCCATGATTGTCACGAATCTTCATCTTTTCTCATCCAGTAACACAAGATCCGTCTCTCCTATAACATTTCTTTCTCAACTTGTTCAACAATCTTTTGAACGAGTTCAAAATTTTTCTTCCCATTTTTCAATAACTGGTCACTATTTAGTTTCTAGTTTTTTTTCTTTTTGTGTAAGCGGGAGGACTCGAACCCGATACCTCTTGTTTACACTCCCTCCCCTCGTACCACCCAACCCAACCCTCCCCCATTTAGTTTCTAGTTAAAGTGCTGTGTTTCTAATCTTATTTGTCCCAAACTGCATTTGAAGTGGCACATAAAGGGATTAGAAAGTCATGGAAAGAAACCCGGAAGAGACACACGGTAAGGTGCCTTCTTGTTCAAACCGCAAAGAAGACTGGTAAACTCAGGCCTGGAGGTTGGTTACAAAATTGACTCCTTTTGTGCTTATTTGGCCATAATTTTGAAAAATTTTAATATAGAACGAGGAACTCCGGGTTCAAGAATTCCTCATCTGTATCAATAATGCTACCCAAGAACTTCTTTAGGGTTCTTAATTAGGGTCATTTTGTTGTTTATTAGTATTTTAAATTGCTTATCTGTTATTTTAGTTAGGGTAAAAAACCTCAGTGGCCACTAAACTATTGGTCAGATCATGTTTTGGCCATCAAACTATTTTTTATCAGTAATTGACCACTAAACAACTTAATCAATAAACTAGTGACCATTTAGTCAATAATTGCTCTTAATCTGTAAAATTAGCAATTAATCTGTGAAATAGGGTCGCGTAGTTGTTGGACAAAATTACCCTGCATTTTGCCACGTGTACAGCTAATTTCACATATTAAGAGCAATTATCGACTAAATGACCACGGATTTACTGATTAAGTTGTTTAGTAGTTAATTACTGACGAAAAATAGTTTGATGGCCAAAACACGATCTAACCAATTGTTTAATGGCCGCTGAGGTTTTTTACCCTTTTAGTTATGTCAATAAATGATGATGCACGAAGAACGGTTGAAGAAAGACGTAGATTGTGATTATGAACGCAATTCGTGCCAGGAATCCCTCCAATCCATGCCTTCGATCAGCGGGATTCACTATTAGATCCGTCCGTAGATCAACATTGCAGCTAGATACGATATTTTGTTCATTTTAGGGTTTCTTGTATTTTTTATTTCCTTTTTAGTAGGATTAGTAGGATATTATTGTAGCCTATAAACAAGCATATTTAGGGTTGTTATTAATAGACTACTATCAATATTATTGAAAATTAACTCTCTTGAGTGTAATGGATTTGCCATGTTCCTAATCTGCGCCCTTGGGTGAAATTCGTCTAAATCTTGTGTTTCCAAAATTCATTCATGTAATGTTTCTCATTTTGAGCGGGTTCGTGTACTCCTCACACTTCTGTACCGCGTCATTTTTCTACAGCTAAAGCATAAGATAAACCATTAGATATGCACACCTAATGTGGGAATGGGCCTCACAAGTTCCGTTTCACACTAGTTTGTCCTAGTGTATAAACAAGTTGCAGTAGGGTGTAAATAATTTTAGGTACAATGTAAACAAATTGGATTAACGTGTAAAAAAAATTTTAAATCACCATTTTACGCCGAAAAATATTGGAATTGTCTGCGGAGGACCAGATCCACCAAATTTTCCTTAAACACAATGGAGGCAGTGAAAGTAACAAATTTTAATAAGGGACCGACAACAAGTACAATGATTGCAAGTAAATGGATTCGAGTTCTCTACAGATGCAGGTACAAGTACAAAGTACTTTTGACGGCTCGAATCAGGCCATTTGAGCTCCGCCTGAGCTGGAGCATTATTAGAAATAAATCAAGCCCAGCTTGGATGGTCTGATCCAAGCTGTCAATTGTATGCCGCTTCTGCACCAGCAATTGCACTAATCGCACTAGTTCTAAATACCAAATAAATTAGTATTCCATGTGGAAATAAATTAATATTACTCAAAACGAGGATTGACAATTGTGTATTTTGCATATTTTTAAGTATGTTTATTTGTTTACTTTTGCTGTGATTTCAAGGTTTTTAAGGATGAAACTTGTTATTTAAGCCTCTATTTTTACAAGGTTCATTTTATAACCCAAACTTGCATTTGAGCAGTTTAATGTGCAAAACTTGTTATATTTGTAGGATTTGAAGATTAATGATCATTTTGGATCACGGAGGATTCACGTAATAATATTAGATGCAATTCGAGGATGATTTGGAGATGACTAGACCAACAAATGCTGTTTTTTTTTGTGCAAAACGTGACCTAAATGCGTAGAGACCTCTGTTTTTACATTCTTGTTTTAATTGGAGCAGAAAAAGACAAACAAAATGCAAAGAAAACAATATGTGGGCTCAATATGCGACCTTAGCCTGTATATTGATGGTGCATTGATGGTGCATATTCTGAAGACGGCTGTGCAATTTACACAACCACTTGCTCCGTTTTCACACAGATTTTTGAACTCATTTACAGATCAATTTTGGCTGGTTTTTGTAGGAATGACACTCGAAACTTGAAGAAGCATCTTCACCTGGAATATGATTTGATGATAAATGTTGGATATTGAAGAATTTTGCAATTTCAGTGGATTTTAGGAGTTTCCATTGAACATGTGCATAACGTATGATTCTTAATTTAATTTTGCTCTTCAATTAGTTTCATTGATGATATGGTAAATACAGAAAAAGATGTATGCATTATAATTGAAAAGTTAGGTATTTTTGGTAAAATGTATGAAGTGAAATGTTTCATTGTACCTTGAGAAGTTTCTTATCAATTTTATACAGGTACAATACCATGACAAAAGTCATAGAGTTACGGATCTCCGTTTCATGTTTATTAATGCCTTTGTTATTACTTTTGCATTTCTTGAACTATAGTAGTTTGTTTCTCATTTTCACATTTTAGGTACTAATGGTTATAAATGGAACTCATTAAATTTTCTTTTATGCAGAATTGAGGCAAATGGATCATAAATTTCATGATGGATTGTGGAATTTCATATTCGTGCACTTCAATCACATTAATAGGGAAGCATTTCTTTCTTTGTCTTGGTTTCCCTTTTTACATATTATGGACAATGCGTAATTTAAATGTGTGGAATGGGTGGGGGAGGGGGTAGAGAACTTGAGATTATATGTATTGTATGTGATTGATTTGTTGGTTGGAAATAGTGGACTTGTGCTTAAAAATGTTATTGTGTTTTGAAAATTTTCAAAACTAGTTTGCTGGCAGGGAGTTTCGTCTAGTTATAAGGGAAAACTCTACCAAAATTTTTTCAAAATCTTATCCAAATTTTAAATTTACCCCAAAATTTTTTAATTTCATCATAAGGGCAACAAATTCCATACCATTAGTAATACAAATTTCTTTTACTTTTGAGATAAATATATGTGACTTGAGAAATTCACTTCTCATTTAACTTGGAAATAGCTATTATGTTAAGGATTCTTACATTTTTAGAAAAGTATATCTTGTAAAGTGCAAAAAGTTATACCTAAATTTTGCATGTTTGATGAAGTTTCTTCTTTTTACTTGATTTTACATAGTTGAGTAATAAATGTAGTCAATAAATGCAAATACTCTTCCTATGATTATCCTTTTGTGGGAATGTTTATTTATTATCTTGACTTTAAAAAAAAAGAAAAAAAGAAGAAGAAGAAGAGTAGAAGTTGTAGTTCTATTCCAATGATTCATGTACTTAATAATCAGGAGTTTTCATCTTTGCGTAAAACGGTACTTGAATTAAGAGTATGCAAAGCAACAAAAAAAATGTGAAGTGCTGAGTAATGGAGGATTTTCATCTAAAAATATCGATAAATGTGAAGTGTTGAATAATCGAGAATTTTCATCTAAAAATATCGATTTTCGTGTCAAAAGACATTTTCACAACTTGAATGAATGTTTGATATGTTAAATGAATAACCCTCTTTCGAGTTTGAATAAAAGATCATCATGAGTTTAGGAAACATTTTATTGACCTTGTGAGTTACTTGACTTATGAAATTGGGTGAGGATGAGAAGTTAACTTGATGTGTTCAAATTATGGTATAATTATTTTTCCTTTACTTGATATTATAAGTACTTGAGGTGAAATGAATGATTTCATAATGGTTATTTCCCTTGTTTTGAGGGAATGAATTCAAACTGTGTATATATGTCATTTCAAACTTTTCGGATCATTGTTGATTAGTATTTTTTATCGCTTGAGGACAAGCAATGATTCAAGTGCGGGAGTATCTAATAATTGTTTATTTTGCATATTTTTAAGTATGTTTATTTGTTTACTTTTGGTGTGATTTTAGGATTTTTAAGGATGAAACTTGCTCTTTAAGTCTCTATTTTTACACGCTTTATTTTATAGCCAAAACTTGCATTTGAACAATTTAATAGGTAAAACTTGTTGCATTTGTAGGATTTGAAGATTAATGATCATTTAGGATTACGGAGGATTCATGCAATAACATTAGACGCGATTCGAGGATGATTTGGAGATGACTAGGCCAACAAATGCATTTTTTTTTTTGGTTCAATGCGTGACCTAAATACATAGGGACCTCTATTTTTACCTTCTTGTTTTAGCTGAAGTAGAAAAAGACAAACAAAATGTAGGGGAAGCAATACGTGGGTTCAATATGCAACCTTTGCCCGCGTATCGAGGGTGCGTATTCTGAAAACAGTTGTGCAAATTGCATAGCCACTTGCTTAGCTTTCACACAGATTTTTCATCTCATTTACAAATCAATTTTGGTTGGTTTTTGTAGAAGGAACATTAAAAACTTGAAGAAGTATCTTTTGGTAATTTCAAGACACAAGTTGCACGACTTTAACATGATCGATTGGATCTTGATTCGTTTATAAATAGAGGTTTTGGAGAACAATTCTTATAACTTTGGAGTCTAAAGAAACTATACATAAATGTAATCTTTCACTAAAATTTCTTTAGTTCATTAGTTAAAATAGATTAGTATAATTTGTTTCATCCAAATTTTGTATATAAATAAACATAGATGAAGTTGTGAATAAAGATGGAGAGTTTGGAACTCATATGACGAGAGTGACATTTCTCCTATCACTTTATTTCTTATATTGATTTTAATGTTTGGTTATAATATAAGTTTGAATCTTGTTTTCGTGTCTTTCATGATATGCTAGCTTTTATACCTAGGATGTGGATGAATTTCTATGATTGTTATGTGATCTTTTCATGGTTATTTGAGTTATATTTTTGAGCAAGTTATTTAACACTTTTGCTTTTCTAATCATGATTAATTGGTCATTAATTGTGATAATCATAAGGTGTTAAGTTTGTAATGAGAATTGCAATTTGATACTAGTTCAAAGAAGTGCACTTTTGTGCACCTAGGGATTACACTCATGAGAGTAGATGTGCACTTTTGTGATTTTAATTATTTGTTCCATGTAATTTCATAGAAAAAATGAACTTGTAATTAATTTCAAAACCACGAGAGTAGGTATGATTTAACTATAAGTATAATTGATTTACTACGAGAATATATTTCACATACATTAGGAAATTACGCCATAACAAACCAAGATAATAACATTTAATTAACCGATAATTTCACTTGCAAGAGTAGTGAGAAATTCTATAACTCTAGGAACCTTTTATTATTTTTTTATTACTTTTATTTCATGTTTGTAGTATATATTTAATTTCTTACACTTATGATAGTCTAAATAATAAAGGAGTTCGAAAATCATCGGTAATTGACAATCTTCCCTGTGAGATTGATACTTAATATCTGTGTACTTGATAAACGATCCATGTACTTGTAGAAAATGGGGTATTTAGGCTTTATTAAATTTGATGTACGGTAAAACCTCGTCAAGGATAATACTAACCAATTTTTCTGTAGATGACAAAAGATTATCACAAAGTACGCACGCCAACTGATCAATGAGATTCACATGGAAGAGTAACATTATCAAACTTGTGTAGTCAAACATTAGGTGAAGTACTGTGTTTCATTTGATAGATATATATATAGAAGTAGAAGAAAGAAATACTCATTCATCACAAATCAATGGAGCTTCTGAGTTTCACCTTGAACTTGATCACTTTCTTTTTCTTTGCAACCATTCTCTTGACTTTAATCAAGGAACGGAAAAGATCCCACACCATCCAGAAATTGCCTCCAGGTCCGTGGAAGCTTCCATTTATTGGATGTATGCATCATTTGATAGGCTCACTTCCACATCGTAGACTGAAAAACTTAGCTCAAAAACATGGACCTCTATTCCATTTGCAGCTTGGTGAAGTTTCAGCTGTTGTTGTCTCATCACCAAATTTGGCGAAAGAGATCATGAAAACACGCGATCTTTCTTTCGCTAGCAGGCCTGAACTTGTCGCTTTCAAGATCGTCTGTTATGATTCTAAAGATATCCTATTCTCCCCCTATGGTGATTATTGGAGACAAATGCGAAAAATCTGCGTCATGGAACTTCTTAGCGCTAAAAGTGTTAGGTCCTTCCACAATATTAGGCAGGATGAGGTTTTGCATCTGGTTGAAGCAATAAGGCAATTGGCAGGCAAGAGTGTCAATATAACTGAAAAACTTTTCTCACATACAAGTTCGATGGTTTGTAGAGCTGCATTTGGTCAAGTTTCCAAAGAAGATCAATACAAATTTGTAAGATCAATGAAGCAAGTGGCAGCTTTAGGAGGAGGTTTTGATATTGCTGATCTATTTCCTTCTTACAAAATTCTTCATGTTCTGACTGGACTGAAGCCTAAATTGCAGAAGATCCACCACAAAATGGACATTATCTTTGAAAACTTAATCAAGGAGCACGTGAAGAACCAGACTAGGAAAAAGAAGTTCATTGCTGATTCTAATCAAGAAGATCTTATTGACGTTCTACTGCGAATAAGAGATAGTGAGCACCTTCAATTTCCGATCACCAACGACAATATCAAAGCTATCATCTTTGTAAGTCAAACTACCCTGAATTCTTTCCTTCTCTGCTTTCTTGTATGTTTAACGTATTTAACTCCGAAACTCTCTGGGACTGTTTGACCATTCGTAAACAAATTGTTTTAATCAACAATATTGTTGCTAAAACAGGATATGTTTGCTGGTGGAACTGAAACTTCATCCTCAACTGTTGAATGGGCTATGTCAGAGATGATCAGAAACCCGATGGTGATGGCCAAGGCACAGGAAGAAATTAGGCAGGCCTTTAAGGGAAAACAGAAAATAGATGAAATTGATGTTCAAGAATTGAGATACCTGAAGTTTGTGATCAAGGAAACTTTAAGACTACACCCTCCTGCCCCTTTGCTCATCCCCAGAGAATGCAGGGAGCAATGTGAAGTAAATGGATATACTATACCAATCAAAACAAAGGTCGTGGTAAATTGTTGGGCACTTGGAAGAGATCCAGAGTATTGGAGTGATCCTGAAAGCTTCGAACCAGAGAGATTTGATAACAATCCGGTTGATTTCACAGGAAATCACTTCGAGTTTGTTCCATTTGGCGCAGGAAGGAGAATTTGCCCTGGAATGTCATTTGGTTTGGTCAATATGGAGCTTCAACTGGCGCTTCTACTTTACCATTTCAACTGGAGACTCCCGGATGGTATGAACTCCGAAGACTTGGACATGATAGAGAACAACGGGATAACAGCAACAAGGAAAAACAACCTTTATTTGGTTCCTTCCTTGTATGATCCTTCAATTGATTTGTGAAAACAGTCATATGTGCAACAGTTCTTTCGGGGTCAGACGGGGATGTGGTCACAAATTGTTGAAAGCTTCGTGGATATTGAGATGCTATTCTCAAATAAGTTGTGAAATAAGTATATGTAGTCTGTTTAAACTATATCTTTGTGGCAAAATACCTAAAGAGCAAGTTTTTCAGTATCGCCGAACATAAAAAAACGTGTAGTTTTAGCAATTCAGTCAATTTTAGCTTTCAATCTTATTAGAATCCACTGCAAAATGACAGGGTTTTGATCTTCTTCTTCCTTCAGCCACGTCCGGTGACTCTTGCAACTTCCAGACACCGGTCACTACAGTTAACTAACGGTTCACACTTTACCATCAGTATTCAACTATCAAATTTTGATGAAATTACACCTAACGAACTCAGTTTTTCACATAGATGCTAAATTTGGTAGTGAGTTTTAGTAAATCATGTAGATAAGGATAAAGCACTCCAATTTCCATAGCAAAACTTTGCACTACCTTTACTATTACTAGCTACTTCAAAGCCTAATTGACATCAAACGCTCTAGTATTTTATACCAATGAACACTTCATATCATAAAGATACTAGATACATGATTTTTTTGGTCTAATTTGTTTTGAATCAAGAAACCCCTAGTTGGGGATCTACCCTTTTACCATGATAACTAAAAACCTTTTGATTTGGGCCCGTCTACAGCTCATGTTGCTCTTTCCATCAACCTTGAAGGCTAAAGTTGATGGAGCTAAAAGCATACACTTTAAATAAGTTCACGATCCGTTTGGTTCATGGGATAACACAGGATTTGATTAATCATCCTGTGTCATCCCATATTTGGTTGCATTTTATACATGAGCTGACACAATCCAACTAACCGAATTAATCCCCTATTCATGGGATAAAATAATCCCACAAGGGATGTGGTATTAGTCATTCTGAGATGAGTAACAAATAGGATGATAAAATTCTAGACTAATTTATCCTTACAAATAATATAAATTTATACTCTCATAATTATATAACCATACTTCCACACGGTAATATAATATGAATAGACTAATTTGCCCCTACTAATTAATTTTAAAATTTTTTTGACTAATTTGCCCCTACTACCAATATAACAATATTTGGACTAATTTACCCTTATGAATGATACAAATTCATACCGACTATTATATAACCATACTCTCGCCAACAGCCTCTTGGGTTGTTGGTGGAAGTCTTGGTGGAGGGAGGAGGCAAGGGTTCAATCCTTACCTCCCACCAGCCACTAGTTGTGGCTTCTTCTCTCCCTCCTTTTAGATTAGGCTAGAATATGTTATATAAACTATTATCATTGCTGGCAAAATATATATATATATATATATATATATATATATAACCATACTCTCACATAATAATATGATAATAGATAGACTAATTAGCCCTTGCTAATTATATTAAAATTTTTTGCTAATTTGCTCCTATTCATTATTTTAAAATTTTTGAATAATTTACCCCTATTAATTAATTTAAAATTTTGACTAATTTGCCAATACTAACATCATAATAAAAGAACTATATTGCCCTTGGACTAAATTGCCCTTACTAAGCTTATTTTCACAACCAAATTCTATATAAATACATAACCCTATCAATTGGACTTTGTGAATGAGAATTTCAATAAGTTCAAGCTCGTCCCAAAAAAAATCTTCTATATTAGCTTGAGCTCGACTTATTTAAAGCGCTTAAATGGGTTATGTTTTAATCGATTTAATCCTAACTTAGTCAAAACTCAACCCATTATTTAATTGAATTTCAAATTTAGATTCAAAAATTTGGTCAAAATCTATTTTTAAGGGTCCAAAAGGGCTGAGTTTGAGTAAATACAAATTTTTTATATATCAAAATCCTTGATTTACTTTATAATTTTAAAGTTTTAATCTACTCTATTTTAATAAAAGTTACAAATATTAAAATTTTATTAAATTATTTTATTAAAATATTAAGTTATTTTGTTAGTATTTTATAGAATATTAAATTATTTTATAAAAAAGAATATGCAAATTAAGGGATACTTTGGTCATCAAACAATAATTCTTCCTCATGAAATCTCCTACCAAACACAGGATAAGATTATTTCCCAATATATCTTATCCAACCCGAAATCAACTAAACACTAGTTAACTTATATTATTAATTCGAAGATGACTCAATCTAAGAATAATAATCTGAAAATGAGTCATTCCGTCTCATTCGGTCCATGAACCAAACGAACCCTCAGGGGTTGATTTGATAGACTACACTTAATAATTGTGGGATAAAAGTATACAAATTTAAGAATTTAAAATGCAAATTAGTTATCTTAAGAAGGGATTGGTTTGGATTAGAGGTATCATCAGTCGATAATTGGATGTGAGTGCCAAATTTGGGGTTTATTTTATTGGAAAAATCATTCAAAACGTCATTCACATTTTATAAAATGACTTTTTTGGTCCATCACTTTTAAAAGTGTAATTTTACATCCATTACAAATTCACATTGGTCAAATTTGGTCTTTATATAGGTTTCCGACTAGTTTTTTGCCAGAATCCATCACAGGCACGTGATCAATTTTTAAGGGTAAAATTGTTAAATCAAACTTTACATAATTCGATTTATAGTCCCTCACATTCTACAAAATGAATTTTTTCATCCCTCGCATTTCACAAAATGAATTTTTTCTTCCTTCACATTTTTCAAAATGGATTGTTTGATCCCTCATTGATCATGTGTGTGAATAGGTTTTTTTTAAACCTATGTATATATCTATTTTATTTCATCTAAGCAATACGAATATCATATAACATATCTCTATTTGATTTATAAGGGCAAAATTGTCAAATCAAACTTTACATAATTCGATTTATAGTCCCTCACATTCTACAAAATGAATTTTTTCATCCCTCGCATTTCACAAAATGAATTTTTTCTTCCTTCACATTTTTCAAAATGGATTGTTTGATCCCTCATTGATCATGTGTGTGAATAGGTTTTTTTTAAACCTATGTATATATCTATTTTATTTCATCTAAGCAATACGAATATCATATAATATATCTCTATTTGATTTGTAATATATCTCTATTTGATATATAATACATGCTATTCGTGCTGTTCAGGTAATATCAAATAAATATATACATGGATTTAAAAAAATTGTTAGTTTTTCACTCATATTTATTTCCTTTTACTCGAAATTGAAAACAAAGAAGATATTTAATTCTAAACATTATCGAGTATTTATATCGAATTAAATTTGAACTAAAAAGAGGAAAAGTATGACAAAAAGAAGTAGGTGATTGACACTTTCAAATTTTAAGACAATTACAAGGTAAGTAATTCAACTGTTGATCTTAAAAGTGGTGAGTAGAATTTCAGATTTAAACTACAATTTGTTAGTACGACTATAGAATACAAATTAGGATCCATTAATTAGACGGCCTTATTATACAACTCAATAAATAAATTATTACCAAAAGAGAAAGGTCACAAATATTGAATAGGTTCATAAGGTGAAATCATATAGATATATACATGGATTCAAAATAAAATTGTTAGTTTTAAACCTTTGTATATATCTATTGAATAGCGTGTGCATAACTACGATTAATCTGTTTAGGTGAAATCAAATAGAAATATATTACATGCTATTCGTACTATTCAGGTGAAATCAAATAGATCTATACATGAGTTTAAAGAGAAAAAAAAAAAAAAAAGGTATTCGTAGACATGATCAATGAGAGATGAAAAAATCCATTTTGAAAAATGCAAAGGATGAAAAAATTCATTTATGAAATGAGAGGGACGAAACAATTCATTTTGTAAAATGTTATGGTCAAAAAATTCATCTTGTGAAATGTGAGGGTTTATGAATCGGATTATGTAAAATTTGATTTGATAATTTTGCCCTTAAAAAATAATCATTTGCAAGACACATGAATACGTGATGGATTCCGATCAAAAACTAGTCGGAAACCTAGATCGGAACCAAATTTGACCAATGTGGAGTTTGATACATGTAATTTAAGATATTTGGTACTTTGTGTTTTATACATGTAATAACAACATAAATAAGAAAATGAATTAACATTTTTTTTTAGTATAAGCAAGAAGATTCGAACTCGAGACCTCTTGCTTACACTCCCTCCCTTCTACCGCCCAACCCATCCCTCCCCCCTAATTTACATAAATTTATTGATAGGTGAAATGCACAAATTGAAATGATGCAATTCAACTAAAATTTTTTGAAATAAGAATGAAAAACTAAATTGAAATAAATCTATTCATTATTTTCAGAGAAATAAATACATTTCTTTATTTTTTTAATAAAAATTCATATTTTAAGCTAAAAAATTCATATTTTTTGTAATTGAGTTTTTAAATGCAAGGAATTTTAAAATGAATTTGAAGAAGATAAATTTATTTGCTAGGACTGAATTATAAGTTAATTGAAATATTTCTTGAATTTAGTTACAATAGAATCGAATACGTTAATGAACACTTAAAAATTTATCTGTAGTTGAGGGTGCTTATTATAGTTAGAACTCATTGGATTATAGCTAAATCCAAATTAAAAAATTGTTGTAAATGAGGTCATCTGTTTTACTAATAGGTGAAATGAATAGTAATACAATTTTGTTGACGTGATGGTATTAATAATAAGATGAATAGATAGATTTTTGACATTTAGTCACTTATATTGAAACATTAAAATTAGCACAAGTATCCAACGAAAGAGCAAACAAATGCCCATAAGTAAACCATCAAATTTCAGGTATGCCCAGAAGTACACCATCAAACCATACATGTAAATACCAAGCTATTAATTTTATTGCCAAAGCAAATCACCGATACAAATAACAAGCTACTAATCGAATGCATCAGGTATTTCCAGAAGCCAAATAATCTCACATATAAATACATCCATAAATCAATGACTTTTATAAGCAAAGTAAATCAGCAGCACAAACTACACTGTAACGAGAAATCAACAGCACAAACTACACACTAATAGCAAAACAAATTCCACATCTAAATATATTTTTATGAAAATATTGACAAGCATTGCATACTAATAATAAACAATTGCTTACCATATTCCAAATATTCCCAGCAGAGCTTCTCCTAACAATTGCTCCAAATCTATTAAAGTAAAGGCACACCATTACAATCACACCAAAAAAATAATTGTATGTAAATAACACCCAATTTAACAATGCCTCCATTGAATTCATAAGAAAACTACCATTTAAGAAGATAGATGACACCATCAAAGCGGAAAAAACCCACAACACTGAACCCCAAACTGAACCACCAGGAATGATTTCGCCCAACGAGCATGGTGGAAAGCAGAGTACACAACCAGGACAAATAAACCTTTACAAGAAGCTTGAAAGATCATAGCAGTAGACTGTGAAGCAAAAGTCATTTGGAGAGGTGCAACTGAAGCTAATGCTCAGACATGAAACTGTCATAAACCATGTTCTCCAAGCCTTAATTGAGAACTAAAGAGCTTTAAGTAATTGCACCAACACAAAGGCTGCTAGCACTTGTACCAACTGCTTGAAGGGTCACTACAACAAAATGGCATTTTCAAAACACCACTCCCTAATTAATTCCTATCAGTAATTTGTCAATAAACCACTTTCTCCTAAGTTTAGTTATCAATTAAGGATGTTTACATTAATTCAGTGGAACAAATGCTGTTATCACTTGTATCCACTGTTAATACAACTAAAATAATGGTACATTCCTACAAAACCCATTCCTTTTGCAAACAGCACTTTATGGGCATTTAACACATGGAAGACTATTTATGCCAAAGCTACTCTCCGTTGTAACAACACTCCAAACAACCTTACAACTCCAAAATGCCCCTGCTCTTGCAGTTGAAATCCAAAGATCATTTTTGCCTTAAACTCGTTCTTATATAGTATAAGGGTAAGGATTTAAATTCTTGTGAACACAAAATTTTATTTCTTTGTAGGACACATATGTAACAGGGTCCTAAGCTTATTCCCAAACTACAAATAGAGATTGACTTATAGCATTTTTCTCATTGACAAATGTGCCATACTGCAGATACAGAGATGATCAAACAAAAAAAAAATTAAGTTTTCATGGCAATCGGACATATAAGCCAAGCGTCGGATTGGCCTTCTTACAATGTCATTCACAATTTCACATAAATGTGTATGCACTCAGAAAATATATGTAAATACTAAGATTTAATCTTATATACACTAACTATTACGATTGGATGTATAATACATATGCAAAATTTGAATTTCAAATTCAAATTCAAATTATGTGTCATACATCTAATAGTAAAAATGTAAATACTATTAGTGTATAGAATATTAATCTATACTAAAATAACAAATATAGACGTCAAAAATAACTTGTAATTTCAAAACACAAGTAATTTTCATAAATTATTGAAAATTGTGTCACAAATAATTCCATCCATTCAATTTCAACTCAAACCAATTTTTCCACCATTAATTGCACTCTACAATAAGGGATAATTTCAAAAACCTCCCCTGAGTTTTTTGATGATTTCACTATGCTCCCTTGAGATTTTGAATGTTACACTTACCTCCCCTATTTTTAGTTTTAATGTAAAAAAGTCAACCTACTTATCCGAAAAAAAACTTTTCATACATTGTTAAAGGGCCTGTCCTTTTGCCAATTGGCCCTTGCATATCATAAATTCAATTAAATTTAGAAAAAGGACTTGGAAATTGCAATAAAGAGGAGATAACTTCATCTTGAAAATTTAATTATGAAGCTGATGAAGTAAATCAATGCCATGGAGAGAACAAAATATCTAAAATTTGATGGCTAGGAACACTTGAGAAAAACACTGAAGTCTCCTTAAAATTGTAAATAAGTGATGTAAATGTAAAATTGAAAACTGTATGGGTGCCAATTAAAATTTTTAGAAACCTCGTTTATGAAAATACCCCCTATAATAAAGGTCGTGATTGTAGAGCCCAGATCCCCAACAATACGTGTACTAAAAATCCCAATTATTTCTATGAATTTGGTATTCCATTAATAATATATGTATGCATAATCAAGAAGAGTGTAAGCCAATTCTTCACTCACAGCTCATAACTTCTTGTCAATTCCTAAACCATCCACGAGTGCACCGATCCATCTTATCTCCAATCAGCTCACCAATAAGACAAAAAAACGTCTTGATTTCATGAATGATAAAACTCAACCCACTTAGCTTAGCACAGCGCAGTATGTCAAAACTTTAGTGGTATCTGCTATGAGCTATGTGGTCTGTATGCATGGATGAAATACACGTACAACTTCGTTGGAACAATACATACCAGCGTCGTCTGGTTCGTTTAGGGTTGAGGTGGCTTATTAAAAAATATTTCTTCAATACAGCTTTTAATAAAAGTATTTATTAAGCACTCAAGTGTTTTTAAGTATGATGTTTGAAAACATAGTTTAATAAGGATTAACTATATTAGATAATGTGTGATTTGAAAATTTTTAAATGTATGTATATCTTTATTTATTTATAATATAGGATAAAATAATTAAATTTAATATTTTATTTTTTAAATCACAAAAGTTACTCTAAAAGTACCAAATTTGAACTTTTGTTAGAAACATTTTTCACACCAAAAACTCAATTTTTAATTTTATAGGATGATGTTCACCAAACATCTTAAAAGTACTTTTAACATTTAAAAGTGCTTTTTTACCAAAGCATTGCAACCTCATACGAGGCCTTAGGCCTTGTTCGCGTTTTGTTCAATTAGACACCTTCAATTGTTCGAAACTCTCAAACATACGTTGTTGGATCACTTTTACCTTTCATATAATAGACTATTCTTCCCAAAAATACTAACCCCCCCCTCTCAAAAAAAAATTTCCTTAGTTGTAGAGTTCTATTTGTTTGTCTGCTAAAGTATTTTTTTTTATTAAAAGCTTTATTAAGAAAATACTTTTCAATAAGTTATCGTAATCTCAAATGGGCCGAAGTGATATTGGAAAGATTGTTGGTGAGAAGACTTCTTATATTGTAGGTATCAGAAGTTTTATTAGTAATATGTGGGCTTATACAAAAAAAAAAAGAAAAGAAAAATGTTGAAGGTTACTGAAATAGGAGTTTAATATGTTTCAATTTATGTTTCAAAACATGCATGACAAGGTGAAAGTCCTGAATGGTAGGCCGTGGGTTTATGACAATCAGCCAATGGTAATTCTACCTCGGAAAGAAGGGTTGGAAGTGGATAATGAGGCATTTAACAAACCATGGATTTGGGGCCGGATTTGGAATCTACCGATCCACTGGATAACTAAAGATGCTGCAAAAAGATAGGAGTGGTTAGTTCAGTCAAAGAAGTTATTATCCCAAATACTGGAAGCAAAGAAGGGAAACATTTAAAAATTTTAACCAAGACGGATGTTACTAGACCTCTTTTAAGGGGCACAACTGTAAGAATGAATGGAATAGTAAAGTGGAATGATTTTAAATATGAAAAGTGCCCTGACTTTTTTTTGTTGCTGTGGGATTATAGGTCATAATGAGAAAAGCTGCAAGGATAAAGGGGTTCGTTTGGGGAGGGAAGCTCAGTTTGGGGCATTGCTGAGAGCTAGTAATGCTAGCAGCCCAACAATAAAACCAACAAAGATTGGATAAACTGAAGTCCCTATAAGGGATGAGGAGAGGCAATCACAGGCTGAAAGGAGGATAAATGATAAATTTCTATTGACTTGGAAAATAAAGGAAAGTGGAACTCATACAGAAGGGGAAAACAAGGGAGAAATGATAAATGAAAAAAAACGAAGGAGCAGCATGGTAAAGAATCGAAAGGGAAAAAAAACCAGGAAAATTGGGGTGTGGAAAAGGAAATGACAGATGTATCTGGGGAAAAAGAATTAAATACTGGTGGTACAGTGGAATTAGGGGGGAAATAGGGATCAAGTGGGAAGGGAAGTGCAGGCAGTATAGAAATAGAGGAGGAGGAGAATGGAATAGAGATGTATAATTCCATGAGGATAGATGAAACAAGTAAGGAGAGTGGAAAGAACAAGATGATACAAAGCTGTGTGAATACATAGATAGAGTCTGTAGCAATGAACACTGTGGGCAAGGGAGTAAAAAAAGGGGAGAAGAGAAGAGAAGAGAATGGTTAGCTATAAAGGTGGAAAAGGCTGGAAAATGTTAATCAGAGAGGTAGGAAAAAGGAAACCACTATTTGACTGTAATGGGAGAACCATGGAAGAAGTGGAAGGGAAAAAGACAGAGAATATAGCAGGAGAAGGTAAAGAGATGAGTTGGAGGAAGAAGGATGATAAACAGAAAATATGCAAAATGATAGAAATAAAGTGTTTAGAGAGTTCATAAGAGACAATCAACTTGTAGACTTAGGTTTTGAGGGTAAAGCATGGACATGGTGCAACAACTGGGAGGCTGGGAGCAAGAAGGGAAATTCAAGGAGAGACTAGATAGGATTCTAAGCAGTAGAGAGTTGAAGAGGGATTTTGGCAAAGCTAAATGCACACATATCCATATTGAGGCTTCTGATCATTGTATCATGCTTTTAGAACAAAACCAAGGGGAAAAATGATGAAAGGAGAGATTTACTTTGATAGAAAGTGGTTACAGTATAAAGCGGTAGGGTGTGTGGTGAAAAGAGCTTGGGAAAGAAATCAGAGATTTTCTAGATAGTTTAGATTACAGCATAGAATTAAAGAATGCAGATTCGCTTTGCTAGAATGGAACAGAAAATTGAAGAACAATGCAAGAAAGGAAATTCAAGATCTGAAGCAGAAGATAAATGAAGTGCAGAATGAGAAGAGCCAAAACAAGAAAGACAAGATAAACGAGTTACCTAAGAGACTAATTGAAGCATACAAAAGAGAAGAAAAATTTTGGGGACAAAAATCAAGAATAAAATGGCTAAAGGAAGGTGATAAAAATACGAGTTATATTCATGCCATTGTTGCTGGTAGAAGGAAAAGAAATGCTATAACTAATTTGCAAAAAGAGAGTGGAGAATGGTGTAATTCTGAAAAGGAGATTGAAGAGGAGATCACTGATTACTTCCAGAAACTTTTCAAGACTACTCAACCTGATCACTGTGATGCAATCTTTGAAGGAATCCCCCAGACTATTACAAGTCAAAGCTAGTCAGGTCTGTGATCGAAGCTGAAATCAGAAAAGAAGTCTTCTTCTTGCATCCTAACAAAGCTCCAGGGCCTGATGGTATGACACCAATCTTTTTTCAAAAGTTTTGGAATATTATTAAGTATGATCTCATAGCTGCAATTGGATGCTTTTTTTCACTCTAGTAATATGTTTTAAAGCTATCAATGAGACTATTGTAACTCTGATCCCAAAAGTGACTATCCTGTTCTGGTATCTCAATACAGGCCTATTAGTCTCTGTAATGTAGTATATAGGATCGTCTCTAAAATCATGGTCAATAAACTTAAACCTCTTCTCGAGTTTTGCATTAGTCCAAACCAATAAACATTCATTCCTGGAAGACAGATTGTTGATAATGTGGTGATAGCTCATGGGTCATCTACTACCTTAACAACAAAAGAAAAGAAATTATGCTTATATGGCACTTAAGCTAGATATGCCTAAGGCATACGATAGAGTTGAATGGATTATCCTTGCAAAAATTATGCAAAAACTGGGGTTCTGTCCCACTTGGATCAATGGGTAATGAGATGTATGTCTTCAGTCACCTATACTTTTAATATAAATGGTGAGAAAAAAAGGTTTTGTTAGACCCACAAGGGGACTTAGGCCAAGGGGATCCCCTTTCACCCTATCTCTTTGTTATAATCTTTGAAGGTTTTTCTAGTCTGCTTAAAAAGGCCATGAATAATCACAAAATTTCTGCTATGAAAATAGTACCTGCCTGTCCAGCTTATGTCATTTGTTTTTTGCAGATAATACCCTTTTTTTATAAAGCTACAAATGAGGAGGCAAAACAAGTGATGCAGACTATAAAGGTGTATGAAGAGGCATCCGGCCAGATGATCAATGCTGAAAAATCTTGTGTTCTTTAGCAAGAACATAGAGGAGATTACAAAGACAGAAATTCTGGGAACTCTTGAAGGAATTAAAGATGTTAAGCAAAGCAAGTACTTGGGCCTACCAATGGCAATTGGCAGATCCAAGAAGCAAATATTCAGCTATATCAAGGATAAAGTGGTGAACAGGCTGCAAGGGTGGAAGAAAAATTGTTGAGTCAAGCAGGGAAAGAAGTATTGCTGATATCAGTGATTTTGGCCATGCTTGCATATGCAATGGCTTGCTGCAAGTTAGGTCTGTGTATGGATATCTGCAAGGAGATGGCAATATTCTGGTTGGGAGAATTAAAAAAGAGAAAAAGTACATTGGATTAGGTGGGAAAAAAATGATAGAGGTAAAAGGATAGGAAGGTTGGGCTTCATAGATTTGCAGGAATTAACAAAGCAATGCTAGCAAGACAACTATGACGAACGCTAACCAAACCAAACCTGATGATGAGCAAAAATTTGAGAGGAAAATATTTTAGGGGAGAATCAATATGGAAAATGAAAGCATAAGGAAGTGACTCAAGGATGTGGAGAAGCATAGTCAGTGCAAGAGATCTACTGGAAAGAAGAGCTAGGAAAAAAGTAGGGGATGGGCACACCATTGATGTATGGCATGACAAGTGCATACTGGACAGAGGTAAAGGAAAGATAATATCTTAAAAAACCACCAAATTGCCCAATTCAAAAAGTTCATAAGCTGAAAAAAGATGGAAAGACGGGATATGGACTTGATACATAAGGTACTGAATGAAGAAGACTGTTGGAGAATTGCCAATATCCCACTCAACATAGGTGATGGCAAAGATAGGATGGTATGGCCTTATTCAGCATCAGGAGACTATAAGTGAAAACAGGATACACGCTAGTAAAAGAAATTAGAGGGAAAGAAGATCAATGGCACAGCTAGAGAAAACAACAGTAGAAATGAGAAAATACTGAAGCTTGGAAGTTCCTCTGGAGTTTAAATATGAAGCACAAACTAAAGCACTTTATATGGAAGTGTCTTAACAGAATTTTACCTATTAATGAGCTGATAAGGAGCAGAATAGGAAGAGGGGATGACAAATGTGTCTGCTGTGGAGAAGGAACAGAAACTCTAGAGCACATGTTTTTCTTTTGCAAGCATGCTGACATGATATGGTGAGTTGCACCAATTAAGCGGCATGGATTAAGTGAATTTAGACAGAACTTCTGGTTGTGATGGAATAGTCTTAGACAGGCTAAGTTGAGGACTAAAGGGAGAGAACATATTGCACTAACAGTTAATATTCTATAGCAAATTTGGAAATCAAGGAACTAGATTCAATTTAATAACGAAAGGAAAGGTCCAGGAATAATTGTGAACAAAGCTGTGTAAGAGTACCAATTGGTGTAATAGGTAAAGGAAAATGAAAACGAAACAGAAGATGGAAACCAAACTGCAATATTGGATGGCAGCCACCGCAAAATGATGGCGTTAAGCTGAATAATAATGCTGCACTTGACACAAAGCAAAAGAGAGCTGGCTGGGGAATTGTAGCAAGAAAGGAAGATGGTTCGATCATGAAAGCATGAGCAGGACCTGAAGAAGGTGTAGTGAGCCACTGGTGGAAGAAATTAGTGCAATCAGAACTGCAATCATCAAATCAAACAGGAAGGTTGGACGAAAATTGAAATCCAATCAGATTGCAAGCTAGCAGTGGAAAAGATTTAGCAGGAGAGCACTGAAGATGCACGAATTGGTACAATTGTAGAGGACATTAAACAGCTAAGGAAACTCCTGAAAATTTCACTTTTCCTTTGTTGAAAGGGAAGGTAACTATAATATATGTTAGTCACTTTATTTTTTTTGTGATAGATTATTTCTATACTAGGAGTTGGGGGAGGATGTGAAGAGGTCAAGATAACTTGAAAGGGACTGAACTATAATCGAATCAAACGGATTTGTTGGATTTTTTTAACAGAGCCGCATAATGTCGTAAAAATTTGACGGTGGCTACCAGCCAAAGGCACTTAGCAAAATTTGCTATATACTTGGTCAGTGAAATCAGTTGAAAGGATTCCTTCCCTCTTTGGTTAGACTAGCCAGAGATGATCCGGATGCAGTTGATCCAGTCTTGTAAAAATATTATTCAGATGCAATATATCTACTGTTGTCGTTTGGTAAAAAAAAAAATTAGATACCTTCTATTCAATTGATAAATCTTTTACTAATTTAATTCAAAACAGCTACAAGAAAGGAGTGGTAGACTAATACTAATATATTATGAGACCCTACCGTATGAATCACGTCGTGAGCCTTTTTTGTTTTTTTTCCTTTAGAAGGAGTGGTACACCTGACATCTGCATTAAACATAAACATTATCGTGTCATCTTTCTTCTTTTTTTTTTTTTTGGGTTTCTCTCTCTCTCTTTGATGTACTATAGGCCTAAAATCATGCCAATTTTTAGTAGATTCGGAGTTTCACAAATTAAGTTCTTGTTTAATTCAAATCAATTGTATAATTCTTACAATATCTTGTATAAATTAGTACAATTTGGATATAAAACTTAATTTTGTAACTTATACAATTAAGTTTGTATTAAAAAATCACAATTATATCAAAATTATATGAATTTACAAATTGATGTAATCAGTTTCAACTGAAACTTATGAGCTTTCTTCTTTGCTCTCCTCTTCATTTTCCAAACATCTCTCTAACCTTACTAGCCCCTTCACTAAAATGCATGCACCCAAACAAAACAAATTAAAAACACAAAAACAAAATGGTACGAGCAAAGTTTGGTAATCACCCAAACCTGTGAATTTCACCCTAAGTCAGATTTGTCCCCAAACCTAAATAAAACCTGTGATTTCATCATGGAACTGTTTCTTCGTTTGAGTGGAAGTTGGACTGTGGGTTGTTCGTATATAAGGAGTTGTCTTTTGAAAACTGCCTTGTCTGTTGGCCATTTTTGTCCGATGCATTCTTTCGGACAAAAACTTGAACCTCCTGTTCCGACATGACACTACCTGCCGGCTAGAAGTGGTAAGAGTAAACCGGATAAAGTGTTAGTGATTTGACTTTATAGATGATCTTTGTAACATCAAATCATCAATAGTGTGGCTTGTATATATGTACGTGACTTTATAGGTGATATTTGAACATTTTTTAATTAATTTTTTATTTTATATATATATATATATATATATTAAATCATTATAATATATTTAATTTGTTTTGGAAGAAGAAATAATTTAATTCTTTATATAATTTGAACACAATTTTCGATTGCCTCCTGGCTAGAGCATTAGAATTAGCTCACTCGATATTTATTTAATTTGTTTTGGAAGAATAAAGTTGGGGTATGGTTTGAGCTACTTCTAAAAAATAAAAATTGGACGCAAAGGAAGAATGAACTGACTTGGGAGCATAGAAATGAACTTAAAAAGTCAAGAGCACGATTTTTGCAAGGTTGCTGTTTCGTGTCTCAAAGTCTTAGTCTTAACCGTGCGAAGCATCACCTATCAGCAACCGGCAGGCAAGTGAGGAAGTTCAGACGGGTTGCTAGAAAAGGGTCTTGGTAAAGAGGAGGAGAAGCAGTGGCACTGATCTCAGGGAAATAATACCAAAACAAATTAAATATATTATAATGATTAATATATATATATATAAAATAAAAAATTAATTAAAAAACGTTCAAATATCACCTATAAAGTCATGTACATATATATATACAAGCCACGCTATTGATGATTTGATGTTGCAAAGATCACCTATAAAGTCAAATCACTAAGGATTTGGGGCAGGGACGATCGTCAGGCGGATTGTTCCTGAGCAGTCCTCTCACAAAAGGAAATGAGAGGACTGCAACAAGCCACGTATAATGAGGGTAACAGCAAAGGACAACGATGTTGTTTCAGTAAGTGAGTAGGGAAAAAAATAAAAAACATTTGAGAGGCTAACGGGCTCCGTTAAAATACCTCAGGTTCCGTTCCAAAAATTGCTGCTCAAATTATTGAGGCACGACTGTTCTTCTGAAATTTAGGGTCCGTTTGGAAGGTGAGTTTTTTGAGTGTTTGTATAAAACTTTACTGTAGATCACTGTAGAAGTTGTAGAAAAAAGTTTTGCGAGATGAAAAAACTTTTTTCCTTTTCCTTTTCTTTTTTTCTTTTCTTTTTTCTTTTTTTCTTTCTTTCTTTTTTTCTTTTCCTTCCTCCCTTCCCGCTTTTTCTCCATTCCCCTTCCCCTTCCCTTGTTCCCTCTGCTGAAACTACCATGAAGCTGCAACTTTTTGCAAATTTTTTTTTTTGCTTTTTTCTCTCCCCCCTCCTGCCCGCCACTCCTCCCTCTCCCTCCCCTGCCACCCATCTTCTCCCTCTCCCCTTCCCCTTCCTTCCCCCCCACCCATTTCCTCCCCTCTCCCCCGCCACCCCTCTGCCCATCACCCTCCCTCTCCCTCTCCCGCCACCCCTCTTCTCCCTCTCCCCTTCCCCTTCCTTCCCCCGCCACCCATTTCTCCCTTCTCTCCCGGCACCCCCTCTGTCTCCCCGCCACCCATTTCCTCCCCTCTCCCCCGGCACCCCCTCTGCCCGCCGCCCCCCTCTGCCTCCCCCGCCACCCATTTCCTTCCCTCTCCCCTGCCACCCCTCTGCCCGTCACCCTTCCCGTCGTAAAATAAGAGCACCTGGCTCTGCCCATTCACAAGGACTAGATTCTATGTCCAAACATCACATGCCAGCAGATGTGGTCACCATCACCAGATTGCAGCTAGCGGGAGGGGGAAGGTGACGGGGGAGGCAGAGGGGAAGGGAAAGGGAGAAAGGAAAAAAAAAAGAAAAAAGAGGTTTTGGAAACCAACAGATTGATCAAAGGGAGAGGGGAGGGAGAGAAAAAAAAAGGAAAAAGAGGACGGCCGCACTGGTGGCCGGAATAGTGACCGGTGCCGGAAGCGGTGGTGGAGGTGGTGGCCGGCGACGGAGGACGTGGTGGATTGGGTGGAGGAGGAAAAAGAAGAAAAGTTGAAGGGAAAGTTTTTTGTGTATTATTTTGAAGTGTGTAGGTGAAAAACTTTGATAAGTTTTTTGGGGTTCCTGTAGTAAAAGTTGTTAAAAAACTAGTATTATACAAACTTGCTAAAAACTTGAGGTGCCAAACAGGCCCTTAACTTTTGGTTTTCCTCCAAAAACTTATCTTGTGGGCATTCCTTCATAATTTCAGAGCATCGATAGAATAATATTCCTGCCCCAAATTGGGAAGTTTTCAGATGAGATGTTTTTGGAAGAAGTGTTGTAGAAACATAGTGTCACCAGTCAATGTACTGAGGGAACACAAGAAGTAACTGCTGCGGGACAAGAATTTTTCATAAAGGCTACAAAAAGGTAAAGTTGGTGAGATCTGAAGCAAAGATACACTCAATCGAATTGGACCAAACCCCATAGGTAAGAATATTGCAAACTTATTGCAATATTTGGCTTGTTTTGTGGCTGAAGGGGGATGAACTTACTTGCATGGTTTTATTTGTACAACTTGTTTAAGATGGTGTGACATGAATATGAAATTGAAACTCTAGCAGAAATCCTAAACAAGGAAACAGTATGGGTAGCACAAGTTAGATACACTAAGAGCCAACTTATGGGTAGGGATGGCAATGGGGCGGGGGTTCCTTCCCCCATCCCCCGCCCCGTTGTCAAATAACTCCCCCCATCCCTCGCCCCTTGCCCTCCGCCCCGCCCTCGCCCGTTTCCCCCCGCGGTCCCCCACGAGAAAAGAAATCGATTTATCATAAAATGTTCATTTACAATAATACAATTGTAAATAACGTTAAATTAAAATTAAATAGCTGTCAAGATGAAAATAAAACATAACAAGTCAAGTTACATTCATTCTTGTATTCAACAAATTCAATCGAGTTAATTTCTCATATTCAACAAACTAAAAAACACTCGATAATAAATCCAATTTTTCTCTTCATTAATATAACTCAACAATTTCAGAACATTTGCTCTTCATCAACCTCGAAATGTGATAACTTACTTGATAATCTTGAGATTCTGCGAAGGAGGAACGAAAGGGGAAATGGGAATGGCCAAATGGGGGATAATTAGGGATTTAGGGATTTGTTACTTTTGTGTATTTATATATATATATATATATATATATATATATATATATATATATATACTTTTTTTTATACCCCCGCCCCAATCCCCCCGCCCCGTTTTAAGGCGGGGGCAAATCTTTTGCCCCCGCCCCCGCCCGCCCCATTTGTACCCCCGCGGGGCGGGCGCCGGCGGGCACCCCCCCATTGCCATCCCTACTTATGGGAGGTATGCACAGGGAACTTATGCACACCAAGTGTTTGTAAATTTGGACTCAGTAGGACGAATTAAATGATTTAGGAAGTTTATATGCATATAAAATAACAGGGAGAGTATGAAGGTAATTGTTACTTGCTTTTTTTTTATTCTTGTTGTTGGATAGTAAGTGACACCGTACAGTTTAGACTGTATTACCAACTGTGTAAGGGGTGCTCAATCACAGTAGACTGATACATATAAAGATAAAAGATAAGCAAACTAAATCATTGTAAATTACACGAATGAAATAGGGGAGTACAACACTGCAACGCCTGACTCACAATGCGTACATTTATGACTATAAACGTAACTGTCATCTAACAACATGTATATTATCGAAAACCTATTGTGCACAACTGTGACACTATGCAACCATCACTCACATATATGGTTTTGTCATAGGTTTCAGCATCCGGAAAGTCTACCTAAACAAGAATTAGGATGCTTGAACGAGCATCAAGAAGGTACACTTGTTGCAAGGTATCCATAACATGATTACAATGATATTTGCCTACTCGTAATTGCTTTAAAGTATGGTGTAACTTGTTGCAAGGTGTAAATTTTACTACTTGTAATTACTTTTAAAGTATGGCGTAACTTTTGATAACTTGTAAGATTTTGTTTAGACAAGGTATGTGATGTACACCGTATTATTGGAACGTATAGCATGTTAGTCATTTATAACATTTATATCAGATATTTTTACTGGATGGTTATTTGTTCCAATCGTCTATGAAATTGACTATTAGTGCTTATGAGAGTGCATTAAATTAGATAGATAGTTTACTTCAATGAGTGGCAAGCACATACATACTTAATGAATGTACAATCTGATTGAAATAATGTACACCATGTACCGACCAAATACAATGTGTACAAATTATTGAATATGCGGTTAGTTGTCCACATGCATATTGCAATTAGCCGTTGCACCCACAACTTGTACTGATTTTTAGTAAATGTTTTTTACTGGTATGAGTAGTACTGATTTGTCTGTAAATACCTTATACAGTGTGATGTATAAATACAATCAGTTTACGAAAACGTACATCATCTTAGGTATTAATTATTTGAATGTGTATATCAATAAAAGATAGTGCAATGGTATGCATACCTTTAGAAAGGTTATTGGTGCTTTGACCAACTTGGACATCTCCTTACAAGCTGCAGTAGATATGTATTTTACTTGTATGAGTAATACTAATTTGCCTATAAGTACCTTATATGAGGTGATCTATGAGGTACAATCAATTTATAAAAATGTACATCATGTTAGGTATTAGTTACTTGACTGTGTATATCTGTGAAAGGTACTGCAATGGTATGTATAACTTTGAAATGGTTATTGGCCTAGATAAGGTGTGTGATGTACACTATATTTATCAGAATGTACAATATGTTATTCATCAATACGATGCATAGAAATTGTTAAACATGCAGTTATTTGTTCACATGCATATTGCAATTAGTCATCACAGCAATATGCATAGTGCAATGGTATGCATACATTTGGAATAGATATTGATGCTTTGACCCACTTGTGCATCTCCTTGCAGGCTGCAGCGGGTTGTAATTTTATCTATATGACTAATGCTAATTTGCCTATAAACACCGTACACGGAGTGATCTATGAGGTACAATCAGTTTACAAAAATATACATTATGTTTAGATGTTAGTTACTTGACTGTGTATATCCATAAAAGGTAGTGCAATTGTACACATAAATTTGGAACAGTTATTTAGCCCTTTGATCAATTTGTGCATCTCCCTATAGCAGATGTGTAATTTTACTTGTATGAGTAGTCTTTGTTTGTCTGTAAGTACCTTACATAGGATAATCTATGAGATACAATCAGTTTATTAAAATGTACATCATGTTAGGTGTTAGTTACTTGACTATGTATATATGTAAAAGAGAGATTAGATATAACGCAGAAAAATGTAGTTACGTGAGTTGGAATGTATTCTACAAACTTTGGTATAGTTGATATTAAAATTTCTCTGTAGAGTGCACACGTTGTTAGTGGGTATGGAGTAGTGTTATATATTATGTACGCTTACATGGTCATAAATTTACAGAAATTAGTCCATTGTTTAAATTTGTAATTGGTTGTTAGCCCTTACACACTGTCGCATGCATACACATAATGTAAGAATGAATTTAATATATAGTTGTTCATTGGTTACATAGAGTTCATATAAGCTTACAAATTGGGGTTTGATTAGCTATACCCTGTCTATAATTGTTAACACATTATATCGTATTCACCTTATTTTGCAGCATGTCATGGGCAAAGATAGCGTCTTTTGACAAATCAATGGATATCAATCACTGCTGGTGGAGCAAAGACATTAGATTGGATAATTAGATAGTTTCATTGTGCCAGACTCGTAACACTCGTTAGAATGTACTTACATTTAGTTCTTAATGTATTACCACATGTTCAATCTATTTTACAATGTCCAAGAGGAAACAAAAGTTAAATTGCTAATTTTAGATTTTTTTTTATTAGTATTGTACATTTAGTTAGTATTTAAGTACTATTTATTGCTAATTTTTTAGTGTTAGCTCAATCTATTTTACAATATATCCAAAACAATAATTTCTATTCTATCGATTGGTAAAAAAAATTACATTCTATTACTAGTTAGTAACATACCGATGTTGTACCACATGTTGGTATTTATTGACTTTCCATTGCTAATGTCTTACAAACTGTTTAGCCCAATTTATGATATGTTTAAGAAAATAAAGATTTTTATTTCACAAATTGGTGAAAACTAGTTACATTTGGTTACTTATAAGTTACATACATGCTGATTGAATAAAAATTTAACTAGTCATCTACCACTATTATGAAAGTAATGGCTTTAGGTAAGATTTTAGTTGTCAATATATTATAATCTCAAAAGGTAGTAATTACCCATCAGTAAATTTGTAACACCAACCATAATGTCACTCGTTTCCATTTCTATCAAACCCCAAACTAAAAACCTTAGAAAAGTGATTGGAATGTCAATTTTGGCATACTTCTACCATTTAATTGCTCTTTTGAACAAATATCTTTGGGTTGGTTGGGATGTCAATTTTGACATCCTTTTATCTTTTAATTGCTCTTTGAATAAATATTTTTGGGTTTATTAGGTGTAATGCATATAAAAATAACATATACATAAAGAGGGATGATGTGTGACTTAAAATGAAGAATGGATTTCTCAAAAAAAAATGAAGAATGGACAAAGTTTGTTAAGTTTATAAATATAACAAAGTGCCTCTTTGTTAGATAATTTTATTATTTACAAATATTTCTAAAAATTGAAAAAAAAATTAGCCAAATGTACACTCTAGTTATAACAATATGTACAACAATTCTAATAGATATATACAATGTTTCAAACAAATCTACAAATTAAACAAAATCTACGATAATTATAATGATATCTACAAGGATTCTTACCTATCACTACATAACATTTTCTATAAATCGAAATTGAAAATTTACAAATGTTGTGATAACAAAAATCTGTAAAATGAAGGTAAAAGAGTTGTACAATGTTGTTAATTGAGTTTCGTTTGCTCCATTTCTTCTTCTCAAGGTACTTTCTTCTTTTCCTTTCAAATTATAAACGATGGGATTGGTTTTGCAAGCTCAGTAGTTCCCCCTATTTATATTTCTTCCTTGTCACTTGGATTCTTTTTTGTTCTTGTCCGTGCCATCTTGCCACTGCTCATGCAAATTATAAAGGTTATTTACTTTGTTCAACACATATTAGTTTGGCTAAAACTTCATATACTCTTATCTATGCAAATTAACACAGAGTGAGATCAATTCAACAATTCGTATTTGCAATCAGTCAAATAGTTACATCTCACTATCTACCAACATATTGGCACAACATAAAAATATTGACAACTTACTTATTCAAGGATTTTGATGGTGTCTCAAGTTTTGCTGCTACCCCGTGTTTCACTTTTTTCTTCTCTAGATGCTTTCTTAGTTAAACTTTCCAATCTCCTTCATGCCATCTGCACCAACTTTTTGATAAACATTACATTTCAATTACATAAGGTTTTCTCCCACATTCCTAAATCAAGATAAAGTAGTTCTAAGAATGATACAGTAGATTCAATTATGAGTAAAACATTTTGAACAACAAGTGCATTCAGCCTAACATATAGACATTAGAACCAAGACTCATGCCAACCAACTCTCATACTGTGAGCTTCAATTATTGGATTGCTACAGTTAATCGGGGTTCCAACTTACAAACAAGAGTAAACAATTACTAATGCTTATTAATGTCTGCATTTCTTTCCCTACATGGTTTCCATTATCAATCTCCTAGACCTGATTTAACATTATTATACTAGTTGATTGTACATTTATGACCATGTCAAAGCATTTCTACAATGTTACTGTTTTATCATAGAATGTAATAGTTATCTAACAAGATGTACGTTCATACTAATTAAGATAACTGATAACTATTTTTCCACACTAAAAAAGGCAGTCTGAATAATATGTTATTCGACCTAACCAGATACAAATAATAATCTATGCTCATACCCATCTAGTTTCAAGAAATGCATTTCATTTATTATACTGCTATTCTACAAAAAGGTACAAAGTTACAAGCATGAGGTAAAAATAGTTACTGTTTAATGTTGTGTGCACTTCCTCCTTCCCTCTCCCTCCTATTCTTTTATAAATTTTCCTTCTACTGTCATTTGGAAAGACATGGTTTAACATCATTACATTAGTGGATTACTAATTTACAACATCATCATAGTTTTACTCCATGGTCACTATTTATTCACATAAAATAATACTTCAACATAATGTCAAGGCACAGTGAATTGTAACTAATTTCTTTCACTAGGTAAGTCCAGATAAACAATGTGTAGATAGCGTAACACATATATCTATAATCTGCATTCATACCAAGTTTAAAAGAAATCCTTTTTAATTAATTCACTACTATCGCACGAATAGGTACCAAATTTCTAACATGAGGTAGCAACCAGCAATGTTTAATTAATAAAGTGTGCAATTCCCTCCCCCCTTGTACTCACTATTCCTTTTTTATTTTCCGCTCCAATATGATTCTCTACTTATATAGATGCCAAATCATGTTAGAACCCACTTAATTAGAGATACATAAGATTATTTCTTAACTATCAGTAATTTATCTCAAAAAATATTTGCTATCAAGAAGTACAGCTTGCCACAATCACTCAGATATCTTATAATTCTGGAGGAATCCTTCTTTGTTGTACTCTTTATTTCATTTGTGTAATTTACAATAACTCACTTTACTTTTCTTTTATCTTTGTATGTGTCAATCTACTGTGATGTGAGCGCCCATACACAGTCGGTAATACAGTTTAAACTGTACTGTGTCACTGCTATCCTGCAACCAGAATAAAAAAAAAAAAAGCAAGTAACAATTAGCTTCACACTCTCCCTATTATTTTATATGCCTATAAACATCCTAAGTCATTTAATTCGTCTATTGAGTCAAATTTACAAACACTTGGCATGCATAAGTTCCCTGTGCATACGTCCACCAAGTTGGCTCTCAGTGTATCTAACTTGTGCTACCCATATGATTTCCTTGTTTAGGAGTTTTCGCCAGAGTTCCAATTTCATTATTCATGTCATACTTTCTTAAACAAGTTGTACAAACAAAATCATGCAAGCAAATTCATCCCCCTTCTGTCACAAAACAAGCCAAATAGTGCAATGAGTTTGCAATATTCTTACTTTTGAGATTTAGTCCAATTTGATTGAGTCTATCTCTGCTTCAGATCTCACCAACTTCCGCCTTTTTGCAGCCTTTATGAAAAATTTTTGTCCCGCAACAATTACTTCTTGTGTCCCCTCAGTATATTGATTGGTGACACTATATTTCTGCAACATTTTCTCCAAAAACCTCTCATCTAAAACTTCCCAATTTGGGGTAGGGATATTATTTTGCTGATACTCTGAAATTGTGAATGAATGTTCACAAGATATGTTTTTGAAGGGAGACCAAAATTCTATTTTATTTGAAGATTTCAGATGAAGAGTCGTGCCTCGTTAATTTGAGCGGGAATTTTTGGAATAGACAATTGAGGTATTTTAACTGAGCCAGTTAGTCCCTCAAATGTTTTTTTTTTTATTTTTTTTCCTACTCACTTTCTGAAGCAACATCATTTTCCTTTGCTGTTGCCCCCATTATAGGTGGCCTGCAGTCCTCTCATTTCTTTTTGTGAGAGGACTGCTCAGGGACAGTCTGGCTAATGATAGTCCTCTCATTAGGACTGCAACAGTCCTAATGGGTTTACTCGGACAACTTACTACTTGTAGCCTGCAGGTAGTGTCATGTCCGAACACGAGGTTGAATGCGCGATATAAGCCAGATTTATCACTATCACAAGGAGAGATTTCTCTATAAACTTGCGTGTGGATACAAAGACAAATTCAACGGGTAGGAGGAAAGAATACTCATCCATCACCAATCAATGGAGCTTCAGAGTATCACCTCAAATTTCATCCCGTTCTTCTTGGTTGCAGCCATTCTCTTGACTCTAATCAAAGAATGGAAAAGATCCCAGAAAACCAAAACCATCCAGAAATTGCCTCCAGGTCCATGGAAGCTGCCATTTATTGGATGTATGCATCATTTGATAGGTTCACTTCCACATCGCTGTCTGAAAAACTTTGCTCAAAAATATGGATCCCTAATGCATCTGCAGCTTGGTGAAGTTTCACTCATCGTTGTTACATCACCAAACTTAGCGAGAGAGATCATGAAAACGCACGATCTTTCTTTCGCGACCAGGCCTGAACTTCTTGCGTTCAAGATCATCTGCTATGATAGCAAAGATATTGCATTTTCGCCCTATGGTGATTATTGGAGACAAATGCGAAAAATTAGCGTATTGGAGCTTCTTAGTGCCAAAAGTGTCCGGTCCTTTGAAAATATTAGGCAGGATGAGGTTTTGCACCTGGTTGAAGCAATAAGGCCTTTAGCACGTAAGAAGCTGAATTTAACTGAACAAGTTTTCTCATATGCAAGTTCCATGGTCTGTAGAGCAGCATTTGGTCAAGTTTCCAAAGAAGATCAATACGAATTGGTACAATTAATGAAGCAAGTGGCAGCTTTAGCAGGAGGTTTTGATATTGCTGATCTGTTTCCTTCTTACAAAATTCTTCATGTCCTGACTGGAATGAAGCCTAAATTGCTAAAGATCCACCGCAAAATGGACAGTATATTTGAAAAGTTAATCAAGGAGCACATCAAGAACCAGACTAGGAACAAGAAGTTGGTTGCTGATTCTAATCAAGAAGATCTTATTGATGTTCTACTGCGAATTAGAGATAGTGGGAACCTTCAGTTTCCAATCACCAATAACAACATTAAAGCTATCATCTTTGTAAGTCATATTACGGACCCTGAATTCTTTCCTTCTCTGCTTACTTTCTTTGGGTACTAAGTTATTACTATAATGAACAATGTTGCATTACTAATGCAGGATATGTTTGTTGCTGGAACTGAAACTTCGTCTTCAACCGTTGAATGGGCTATGTCAGAGATGATCAGAAATCCAGATGTGATGGCCAAGGCGCAGAGAGAAATCAGGCAAGCCTTCAAGGGAAAGCAGAACATAGATGAGGCTGATGTTCAAGGATTGAGATACCTGAAGTTGGTGATCAAAGAATCTCTAAGACTACACCCTCCTTTCCCTTTGCTCCTGCCTAGAGAATGCAGGGAGCAATGTGAACTGAATGGATATACCATACCAATCAAAACAAAGGTCATGATTAATTTCTGGGCAATTGGAAGGGATCCGGAGCATTGGAGTGATCCGGAGAGCTTTGTACCAGAGAGATTTGATAACAACCTGGTTGATTTCACAGGAAATCACTTTGAGTTTGTGCCATTTGGTGCAGGAAGGAGGATTTGCCCAGGAATGTCATTTGGTTTGGTCAATGTTGAGCTTCCATTGGCTCTACTGCTTTGTCATTTCAACTGGAGACTCCCGGATGGTATGGAGTCAAGAGAATTGGACATGTTAGAGAATAATGGAATAACAGCAACAAGGAAAAACAACCTTTATTTGGTCCCTTCCTTGTATGATCCTTCCACTGATTTGGAATAAACAGTCATACGTGCAGCATTTCTTTCAGGGCCAAAGGGGGATGTGATAAAAAATTGTTGAAAGCTTTGAGGATATTAAGATACTAAATAAGCAATGTCTAGTTCTTCAATTGATATGCCATTTTAGCAAATTGTCTAAATGGCAGTTGAACTGTTAAATTTGTATACTTTTAGGTCCTCAACTATTAATTGTATCACATTGCTACTCAATTTTAGAAGAATACCTTTTTATTCAATTTGTATATGTTTTTAGTCAATCCATAAATTTTAGTTGTAAAAAGTGAAAGAACCCGTCTGGTAGTATATACACTGTCGTTATACAAAAGATTAGTTTATAGTTTTAATCTTCTTTTACCTCCAGCAATTTTCAATGACTACCAATCATTATGTAACTATTGAAATTTGACCAAATTACCCCCATGGATTCTATTTTGCACAGATTCCAAATTCAGCCTTGACTTCAATGAATCTCGCTGGATGAGAGTAAGTGTAAAGTCAAAAGACAGTAATTCTTTTTTTTTTTTTGGTAGGAAAAGGGATATATAATAAATAAAACTTAAACGTTTACAAGACGGGGCAAGAAATGACCCCTAGAATCAGCATTCAAAAGACTAATTAAGGGCACGGGGGAACTGGGGTACAAAACAAATTCTTCGCAAGATTTGGTGCCCAACTTTGCCAAAAGGTCCGCGCATCTGTTAGCTTCGCGGAAGACATGTCTAATGGTACAAGTTTGGAAGCTCTCCAAAATGGTCCTGCAATCATAGAGAAGAGGGGAGGCATAGTGAGACTCACAGTTGTTAGCAAGCAGCATATCAACTAAGATTTTTGCATCCAATTCTATATGCAAGTGCTGGATGTTAAGAGACTTTGCAAGGGATAATCCGTCCCTTAGTGCCCAAAGTTCAGCTGTTGTATTCGTGGCCCATCCCAGATTTCTAGAGAAACCTGATACCCATTTACCTAAATGATTCCGTACGATGCCTTCCGCTCCAGCCGGGCCTGGATTCCCGAAGGAGGACCCATCAGTGTTTAGTTTGAAGGAGTTAGGAGGAGGTGGATCCCAACAAATAGAAATCAGCTCTTTAGGACAAGGTGCCTTAGAAAGGCCAGGTCCTATGTGAAGATATTCGGCAGCGGCAGCTAGAGTAACTTTAGCTGCCTCTCTAGGGTGGGAATTTGGATCAAACAACAACATGTTTCTTTTTTTCCACAGTATCCAACAGCCAAAGGCTATTATAGTTCCCCACGGTAAATGGTAATGGGGAGATATTGTGGAGTTTGAGCAGGAACTCTTTAACCATATATGAAGGAGCTGGTTCTCTAATGGCCACATATGTTGTGGTAGGGACAATTTAGCCCATAAAATTATTGCTCTCTGACAAACACCAAGAACGTGGTGTCTTCAGGAGTTAGATTACACCAAGGACAAACGTCATCTTGTAAAATTTTTCTCCTATGAAGATTGCTTTTGGTGGGGAGTCTGTCTCCACATGCCAGCCAAAGGAAGTTCTTTACTCTATTGCTTGCATTAACCTTCCAAATCCAAGAAAGTTCACTTCGACAGAACAGTTTCCTATCAGAGCATAGAATCTCGATACCAGATTTGAGGGAAAACTGCCCATAGAGGTTGGCTTTCCATCGGATGGAATCCTCCCTAGTAGTCCATTGCTGCCTTGGAATTGCCCTCATAATATTAACAACCCACTCTGGTAGCATGAAGGAAAGCTGGTTTAGATTCCAAGAGGAGTCCTCACCAAACAAATGATTAACTACTAATCTATCCTCTCCTTCAAAAATTCTACCATTGTAGAATTTCAAAAAAGACAGTAATTCTAAAAATTCAAAAAAAGGCAGTAATTCTACCATTGTTATAAAAATTCTTTCACCAAATATATAGAATTTTATGCAAATTATCTTGTGAAGTATGAAAAGTTCAAATTGATTAGAAATTCGGCACAAATATTTGCAAATTTCCATGCCAGAACTAAGCACTACCTCGACTGTTACTAGCTATTTCAAGGCCCAATTGATGTCAAATTTCCATTATTGTTGTTGCAATAAACTATTCTGTTAAAAGGTGTCCAGTTACATAATTTACCACGTCTAATTTGTGTTCAATCAAGAAGCTCCAAATTGGGGCTCTTCCATTTTACTTTACTGGAAAAAAAAAAACTTTTGTTTGGCTTGTTCGCTGCTCCTATTGCTCTTTTGGTCAGCCTTGACACCTAAAACTAAAACTGGCAAGAGAGCTAAAAACATACACTTTAATTAAGTTCAACAGCTGGGGTCCAAAAGTATACAATTTGAAAAAATTCAAGGGCCATTAAGGTAATTTGACCATATATTTATGCATATATTCTTAAACTTTGGTTGTTTGGACCGCCAAGGAAAAAAAAACAAACAAACAAAGCTCTGGTTTTTTTCTGGAGTTAACCCAGCAAGTGACCCAGCAATATAAATGGTTCTGACCGTTCCCGATTCAACCGGTTCAAATAACCGGGTCACCAATTTATTATTTCTAAAATATCATCCCCATCACGGAATCAGTAACGCCTCCATCATATCATCACCATACCAGATCCCTACTCCAATCTGTCAAATTTTTGAAGGGATAATTTCAGAAACCTCCCCTGAGATTTCTAACTATTGCAGGAAGCTCCCTTCTAATTTAAAAAATTACACTTACCTCCCCTATGATTAGCATTTCAGCAACAATATAGACCCAATATGCTAACTTTATCTTCAAAAATCCTAAAATACCCCTTTGTTACTTAGAAGGGGGAAAAACAAACTAATAAATTTCTTTCACATTACAACTATTGTAAATGACATAACCATCACCCTAACGAATTCAATAAACCACTTCACCTTAATTCCCATATTCTTACAATTTTGACAGCTTACTATTTACGCCCCAAAGCTTCCCATGCAGATCAACTGTGACAATTAAAGTCTACATTCAACCTAATATTTAGCTTCTTTTTTTATTTCCTAAATTCAATGTTTGAATTGACCAATGTCACTATTCAACCTTGTTGTTACTAAAATAATGTAACCTACCAAGAATACCAACACGGAGCAACCAAAAGCAACACTAAATACCACATCCCACGTCTCCAGACAAATCTGATTATAGTTTTTATATCTCAAAATACTTTTTTACACAATTGGTATAATATCGTAATCTTCTTTAATCCACATTCCCTTTTTAGCTATCATTTTTATTTTCTTGTATGTACTCTATATCACTACCATCTTTTTCACTTCATTTAGTTTGACAACAAATATGATCCGGCAACTTGTCATTTTGTAATTTCAATTCAACCATACTTATAAAAAAAAAGAAAACAAAAAAGAGAGAGTCTGTCTATTTGTGAAAAAAGAGATGTAGGAGAAAGAAGGTAAGAGAGAGGGTCGGAGAGATAGTACAAGAGTTTAGTTTGTGTGGCAACAGTTGTTTTAGAATAAAAGACTAGTTGTAATTGTAGAGTTTTTTTGTTTGTAAGAATTATTTATAAGTGAAGGATATTATAGTCATTTTACTACATGAAGGGAGGTTAGTGTAATTATTCAAACTTGAAGGGAGGTGAGTGAAATTGTCAGAAACCTCAGGGGAGGTTTCTGAAATTATCCCATTTTTGAAACCTTAATTTTAATTATTCTCTCCCAACTCATATAGAGAATGTGAGTTTGTGAAAAATTAGAGACAACAATTTCTTCATAAAACGAACAAAAGAAAAATTAAAACAACCAAAAAAATCACAATTCAAGAAAGAAAAAACTTCAAATAAAAAAGAAAACATCAACCAGAAAGAGGAAAAAAATGCGATACATGCAAAAAATGAAAGAACTTCAAACAAAAGACATACACAAAATAAAAGGAAAAAAATATCTCCATTTATCGATATTTCGTAGCTTCGGTTCTCCATGACATTGTTTACCGAAGCCATTCTAGATGAAACATCCATAACCAAACATAAAGGACGGTGAACTCATGAAAGATTTTTCATTAAAGCAATACAATTACCTATTTTTCTCTAATGTAAACAAAGAATGAAAAGTGTGAATCCTGAATGAACTTTCTATCTACATGCTAATCAAAATTCGACATCAATATTGGTTCAGTCAGCTCGACCTTCATCATCTGCTGTAAATAAACCTGCTTCCTAGAATCTAAGAACAGGAAGATAGAAAGTTCTCTGATTCTACCCACTAGAAGATGCTTTCTGATAGAGAAATTGGGAACAGTATCATGAACATACTCTAGATAGATTTAAGGATCACTACTGTCTTCTTTCAGCTTGAATTCCACTGGCCTGAAATCCCATTCAGATGGAGACGAGGGTGGAGAGTCCAACCATATTTGAGTAGGCGAGGATGGAAATGTTGAACTCTGAAAAAGATCAGAGTAATCAGACATGGGGATCTCTACTGGTTCTGGATGAAAGAATTCACTGTCTGTATCAATTTCACTCTGGACCTCGAACGCAAAGATAAAATTGAAATGTGTCAAATGCTTTAACCATTGAAATTCAGCCCATACGATAGTGTAACTGAGAAAGATGAAGGACCATTACCTTTGCAGATTTCATCTTCTGAGTTTCGAAGGGAACTGCATCAGACATAATACTATCAACATATCCAGAAAAATGTGACTCTTATCAAATATAGCAACAAAATGAATATACTTGTGTTCCATTCACTAATAAAGACAGTATTATGGCTGAGAGGTTGACTTATTAGGCAAGTATAGGACATCTCATTCAACATAATGTCCGGGTTTCACTGGCAAAAGGTATAATAAAGCGTGTTATCAGCTAAATTTTGGCAAGAAGACTGGGATGGGGCTTTTTTTTAGAACCTGTCAACAAATTAAGAAAGAAAATCATGAACAGAAAACAGCTTTTCACTACTTCTAATTCAGCTAAATCCACCTCTTACTTGTATGGAAAGCCAGGGGTTTGTGTTAAGTAGCTTCACTTTCAAGGGTAAAGAGTCATCTATATTTCATATTTTATCCGCCTAACTAGCGGCTCCATGCAGAGGTATGCAAAATTAGAAACATAAGATGGATGCTTTCTTCAGCTGCATGGTTCTAACAATAATATCCAAAACTGTTGCCCGACATTAACTTCTGTCAACCAAAAGGTAGCAATCAATTTCAGCCGTAACCTCCCCCATTTGAGACCGTAAATGATATAATAAATGTCCAGCATATAGTTTTCACCAACCTTTTGTTCAAATTTTAACTTCTCTGATTGAAGACATCCTTAACAGCCAATAGATAATGTACATCACAGTGCTGTGGATGAAAAATTCTAGTCTCCAAGGGCCATTTACATGTGCCACTCACCAGTATGCCAATCCAATTATTGACGACATCAGATTTACACTTGCTGATTTTTACCAATGAAAATATTAATCTAACACCATAGAGGAATTGATTTGATTAAGTGGCAGTCCATTTGTGTTGCGTAAAGTAGTCATGTGAAAGATATCACAATTAGACAAGTCAAACTATGAAACTTACCACATCCTGGCAACAGCGTGTCCCAGAAAGATGCTCTCATTGCTGCCTTCTGTGATTCAATGCACTTGTTATGATCATGCAGAAACATCTCCTCTGACATGTTAGGCTCTTCTTTTGGTGTACTTTTTCTCTTCAATGATGCTTCGTGATGAACAGATGACTTGTTTGTAATGTCACCGAGGGCTTTACGATTCCCAAACCCTGTACCAATTTTCTTTTTTCCAGTTTAAAGCCAGTTGATTTACCCTTAACAGACCCTGCAAAAGAATTTAATTTGATTGAGTATTAAAATAGCCTGGTCTGAAATAGCTACACCGCCACCTATATTTACAAAATGCGGAAGATTTAATGTCCAAAGATCTTAAACTGCAATGATTAAAATCTCAATTGTAATTTCCTATGGTACATGGACTATGGCTTCAGCATCGGGCAAGAGCATGTATCCAGGTGTCAAGTCTGCTGATCTCCTAAAATACAGGATACCGGTATACTGCTGAAAGATAAGACAATGGTTCATGCATATGATTCAGAACAAATTATTGTTGTTGCACACACAGACATAGCAGAGAAAGCATTCTCTATCTACTGTGATATATAACGCGGTTCTTATCGCTAATAGGTTGTATAATGAACCAAAATGACAGACACTTGGAAAGCAACACAAAAACATGCGGTACTATAGTGTCATCCATTAGTTCTTATACTATGAGTAAGCTATAGAATTATCATTAAGCTCTGCAGTTGTTCTAAGTAGGCATGACTAGGGTCCAAGAACCCCATCTTGAGTCAAAGCACATTCGTGCACCAAGCCAATCTTGGACCAGATCCTACACACCTCATACAATATCATATCATGTAAGTATGGCTAACTGTGGTTCAGATCAAGTGTCCATGTAAAAAAGCTCAACTTTATGCTGCTCATGAAGAGATAGATTCAATCCCCTCTTAAGCATCATCTGTTTTTACACTATTAGACTGCTCAATGCTGAAGCTTGTCAACAAGATTCTTGCAACCAAAACTTGTCTCTTACTGAAGAAGGGAAGACATACAAATGAAAGGAGTTCTACCTTTCCTTAGAAAATGTAAATTCTCATCTTGTGGAATCAACTGCTTCTGAGTTAACTGTCTTGCCATGCTTCTCTGTTGCATCTGACAGCTAAGCTAAAATTGCTCTGCAGTACAAAATTATCACACTTAGCTCTAATACTACACAGAAAGAGAAATCTACTTCCTTGTGGGTATTCTTGGCAATACTATTAAAAGGAGCCAATTGGCATATAACGATTAGTTTCCATAATCTTGCAAATTCTGCAATTTGCAATGTTCTGTGAGCTAGAACCCTATAAAAATAAGCTGAAAGATTTTTGTGTAATCCAATCGCTAGTTTCTGAATACAAATGAAGCAACTAAAATATGGGCTACTATCTCCATAAATCATGCCAGCACATAGAAAAGATAAAACCAATTTCAAATAAAACAAATTGAGAAATCAAAACCATGAAAACCTAAAGGAAGAAACATGATATTTCACCGGCAACAGATGTGGCAATAGAAGAGTAACCATGAGGAGAACATAGATACTTCAATTAACACATTCAGAGAGACTTGATATCAGATGAATTGTAAAAACTCTGATAATCGAAAGATTCATTGGTTCAAGGATTCGGCCGAGTCCCTGTCCGAGTCGACCCGGCCGAGTCCGTTCCGCAACAGGTCCGCAATATTCCGGAGCCAGTAGAATCGGTGGAAACTCATTCAGACTGAAGATTCGGGCCGAGTCGACTCCGGAACCCAAAAGAATGGCCGAGTCTGCCGAGTCAACCCGTATTGACTCATCAGATATCCATGAACTGAGGCTTTCGCCATGATTTTCAGAGACTTTTAGGGTATAAACAAATTAGCAAGTTAAAAAAAACTTACCCGTAATAAATTGCACGGAAATCAATATTTATCAGAAATTGCACAGAAAGACAGCCGTAACAAATCAATCTTTAACCCAAAATTCTCTCTTTGAAGACTCTTCACGAAACAGCAAGTGGGTGGCAGAGATTCAAGAGAAGGAGAAGGAAAACTAAAAAGGCGAAGAAGACGAGGAGGCTTTCGCTTTTATATCATATGCACAGCCGCACGGGTGGTGGCTTTGCAATTTGGAGAGAAAGAGGGAAGAAGAATGAAAGACAGACTCCCCTGAGGTTTGTGACAATATCAATTGGCGCTTTTGAAATTTGAAAATTCTCGCTTGTCTCCCCGGCTCTAAGGTGATAATTTTTTTTAAAAAAACTTTTGCAACCTATTTTAAAATATAATATTAAAAAACATGATTGTCATAACACATTAATTTTATCTCTTAACTTTTATACACTTGATCGTTTTGGTTCTTTAATTGAAATTGGAAAAAGGCCCATTTAATTGTTTTTTTATGTCATTAGTTTAGGCAAGAAATATTAACATATTTAATATTATAAATAATTTACAATACTTGTAAAAATAACTTGAAATATTTTTATAATAATGAAAATAACCTTTTATACTGACTTGAAAACATCACAAAAAGATTATATATTTTCTGCATTTCTTTTTCTTTTAATTTTCAAGATATTGATCTAGACAAAAAAAAACTAAAAAAATTTGAAAAAAAAGGTAAACTATTTATTAAACTTATTAAACTAACTTAACACACTTTACTGTAAAGAAAATAACATTTTTGTAACTTGCAAAAACTTTAAATAAACTTCAAAATATTAATACTTTATATTTAAAAAGCACACTATATTTTGTCCCATTAGAATTAAACCTTCTTGCTTTTGGATTTTGTTTTTAAATTATTAATATGTTCAATTTTTTTAAATTATTATATATATATTAAAGAGTAGTACTCCTCTTTTATTTGAACTTTTTTATCACCATGTATTGGAGGTTTTGGTCTAGTCTCCCTCCTTTCTTTATTTTTATATATTAATATTATAAAGAGCTAGCCAAAGAAAGGTTTTGTACAAAAGAGCAATATAACTGTAAATTTAGAATGAAATTATGAATTTTTTAATATTATATTTTCAAATGAATTTTAAATGTTATAAAATGTTTAAAGTAAAGGAGACAAGTGAAACTTTTTTAAAATTGGTGCCAATTAATCCTAATCAAAAACTTCAAGGGAGGTTTTTGAAATTATCTCAAAGTTAAAACTGCATGTCTATAATTTACAAGTAGTAGATAATTTGAGTCAAGTATATGATAAAAGTAATAAACTAACCTGGCCTTTCTTCCCCATATGTGACATGGGTGCCTCTTTTGGATAATAATTTAAACCAACTCCCTTTAGTGGAGTTAGGCACCACCTTTATTATGGAACAGGAGGTCAAGAGTTCAAACCTTTGCCTCGTATCAAAAAGTTGCCTCGTGACCCTGTTAGGTCACCCTCTAGTATGAGTTAGATTAGAACTAGGAGTAGGTGTAGATATAAATGATAACAAGTAACAAAAAAAAAAGATAATAATTGTTTTGATTCTCATTTATATAGAGAAAGCGACAACAAAAGGAGAAAAATAATTGTAAATAAAAAAAATCTATTTATAGCACAATACAAAATCAAGCGTTGATTTAATTACATTTACTCCAAACTATCGATACACCCCGAGATTTAGAAAATAACGGTCATCTCCTCTAATTTAACAAATAGTAGATGGTGTTAAACATTTTCATGAGTGAACAAAAAACTCTCACCTAAAACAAAAGGTTTAGCATCTCAAAAAATAAATAAAGATCAAGAAGTTCTATAGAAAGTCCAAACAAACCACTCATCAAATCCTTGTCTTCTTCTTGCAAATTTCCCTATTTGCCAACTTTATCATCACAAGGAGAAACCATCTATCTTTCATAAACGTATAATGAGATTTTTTTTTTCCTTTTGTCAAAAGGTCATCATTTTATTCTTTGATGGTGGCCTTCATTTGTATTTCTAGTCCAGGTCTTTCCTTTTCCATCCTTCCCAATAATCAACAGATGTTTGTACTCGAGCCCATTCCTCCATAGCCTTATTAGATATAAGCTTGGCATTAGACCTTTCATTGTTGAAGTTCCACGCATTCCTAGCCTTCCACAATTGCCACAGAAGATTTACTATGGCTTCTATGTGGCTAATACCCTCAGTTCTTTTTCTAACTCCCTGCAGTGCTTCCCACCACTTCCAGAAATTCCAAGATTGTTCTTTGATACCATCCCATTTTATTGGGAAAGTCTTCTAGGCATCCTTTCTTGCTTTCCAGTGGAACAACAAGTGCTCTAGTGTTTCCACATCTTCACAAGCATTTGCACCAATTATCTCCTTTGCCTGTTCTTCTATACACTTTCCACATTGGTGGGTTAGAATGTTATGAAGATATTTCCTCAGGAAATGTTTCACTTTGTGCTTAATGTTCAGATCCCAAACTTGGTGTAGAGTCTTGAATCATCCTTTCTTGTACTAGTTCTACCTAATATTTGATCCTTCATGCACTTGTCAATTATCCTGATTCTGGCTTGTACATTACCTGACTTGGTAATTCTGGCTTGTACATTACCTGACTTGGTAATTCTGGCTTGTACATAACTTGACTTGGTGATATAATTCCCATTGGTGTTGTGGTTCCAATTAAACCTGTCATTCCTGTCCTATATGTTGAGAGGAATCATCATGATTTGTTCAGTTCCTTCTTGAGAGAAAATGGATTGAATGAGGTTGGTGTTCCATTTCTTGCTTGTGATCAAGTCACTAACTCTTTCCATGCTGGCAATTCTGGGGTTTGATTGAGGTTATCAATTCAAATTTGCTATAGGGAAGCCACGTATCTTGCCAGATTGCTGTTGTGCTTCCATTTCCAAATCCACTTTCCAACAAGGGGATGGCACCATGGAGGCTCTGCTAGATCCATGAAGAACATGTCTTTTACTTTGGCCTGCAAAAAAAGGAATTATGGAAGTTTTGTCCTTTCATGACATTACTAACCAACAAGTTTCGGTTAGTAAGAAGTCTCCAAACTTGTTTGGTTAATAGCGAATTATTAAAGCAACTGGATATCTCCAAAATCCTAGACCCCTTTGCCCTTTGTGTCAGTCAAGTCCCACCATTTCTTCCAATGTATTTTCCCCTTACCCTAATTGTTTCCCCACCAAAACTTGGCCATCGTGCCACTCAGTTCTTTGCATAGTCCATTTGAAAGCTTGAAAGCAAACATGGTGTAGGATGGCAGTGCTAGTGCAACAGATTTGAGGAGGACTTCTTTGCCCACATTGCTCAATATTTTTCCTTTCCATCCTTGTAGCTTACCTGTCATTTTATCCTTGAAGAATCTAAAGGTGCTATTCTTGGATCTTCCTATAACCATAGGAAGTCCAAGATATTTTGCTTGGGTTACATGCTAGGTGTTGCCAAAAATTAGAGCACATCATGTTTTGTTTGCTTGGGTGGTGTTTTCTATTGAAAAGGACAGTAGACTTTTCAATGTTGATTTTTGACCTGAAGCTTGTTCATGAACCTGAAGAATCCTAGTGATCTCACTAAGCTTCCTGAGCATTGGCTTTGTAATATATCAATGAATCATCGGCAAAAACTAAATGAGATATAGCAGGGCCCTTTCTAGAGATTTTTATTCCAGTAATTATCTTTTCATGCAATTAGAATTCAAAAGACTAGCTAGATCTTCAACACAGAAAAAGAACAAGTAGGGGGATAAGTAGGTCTCCCTGACGGATACCTCCGGATGGACAAACATAGCCTAACTTATTCCTATTGATGTTAAAGGGGTAAGAATAGGAAGACAAGCATCCCTTGATCCACAAAGGACAAAAACCATTTTATTAAGGACACAAAGCCCAGACTTCCATTCTTCCCTCATAGGCTTTACACATGTCCAATTTAAGAGCCACTTACCCCTCCTTACCACCCCTCTTACGGTTAATCTGATGAATATATTCATGGGCAATAATCACAGCTCCATTTGGATTCCTTATTTTTTGAAAAAGAAGTTTTCATATACAATGCTGCACTACACACATAAACAAAAACAACTCCAAAAACACTACATCCATACAATATATCAAAAACAACTCCAAATATACAAAAAAATAAAAAATAAAATCTATACTATTTTCTTCTTTCATCTATCACCATCACTCACCACTAGAGGTGTCAAATAAACCCATTTAATTAATTTTACCCATACCCGCCCATTTATAATTGGATATGGGTACATTAAATTTTTATATATGGATATAAATGGGTTACCTAATTATACCCATTTAATAAATGGGTATAATTGGGTAAACCATCAAACCCAATTAACCCATTTAACTTACATTCCCAAACTTCTTTGTATTTTCAGTTTTCATCGTCAATCTTCTTCTCCTCCCCACCAGCAAGCCCACTGCTTCCCGCCCCCCTCCTCTTCCTCCAGTGTTTGATTCCCCTCTCCCTCTCCTCGTCTCTGCTTAATAGAACGTTTTTGCCCCTTCCATGTTCGATTCCTGAGCTGATCTATGAATAAACCCGCGGTGTCTTGAAGATTTTCCTGGAGAATGTTAAGAGTCTGGCCGCTGCTCACCACCTCTGCAAACAGGTACCCACAGTCAATGTTAGTCAAGGTTAACTATTGATTGATTTTTTCCATTCTGGCATTATACTGGCAAACCGTGGCGGTCCTGGAATTGCTTGTTTTTATTTATTTGTTCGAAAAATATGCTGGTGTATTTTGATTTGTGCGTATTGCTCCCCCTGCTCCGACTTTGATAGATTTTTCACACAGTTTTTTTCTTTCATTGTCTTTTTGTTCTCCAACGACTGCATAGAGGTCACATGGCTTTGGGGTTTTCCTGCAGTCATTCAAGGAGCAGTGACAATTCCACTTCTACTAATTCAGTTGGATATTGCATCTAATTTTCATCTTCTTGCTATTCTCATAACATTAGTTGAGATGTATAGTAACATAGGGAAGCTGATGTGCACAACTTGCAATTGGACAAGTTTTTCTGATGTAAAATTGATATCAGCAAATAACAGCAGAACTGTTTTGTCCTTCACGGCTAGGAATTTTGGCAGAATGCACCAACATGACTTGAACGTGTATATAAACCCAAATGTGCTAACTTCAGTCATCACCAGTTTTATGGCCTTAACTTTTATAACTTTTTCAGAGCTAACCTCCTCCTTTTTTCCATGTCTTGGTTCCATCAAATTGTTTGCATGATCAGGCTTAAATTGTTTCCATCAAAGTGCTGAAAATTGGAAGTTGTTGAAACTTGGGCTTGGCTATCAAGTCATTGAAACTGGCAAGTGCAGTCAGCACAATTAAGTCTGAGAGGGCAGGGCAGGACAAGTTATATGTAAGGCTGAGAGTCTTAGACAGGAAAACATCAGATGAGGTGTACAAAGTTGGTAGTATAGATAACAGAAATGCTATCCCATCTTGATCCAACAGATGAGTTGTCTGAGCACATTCAGGAACAATGTTCTTATACAAGCCATGAGCCTACCAATAGAGATGAGTTGATCCAAGGTTCTTCTAAGCGTTCGAGGCAGCTCACGTCATTGATTTGGAAGGAATTTGATATATTGTATGTTGAACCAAATGGTTCACAAAGAGCACAATGTAAATGGTGCAAGCGTGATTATGCATGCGGTGGAACAACCGGAACAAGCAACTTGTGGCGTCATCTTTCAAATTGTACTAAGCGTGGACAATCTGATTTTGAAGAACGGTCTCCAATTGACCAAGGAATTTATCGGGAAAAGATGGGAATTGCTATTGTGAAGCATAACCATCCTTATAGATTGGTGGAGCAAGAAGGAATTCGAGACTTGTGTGTATACTTAAATTCAGATGCTTTACCCATTTCGAGAAACACGATAAAGGCTGATATTGAGAAGATGTACAAAAGGGAAAAAGAGAGAGCAAAGACAGAATTAAATTCAATTTCAAGTCGAATTTGCCTTACGGCAGACTTGTGGACATCTATTGCAACAGATGGGTATTTGGCATTGACGGCTCATTTCGTGGATGAAGATTGGATTTTACAAAAGAGGGTTCTAAATTTTCACCACATTCCACCACCACATGGTGGTCCAATATTAGCTGAAAAAGTCATAGATTTATTGAGAGATTGGGCTGTTGAAAAAAAAGTTTTTACTATCACATTGGATAACGCATCTTACAATGATGGTATGGTGAATCTGTTGAAGCAGCATTTGAGGCTAAGAAATACACTATTTTGTGAGGGTGAATTTTTTCATGTAAGATGCAGTGCATATGTGCTAAATTTGATTGTCCAAGACGGTGTCAAAGTTATTTCCAAACCAGTCTCAAAGATCCGAGACTGTGTGAAATATATCAGAGCTAGTGAATCAAGAAAGTTGAAATTTGCAAAGTGTATTGTTCAAGTTTCTTTGCCATGCAATAAGAGGGTGCATCAAGATGTTCCAACCAGATAGAACTCTACATTTGTGATGCTGAATAGTGCACTTGAATATAAGCTTGCCTTTCATCAGCTGCACGTGGTTGATCGCAGCTTCAGCAGAATTTACCCACTGAAGAAGAATGGCTTAGGGTGCAGAAATTTACAACACTACTGAGGCCTTTTTATGACCTGACCACCCTTTTTTCGGGGACTAACTATCCAACAGCAAATTTGTATTTTCATGGTGTTTGGAAAATTCAAAAAGTTATCACGGAAGAGGTCAATAATTTAGACATTGAAGTGAGTGAGATGGCCAAGCAAATGAAACTGAAATTTGAGAAGTACTGGGAATGTTATAGCTTGGTTTTGAGTTTTGCTATCATTTTGGATCCGCGCTTCAAAATGGATTATGTGGTGTATGCTTTTAAGAAGCTGTATCCTTTTGATTATGAAGAACGTGCTAAGGAAGTTCGGGATAAATTTTATTTACTATTTGAGGAGTATGAGAATACTTTTGATGGTGATTTGCTAGATGGATCAATAGCAGGTTGCTCTGGTGGTGATTTGGCCAATGACAATGGTGATTTTGCTGAATTTGAGAGTCAACAACATGCAAACAAGAGGAATAAGTCACAAGTAGACTCTTATTTGGATGATACTCGACTCCTTTCAACTCAAGAATTGGATGTTCTTTATTTTTGGAAAGAAAACAAAAATCGGTACCCTATTCTTTCTTTGATGGCACGGGATATTTTAAGTATTCCTATCACTACAGTGGCCTCGGAATCAGCTTTCAGTATTGGTGGTAGAATTGTGGGTAAATTTCGTACTTCGCTCCTACCAGAAAATGTGGAGGTCTTGTTATGTACTATGGACTGGTTATATGGAGTAACAGGTATGTTATACTTAACCTTTTTGTGCACTTGATCTTGTATTTTACTTTTTTAGTCACTTATTGAACTTTACTTTTGATTTCAGCTTCTGAAGATGAAGAAGATAGAGAAAGACTGAGTATTGACTTTGCACCTTTAGTTGCTAAACTTACTAATCTTCATGTTTAGGTAAGTTGTATTCTTATGATCATCACAACAAGAAGTTCCAGAAATTTTTTTGTTGGAAAGTCAGCTTCTGAGCCATTGAATTTGGTTTTGGTTGCCAGGAATCTTCTCTGTTTTGTGTTGAGCCAGCAGCAAACTTGTTGGCGGATTCCAACAGTGAGCTGGAGGAGTTTTATGCTATGCAGTTGTACGAAGCTTGAGAAGCTGAGTGCTTGTTAAGTATTTTGATAGAGTTGGCTCCACCTGGATTTTGAAAACTGAGAAGAGGATTTTTTGTTGCAAATTTGAAGTACTATCATTTCCATTTACTTATTCTGCTTCTGCTGCCAGTCTTTTTGTTACAATCCTTGGTAGGAGTATTAACTTGTAAAAGTTTCATGGATTGTAAGTGTATTTATTTCATCTACCAATTTGTGGGAATTCAAGTAGCTATTGTTTATCCTGGTACTGAAGGTTGGCAAGAAGTTTTGGCCATGTAACCTTTCACTGTTCTATCAGTGATGTTAACTATTTAAGATTTTTAACTATTTTTTATGTTAACTATTTTTGTTTTATTTATTATATTTATTTGTTGGTTTTGTCTTACCGCTTTATTTCCTCGTAATTTATTAATTTGATCATTTTTTAGCATCACTAATTTATGACAAATTTTAGCCTTCTTTCTTACCTTTTCAAATAAAATTTTAAATTTATACACGAAAAAAATACTAGAGGTTCAAAGTTTTGGATTAAATTTTTATGTTAACTTTCATATTATTCAGTCCAAATTTTTAGATTCTTATTGTTCATTTTTAAATAATATGTAATTTTGTGACATAGCACGCGGATGGAAAAAAAATTGATAATTAGACTTATTTGGCCTAATAAGTAAATATTTAAAATTAATGATGGGTGTAAAATGGTATAAATTGATAATTTAGTTTACAAAATGAATTTATATGAGTTTGTAAAAATTAGAATAAATGGGTTATAAATGGATAATTAGATTACCCAATTCATTTTTTGACTTACCCATTTGTACCCATCTAATTAAATGGATATAAATGGGTTGACTCACTTATACCCATTACCCATTTTATCCAACCCAAACCTGTCCAAATCACCCATTTTTACCACCTCTACTCACCACCACACCACCCTTACCTACCAGCGCCACCATCCCCTTCTTTTTCCTCTTTCCTCTCCTTTCCCCCTCCCTTCCCCTTTCTTGCCACACCTCCCTCCCTTCCCTTTCCTATGATCTAACCACGATGTCATGACCAGAGGCATCGATCTAGCCTTGGGCAAATCAAGGAGGGATGAGGTGTGGCAGGGTGAGGAAGAGAAAGGGGAAGGAAGGAGGGAAGGAAAGAAAGGGAGGAGGAAAATGGGAGGAGAAAAGAGATGGAGGAGGATGAGAGGAGGAGGAAGAAAGAGAAGGAGGAGGAAGAGGAAGGGGGAGGAGGGAGAAAGAGAAGGAGGAGAGAGAAGACAAGGGAGGGGATGGTGGCGGTGGTGGGTTAAAAAATAATACAAAAATTTTTAAACTTTAAAATTACCCCAAAATATATCTCAAAAAATCTCCAAAAACTTCACGAAAAACATTCACAATAAAAAGTTTTCATATACACTGTTACAGTAAAATATTTTAAAAACACCTCCAAAAATAGCTAATCCAGACGAAGCCCACATTATCAACGATTGTCTCCCAGAAACAAAAACAGCTGAGCAATACCATTGAAATCATTCAAAATAGGTTTCATTCTATTAACAAGTACTTTGGAAAAAATTTTATAAACAACATTACACAAGTTGATCGGTCTAAAACAAGAAAGATTCAATGGGTATCAATTTTAGGAATTAGTGTGACTAGAGTTTCATTTAGAGCTTTGTTAAGATAGCCTATATGAAAGAAGTCATGAATAGTCTCCACTAGGTCCTTTTTTATGATACTCTAGAATCTTTGAAACAATAATGGAGACAAACCATCCATCCGGTTTGGGAGCTTTATCAGGGTGCATGGAAAATAAAGCCAATTTGATCTCTTTCTCTGTAACTGATCTAGTGAGCTGGACGCTCGTCCCTCTCTTTCAAAAAAGACCACTGGTTAACTACAAAACTTCTTAGTCATCCATAAGTGTTTTGCAAATCATATACATAGTACCTTTTTTTTAGGTGGGAAGGAAGATGTTTTATCTTTTATCTGTCATAATCTATTCAAATATCCTCACATCTCTGCCGAAGTGATTTAGGAGCATGTTTTACTTTTTTTTCTCTACCAACTTTGAGACACTTGATAATTTAGCAAGCGAACATGCAATTACATTAAGTCTCAAGTCTCACTCTTCTAAAGTCTTTTATTTCAAAAAAATTATACCCCTTGAAATAAAATAGACAATTAAGCATTCTTCTTTATCTCAGCTAGGAGAATAACCGAAGATAGATGACATAATGTTGCAAATGTATATAAATGTGTTTCAAGAGTTAAAGGGACAATTCATGTGGATAGGTAAAAGTGTAAAACTGAACTTAATCAACATTGGAAAAAATGCATACGAATTCTTAGCGAATGAAAACAGTGAAAAATAATGAAAATTGTGATTAATATGTTCACTATGAGAAGACAATAATTAAAAATTTTAATATAAATAGCAATAAAATTATAATATAACAATAAGTATTTTGAAAGCAAGCGAATTTACTATAGGAAGAAGAAGTTAAAGCTCAACGATGATGATCAGTACATCTTACAAAATTGATGGTAAATAAAATTAGACAAAATCACTTCAAGAATACCAAAAGTCTAGCATACAAAGATATGAAACTATACATGAGGGCAATTGGCCATTGGATATTATTTTTTAAAGATTTTTGTTGAACCCTAGTCGAATTTATAAATTAAATAAAAAGAACAAAAGTGATCACAATGAGAATTAATAGAAAATTTGCCTAACTTTGAAATCAAAATATGAAGCAAAAAAAAAGCAACAGTAGTTGTGGTTGTCACAGCAGATGGAAATGGTAGCCAACAAAAGTTTGGAAGAACAAATTAAAAGAGTGAATATTTTTTGAAGAAGAAAAGAAATAGAAGAATCTTGTTTTCTTCTCTACCACCTTTAAAAAAGGCATAGAAAAACTATGGAATACTCACATGAAATATTCGAAGATGGTATTAGAGATGTATAAAAAGGCTCCAAAACTGAAAATGCCATACAGCATGTGCTAAAAGAGTTAAATAGGGACAAAAACTGATCAAATACCATCAAAATCAGGTCCTAAATCAAGCTCTTTGATATGTAAAAAGACCAATAAGGATAAAATTAATGAACAAATTATATGATAGTAGGACAAAAAGCTAAAAAGGGAAAAAGATGCCAAATATAATACTGTTGATTGAAAAAAAAGTCAAAGCAAACTAAAAGAAAATTTTTAAATTGAGAAAAAACCAAAAAGACACAAATGACTCAAGAATTGTAAAATAACTGGGACCAATCAATTGAATTCTATTGTTTATAACTCTTTCACGCTTTAAAGAAATTTAAGATAACATCTACATAATTACAGAAATAAAAAATTTGCTAAATTAGCAATGAAATATGTAAGAAACTTAAAAATCAAGGGAAATATTATTTGCACTCCTATTTTTGTTAATCACACTCCCACTATCATTTTAATTATATAGTTTTCATTTGACTTTAGTGTTTGGATTGTAAAATAAATTCAAATATTATTTTGCTTATATCACAAACATAATTTTTAATAAAATTTTTATTTTTCTAATTACCTTTTAATCTTACTTAAACAATATGACAAAAAAGTTTTTTAGTGATTAGTTCAAATAATATTTCATGTAATCATCTATCCAAATCATGGTTAGCCATCTCGAACTCAGCTGAATCCGATATGACTCGGCTGAGTCATAACTGAAATGGAGGAGACGGGTACAATACCGATTCTCGAATTGTGGATAAATCCATATCTGCAATAACTTGTTTTGACTCGGTTGATATTGGCCAAGTCGAATCCGTGATACCTGAAATCGTCCAAATTTTTGAGTTAACTTGGAGTCAACTCAAGAATCAAACAAAAGAAGACGAAAAATTTGCAGAAAGAGAGAGTTATTACCCCATCATTTTAGATGCAACAAATTGGAGTTACTCCAATGCTTTACAACAACAATTGTTTTCTATCACATCTCTATTGTTTCACCTCTTTTTTTTTTTTTTTTAACTTTTACCAAAAGATTGAGCACCTAATAATTGAAACCAAACAAAACATGAATACAAAGATTAGGGAAAGTGATCCAAAAAGTGAATGAAAACAACAAAAGGTTATTGCATCTAACTCAATTATTGCCATACGAATTTAAAACCCTTGTTAATAAGCACCAATAAAAGGCTCAAAGTTATCAAATGTCCTTCCCCTCATGTTTTATTCTTTTCTTTTTCAGCCATAAAGACAAGAGAAAAGGGAAGGGGAAGATAAGGTGTAGGAAGTAGAGTACAATAGAGAATCAAGTAATGGAGAAATTTACCGGCAATTTCATCACTGATTTGTCTTCAATCGGAGCATCAAGCAGCACACCGGGTTGCCTTGATTAAACCCATGATTCTCCAAATGAGTTTGTTACATTGAAAAATAGGAAAGAATAGAGAAGTAATTGCTGAAATTATCGCTGGAGTTGGAAGTGATTAAGTGGGAGGTGGTTCGGAATTGGAATGAGAATTATCTCTACCTTCTATGAACATCATCGGGAGCAAGAGGAGAAGAAGAATGAAAGGGAGAAGAAAGAACGGAAGGAACAACTAAATTTGGAGTGAGAAGAATGAAACTAAAATTACACTAGTTGGACTTTTCTAGTAGAGCCAAAGACAAGGAAGAAAAACGAAGGAAAAATTTAAAACTTCTTAAAGTCCAACTTTGGCCCAAGTAATTAAGAGATTGGACTCCTCCTAAGCTCCTAATTACTGGGCACGGCAGTTGAAATTGAGATCAATACTTGGGCACGGCAGTTTGATCAATGTTAGGGTGATAATATTTATGAGAATACGGTGAAAATGCTTGCTTCTTTATTTCTTTGTATTTTATAATATTATTTGATAGATATGTGTTTTTTTTTATTGTATTGAACTAAACACCATTACTTCCTTTGTGTACTAAAATTTGTATTGATTTGTATTGTATTATGTGAGATATGATGATTTTATTCTTATATTTAATTTTTGATCTCATATAAAATAGGATTAGAAGACACACTTGATGCTAAAATCACCTATTGCTAATGCTATAGATTTATGGTAATGGCAACATTATTTTATTTAAATAATTAGTAACTGTATCTGATAATGTAAGTATTTAGTAAATTTAATTTGATAATTTTGTTTTTTATGGTATTTTTTATTTTTAGCAATTTTTTGAGATTTTTGAAAATTTTTATGTGTTATAATGTGCATATCACCTGATATTTTTAATTTTAGTAATTTTTTCAAATTTTTATGTGTTATAATGTGCGTATCACTTGATAGTCAATCGATATGCCACGAAAAACGTGGAACAACCATGACCGCGACCCGCGAAGACGAATCATAATCCAAATGCATAAATGTCAAAAAGTGACTCAACTAGATATATGTGAAATAAAATCAAACTTTCAAATGACAAAGCACTGTAATTAAAGTAAAACGAAAATCACTTAACTACACATCATTATTGCATTTTGGTATTTTATTTAGAAAAAAATTAATTTCTTAAGTAGAGCAAAGAAAAAAGACTAGCAGGGGAAAAAAATTAAAAACATGTGAGAAGAAAAACATTCTCGAGGGAAAGAAAAAGAAAATGAAAGGTCAAAAGGTAGATGGGGTGGGATTAGCAATTTAGCAGTAAAGAAAGTCAACTTGAAAGAAATAGCCTTAACTGAAGTGAACTTCTTTCTTCAACAAGAAAAGAGTAGAATTGTTGGATAAAGAAACAGATTACTTGTTGGATGAGAGGTTTGTGGCCCTGGTAGAGCAGCTGCCCTCTTCATTCTGATTAATTGATTAGTTGGTAGGCTTTCTTCTCCTTCTTCTTAATCTTGGGCAATCTTGACTATCCTGTAATTAAAGAATATGTCTCTTCGGTTAGCCTGCATTTTAAATATTTTGTTGTATGATGGAAACATTCTTGATGCCATTTCTTTGAAAAGAAGTTAGAATTTATCTTTTTGATTTGGTAGGCTGGGAAAAAGGGAGATTATGAAATCTTCAAGGGGGTGTTAAAAGGGAGATGGTAGAAAGCGGGCAAGAGATAGAAAATTGCAATTTTAAGAGAGAATTTTGCTGGGAATGAGCTGAATTATCAACGCACCGCTTAGAGTTCAATGTGGAGTTTTAAGAACAAATAGTTTTGGAATTTTAGTTGCTTTTTAGGAATTTGATTTGTAGTTGTAAGTTTGAAGATAAAAGGAGAAGTCCCGTTTAATGACTTGTCTTTTGATATGAAATGAATTATAAATGAGTGGATTTGCAGTTGATGGTAGATCCGAGTAAGAGGAGGAACTGAATTCTTTAGATGCAGATTTGCATGTTTAAACGGTGTAGGAAGGATGGTATCTGGCTTTGAAGATTGCCAAGGGCAATAGCCTAGGGATTTTAGGTGCAATTCCTATTTTTGTGTGTGATATTAACGACGCTTTTTGAATCTTGCATGAGTGATTAGAACAAGAAAACATGAGTAAGTATCTGAAGAAAAATCGGTTCTTACATGACATAGCATAGGAAACAAGACTGTGGAGGATGAGAGGTTGCTTGTGTTATGTTTAGGAAAGAAGTGTGTCATAACAGGCTTGTAATATGATGACCAATATGTAGTTGTATGCTTATGATAAACCAATACTTTTTTTATAATCAAATTCCGACTCTCCAAAAAGCTAATTGTACTAAATGTTAATTAGCTGTCAAACCATCTTAGCAATAAACTTGACATATTGCACATTTCTATTATGGAAAAAATTTTGGATCAATCAGACAAAGTTTTTGGGCGCTTACTGCTTCAGGGGAAAAGTTGTTTCCAGTCAATTAAGATTGTGCCTAAATTCTCCACTAAAATGACCTGTGTCCTGTTTTGAGGAAAATCTGTTCAAAGAAATGCTAGAGAATGCGTCATTTTAGCATGTTGCACTTCTGCATCTTTGTATAGTGTAATGTGATACCAATAGTGTCAACAACTGAACACTGTTATGCTTTTTCCTGCCTAATCTTTTTTTGTTCTTTGGCTATTGTAATCTCAAATAGTGTCTTTCTATTTGATCCTTCAAGCTGGTTATACTCTTATTGGCAGTCATTTGTCCATTCTTATCTCAGGTAGAATTCCTTGTTCTGCTCTTCACCATTGCAAAGTTCAACTTTTTGTTCTGGTAATTTGTCACTTTTTCCCACTTTCACTCATTCCTTGTCACTTGTTCCAGTAATTTGTCACTTTTTCCCTTTTCCTTTTCCTTTTCCAAGCTTCTATGTGTGTGCGTGTCTCTGTGTGCCTGAATGAAGACGACTTGGAAAAGGAAAAGGAAAAGAAACCAATAAATAAAGCCCTAGCGGCCATTAAACAGTTTAATGTGTTTGTGTGTATGGCTGTCAGTCATCACTGGCTAAAGGACTCCTACCACTGGATTGCTTTATTATTTTTATGGACTGTATTTCTGTAGATCACTAGATTGATTAACTTGTGTAGATCCCTTCTGTGACATAGAATATCATCCATGTCAATTAATTTATATTTGATGACTTTTGCTTGCCCAGTTGCCTTAATAGTGCTTAACTGATGGGAAACAGGACTTTGATCATTTGGGTGGCAGCTAGATGCACAGGGTAGTATAGTTAATTTGTAACTTTCCTCTCTCGACAATTGAGGATTCATAATCAAACTCTGTTAGTTCTATATATCAAACATATTGCTGGACTTAAATCTAGCCTGCAGTAAGTAGAATTTGCATTTGGTTATGCACAAGAATAGGGGAGGCAGATCATTCTAAGATACTTGGATACAGACTATTCAAGTACTGAAGTACTTCATTCAACTTGTTGAATATAAGAAAAGCCAAGGGATTCCCTTAGTAGTCATCACCAGCAAGAGTATATGTACACCATCATGTTATTTCGCTGTAGCTATATGAAACAGTTTATGTGTTTACAATGTATCTGCAAAAACTTTATTGACTGTAAAGTTGTGATTTAAAATGAATAATGGTTTGACTTCTTTTAGTCCATGTCAAATTTTGACGTGTAAACAGGCCAAAATATTGGACAGAAGTATTGTGGATAGCCTTGTGTAGACCAACCAATTTTGGAGCTGTTATAATGCATTTGCATGACTGTGATAGCAAGAAGCATTACGCATCTCTTCTGTCAGAGTCTCGTCCCTTCACCTTAGAGGTTCAGTTATTTTAGTTGTTGCCTAGAAAGTTGTCAGAATGGTGGATTTCCAAGCAAATGTTCTCTCCTGTCTCACGATCTCTCTTGGCTTCCTCTCACTAATATACTTCATCTTTCGGAAATACTCTTCTCCACCCAACTGTGCTCCATCTCCTCAGTCATACCCTCTAGTTGGAAATATCATTGGCTTCCTCCTCAACCGCCACCGCTTCCATGATTGGGTTGCTGAAATGCTTTCATGCACCCCAGATCTTACTCTTCAGGTTGATGGCTTCCTTGGCCTTTCTCATGGCATTTGCACTGCCAACCCTGTCAATCTTGACCATCTTCTTCGCTCCAATTTTTCTAATTATGTGAAAGGCTCCCGTTTCCATAATGTACTACAAGATCTTCTTGGCGATGGCATCTTCAAAGTTGATGGTGAACTCTGGTCTTCACAACGCAAAATTGCCAGCCATGAGTTTAACACCAAATCTCTCAAGCATTTCATCTCAAGCACTGTCCAAGGTCAAATTTCAAACCGCTTGATTCCATACCTATCCTTCGCATGTGATAAGGAAGAAGTCATCGATTTACAAGAGGTTTTTCGCAGGTTTGCATTCGATAACATATGCAACGTTGCATTTGGTGTTGACCCTGCATGGTTAGACTTGAACAAGGTTGATCACAACTCACGGAATTTGTCATTTGTCTGTGCATTTGATCATGCCGTGGAGGTTAGTTCAGACAGGTTTATGTCACCTTTACCTGCAATATGGAAGATGAAGAGGCTTCTGAATATTGGTAGTGAAAAACAATACAATGAAGACATTCAAGTAATAAATAATTATGCCATGGATATTATACGATCCAAAGAGAAAATGCACCTGAACCAAGAGGGAAATGGGCTGGGACAGAATCAAGATTTGTTATCTAGGTTTATGGATTCAGTGTCAAATCTTGGATTTCATAATCAAGATGAAAAGAGGAAGTTCTTGAGAGATATAGTGATCAGCTTCATACTTGCAGGTATGGATTACATAGCTGCTGTATATTTTTCACATTAGTATATATAGCTTTATGAGAGGAATTTGTTAGCGTAGTATTGATTGTCTAGTTTACAAGCCTGTTAGTAATATGAGATATTTTGTTTAATTTTTGTTGGCAGGTAAAGACTCGACCTCAACAGCATTGACTTGGTTTTTCTGGTTAATTTCTGGCCATCCTCAGTATGAGCAGTTGATCTACAGTGAACTGCTGGCAACAATTGCGACATCTCCAGAGAAAGCACCAGAAAGTTTAAGCTATGATGAGCTTAAGAAACTCCATTTCCTACATGCAGCCCTCTCAGAATCATTACGGCTCTTCCCACCAGTGCCAATCAATTCAAGATTAACTGTATCTAACGATACCCTGAGTACAGGGACTTTCGTGGGTAAAGGGTGGTTTGCTGATTACTCAGCTTATGCAGCGGGGAGGATGGAGAGGCTGTGGGGTCCTGATTGTCGGGAGTTCAGGCCTGAGAGATGGTTGGATGAAGATGGTGTATTCCAGCCCTGTGATCAATTCAAATTCCCAGTATTTCATTGTGGTCCTAGGATGTGCTTGGGGGAAGGACATGGCTTACATGCAAATGAAATCTGTTGCTGCATCTGTTATTTATAGTTTTGAAGTTAAGGCTGTTGATGGAGGTGGATTACCAGAAAGGATTTTTCATCCACCTTACACATTATCCCTTCTCCTCAAGATGAGTGGTGGATTGCCTGTTAAGCTCAAGAAAAGGCAATTGACAACCTCAAGTTGGACTCAGAAATAGACCATTTTACTAGAGAAAATTTTAGCATGCAAGTTCAACCATCAACACATGTACATACCTGTTTGTTGACGTACCATCAACATATTATTCTGTCAATAATATAGGGGGGAATAATGTATGAGAGGCTTGATGTGTTCTTTACTTTCATTTTCTCAATACAATTGCTGACGTACCAATTACTAAATTCTTTATCTCATGAGGCTTACTGGAAACTTTTAATTTCAATTCAAGCATTGAAAAGAATGCATCTTTTGGCTTAATCAGTTGTACTTGCATGCAGAATGGCCAATGCAGGGTCCACTAAATTCAAAACAAAAGAAAGAAATTTGACTGCATAAAATACTAAAATATGGTAAACTTGATCAATGATCATGAATTGAAAAATAAATGATTGAGAAAAACTCCTAAACACAGATCGCTGATTTTGATTATATACAATATAACTAGATAAGGGATCCATAACTGCTTAAGCGAGGTATTTACAATTTGAGCAAGATTAAATATAATAGAGTACCAAAGCAAAACAAAACAACGACTCCACTGGGGATCGAACCCAGAATCTCTGGTTCCGTAGACCAGCGCCTTATCCATTGGGCCATGGAGTCCCTTGTTGTTTTGTTTCTTCACAAGTTTATTAATATATTTCTGATCTTTTTAATCCTTCGCTTTCTATACACTGGTTACCGAAATACAATTTGATAAGAACAGACCGGATATTGTCTTCAACTGACTCACAAATGGATGGAAAAAAAAAAAAACAAAAACTTAAGGCCAGATTGAAGAATTTATTTGTTTACTAAATTTTTTGCGAAAGTAATTTTGGAGTGGTCATAATGGACCCATCTCTTTATTATTATTATTCTTATGTGCTTATCATGTGTCTCGAGAATGACACAAAATCAGAAAAACACTCTAAATTGATTGCTCCTGTATTGTTTAACCTCCTCATTTGATTTGGATCCTCGATAATAAGGAAGTGGATTGTTCGAGATAATTCATGGTGCAATTACCTTATCACCTTTTTAAAGTAAAACGGGTTAAATTTCATCCTTTTTTTGCTCTCTTTTAAAGAAACGTTACGCTAATTTTTAACTTCTTACATGCACTTTAAATGAAGACAATATGCCAATAAAAAATTTTAAAAAGAAAGAAATGATATTAATACTTTTCAAAAAATCGACACTCCTTAAATTTCATCCAATGCAAATGAAGGAATACCTACTTTTTTGAGGAATGCTAATTTTCTACTCCTTCCATCCCATTTTGATAGTTCTAATTTTTTTTTTTACACATTTTAAGAAAAAGTGATTACCTTTGTTGGAACAATCAATTTAGGTAGCTATTTACCTAAAATACCCTCACATTAATTGGAATATAACCTTATGAAAACTTAAATTGATGGTAAAAAAAGAATTAACTCTCATTAAATGGGGTATGTTCATAGTAACAACAACTTATATTGAATAAGGGTATTCTAGAAAAATTAAAATACAACTACATTTTTCAATTGAAAAGTAGACTACAATTTAAGACAGACGAAAAAAGAAAACATGACTATCAAATGAGACGGATGGAGTAAAAAAAAAATTGTGCAAGATGTTTGAAAAAGGTGTTTGACTGCCATTTCCTCGTTTTCACTGTAGGCTCTTTTTTCAACTGTTCATCCACAGCTCAGAAGCGGCAACGTGGCACACAAATTCAATCACGTCATCTTCTGTTAATTGCAACCCCAACATTTAAGTACACAGTATTTCATTTGCTTTGTATCCCTCGGTTTTTGCGAAAAAGCATACCTCTTTCGTACTCGAATTCATGAATGAGAACGAACACAAGAATGATAGTAGAATTGTTTTTTGTTGGGAGGGGGAGAGAGAGAGAGCCGGGGGGGGGGGGGGGGGGGGGGAAGAGGGGGTGGAATTGCAGCAGCAAAGAAGGAATAAACTGTAAAAGCCACATCAAGTGCTTCATAATATACTGATAAGAACCCACAAAACAGAAATCAGAGACCATTTTGAATATCTACATAAAGATCAGGTAAACCATTGTACTAGAAAGCGAGGCAAGGGTTTAGTTTGATTTTACAGACATTGCTTCATCAGGACAACCAAATATTGCAGACGACAAAACTGGATATTTTAGTAGACTGTGGATTTCACCTGCACAAAGATGGGGTTTTAATTAGATAAGTTCATTTCTTGCGAGAAAGTGCGGCAGCAATGCCACCAGCCAAAAGACCAACAGCAGTGGCAGCAATGCCCATCCCAATCACTCCATCTGCAGCAGAGGAAAAGGAAAACCAGAAAGTATTAGCCATTGGCTTCTTAAATCAACTTGAAGTAACTAATGCTTCCCTTCATGAGTCGTATATGTGTCGCTCAAAGGAAATACAGTGTTTACTAAAATTTAAAGCCAAAAAAAAATTTCAGGTTACCACCTTTTGTAATTTTTTCTTCAATTGTTTTCTTGAGGCTTAAGGCTTGCCTCCAATCAGGTGCAACCTGCAGAAACCATGAGTAACATTTTTCAACTTACTAGTCAAACAGGGGAGAGGCCAAAATATATTGGCAGCTGTCCTTAATTTACAGTGTATTTAAGGATGACAAATTGATTATCCTTTTGCTTTCAATATGGTAATTCAGATACATAAAGAGCCCTTTTTCAGTCAGTGAACATGAAAGTAATTATTAGGACTTTCAGTTTGTGAAGATCAGACCTCCAAACAGCGCTCAACAAGTTGTCTGCTCCTTGTGTAGTCTCCACTTCTATAGTAACCCACAGCCAGGAGATAAATTCTTTCCCTAGTTTGCAGTGGGCTACCACTGCCAGACAGAGAAGCTGCAAACATGGTTTACAGTTAATATCAACTATTTCAACACAAGAGGAGGGGAAAATCAAGAGACACAATTTCCAACCAGCTATGCAAAAGAAACTTCATTTAAAGATGTAAAAGGAAAACATACTTAAAAAATAATAGAAAGAGAGAGAGAGAGAGGACAAAGGGTGGGAAACAAAATAATGAAGAGAGGGAGTTAGAATAGTAAGAAGTATTGTTGCATAAAATGGGAAGTGCATTGTAGCAGAAAAGTCTGCCTCATCCAACTAATAATTTACTGTGAAGCGCATGCTAAAATTTCAGGAACTATGCAAACAATGAAGCAGTTATTACCCAACCATAAGATTGGCAACATAGAAGAAATAGGCAAGTCAGCTTAGACAAAATCAAAATGCAAGTCAAAGGGACAGAATAAAAATCCCCAGGTAGCCAAATTAAAAAAGAGTAACACATAAAGATGAAAGAGACGAAGTAACATGAGAATGTAAAGAAAGAGAAAAAGACACAGGGCAGGAAAATGGGAGGAAGAAATAAACAGGGAAATCAGTCATATACTGTTTTCCATTTTCTTCAAGAAAACATGTATGGTCCAAGAAGGATTTTCTGATGAACGTACACAGAAATAGCAGGGGTAGAAAAGGGCATGTGCGGATACCTTTGCCCTAGCATGTAGTGCATTGATCAACAGCAAACATTACAAATACCAAGAGTTGACAAAGTGCATTATCAGCAGAGCTACTAATGGGAAACCATGTGGTATTTTATACAAATGGAAGAAAGGAGGAGGAAGAAAAACTGCAAAAGTTACATTCCCTACCCGAGAAAGAATCAAACACTAAATGTCCCGATACACCACTGAAGCAGAAAAGGTGAAAAAGATGAAAGCAAGTTCAACTAGAATCAAAACCTTATAACCTCAAATAGCGATTCAGGAAATTCCATTCATTTTACTTAAAAAGAGTACCATGAAAAAATCTCATGGATAAACCCACAAACTCAAAGATTTGCACAAAAACATGCAGCAAAGAGAGAGAGAGAGAGAGAGACCCATGTTCGTCATTTCCAAACTGACCTTCGAGCATTGCTATCCCTCGCTGTACATCCTCTGGCCTTTTTGAGTGAACAAGAGCCCAGGACAAGCGCATGATACATTCACTTTTAAGTTCATCAGTGGAACCTTTCTCAGACTCAGCAACTTCACGTTCACAACCCTGTAGACATGATACTATTTAAATCAGCGAAGGGAAATTACATAATGTAAACAAGTAAGAAGAGAAGCATGCCATGAGCATGTTGGCACAAATGTGCAACCAAACAAACAACCTAGCAGTGATGACACATGACTGTACCAAATGCAGTTTGAGAAGTAGCATAAGAATATCATCACAAAAATGCATGTTAATCCCTAGGTATAACCAACTTCATAGGCCACAGATTCTACAACAACATTTTCAGAGTAAACAACCAGCAAGCAAGGGATAGAGAAGATATTAATTGTTTAAGTCCACCATCCAAAACAGAAAGGCTTCAGTTGCTTGAAAACAAATACAGCTGTCATTATCTAGCTCATCTTATGAATACTTTATTAACTCCAACAAATCTATTTTAATAAAAGGAGTACTGCTAACTCTTTTGCCTACATCAGTTTCTATAGTTCCATACCCAGAGAACACAGATAAAACCAATACTGCTTCAAATTCCGATGAATCATTTATAAATGGAAGTCATTCTCACTATCGAAAAATGACATTCAAGAAATCTATATACAAAAATAAAGCATGTATGATTGATCCTACTCAACATTGCAATATATACACACACCATTCCATGGAATGTACCTTAATTTGCTTCGGAAACTTATTATAAAGGACAAGATGATGAGTTTAAAATGCTTCCATAGTCATAAGACGAAAATAATTTTCTGTTGGTTTTGAAGGACGGCTGTTTATTCCGATACTTTAACAGAGCTCAAGGGTAAATAATCAGGCTAACTTACTATTGGTTTTAAAAGACAGCCATTTAATAGTTTAACAAAGTTTGAGGTCAACTAATTAGGCAACATACTGTTGGCTCTATCACGATTCTAACCGTTGCATTTCCCAAAATTCTCAGTCAGAAAGCCTGTGACAGTTGAATTAATTCATTCACCCATAAATACAGGTCAATAACAAAACTGGAAGTGCATCAAGCACCCAAAGAAAAAACATCAAGGATGTTCTTGGGACAAAAAACCACTCATAACACATACATCACCATACACCTCAAATCCGATCACAAGATCCAATGGGCCAAACACGCTTAAACTTAATTTGTTTTCCTGTTGTATTTTTCTGGGAATTACTGTAAATGCCAAGTCAGGTTCAGAGGTTGGAGTTCGAATTTCAGGATTACAATGATTTTCCTACAAGAAACTTAAACGTTCAACCTCCGACCAATTCCTAAGAGCAGCAAAATATTTTCTTTTCAGAGAGAGGCGGAAAAAAAAAATCTGGCAGCTGTGAGTTAAGACACTGAACAATACAAACGCCTGTAACTAAAAATTTTAAATTTAGACTTGATTTTGGCAGCAACTGCTCAGGGTTTAAATTCAAAACTCTAGTAAATCTTATTTAATTAGGTTTTTGAAGTATTATCTTGGATTTATTGTACCCCAATCACCAAATTCCCAAATCCCCAAACTTCCAAACCCTAATTGAATTTCACGAATTCAAAAATGCTGCATGCAATAATCACGCATAAATGGTGATCCTACACGAATAGAAAGATATACATGGATGGAAGAACTTACCGCCACGATGTCGGAGTCGCACCAGGGAATCTGGTCACCGCCGCTGAAGAAATTTCCGACAGACTCGAAGAATTTGGCCATTTTAGCTTCCATTTCCTTTCTTGCTTTCTCTTTTATGTTATATTATATCTTATTCCTCTATTCTAATTTCTTCAGGAAATATTGGATCAAGTAGGAGCGGCAAAGAATAGAGAACTTGCTTTTTAAGTCAAAGTTAAGCCTTAAAATTAAAGCTTTAAATATTGGGAGATTTTTTTTGTTTTTTGGAATTATTTTCTGTGTGTGAACTCTCGACTGGAACTTAAGCATTAAGCAGTGGTAGCGGCATTTTTGTCTTGTTTTTGTTTTCTTTTTTTTTTTTGGTACTTTGTGAAAGGGAAAGATAAGAAAAAAAATGCCACATCTAATCCTGGAAAAAAGTCTATAGAGATCCGGGGCCTAGTGATAGTAGGATACAGTGTAGATACCAAAAGAATAATAAATATCAATATTAAAATAATAATTATAGACACTAACACAACAATAAGTAAAAATATAATAAATTTTCTATGTCATCAAAATTTGTGCCCAAAAATTTTGTTGTGTTTTTTCAATTTATTATGTCACTGGTAATAATAGAATCTCTTGATTTAGTCAGCAGTGATTTTTGAGTTCAGATTCTACGATGTGAGTGCAAAACATAGCTGATGGTAATAGATGAGGTGTTTTGAAAATAGGTGGAGTGGATTAAATGTAAGACATCTATTTTAATGTGTTAAAAAAATTTGTTGTATTTTTATAGATTATTGTGTTACTGTCTACATTATTGTGTTAGTATTTACAACTGTTTTGCTAGTATGTATATCGTATCAGGTAATTGAATATGGTAAATTATGGATGTCTTGTATCCCATCATCTTCACACTCCATCAAAAACTTCAAATGCTTGCCACGTATAATTTTTTATAATTGATATGACTAAAATATTTTTCAAATTTTATGTATAATTAAACTTAATAAAAAAAAAAGAGCTTGGTTCTTTCTCATATCCCTTCTTTTATTCTATTTTTGTATTATTTATTTTTCCTTTCTTAAATCCTTTAATCTTGTTTGTTATTTTTTCTTCCTAACCTACCAAAAACTTTAATCTAATTTTGTCGATACTTAATTATCAAACTAGCCAGTCAAGGCTTGCCTGTGCCTGTTATTAGCAAGCTGCCACTTCTGCATGGTCATGCCACCGTGGCTTTGTTGGAGATGGATTCTTAAAAAAGGAAGGAGACTGGAGGTTTAAGTTCTGAAAATTTGAAAATAAAAGAGTAAATGCAATAAGGAAAGTATAAAAGAAAAAATAGAGGAGAAAAAAGAAAGGAAGGAAAAAAAATTAAAATGGAGAGCAGTGTATAAATTATCATCCTTTTGTCAATACTGATGGTTGCCGTCATAGTTATTAAACCCGGCTCAACCCGACAATTCAACCGGTCAATCCGATAAACTACTAAAAATTCAGAAGAGCACTCGCGTTTGGATGGAAGTGCGTCTGTGGCTAATTCTAACAAGATATCTACAGCTGATTAAAGGAGTTATGTAGTAAAATACTATAAAGAACAACTCAATAGTAAAGTAGTTTTTGAAATGTTTAGGTGCTATAGAACCAAACTTATATAAGCCTAGTGATTGTCAAATGGTATGCTAGATAGTAGAACTTAACTTTTGTGTGGAAATGCATTAGAACTATACCTATGTAGTTCTGCAGCCTTTGTAATCTTCATCATCTTCTCAAGGAAGTAGATGGTGTTTTGGATAAATCAAGATTGCTTAGTAGCCTTCTCTTGTTGATAAATAGTACAAGGATAAGAAATTTACTACTTTGTTGATAGCAAGTAGCAATTGAACATAGAAGCTGAATACTTATGCTCTTTTGCTAGGAATGACTCCATTGGGATCATGTAATTAGGCCTGTCAACGGTTCGGGTCTAGACCCGGATCCGTGAAATTATTGCGGGTATGGGTAGGGATTTAATTCCGTTACCCGGACCCGGATCCGGATCCGTTTTGTCAAACAAAAAAATGGGTCGGATATGGAATATAGTATTCCGGCCCGTATTAGACCCGGATCCGGATATAAATGGATTAATAATTTAAAATATGTATATTTATCAATATAATTTGATTAGGGTGATGTATTTGAGTAAAGTCAATTTAATTTCTTTTCTTAGTTGGTTTTTTTTTTGTATTAGTTAGAAATTAGTGTATAAATATATTTTTTTTCATTTTTACTAGAAATTGTAAAATTTGATAAATTTTCCGGGTAGACCCGGATCCGGATCCGAGGGGTCTCGAATCCGGATCCGGAATATAGAGTAGAGACCCGTCGGGTAAACGGGTCGAATCCGGGTCCAATTTTGGTATGCCGGGTCCGGAATAATGAATTCCGGCCCGGACCCGGCCCGTTGACAGGCCTACATGTAATGGTGATATTTTTGGATTGGGTAAATTATCTTTTACCCCCTATGATTGGTATTTTACCATTTAACCCTCCTATGATTCAAAATCTATATATAACCCCCTCATGGATTAAATTAAAGTGTTACCATTTCTTTTTCCATTAAAACTAATAGTCAATAATAAAAGTCAATCTCAAACTAGTAATTTGATTTAATTTACCCTTTCATTACTTTTTTTCCCTCCAAACCAAAAAAGAAGAAATTGAAATAAAAATAGATAAATAAGAAACAAAAAAATACTATTAGATATTTGGTTTAAAAAACCTAAAATGATATTTGTAGTAAAAAAATTAATTATTTTTTGTTTCTTATTTATTTGTTTTGTATTCCCTTTCCATCTTTTTTGTTTCTTATTTTTTTATTTCCTTTCCATTTCTTTTGTATTTGGAGAAAATTAAGATTTTGTAGGCCAAAGTATAGATTTTCAAAATCATCTCTTCTCTTTCCGGGAAAAAAGAAAGAAAAGGAAAAAAGGAAAAAAAAAAGAAAAAACATAGTAAATGTGAATTTGTCAATTTATGAGTTTGACTTTGACTTTTTACTCTTGATCGTTAGTTGTAACGAAAAACTAACAGTATATATAGGTTTTCAAACTAAAAGAAGGTTATGTGGTAAAGTATCAAATTACACGAGGGTAAACGGTAATTTACCCTTAACTGAAACTGTTATACATGAAGCGTTCTAGTTATCGGAAGCAAACTAAGTTCATAGAATGAAACTATATTGTTGCTGCCCACCAGATTTGTTCTTTAAGTCCTTCTTTATACGTTTCAATTTCTGAAAATAGCCACTGCAGTATAAACGGCTTTTTAACGACCAACTGAACTCGGCAATTTTTCAGGTCATAGTCAACTTATATTATAGGCCACGCAATTTATCTATATTCTAATCAAATCACATTTTTTTCTTATTTCATGTTACCTTCAAATGGGCCATGATAAGGGTACTATGGGAAGGAAATTGCTACTTTACATAGGAAATCAGTTTTTTATATCCTATCAATATGACATGAACTGAATTTGTTAGAGAAAAACCTCAAATTAAGTGAGGTATGTGTGATTTCTGAAACATGAGAAGGGATTCCTACAATTATGGCAAACCTCAAAGGAGGAATGTGAAATTAACCCTTTATATTATTGCCACATTTTGCACCTTTTATCCAACTTCGTCCTTTAACTAAGGGTATCTAAATTATTTGGGATTAATAGCAAAATGCTCCCTTGAACTAATATCATTTTGTTTTTGCCTCTAAATTATAAATGTAGCACTTCACTATCTCATGATTAATTTGTGTTGGATTGCTCCAATCAAGCAAATATAGCACGAGGCCTTAGTTTAATAGTTAAAATTGTGACCTCAAGAATTATGGCTCCATTTGGCAAGTGAATTTTTTGGGCGTTTGTTTAAAACTTTATTGTAACTTACTGCAGAAGTTTTTAAAAAATTTTTTGAAGTGTGTTTTTTTTGAATATTTTGAAGTGTATAGTTTAAAAACTTTGAGAAGTTTTTTGAGGTTTCTGTAGCTAAAATTTTTAAAAAAACTTGTAACAAACAAACTTGGCAAAAAACTTGTCTGCCAAACAAGGCTATAAGTTCAAGATTCAAATTTCCTTATCTCCTTTGACTTTTAAATTCCATCTCTATTTTACTGACAAAGAATGTAAGTATAACACCTCACATTTAAAGGAAAGGAGTGTAGTCGCCTTATAACATATGTGTATTTATGATCTTACTTTGATGTTAATATTAGCACTAAAGATTTTATCTAATATTCCTTTTCAATTATGTGTAGATACTAGTTTTGTAGTCATAGTTCAAAATAAATTATGGACACGTTAATTTAGTCGAAACAGGAGAAAGGTAAACTGATTTGGATTAAATTTACATCGTCAATAATTCAATATTGAACTATTAAACTTAGGTCCTACGGCCTGCGTGTATATATATATATAGACATAAGTCTCTCCTTCGGTATATGTATGTATATATATTATGACATATATTATATGTGGAATTTTATGCCTTTAAGTTTTCCTTCCATATGGTGGCATCAAAAGGTGACGGCTACAATATTCATCGGTCAGTAATCGATAATTTGATTAAAAAAATTCAATTTTTGTCGATTTTTTTCAACAAAGTCAACATCTAATTACCATCCAAATTTTTATTTGATCATTAGATTTTATTCAATATAGATTAATTAAGTATATTTAACGATATAAAAGTTATTAATATGTTAATTAATGTGCTTTTAAGGTCACAAATTTGTTTATAAGCATAGATTATTACTTATAACATTATTAACTAATACATTAATGTGTAATATGATATCTTAGTAGACATGAAATATATAAAATATGAAATTCGGTAATTCGATGGATAATCAGAAATTTGGGAATCGAATTTCAATATTCATTCCCATACTATTTTACTAAAATTTGAGATTGGTTCGAATTTCATTTTGCCGATATCTCTAAATTGGATCCGCTAGTTATTTGGTTTTGTGTGAACATCCCTAGTGACACGCTTTTTTCTTCTTTTCTAATTAAGAAAAAAAAAAAAGAAAATCAAGTCACACACATCAGCCAACGTTACCAAATTCCCTTGTTTAACCAATTTCTTTCGTCCGCCATTCGCCCGCCATTGCCTGGATGAGTTAACCGCCATAGGGAATGTGCCAAATAAGACACCAATTGTATGGATTTCGTGATTCATGCCCAACAAATGGTCCCCATCTCTCTGTCCCACGTGCCAATGAGCTGGATCTCTCGATTGCACAATAGAATTTCTCCAGCTAAACAGACAAACAAAATAATACTATAGTATTATTTGTGGATTCACCTCTTGATCATTATTCATGTGACGTCATATGTGAATGCTGAGACCAAAATCTGGTGATTGGAAGATTACTTTTCCATGAAGAGAAGGAGAAGAAAAGACGAGCAGAAAACAGAAGAATATTGAAATTCAATCATGGGTTTTTCTAAAGACAATCTGACGGGGTTTATTTTAGCTCTGCTTTCAAGTGGATTCATAGGTGCCAGTTTCATCATCAAGAAAAAAGGCCTGAGAAGAGCTGCTGCAGCCTCTGGTGTCAGAGCTGGTTTGTTTGTTTTCTTTTTAATTTTTTAATTTTCCTTTTTTTGAATTTTTTTTGTCTTGATAATTTCGCAGTTTTGGTCTTTTTAGCATCTGGAATGATATTGCTTTTTTTTGCAATTCTTGCTAGCGATATATGTAAAGTTCTGAAAATTTTCCATTTGGGTTTTGGATATTTTCTTGTCTTGATAGGTGCTCTGCATTTTGTGTAGGTATGGGTGGACATGCTTACCTCTTGGAGCCCCTCTGGTGGTTTGGCATGATCACGAGTAAGTCTTCAAAATTTTTTTTTTATGAACATCTTTAATCTTGTGGAATATAGCATCAATAACCTGTATTGGATATAGCGTAGCAAATTTAGGATTAAAAGTATGTTAAATGTTGTCTCACCTTTGTTTAGTCTAAAGTGTGTTTATCTGATTACCAATCAAGTGCAATTGGAAGTATTCAAGATGTGATTTTGTTTCATTAGAGTGGAATTGGGAGTTTCCAACAGGCATGAAACGGCATATTATGAATTTTACAAGGATTGCTTGTGTATCTTTTTCTGTTGCTTAGCTTATTCCTTCAAGAAAGAGTGCCTTTCATACAAAGCTCATTATTTTTTCCCTGGCAACTTGACTGTTTTCTGATTGCCAGCAGAATGTTTGTTGTTGTGTGGTTTCTAAAACAGTGATTGTTGGAGAGGTTGCCAATTTTGTGGCATATGCATTTGCCCCTGCTGTTCTTGTTACACCCCTTGGTGCATTAAGTATAATTGTCAGGTACTTCAGTCTAAGTATCTTCTTTGATTTCTTTTGCTAAGGAATGCATTTAGTCTTCACTCAAAACACTTAATGACAATATCCTAACAGCTCAAGTGGTATGTTACAGTGCTGTATTGGCTCACTTTATCTTGAAGGAGAAGTTGCACAAGCTTGGGATTCTGGGTTGTGTCATGTGCATTGCTGGCTCTGTCATAATTGTCATTCATGCACCACAGGAACGGTCCATCTCATCCATTCAAGAAATTGTGAATATGGCAACTCAACCTGGTATGAAGGTCCTCTGTATCTGATCGCATGCATATTACATACATTAGCATAGTAAAATGCTTAACACAAATGCCTTTTCAATTTCAGCATTCTTGCTTTACGTGGGATCAGTGATGGTTTTGGTGTTTATTCTTATCTTCTATTTTGCACCTCAATATGGACACACGAATGTGCTCATCTTCACTGGCATTTGTTCGCTCATGGGTTCTCTCTCGGTAAATTCTGTATATTAAATGCTCAAGTCCATATTCTTCATTCTTTATCCTACCTAAACACGGATTCTGATTTACACAGAAGTATAAAAAGGATTGGGTGAAATTAAGTACCCAGTATTTGTTAAGATACATTATCAAGACACCTCTTGAGAATAGACTTGGTAATTAAACAGAGTCCTTGTCATCTTTGCAGTATGGGTTTTTGTTGGAGTTCTCTTGAATTTGTTTGGTTTACAAGTAATGAGATTTGCTCTTGACTACTCTGAACCAGCTACAAGTAATTACATGTATGAAATGCACCTGTGATGTTTTCCCTGTTGTTAAATGCGCCTAGCTTTATTCCAAGAAGTAAAACACATTTAGAACAGTTTTCAGCATTCTGCTATAGCTTCTAAGGGAAAAATATGAAAGAATGACGAAAACAATAATCTGTTCCAGTACTAGTGAAGGCTTTCTAAACCTGTTTCCTTTGGAGTATTTGTACAAATGCATCTTCATAACCATGACTCAGTTGAGATTTACTTGAAGATTTGCAACCTATTTTTGTTGTCAATTTCCTCTGACAATAAAATTGTGTAAAAAAGTTTAGTTTTGATCTCAAGTTGATTATACAGGTTATGAGTGTAAAAGCCCTTGGAACAGCACTGAAATTGACATTTGAGGGAAAGAATCAGCTGATCTACCTGGAAACCTGGTTTTTTATGTTTGTTGTGGCAACTTGTGTCATCACTCAGATGAATTATCTCAACAAGGTGAGTGATGACTTGGCTTACTAGTTTATGAAGATAAATTTATGTCCCAAATCTTATGATATTAAGTGGACAACAAAGCTGTACATGCTGTAGAAACAAATGTTTTGATTTTAGAATAATGTAGATGTTCTCTCATATCCATAGAAAAGGAGTTTTGTGGTTATTTTGATGCACATCAATGTGTTCTATATGGTCTCAGCAGAACAATATGTGATCAGTTCTCTTTCGACTAAAATATACAAGGCTTTTTAACTGGATACAGCTCAAGTTGAAGTTCCCTTGTGCTAAAACTCCAATGACGTCATCCAGATATTTTGAGGCTAAAATAGGCATGCTCCTAGAATGCTAGCTGCCAACTAAGCTTAAGACTTTGAATTAGGTTGTTTTGTCTGTGCTGACTAATGAAGCTGTCCTAAATTGCACCGCTAATGAGGCTGTCCAAAATTGCACGAACTTTTATGTGATAAAATAGGTTTTAATAGATAAATGCAAGGAAACATTTGAAAATGTTAAAGCAGCTAATTATTTCCAAAGGCATCTTGGCACTAAGAAAATTACCTTGGCTAATTGGCTCCATTACGACCTCTATGCAGAGTTTTGGTTTCCACAGGTTCTTGGTCAACTTCGTCCCTGCATAACTATTTCTTGAAATTGAAAACTGTCTTAAGAAATTGTGTCTCATGATCTACTATTGTTGAAATATCTCCAATGGCTTTCCATAGCATCAACTGCTTTGATCCTTAATGCACTTGCTAGGTAACTTCTGGGATGGAAATCTGAGGAAATTAGTGGAAAGGTCCATGAAAAAATTCATTTCTATTCTTGCCTGGGGTAAAATATCGAGTGAAGAATTGGTAGTTTAGTAATTGGAATAATCTGAACCTCCAGTTTGCTTCTTTGGTATGTTTTCATGGATGGAGAGAAGTACAGATGGTTAACCTGCAACATGAAGTGTTTGATAAGTGAATCTGGCTACTGCCATCTGTGTTTTGATCAGTAAAACTGGAATAGTTTGTATTTTTGAAGTTCTATTTCGTAACAAACATTAATGTTGGATATCCTAGTCCAGCAGACAAGCTTTTTGGAAATTCAATTTGAAGTTTTATTATTTCGCAGTATTGGGCATTTTTTTTTTTTTTAAAAAAAGGAATATTGGGGCAATTTGGATTTTGGCTTCTCTAATGTTTCGAGCAATTTCCCATAGATGTTAGTAACATGTAAGATGGCATGATTGTTTGCACTTGCAGACTATTTAACTAGTAGTCTTAAGTTCTTTCTGCACATTCCCAATTTAGCACATTCCTATCTATAAGGTCTTAAAAAATTTTCCATGAATGGTGTGGCTGGTGTTGAATTTCTTTTGTGCAGAACATTGTAGAATAGCCCTCTATTGCTAATTTACCCCCTTAAGCAAGAATGCAGATTCATAATGGATAGATCAACGTCAGGATCACACACGTAAATTTTCAGACAGGGATATGAGCTTTTAAAGCTCGTTACTTTATCCAGTCTTTCTCTGTTCTTGACCTTTGGTATATTGAGTCCATGCATTCTTCTTTGTTTTTTCTGTGCATAGTTACACAATGCAAGTTACTAAGTTTTTTTTTTGCTTGGTTGATATATTTGCATGTATGTTTTGTGTACAAGCTTCCTCTAAAAGACCTCTGAGAAGACCTTTAAGTTGTCTTCTTGTTGTGATCAGTACTTCTGTTGTTTAACATGTTATTGGTCTTTTAGGCACTTGACACCTTCAATACTGCAATTGTCTCTCCCATATATTATGTCCTGTTCACAACACTCACAATTGTGGCCAGCATTATTATGTTTAAGGTAAAATTCCTTTGTATTAAGGTATCTTGTTTCTGAATATGATGTCCTACATTTGCTGTCTGATTTTATCTGCAATTGATGTACATTTCAGGATTGGGATGGTCAAAGTGTTGTAGCATCATATCAGAATCTGTGGTTTCATTGTTGTTCTCTCGGGTACAATCTTTTGCACGTGACCAAGGATTTTGAAAGGAGCTCTTCTTTTAGAGGTGAAAAGGAATCTATTATTGGCAGTGCCATGGTTTAAAATCAGATCATGTATAATAGTCAATATCCTATATCATTTGACTAAAATTTTATTGGTTTAATCTGAAAAGGCAATGCAGGAAACTAACCACCTTTGTCGCCTACATTGTCTACACGACTATGTAGTGGAAATGGGGAATCACTAAAGCATGATGTGGAAGAAGGGCCATCCTCTGAGAAGTGAGTTCAAGAAGACAAGATTTGTATACTTGAATGAACATGTTTCGTGAAAGCTTGTGACAGAAGAATGTGAATGAAGTATTTGCAGATTGGTTACTTCAAGTTCACCCTCGATGTTGTGACAATTTGCTGAAGCTATTGGCGTCAGGTTATTTTTGCAGCTGTTGGAAGACAATCAAGTTAACCTTTTGATTCTCAACGATTGACGGATTGAGTGGATGGAAAAAAACTCAATGCTGATTCCTTCAGAGTGTGAAACTGTTCGGTTTCTTTTTAATCAATGCCTCGACAAGATTCTAGGGCTAGATTGGAGAAGTCAGCAAGCAGAGATCACTGCTGAGGAATTACATCATCTGAAGCATTCGGTGCCGGAAACCAATTTTTATGGCAGCTTGTGGCAGATGCAGCTGGTATAGAACTTCCAATACATTTTTATGGTGTTTTTCGAACAATAACATATGAGAAATGAGCAGGTATAGCATCGGTTAATGTATATCATTCTTTGAAGAAATAGTCGTTGCATAGGGTTGTCATTTCGCTCTCTCTTAGCCGTGAGATGAATCTCCGCTATTAAATTGGTTTATTTGAATTCATCTAATTGGAGATAGATTGAAGTGAATTTGGGCTGTAGAAGCGGGTATGCAAAGATCAGGGCAAACACAGCAGTTTTTTTGCAATTGATCTGTTGAAAGCTAGTTTATTTCGAAGCACCCCGAGATGATGTTGGAAGACTAGACACATTTTGGACCAATTTTTAGCGTTCATATGTGAAAATAGAACATGGAAGTACTTCACACTGGAAAGTAAAAAACTATTGGATAGTCCTAGTTGTAGGGAGCCTTCTTGAGCTTCCACGATACCATAGTTAAAACTTCTCTATCAGAAGATCCATATGCAAGATCTTGGTAAGCAGTTTGTGGAATTTGTAGGCTATAAAAAGTACTACCATGAAATATTTCATCGAGCAAATATTCATTAGAACAGGGGTACCACATTGCATGCCATATATGGTGCTCCGCCAGCTTCCAATATTGTTTCAGTTTAATTGGTGGACCATAAAAGGCATTGGATCGAGGGTGATAGAAAGAGTATGACAAAGTGAAGAAATGCTTGGACTGTTGGTAAATTCAGGACAATAATATTCTACACCAGGCACAAAAACAAGTGGCATTTTAACTATAAAATAGATGGTTTGCTTACTAGGGGCTTTTTCTTTCCTTTTTTGTTGCTGTGTTTTACAAGAAACTAGGTATTCTGCCCTGACGCTATGCGTCAGGTAGGTAGGACCTGGTAATAGGAAAACAAGGGAAGGAAAAACACTGGCCAGAGAAAGCTAAGAAGAAGAATGAGGAACGGGAAAAACACAGCTGGTAAAGAAGGCGAAGAAAAGAAAAAGTAGCAGCTCCCAAAACTCTGAAGCGGTGCGCACTGGATTCAGCACAGAACCAAGAACAGAACCATCCAAAATGTTTCCCATCACAGAGGTCGACGCGGACAGAAGTGAATTTCCATCAACCATTGCTGATTAATAGTATTCGGCTCACGTATATTAAAAGCTGTGACAGCCAGTGTACACACTCCTGATGGCGCATCATTTTTTCTCCTATGGCGAGCAACAGCACGGCGGTTGCATTTCCTTCGATTTTTCTCAGCATTAGCCTCTTCTAAACTTCCATATACTCTATTCCGACCCATTGTCAAAACATTAATCTACAGCAAACCATCAAAAGGCGCAAATAAAGCAAAGAGTGAAGACTTTAGAAGATCAGTTTGCTCAGAAAATCAGCTAAGTGAGACCATAAAGATTTCACCTTGCAAAACCAGAGATCACTGGGGACACCGTCCACCGCCTACTCACCAGCGGAGGCAAAGCAACTACAATTACACAAGAGATTGGGAAACCAAACATACGTCTGAGGCGAAATATACATAAAGCAAAGAGTGAAGACTTTAGAAAACTTTTCAAGACATATCTTAAGCTGCCAAAGAAAACTAATAAGAAGAATGGAACCTAAGAAGAAGAAAAAAGCTAAGATAAAAGAAAGGATATTGGTGACCGCCCAATCGGCCCACTAACTAATAGTAATTGCTGACTACCAAAATGGAGAGCCACGCGGACCCGCAAAGTTACAATCCAAGAGAGCCCGCGGACAGAAGCAAAATACCAGCAGAGCCACTGCCACCCATCAGCAAAAGATCAAAACGCCCCTCAAACTCACACAAATCACGGCATAACCGGTCCACCAGGCACTGTTCACAAGCCTATTGACGCTTTATATATGTAAGATTTGTTGTGGATTATATGGACATGTCATTGCCCAAAAGTTACCTTCTATGCAATTGATTCGTACCCATAAAACTTAGGATCAGATTATTAGTCACAAATTCTAGGAACACTGACGTACGACAAAAGCATTAACATTTGCTAAGACTGTAAAATTTATTGGTGAACACCACTCGAGCAGTTACCAAAACCAGTCACCACAAATAGCTGCTATATGGCTAATGACATTATGTGGTTCAAGAAAATAAGGGACAAGATATTAGAATCTGCCCGGTGGGATTTTGTTGGTTCTCTGTGTCTTTCTCCTCCATTCTTTGTAGGAACATAATTTCCCATGAAGATAGAAATCATAAAATGAAGGATTCAATTAAAGGAGATCCAGAAACTCATATCTACCATCTTCCTGACGAACTCCTTGTTTTCCTCTTCAACAAATTGGTAGATGCTAAATGCCTTTGTAGATGCTATATTGTATCTAAACGGTTTGCTTCCATCATAGCTCAAATTCATGATGTATCATTTGCAATTCCTAGTCGTAACATAAACAACATTTCCGATCAGCAAAATCATTTATACCATGAAGAAAGTTTTGCAAAGAATGTGTTACAATTTTTTGTTGATAACATCTATACCAAACCTGTACGCTATTTAAGGTACATTTTTCTTCCTAAGCCACCACTTTCTGTCTCATTTGATCCCATTGCTTTCCGAGCTTTCACCAAATTTCTGAAAAAATTAGAACACGTTAAATCTCTTCATGTCGAGTTACCATCTTTCCACGAAAATCAGTCAGTGCTCAAATGGGAAGCCGAGTTTGGGAGTGAATTAAGCTTTTGTGTAGTTCTATTTGCAACTACTTTCAGGATAATGCAAATGGAAGATTGTGAGAATGATGTTCGGCCAATTTCACTTACAAATGAGTTGCTTAGATCGAGAGCTAATCACGCTATACAACGATTAATGGATGCTTTATGGAGGAACCACATTGTAAGACATGTTATAGAGGATCACAAGGAGCTGAAGAATTTGACAGTTTCTGATTCAAATAAAGAAGGTACACTTTGTTTGGGAGAGAACCAGATTGCTGAACTCCATGATTTATCCCCAACTTTACCAACATCTGGCTATGTGAAGATATGGCATGCTCCTATTTTGCATTTGTTAACTTCTGGCCATGTGATGGAAGGGGCAACAGTGTTATGGTAAGGCTTCTTGATCAGCAGTCTGCTGATGAAGATCGCATAATGAACAGGGTTTTTAAAGAAGAGGAGGATTTCAGGGAAGCCGCAAAGGAAATTTATGAAAACCACAAGACTGCTGCTCTTACATATGTGATTGAAACTCAATATTCCTTGATATAATAGAGATTAAGCTTTGTATTTGATCCTTTTTGTTTATGTGGAAGTTCACATTATGGAATCCCTTAATCCTTGTTCTTGAGTTCTTGAAGACTGATGTCTTGGGAGGGAGAATTAGGAGCTAGAAGAACTTTTTAGTCATTTCAATAATTATATACATCAGCATTACCAAACAAGCTATAATGTGTCATATAATACATACATGCTGCAATCAAGTATAAATGGATAATCAACAGGAGATGTCACACAAAATTGCTGATCCTCTTGAGAGCCACAAAAATCAGGTTTTCTACATACCCTTTGGCAGAGTTGTAAACAATAATTGGATTGAACAAAATCCTGTTAAGTAAGATGCATATTTTTTCACACTTTTGACATACATGGCAAAAGACCATTGCAGATGACACATCAAGATATTTGGAAGTGGGAGTGAAACAGCAATCACATGTGCCTGAGAGTTGATGGACATGAATAGTCTCAAATAGTTGGTTGCAAACCTTTGAGTAAATATTAGGAGACTCAATCAAGTTAAAATAAAACCTAATGAGTCGAAGATATCGCCAAGGATTTCAGTCGAAGATTCTAAATGAGCAATTAACTTGACCAAACAAAACCTCACTGCAACTTCAAGATCATTAAATCAAAACTTCTGCCTAGAGAACATCGAATCCTCAACCGAATGGTTACTTACAGCCAGAGTGAAATTATTGAAATATACACACGGACGAGATTATAGGAGTTTGAACCTCATAAGGTATCAGCAAGGAGACAAGGTACCTCAGCAGGAAATACACAGGAGAGAGAACAACACACCTAATTGTACACAATACAGCGATAAACCTCAGTCCACTTTTTCACGTGTCTTTTAACTTCATGCAGATCCTGGAAATCAATTTGACCTCTATCTTATACAATCATTAGCTTTCCTATTGTGTTCCTTTTGATCTGCTTAGTTGGTTCTATTCCCTCTTACAGACCAACATTTTTTTTACAGAGATAATGGCTCTTGGAGGTATTCAGGTCCACAGATGAAGTACTGAAATTCCAAGCTAAAAAAAAAAAAAAGGAAAGTACACCTCGTAAGCATCAGGACAGGAAATTTAACGTTAATACTATGTTTTCACCAGCCTTCAGCAGTCACTACCTAATAGAATTTCCAGCCTCTACCTTAAAAGATCTCACTCTCAAAATGTATCATTCAGGCCTGTTGCCTTTAAAGCTATTTAACGACGGTCTACAAATTGTCTTTTTACCAAAAATAACCTCTGAAACTAATTCTTAAAGGCTATCATGATGGACCCAAAATTGATAAATACACAAAAACCTACAAGAACAACCAAGAAGAACCGATATAGAGGCAAAGAAATTCTTTATTGATGAAAACCAAGCAGCGGCGCAAAAACAAAGAAAACACAACGGGACAGAGGTTTCTCACCATAATATCTTTATGCGTTTGTACAAGAATATGTCAAACGCAAACAGCCAGACTTAGTACTTATATCCTATACAAAAACTTCTACTAATAAAGAATTCATACTCACATGGCCCACCTTAATAAAACCAACCAATCACACTAAAGCCACATGGCAACATGAATAATAGCAAAAGTTTGGTTTTATATTTCTACATATCAGGTTACTTCATTTCCATTTACACCCCATATTCGCTAGCAATCATCTGACTTCAAATTGTATTAATTTCTTACTTGGATATCCATCTAGTCTGTTGACATCTTAGAGAACACTTGAAAATGCCTCCACAATATCTGGCCTACAACAGAAACATTCGTTGAATCCAAACTCAAAGGGCAACTCCAGGGTTTTAGAGTATATAATTTGAGTGGGTACAGGGACGTTTGGTGCAATTGATGCACAATTTCACTAACAAAGTGGGGATGAAATGATGATCTTGAGGCGTGTTTGACACTATCTGTAACGTGTTATTCCCCCCCCCCTCCCTCTAAACAAAGTATTTGTTGTAGGGTTATGGGCAAATTACCTCTAGAATACAACAAGATTTTAAGAGTAACTTGATAGTAAATGTCAAGTTTGCTCTACAAAGAAATGGATCAAATGTTCTAATTAGTTATGTGTTAGAGACTTGTATTTTATAGTGAAAAGACAGCCCAAGGGTTACAAGTTATTTAGCCACTATTTCACATGTTTATGGACATTTATGAATATTGAAAGGTACCATTAAACCCCTTCAATGGATAGAAAATGCCAAAAACGTTTTAGAAACTTTTGGCTTCCAACAGAATCTTAAGTTTCCAATCTTTTTTTTATGGTAACAAGTCTCATTCCTATTTCATTCACAAATTATTCCAACAATCCCCCACTTAGTTTGTGAATGAAATAAACAAACTAACACATAAAATACCATGTATAAAGAAAAGTATTGTTGATTTAAACTTTTCTTTTAGTGTAAGCATATCACCAAATCTAACCAAATCAAGGTTGCATATAACATTAAACCATGATTTTGAAAATTAGACTAGATATACAACACACATGGTATTATAAACATTGATCAATTCACAAAAAACTTTAGCACTATTACCGGCCATGTGTTCCATCCTAGATTCATGATCATAAGCAAAAACTAACCTAACTTTTACTAGAAGTGGCACCGCTCCTATGATCATATAAGTGAAGACACTTTCATGCTTTATAGGACCAAGCACTAAGAAAGAATTTACACTTCATTAAGAGTATAATTTCAACGTATACTCAACCTCTTATAACATTATGCACTAGTGGGTGGGAGTATAACACAACAGAACCTAGTGCTCACAACTACTTAACAACTTGTTATTACCCCTTAAACCTTTTCAATCTAATGGTTTGCTAGAATCAAGGTAGGGTTCCCATTGCAAGTGATTTTAGATTAAGGTTTTCGACCCCATATCCAATGACATTAAATTCACCAAGTCCCTTGATGAGGGTTTAGTCAATGGATATTCCTTAATTGTTGCAGTTTTCATATGCAATAAACATAACGTCATTCTTTTAATGAAATTTAAGACATTGAAGCTTTAGACTTAACATGTCTAGATTTACTATTGCACCTTATTCAAAACTCTAGACATAGTAGTTACGCATTGCATGATAAAAAGACTAGAGGCATAGGGTGTGGCCACACACCCTAAACTACTTTGGCCTTTTTACACATGCGGTAGCCAAAATTTTGATTTCAACAATTAGCATCTTATGATCACATCAATACACTTGACTGAATATAGAACAAAATGCTACTACCAGCATTTATAGTACCCAAATTCACTTGAGAGTAATACAAATACACATTTCTCATGTTATTGTTTAGGCGATTGGCTTAGATACACATGCACAAATAGTGACTATTCATCAATCAAGGTAATAAAATACTTATTACCACGTTTGAAGGCATGTTACACACATATTTTCTTAGACTAAATTTTGACACAAAATATTATGACCTGTATTCACATGTCACAAACTACCATGTCACAACAAAAAGAAGATTCAATCAAATGAATAGAATTTTCGCACTTATTAATAACCATATTAAACATGACATATAGCCTTGTTTAACAAATACACTATTCATGAATATTAATAATTTGCCTTGTCCTTTGAATTAGTACTTGTATCTAGAAAATTTCGCTTTCTTAGATTCTTAAACAAGATTATTGTTGTTCTTCTTCTTCTGCACTGTCCACATTATTCACCATAGAATCATTATTAATTTCCCTTTCCAGAAATTGTAAGCATCTTCCTTTCGTGCAAAGATGCTTTAGACCATGATCCACCAAGAATGTCTTATTAATGTGGAGTAATTTCATTTTGTAATCATTTCAACTAGGAGTAATTTTTAATACTTACCCCTACTATGAAATAATACAGAAATCTCCATTCCATGATCTTCAAGTTTTGTTACCAACACTAGTAGATCATTATTTGTTCAAGGAGAGAAGAACCATCATGAACATAAAATTCAAAATTATATTTAACAAGAAATTTGTCCGCACCTTATTTGAATTTTCTTATACTCCAATGTAGTCCAAACTTCTCTAGGGGGCGATGCAATAATCTGTGAGACTCTCTACACAGCACTTCGTCCATTTGCATTGCTTTCACCCGACTTGCTATCATCATCTTGTGGAGGAGACATTGGTCACGATTCCGAGTCATATTTTAGTACATCTCCAGCAGTAGAACTGCCTTGCGCCAAATTACTCTCAAATGGCACAAATAACACCTTAAGATTGTTGGTATTTATGCACAACCACACAAAAGTGCAAAAATTTGTATTACACAAATTTCACTAACAAAATGGGGATGAAGATGATGATCTTGAGGCGTGTTTGACACTATTCTTAAGGTGTTATTTGCCCCCTACTACACAGAGTATTTGTTATAGGGTTATGGCAAATTACCTTTAGAATACAAACAAGATTTTTAGAGTAACTTGATAACAAATGTCAAGTTTGCTCTACAAAGAAATGAGTAGTTATTTTGTGGTGTCAGAGACTTGTTATTTTATAATGAAAAGACAATCCAAAGGTCACAAGTTATTTAGCCACTATTTCAAATGTTTATGGACATTTATGAACATTAAAAGGCATCATTATACCCCTTTAATGTATAGAAAATGCCAAAAACGTTTCAGAAACTGATGCGAACTTGATTCTCCAAACTCCCGCTCTTGAAGAAATGAATTGTACAGGCAGCGGAAGGATCTATCTTGACTAGGTTATGGATACAAAGATGGAACAATCTCGACCCCTCTAACCCATGAAATTACAAACCTTGAATCTAATCGCGACCCACAACTCAACAAGATAGCGAACCAAGATGTGTTGGTAGAATGGCGCCACAATTCAATGTGGTCTTGAATTGATAAGCCAAAACTTGAACAAAGGAGACACAACTCACTTTGTATCAAGGGACGTTCCCAAGGAACAAGAAAGAGAAAACTCTCAAATTTTAATTCATAATTGTCTAACACCGAGAATATCATAAGTTTTGGTTATTTATAGCCTTACAATGAAGCAAACCTAATCTAAGTTGGAAACAATGCAAGTTTCCTTATTCGACTTGACAACTAAACTAATGACTCACTAATCACAACTAAGGCTAATTAATGGATAGCTTAAAATCGGCCCAATGAAGGCATTAAGCCGGCCGAACATAACCCTATAAAAGCTAATAACTAGCTCAAGTAATAGCGATCCTAGAGACTCTAAATTGGATTCAACTCAACATGAGATTTTGGACCGAACTTATTCCTACCAAATTAACTAGAAATCTGGAAATAAACTACTAAACTACTACTAAAATACTCAATCTCTTGCAGCCCCGAAACATGGCCCATAAGCAACCCATATTTCGCATCATTCCCCCTCATCTTGGAAAATATTTGTCCTCAAATCGTAGATGAAAGAATGACACCAACAAGAGTTGGTAGTATGAAACTCCAAATCTCCACATATTGGCTCTCTTAGATTGGATGATACTTGCATACATCATGATTATTAAAATTCGATGCACATGTCTCTTGGACTGTTTGAAAATGCTCACGATCAGCCATGGAAAACTCATGGCTTTACTCCAATGATTCCTTGAAGATAACGTATGTAGTTTCAGTTCCATGATGCAAGGTGAAATGTATGGTTCATTGGCAGCAAAGTCACATATTCTTGGATCCTCCATAATGCAACTGACAAATTGAAGAACACTTTGAACATGATCAACTTCATTAGATTGATCATCACTTGGAACACTTGTTGTGAAATGGTAAGATGGCATAGGACAAGATTCAAGTACAAGAACTCCCTTTGAAACTTAATTATTCCTCCCAACAAGCAAAGTAGGCTTATGGGTGAAGTTGAATATCAATGGATAGCAAAGGGATACAACACTTAAGATGCAAACTCGATGAAAATTCTGATATTCACCAATGGATTTAGGAATAGAACATGCCATAATCAACTCAATCTTTCCTTGCTTAACCTGCATAAAAGAAGAAAATCTAAACAAAGCAAAGGTAAGTTCATTAGGAAAATAAGCCGTCGCATTTTTGCCCAAAGTTAGCGCACTTTTGCCTTTTCTTCCTTCTCAACTAACTCATGACAACTAACTTGTGTAGATGGAACTTCAAGGTTTTCAAGCTCAAGTTCATTTTTAGCATTCATAGATACTTCTTCAATCAATGGCAGACTAGAAGGAACATTTCCTTTATTACCATCGGTTGACACATGATTAAGTTTGCTCAAAATATGAATTCAGCACTTGGCTATCCCATCATAGAGTCAACGAATTCTTTAGTTCGACTTCAGAAATCATCCTTTGATTCATGAGCCTTTGACTCAATTCGAGAATTCTTAGACTTCATAACTCAATTGTCACAACACTCCTTAGATGAAGCTTGTTTGCTTGATGAAGACCTTGGCTTACATGCACTACGCAAACTCCTTTGCTCCTCCTCATACTCATCACAAGTACGCTTATATCTTTCATATACACACAAAGCACGGAAATTATCCATTTCCTCTCGAAGTGAATGAAACTCATGTTGTGAATGTGACATGCTCGAAAAAGTTTTAGAACTAGAGTGATCAAAACCCCTTCTCTTGAAAGATTCGTACTCCAAGGATGCTTGATGATATGAATGAGATGCAGCTCCACGAGACATGGTTAAGTGACCTGCAAAATTGATTAGCAAAGAAAAGAAATTCCTCACAACACACAAGTTCATGTGTATGCGCTCATCACTCGTGTATCACTCAAATTTACACACTCTAATAATCTCACCACCCTTTCAAGTCCTTGATCACAATCCTCGTGACAATATAAATTGCTCACAATTTGATCAAGATGACTCAACTATTCAATTAACAAGTGGCAATGGATAGAATTTCAAGAAAATAGCTCGAATGTGACTTGACTCAAAATCTGAAAATTTTGACTTAAAATTACACAAGAATAGAAGAAACAACGGGTATAAGTGATAAAACAATGATTCGGCAGAAATTTGGAAACTTAGAGACTCTACCCAATTGTACTTGGCTGAAATTTGGAAGTTTAAATCAATTGATTCTTGGATTCACTTTTGGAAAGCGAAATATTATTTTAAGGAGTTTTTCCAAGTGTGTCAAGCGGTTTAACAAACCAAATTGGACAAGGATTTATGTGACTAGACTTTGGCAACAATCCAAGTCAAATTAGTTTTTCAAATTGAAGACTATCTTCTTGTTTTCAAATTTAAGACTATGATCCATCCAAGAACTTGTTTCTTTTTTTTTTTTTCACGGATCAAGATTATTTTTTCTCCTTTTTTTTTCAATTCAAATCAAGAAACAAGAACAACCGCAATTTCAAATTCAAGAAGATGAACTAGAGTTTTTTTCAAGAATCACAAGAGTTTAAAGGTTTGATTCAAGATTTCCAAAAATCCAACTATGCAATCCAAGAACTTCAAGAAAACACCCAAACAAACTACAAGACTCAAGAACAACAAGAGATAAACACAAGATATGCAAAAAATAAAAAATAAAAACATTTCAGATGAACAATACTGCAATAGTATGATGAATAGTACTGCTACAGTAGTGACGGGGAACAGTAACTGCTACAGTGTCAGTGAACAATACCCCCGATGAACAGTTTTTTTTCCTTTTTTTTTGGCTCTGTTAAAACACAAACAAAGATGACTCAACAAGAAATAAGAATTGATTAAACGATAACAAAGGTGATCACACGAGATTCAAACTCTAGAACGATGAATAAATTTTTTTTTGAATTGGGTAGGGTTTGGTAGAAGAACAAAGAGGAAAATAAGAAAAGAAAAAGATATTAATTTGGATCAAGAGTCGAAACTCTAATACCAACTGATGCGAATTTGACCCAACAAGAACATGTTTTAAATAACCAAGTTGATCAGGCAGCGAAAGAATCTATCTTGATCCAGGTTAATATCCTTTTTTTTCTATTTGTTTTTCTACCAAAACCTTAGTCGCCTTTTGATTTAAAAAAAATAAAAAAAAATTTGATTCTTGCTTTTTTTTTATTTTATCGCTGGAGTCTAACCTACTCCCTTAATTAATCAAGATTGAAATTTCTTGGTGTGATTAACTTCTTGGAAACAGATTTTTCAAGGGTTTAACTCCCATTAAATTTCTTCCAAGTGAAATCGTGACCCTGTATTGAGTCGTAAAAAAAAATCGATTTTGTTCATTGCTACTGTAGCGATTACTGTTCATCGATACTGTAGCATACTATTCATTCAAGTTACTTTACCCGAATAAAAAAAATTTTAGATTGTATTTTTGTGTTTGATTCTTCGTTTTTGGTATCCATCCGTGATTAAGTGGTAGAAGAGTCATTAGGGTGACCAATTCCTAGTCCACTTAGGATTAGTAAGTCCGTGACTTTCCTTTTCCTGTTATGCGAAACTTTCCTTTGTTGACCAATTCGTAGCATCTTTGGGAGTCCTTTAAAGCTATTATTTTCAATCCTTAATTGCGTGGGAAAAAGAAAAATTTTCAGAAATTCTAACTTCCAATTTCAGTCATAAGGAAATCTACCCAACCGCAAGTTTCTTTTGGCCAAATCTCGATTCGAGAACAAATCGCTTTCAAGAAAAGGGGAATGATACGAGTAGTAGGACCATCACTAACTCGTGTCAAGATGCTTGAGAGCCTTTGCAACCCAATTCATGATGTTCAAGACTCCATTGGAATACATGAATTCATGGAGGCGATGGAGCGCTAGCTATGTGATTTTTGGATTTTTTATTTCTTTTATTTTGCTTGATTTTTTCTTATTTAGTTGGTTAGTTAGTCATTATTATGAATAAATATGGCCAGCTATGTGAGTTATTTGAGCCATTTAAAAGTAGTTAGGGAAATAAGTGACTAAATCCTTGTCCAAATTGGATTAGTCTTAGTTTAGATTTTAGCTATAAATAGGCCGTTTCTATTCCATTGTAAGACAACTTTTTGAGAGATGAATTAATAAAAGTGAGTTATCTCCTTTTATGGAGTTCCTTGATGGACCTTGAGTTTCTTCTTGAACTGTATTAAGTATTTTGCTTGGATACTTGTGGTGTTCAAGACAAGATGATCACATCATTTCTGAAAGAAATGAATTGCACAGGCAGCGAAAGAATCTATTTCGACCAAGTTATGCATATAAAGATGGAACAACTTCAACCCCACTAACCCATGAAATTGTGAATTTTGAATCTAATTGTGACACATAACTCAACAAGATAGCGAGCCAAGATGTGTTGGTAGAATGACGCTACAATTCAACGTAGTTTTGAATTGATAAGCCAAAACTTGAACAAAGAAGACATGACTCACTTTGTATTAAGGAACATTCCCAAAAGAACAAGAAAGAGAAAATTCTTAATTTTTATTCTTCTCATAATTGTCTACCGTAAAAAACGTTGACATTTGAAACTTATATATAGCCTTTTACAAGATTCAAAGATTTAAACCAACTTAGAAACAATTAACTACTTTTCTAAAACTCTAACTAGACTAGAATAGGAAACTAACTAACTCAAACTAGCTTAATTATAGTCAACATGATTTTAGCCTTTATTGTATAACACTCATGACTCAACATTAACTAATTAACCACCTACTATTTGATGGAAATAGCGAAACACACATGACTGAAATTTTCCAAACAAATGACACATAATAGTTTTAAGCTAAAATAATTCAGACCATGAAAAACTATTCCAAACCAAGGAAGATATCCAGATTTGTGGAGTTACAATGGATCAACAACTCTTTTATCTTGAATCATCTTTAGAATTTGACGCCATTGATCACATGTTCGACCATCACTAACTCGTGTCAAAATGCTTGAGAGTCTTTTCAACCCAATCCATGATGTTCAAGACTCTATTGGAATACATGAAGTCAAGGAGGCGATGGAGCGCCAGCTATGTGATTTTCGAGTTTTTAATTTCTTTGTTTTGCTTGATTTTTTTTTTGTTTAGTTGGTTAGTTAGTCATTTTTATGAATAAATATGACCAGCTATGTGAGTTATTTAAGCCATTTAAAAGTAGTTAGGGAAATAAGTGACTAATTCCTTGTCCAAATTGGATTAGTCTTAGTAGTTTAGATTTTAGTTATAAATAAGCCTCTTCTATTCCATTGTAAAATAATTATGAGATGAATAAAAATTGAGAGTTTTCTCTTTTCTTGTTCCTTGGGAACGTCCCTTGAAACAAAATGAGTCATGTCTCCTTTGTTCAAGTGTTGACTTATCAATTCAAAACCACGTTGAATTATAGCACCATTCTACCAACATATTTTGATTCACTATTTTGTTGAGTTGTGGGTTGCGATTAAATTCAAGGGTCACAACTTCACGGGTTAGAGGGGTCGTAAGTTTCCAAAATCTTTTTTATGGTAACAAATCTCATTTCCTTTTCATTCACAAACTATTCCAAGACAATGACCTCTAACCATTGTGGCCTGAGTTTTCAAAGTCGGCAGCACCATAATCTTTGGTCCGTCTGGCTAAAAGCACAGCTTCTGACCAAAGCAAGCTTCAAATCCCCATATTCTCCATTCCGTAATTGAAAATGTCAACTAACTCGTTGCAGACTTGGTATACAAATTGGTTATGACCAAGTAGAAGATACGTACGCTTAAATTACAAGAAATTACAAGAAAGCCAAAATGCAAATCAATATAGGATCTTAGTTCAGTATAGAAAATAATCCTCAGATAAGAAACTCAAAACTGACAATAATTACACTTTCTTTACAATAATAACTAACCTTCTAGGTGAATTACACACAAGAAAAAATTCCAAAATTTGCACCAACATTGCAGCCTAGCTTAAAAAACCAAAAAAGAAATTAACAAAGTTCCACCTCTAGAAAGTTTAGAGTCAAAATGAATTCATCTCCAATGTGTAACTTCTTTTCATCTTCAACAACTTCCTCACAGCTTCACCAAACACCTTTTCCTCTTCCCCCTCCCCATCAAAAGCGTTCACCACCCAATCTGCCCCTCTTTCCACCTCCTTATTCCCCTCCTTAATCGGCTTTATCACCGCCAAAGTCGCCCCTTTCATCACAAAGCCTGACGCGGGCAGCTTCAGCTCTGGAACATACCACATCTTCATCCTCAAAGGAGGCAGTTTAGTCCTCTCCATTAATGTCTCCTTATCAACAACCTCCCCTGACCCTGAATGATCCATACATTTCACGAATTCCTTGATCTGTTCTCGATTCATTCTAAAAGTTCCTTGATTGCTTTCATCTCTGATAATCAAATTATGCAGAGTCTGATGTTCCATCAGTGTCCTTTGAAACAAGTTATGCCTAGTTGAAGCTGCAATCAAGCAAGAAATCGTCCAAACAATCCTCAACTTCAACTCTTCATCACCAATTCGCGCTAGTGAATCATCACCACAGCTGCATAATTCGCTGCTTTCATCAATCTTCATGATCTCTGTGCCACCTAGGAATAAACAGCTCTGAAGTTGGCTTCCAAACTCTGCCTTCCATCTCAACAAATTCGAACCAATTTCACCACTGGACCTCGGAAGCACAAGCTCCAGACTTCGCATATCCTTAAAAGGCTTCAAGACTTCATTCGGCATATGATAAGAATAGTCATCATCATCATGATGACAAGAACCTGACTTCAACTTGAGCAACTGACTCAGAAATTTAAAGGGCTTCGCGAGAACTTTCCCAACAACATTCTTGAATGATTTTTTGAGCTCATTGGAATTCTTCTTAATAGGATTCTGCTGATTTTCCTTCTTCATTGACAGGAAAATCGCGTCGACTTCTGGAACGATTGCATAAAACCGCTTGCAAACGGACATGGATAAACACAAAGTCTTTGCATCCTGCACTTTGTTGAAGATTAAATGCACGATAGGGTCTGGTAATCTGTCAAAAAGATCTCCTTCTACTTCATGAAAAGTGGAAGAAGCCATCATTTTCCCCCGTTCTTCAATCTGAATTCTTGGAAATGTTAAAATGGAGATTTATATACTTAAACAGGGATATGTGAAGCTATTTATAGACATGTCGGTCGAGGAAGGAGACAAGAAAGAAAGTGAAACGCGTTGAAACAAGTGAGGCGCCACCATTTATTTTCAGAAGGCGGCAATGTTGACTTGGGAAAGTTTTGAAGAGACCAATCCAATGGGAGATAGAAGGGTGGATTTTGGAATGATGGATTCAAAGTGGATTTGATTACGTGGCAAAAGCTCATCATCATTGTGAATATATTTTTTTTTGGTCAATTCAAGAAATATTCTAATTTTATCAGACTAATTTTCCTGGTTCTGAAATACCCTGCCCTCCAAGAGCACTCAGGCAATATGTGAAGCCAGACTCGAACCGCGCCCCACGAGAAATATCCCCTAGAATTTACCGGCTGAGCTGACCCCGAGAGGCCCTCCATCGTTGTGGATATGTTGCATCTGGAATCCGTCCATTTTTGAGAACAGGATATACTTTTGTTTGAATAATTTCTGTGGATCAGAAGAGAATCTGTTTAAAAAATCTGCTGATGATTCAATGCCACCGTGGATGCCATCGGAAGGTTCGCCAGTTTGACTTTGATTGTCAGAGGTCAAAAAAGGAAAACTCAAAGTAGGCTTTGTTACACGCGTTGCAACGCGATGAACATTTTTATATTTTTATATGCAAGAATTATCGTGTAAATGCGTGTATTCAATTTTTTTGTATTTCTTTTGCATATATTTATCACTCTTTATTTAATTTCAATGTTTTTTAACAAATTAACACCGAATTAACGAGTGTCTCAACTCTCAGGGGCACAAGGCACTCATATGACAAATGTAATTTTTAAATGAGAGAATGGATTTTTTATTGAAATTGAACTTAATGGGGGAGGAATGAATTGGATAATAAAGTGAGAGAAATTGTAAATATGAAATTTTGATTTCAAATTCTCACAAAAAAAAAAGAAGAAGGGAGAGTTAAATAGGGTGATAAGGTGGGAGGGATTTTAAACCATATTTTTAAACTCAAACTAGGCTGATCGATCCAAATAGTTGAATTGAGAATCGGCCAAGCGTTTGATCCGAATTTTCCTAAAAACTCATGGTAAATCCTTCAAAATTTCTATGCAAATCCATTTTCATTTCTTTCACTTCAATTCAGCCATAAAAAATCACTGTTTGAACCTTTTCTTAAACAAGATCTAATCCTAGATCTTGCATCCAAAAGGAAAGAAGACCTAAAAAAAAAAAGCAAAAAGGGAGATGGAGAAGAGAAATTCTAATATTTTCTGCAAATTTATTTTCACTTCTCTCACTTCAATACAGTCATCAAAAATCAATGCTTGACCCTTTTCTTAAACAAGATCTGATCGTAGATCTTGCATCCAAAAAGAGAAAAGACCCAAAAAAAAAAACCAAAAAAGGGAGATGGAGAAGAAAAAGTTTGAAGAAAACGGATAAAATTTGATGTTTTGTGAGTTTGAGAATAAATAACTAACAAAATAAGAATGGAAATGAAAATTAAAAAAAGGGATAATTTTGGAAACCTCCCCTGAGGTTTTCATAATATCACTTAGCTCCCCTGTGGTTTTTAAAATCTCACTTACTTCTTTTGGATTGACATTTCTTATAACATTTTAACCCCTTTGAAAGAAATACAAGAAAGATAAAAGTTTTGTTCCAATACTACCCTTATGTTATCCTACTTATGGAATTTATAACAACAATAAAAAATAATATAAGGTTAAATTTTTATAAGGTGTAAATTCCTTGACGTAAACTATTTATTTTAGTTGTATTGAAACAAAAGCAAAATTTACACCTTGAAAAATTCACACATATGAAGAGATTATTTTAGTTTTCAATACAACTTAAACTACACCATGAATTAAAACATATTTCTCCAAAAAATATCTTGACTTCCTTAATTTTAACTTTGCACGAAATTTTTTAAGGTGTTAATTACTCTCTAAAATCCTCTTAAGTGGTTGATCTTGATTAGATTTAATTTATCCATATCCTTTGTTATCCCACTATTACCCCAATGTAAAGAAATATGGACCATTATGAGCTGGCAATTTGTTTTTTTAATTTACATTTTTTGCTTTTAAAATTTTATTTTGTTTTGGCTTTTTGATTAAATAGTTATTAAGAATAAGGGTAATGTTGTTAATTTATGACCTTTGATAGGAATATTTAGTCTAGTCAAGTTCACAAGCGAGGTAAGTGAGATTTTAAAACTTGAAGGGAGCTGAATGATATTATGATGAACCTCAGGGGAGGTTCTGAAATTATCCCTAAAAAAAGTGAAGAAAGAGCTTACAGAACGGTAGGAGAAGAAGACGATGAAAATGGAGCAGTAGTACTGTGGCAGCCTGCGTTAGGGATTAGAGGTCGAATGGGGAAGTATAACTGTGGGGTCAAGTTTTTTTAATATTATGTTTTGATCCCTTGGTTATTGAAAACTATTAATGTACCTGAAATATTTCATACTCCATGAATGGTATCCTAGAGTTTGATGTTATTTTTTAAACAAGTCCAAAATATTTAATTCTAAACTTGTTAATGTTCATTGAATAATATAAATTGCTACCTGATTGTTTTAATTTCTTTGTAAATAGCTTTGGAACATGAAATATATACAACTATGTCTTTATTAATATTAGCATGCATGCTCTTAGGTATGTAAATATGCTCTAAAATATTTTTCATCATATTTTAATTTTTAAATAATTTTTATTTATAACATCATCCAGTTCTTAGACCGATCCAATTATGGTTGAACCCATTGACTCCTAACCCTTGAACTCATCCGAGTCATTGTTAGATCCAAATTTGAAAATATAGATTGTAAGTGAGAAGTTTTGGTTCAAGTCTTAAAAAAAAATGCAATAGCCTTTCTTAGGTTTTAATTTTAGTTTTACCAAATATCAATGTCAGCATCAAAGTTGACCACTTTTTTATTATTTATTTTTTTATATCTTCCCTTGAGGATGTATATACAAATGCCAATAGATCAGAATGTGACTGTTTTTTCCCTTAATGGATAGAATTTGAGAAGTAAAATGGATCCCATAACTCAGCTATGGTGTCTCAATGAGACTCCAAACGCTAAATGTGATAAAAAGATGTGTAATCCTTAACTTGTAATATAACCAAAAGAGAGATTTTTGGTTCTCCTAGCGGCCACCAATTCAATGCACTAGCATACTGACAATCTTGTTTTTCAACAAGAACTTGTAATTACTGAATCTGAAACAACAAAACAAGGCTTTTTTTTTCCTTCTTTTTTCTGCCTCTTAAGGAGAGACTCCAAACTGTACAGGGAAGAAGAAGGAGAAACGATGAGGGTTTGAGAGTTGAACTAAAAACCTCACAGTTACTTAACTAATATCCCTATCAATTAACTATATTAGGTCTTAGAGATAAATAGGCTTAATTCGATCGTCTGCAAAATTTATCTTAGCTCAAAGTTGGGAAACAAATTCTTACTGAGTTCCACCTTACAATGGGAAAGGCTTCCAAAGATTGTTGTAGGTCATATTTTCTGCAATTGTATATTACATGGCCACAATAGGACCATAGCATATTTTAAGGGCTGCTTGAAGAGTAGAGTAACTTATTCAAGCGGATTTTGAAAGATTTTAATCATTGTCAAATTATAACATCCCAAAATACAATTCTTTTCACATTCCACAAAAACAAGTACATCTTTTGCAAACTTCAACACTTGGATTCAAGAGTTTTTCAAATACTATTAAATTTTTTTAAAAATACTCTAAAAAGTACTCTAAAAAATAGTTTAAAATTTTTTTAATGTTTAAAAAATATCCCAAAATATATTCTAAAAACTCTTTTACTCTTAAATATCCCAAAATATTTTCTAAAAATATTCCAAAATATACTATATAAACTCTGCTACAGTAAAATTTTTAAAAAATATCCCCAAAAATAGTTAATCCAAACGAGGAAGACTATGGGGCTTATTATATTCTGTGAATGATATTGTTCTTAAGCAAGCGCTCGAAGACAGAGTGTGGAACTTATTATGTTTGAATAAAATTGCACTTGAAAAAAGCCCATCAAATCTAGACCTCATTGAGGGAATTTCAGTCTTCAGCAGAAATCCTACAAGCTATTTCCATAGACTAAATTGTGCCAGACTATGTGCTGGCTGGATGAGGGGCAGGAGCGGTCATCAGAATGACCGCTCCTGAACTATTCACGACCAGATTTTGGTCAAAAAAAATGTGCGATCCAGATCACAAGGTGTACATCGATTTTCACACCGTATGTGGGACCTGCAAAATTTTGTACTAAAGTTACACGTTGTGCAAATAAAGTTACGCCGTGTGCAACCAAAGTTACGCGTAGTTAAAAATGATCAAAACCGACAGAAACGGTTGCACCTGCAACCGTTTGTGCCCCTTGTCCTGGCTGAACAAGGATATTCTGCGCTTTCCATTATTTAGAGCATATTGTCAATTTATCACAGGACAACACATGAATCGTTCCATGACGTAACAAAATTTGTGCACATACATCACTCTCACTGTGACTGCTTTAAGTATATTTTACTTAAAGGCTGTTTGATAAGGAAGACTTTAAGATGCAGTCAAAACAAAGCAGATATCAGAAAGTTAGTGTGTGTTTTAGTCTGCCTTTGGCATAGAATCCGAAATTCTATCCACAGATCCTTGACTGCAATTCTTAAAACTGAAATCTGAAATCTGAATCTATTAAATTATTGAATTATTAAGTATTTCATGTGATGCATTTGAATATATTTCACATTAAGTAATAAGTGAATAGTTTATCACTTATTTTTAAGAGCAAATCTTGGCTAAAAAATTCCGTGCCACTTAATTAATTTAAATATATAATTTTTTATTATCAAACACATCCGAATATGTTAAGATCTAAATTCATTAAATTTAATTGCTGAATTGTTATCAAATATGGCAAAGTAATCATTAGTATTGACAATCTACGAAATTCCTCTAGTTTCTTGTCTTTTATATGTCCTAAGCAATCTCAAAAGATGACATATGGGATTAACTACAGTGCTGTTTTGTACTAGAATTGCAGAAGTAATGAACAGGTGAAGAATGAAGGAATGCACCATCATCTTGTAAGCTTGACTCATAGAATGTTCTTAACACACGGCATCTCTAGGAAGAAACATTCAGCACAGAATTTTACAACAGAGTTCTGCTTCGACGTCTATTCCTCCTAAGTAAAAAATATGATCTCCTCCGACCCTTTGAGAATCTATAGTGCTAAGTATTACAGCATAAGTTAGATATGTTGGATCCTTAATCCAATGATGGATTTATATATAAATAATTATGTGTTGCAAACTGTCAAGTAAAATTAAGTCCAATTAAAGTGATCAATTATAGTTTGGGCTTTAATGTATCTAATAAAATGTGGGTCTTTAATGTGTAGAGACTTAAGGGTAATTTTTATTTCTATGATGGGTTGAAATAAGAATTCAAAAGATAACATAAAAGTTATCTATAAATAGGGTTATGGTTCCCAAGTCACATGTATTATTATTATCGTATTTTTAGTATGTGACGACCCTACCATCCCCTAGAGTGTACCCAAGGGTTTTGCGGACCGTCTACCCAACTTTCGGTAGGACTCACTCATTCACTTCAATCAACTCTCAAGATTTAACAGTTCAAGCCTCCAAAAATAACATTTAAGTTTTATAATTCAAACTTATTTACAACCCAAAAGCTAAATGTAAGATACAATATCTAATGTCAAAATACATTCTATCTACCAAAAGTATAAGTACAAGAGCGTTGTTGTGAGGACTTGCAAATTTATTTATATTTTCTTATAATTTCCTTTATTCTTGAATAAATTAATTTATAATTTCCTTAATACTAAATTACTTGCCTTAGTAGGTATAACAACTAATAGAATTGAGAGTTTTATTTTTACTTTTATAGTTGGTGCATGCTAGGGTTTAAGGTGTATAATGGTAGTGTGATCAATTGGTAAGGTGTGTGTACTAAATTTGGTGGATAAGAGCAGGTATCAAGTAAGAGAAAGGATGTGATTAAAAGTGTTAAGAGTAAATTAGTGAATCACAAGTAAAACAAAAGTACAAGAGCGTTAAGAAAGTAGACTTGAACCGACGTGTGTTGTTTGTTACCGTTGGAGAACACCACTTGACCAATACTTTCTTTCCCTAATTTTCTTATTTTTTTCTTTCATTTATCCTCCCCTAATTTTGTCCTATGGCTGGCCGAAATTCTTGACCAAGAAAAGGAGGAAAATAAAAAAAAGAGGAAAAGCTTGGCTTGCCAAGTGTCGGCGATCAAGGTCTTCTTTGACAAAGAAGCCTTCTTCCATCTATATCTTTCTTTTAACCAAAAATCCCTTCATTTCTTTCCTATCTTGGCCGAAATTAGGAAGCAAGAAAAGAGAGAAAAACTTCCATTTTCTTAGCCTTGATTTCTTGCTCAATCCATGAGAAATCGAAACACCAACCCTAATCCCCACCGATTAATCTTGAGTTAAGTTTGGAGGGAAGCTTTTGGTGGAATCATTTTGAAGAAGAAAGTTCTTGTCTTGCAATTTATCTTGGGTTTGAGGTATTAAACTAAGAAACTCTCATACTCTTTCTTATCTTGTAATTTCATGGATAGATGACTTGAGGAAAATTCCTTGTGTTTTCATGGCAAGTTAGGTAGATGATTTGAGGAAAATTCCTTGTATTTTCGTGGCAAGTTAGGTAAATGACTTGAGGTTCATTCTTGTACTTTTATGGTGAATGTTTGTGGTAGATTTTGGTGCTTTAAAGCTTGATGTTGTGGCTTGTGTGTATATCTCTTGGAAAGGTTGAATCTTGGTTGGATTTTGTTGCAAATTTTGGTGAAAAATTTCTGTTCGGATGCATGAATTTATATTTCTTAGCACTAACTATACATTAACTATACATTAACTATACACTAACTATACATTACAGGAAAATTTCTGAATTTATATTTCTTAGCACTAACTATACATTAACAGGTCCGGATGCATGAAAATTAATTTCATTTTAAATTTTATACATGTGACATGCATTCAAACATATTATTAGTTTATAAAATATTAAACTAAAATAGTTTACCCTATGAAAAAGTTATGTTAATCACATTAGTCATGAATCATATCAACCTCTGTTCTCTAATAAAGTCTTCATCATCTTATAAAATAAGTCCCTGCAAAAATAATACAAACATTGATCGTGTAACAAACAAGTCATACTATTGTTAAATGTGATAACTGCAGAGATCATGGCAGCATTGATCAAAGTCCTGAAAAATGGTTCAAAGAGCGTCGACATGCAAAGGAGAAGTTGACAGAGCTTCACTTCTATGTTCATGACAGGGTAACTGCAGAGAGCCCCACATCTGTACTAGTTGCTCAAGCCAACACTACTAGCAAATCACCGACGATGTTCGGGACAACCTACGTCTTTGATGACCCGATGAAACTGGGACCTGAGCCCGGTTCCAAGATCATCGGTCACGCCCATGGCATAACCAGTTCGGCTTCGAAAGAGGAAGATGCTTCACAAATTGGCATCATGAACTTGGTATTCAACGATGGCAAGTTCAATGGCAGCGCCCTTAGCGTTCTAGGTGATTATCCCTTCTTCCAGAAGTACAAGGAGATGCCAATAGTAGGTGGTTCTGGGGCTTTTCAATTGGCCCGTGGAATAGTTACAGCAATAATCTATACTTACAATGATGCCACCTAGAATCAAATTATCGACTTCCACGTCCTCGTTCTGCATTATTGACCTTGATTTGATGCCATTTGTTGCTCGTACTTTTCTTGTGGTTTTCTTTGTCGTATAACAAAGATTTCATGTTAAGGATACAATCCTTGGATGATACAAGAAATATTGAAGGTTTTTTTTTGTTTTTCGCTTCTACAGTTCTGCTTGTTTGGTCTCTTTGTTGATAATGTTGATTTTCAGGTAATAAAGAAAGCTTTTCCTTCTCTTTCTCCATTAAATTTTCCTTTTGGCACATCCTACTTTTTCTTTTTGCTTTAAAAAATCTAGTATTGGTTTTTTTCCCCCTTTTCTACCTTCATTGCTTGTTTCATGCTTCTAAAAGCTTATTTTCCTTAATATTTTCTTAATTCGTTTTTCTTTCCTATACGCAATAATAGTAAGGCGCTTAATTGGGATTTTTTAATCTAATTTCTCTGTCAAGATTTCCTGTCTAATTTCATACTAAGGGTGGGGTGCATTTGATAAGATTAAAGTTCGAAATCTGAAATATGAAATATGAATCTATTAAATTATGAAATTATGAAATATTAAATATAATGCATTTGAGTGCATATCACATTCAGTGATAAGTGAATAACTTATTACTTAATTTTGGGAGCAAGTTTTGTCTAGAAAATTCAGTATCACTTAATTAATTCAGATGTTCAATTATTAGTTATCAAATAGTCTGAATATGTTAATATATGAAAGCTTAAGTTTAAGTACTGAATTTGGTTATCAAACAGATCTAAGTTGTCGCGCCCCATTTTTTTTAAAAAATAAAATCACGAGTGAAAATGATTAATTTCGAGTGAAAATGAGTTTTTATTTTTAGAGAATAAATAAAGAAAGAGGGCCTAAAATGGAACTTAAAAAGTGCGACGATTTTGGCCCAAAATAAAAGTCTAAAAAGGGTTTTTTAGAAAAAATAGGAGTCACCACTTGGTATCGAGTTTAGGTGTACCAAGTCACCTAAAAATGAATTTTTAAATAAAAATAGAGAAAACCCTTTTTAGACGACTCCAAGTTTTCAAAAAACAAGAGAAAAGGATTTGGGAGTCACGGTTGAAGAAAGGGAAGACAAGAACAAAATCCAAGGCACCCTTTCAATCTAGCCAAAACTAGTTGCGTGATTTAGTCGAAAATTTTCTTAATTTAACCTATAAAACTTATCACATTTGGATGTTACTATATGGATGCAAACCTAGACCTAATGGATATCAGGAGGGTTGAAATATCTCTTCAAAATTTAATCGGTGCAAATCACATTAATTGTGATGCACAAAAATGATTCTTAGAAGAAGTCACGAATATGCAAAAATGAGACTCAAAGAAAAGATAAATTATAATATATAAATACACTTGACCTAAAGAATAAGAATGCAGCATAACGGGTACGGGGGACTAAGATTCGTGACTCAATTTTCCTTCTTATAGAGGGAATACGAGCGTGTTAAGACTAAAAAACCATGCTCGTCCATATCCCATACTTGAAGGGTACTCTCCTATCTAATTAAGCAAATGATCTAATCTAGTTCTAATTTTCTTAAATGGAATGCAAATCTACGTATCATGTTTTCATACATGGGGATGAAGGATATACATATAGGGGAAATATGATGCAAAATGATAAAAGTCTTAGAAAGTAGAAAATATGCATGAAGTGTAGTGATTGTCACGCAAGTTTGATCTAGCGCATGGACGGTCCCTAAGGGTCTAGCGTTGGACTAACCCATGTCTATAAGTTCTCACTAGCGTTGGACTAATAAGAAATCGGAATAAAGGGTCACAACTAGCGTTGGACTAGTGTGGTGACGTCATGCATTTATTATATTTAAATAAATCATATAAAACATAATAAAAGCAAGTAAACACATAAATCACATAGAGCACATAGCACATAAGCATGATATCTAAATGCAAATACCCTAAGAAAGCGAGTAAACATGTAAACACACAAGCATGCAAGCACACAAGCAAATAAAAGCAAATAGAGACCTAACTATTATATTCGGGGGGTCCTAACTACAATCTAGAGGGGAAGAATAAAATAATATCCTAACTATTACACTTATCTAACTAAATACATTTTTAACAAGAATTAAATCCTATCTATTACATAAACTAGCTAAATACATGTTTTGAACCCCCTATCTATTACAATTTGGCATTTAAATGCCTCTCAAATAATCAAAAATTAAATTAAAATAAATATACAAAATTAAAAAAAACAAATAAAGTGAATAAATAAATAAAATAAAATAAAATAAAAAACATTAAAAAAACATGCAATTACACACATAAAATCACATAGGAGCACATAAGAGGATTTAAAAATAGCACAAGAGGATATCTCCCTTTGAAGTAGTAGCTAATGGGGAATTGAATTTGCCCTATTTAACTCCAAAATTAACAAAAATCATCAAGACACCAATTTAATTAAAAAAGCAATAACATGTAAAGAAATGGAAATAATCATGAATTTTATCAATTAGAGCATTTAAATGAAGCATAATTACTAATTAAGGAAGATAATCAACATATATTTAAGAAACTAAAACAAGCAAGGACCTAATTGAAAACTTAAAAAAATTTTGAAAGGGGTCAAATTATTATTATTACAAAATTTAGAGGTCAAAATGAAAGAAAAATAAAGTTTAGGGACCCATTTGCAATTAAATTAAGGAACTAATCGAAAGAAATCTAAAATTTTAGGGTTGTAGTATAATTAATGAGAAGTATAGAGACCATTCTGCAAAAATGTTTCCTGGTTTCTTGATGAATCAGGCCTCTGGGCCATTTTTGCTTTTTCCCTTGGGCCAAAAAGACCAAGGAAAATGCACGGGCCAATCCAAAATGTCACCCAAACAAATCCAACCAAAAGGGTGGGCTTTTACCTCCTAAGCCCAAGCCAGAAACCCAAATAAATAAACTAAAGCCTATTCGTAAAACCCAACCAAAATGAACCAGGCTTTTCTACCAAAACATAACCAAATCAAACCACAACCCAAATCACTAACTATTTCACCAAAACCCAAAAAGATAAAAGTCAACTAAAATTTATTAAAGAATAATTATACTTTAAATCCCAGAAATAATTTACTTAAAAACGCATTTAAACATGGAAAATAGGATCAGAACTCAATAGGGGCAGAAATGGTTTGATTGCAAAATTTTTTGGGCCATAATGGAGTTAAGCAAAATTTTGGGGGTCAGAACACAATTTCAGAAAATTTCCATGCATTCTTCTTCGATGCATTCCTCTGCAACTTTTGGGTTTTCATACAGCAATTTCGCATGGCCAAGAATTAAAGATTCGGACTCAAAAACATGAACCCATGCGACCCAAAATTTACCAAAACAAAGTCTAATACAGCATTTCACCAAGAAATCCGACATAATAATCCACAAAAATGAGCAGGAAAATTGCTGAAAAATTAGAAAAAGAAGAAAGAACGGAAGAAACACGTTCTGCAAAAACATCTTGGCAACTCTGATGCGAATACAAGTTTAAATGAAGCAAGAGAGGTTGAAATACTTCACCTTTAACAATTTAGAGGGTCGAAATCGCGTGTCAAACTTCGAGGCAGGAAACTCCAAGATCTGTCGCAGGAGACGCAAGAATTTCGAACCCAGCAACTTCAAGCCCCGATTCAAGGTAGTAAATAAGAGTTCTTTTGCTAGGATCTTCGATGATGTAGAAAGAAAAATCTCCTCAAAAGGAGTTGTAACTTAGGAAAAAACTGAGCTTAAAGGTTGCTAATCGGCCAACCTGGTCAAACAAAATTTTTCCAGAAATTTTGCTCTTTTTACTTTCTGTTATTCTCTTTTCTTTGCTGTTTTCTCTCTCTTTTCCTTGGCTGCCTTTTCAAGCCATTCTCTTGCTTTTATATGGAGCCAAATGGATCAAAACCCTTAGAAAGAAGGCTGAGATTAAGTTGGGTTTTTTTGGGTTCATTTTTGGAGTCATTTGATCTATTTCTCTAGATGCTTCCTGATGATTTCCACTGAGGTGAGCTGTCATTGTACTGGGAATGCTTGGGGCAGAATGGATGAAGAGGCAAATTGTACCAAGCTCCAGCTCTGCGTCCTCGTTTCTGGTTTTTTGGCCGCAAACATGAAGATGGGCAGCGCGCGTGCAGAGAACTACTGTTCAATCAAAAATTTTTTTTAAAACCGATTTTGATTTTTGTTTTCTTTCCTTTTCTGCTTTTCTTTTCTTTCCAATGAATTAATTAATTAAAAAATGATCTTCTTAACAAAATGGAAATAAAACAAAATCAACTAAAATTTAAACAAAATCAACTAAAATAAAATAAAAATGCTAAAATTTGGTGTCTACACAAGTCTTTGGCTTTTCATTTCTCATTAGTCTTTTTGTTTGTCCCTATTTTCGATTACAAGTTCTACTTTCATATGAAAGGGGCCAAAAGAGTAAAATACTGCAACCCCAATCCTTTCATTAAAAAGGCAAATCTGGTGCGGCAAAGAGTCTTGCAAAAGGTAGAATCCACAACTTGATGGCAAAGTATCAAAACTTAATATGATCCCTTCTTTAACATGATCCCTTCATATTTCTCAACTCGTTTACACCAACTTTTCTTCTCTTACTATACTAGATCTCTTTGGAAATTTTCTTAGACACCTCATCCCTAGATGGATTTTCAGGCCTACTGCCCTTGCTTCTCTTGATTTAAGTGTGACCTCATCTGAAGGCCCATTGCCCAGATGTCCTTGGAACTTGATTTCTCTCAAGCACTTGAATCTTTCTTTCGACTATCTGAATGGTTCACTACCAGATGAGCATTTTCATCTTAACAGTCTCATTTATCTCAACCTTGGGAGGAATCAATTCGGAGGCTCCTTGGATGGAATTTGGAATTGGAGTTCCCTTACATCATTAGATCTATCATGCAATAACTTTGCTACCTTCCTCCCAAGCCAATTATCCACTTTAAGTTCCCTAGTTTCACTTGATCTTTACTCCAATCACTTTCAAGGTTATATCCCAAGCTCTGTTGCCAACATATCCAATCTTCAATATCTTGATCTATCTAACAACAATCTTAGTTCATCTTTACCAAGTGAAGTATTCGCATCAAAGGACTTGATTACACTTGATACAAGCGGTAATCACTTAAATGGTCAAATTCCAAGCGCAGTTGGCAACTGTACCAAGCTAGAATACCTTTCGCTATGCGATAATGCTCTATCTGGTTCAATTCCATCAAAATTAGGAAGATGTACCAAGTTAGAATACCTTAACCTAAATGATAATGCTCTATCTAGTTCACTTCCATCAAATTTAGGAAAAGCACTAGGATGTATCTCACAAACAAACTCACTAGAACTCTTCCTGAAAGTCTTGGGCAGCTTTCCAAACTTGAAGAGCTTATTATTTTCGACAATTTAATGGAAGGCATTGTGAGTGAGAGTCACTTAGACAATCTGATAGCTTTAACAAGAATAAACCAAATCACCAAGTAAATGCCAACAATAATAATAAAATATAGGAAAAATAAAAGGCACAGGACACCAAGATTTTTACGTGGAAAACCCAAGTTGGGAAAAAACATGGGATCTAGTCCAATAAAAAAATTTCCACTAGCACAATAATGAAAATAAGCAGGTCTATCTGGAACATTCAAATGATAATAATATCACCAATATTAACCAAGTTAAATAGCTACAAAATCACCCCCAAAAACTACAACTATCAAATAAGTGAATTTGAAAGAGTGTCACCAAATGAAAAGAAAATCCAAAATCTGAATAGTAGATGAGTAGAACTTGAAGAGAGGATACGCGTGAGTAAAATTTCATTTTAATCGGAATTCGAATCGCCCCTCCAATCAAGAACTTAAAATTTTCTCTCTCTCTAGCTTCTTTGCTCTCTTCTCTCTTCGTTTTTCTCCAAACCAAGAAAAGTGATGGCTGCACCTTTTTCTTTCCTCGGTTGATTAGTCTTGCTGCTGAGCTTTTTCTCTCGTTTGCAACAAAGAAACCTACGCCCTTAATACTAGTCAAGTTGACTAGTACATGACCTAATCTCAAGTCATTTTTGACTTGTTTTGGGGTTTGACCCACAAATGGACTAGACCACACAAATCCAACAGTCCTCTTGTCAGTTTGATAACTGACCCATATCAAACTGTAAACTGGAATGAACATCTTTATTGGGAGTAGTTTAATTTTTTGATCCAGTATTGGGCCCATGTGCCCAGAGTGGTCATAAATATTTTGATCAAAATAAATTTGCTTTCCAAAATTTCTCTTTTTTTTGTTCAAATTTTGGACAATAGACGATAATTCAATAATTCTCATGGTCAAAATCAATTTACCTTGAGCCAATAGATTTGACTTGCATTTTTTGTGCCCACTATTTAGAGTTTGAATCGTTAAGTTTTAAGTAATAATTATAAAGAGTTTTAGGATGAAAAGATATATGAATTAGATCAAAATTGTTTTAGATGTGTATTACAAATTCTAATTAATTTTTTTTTTATTTTTTCATGTTCTTTATTTTATTTGCTCAGGCTACTAGTTTCTCATGTCTTTCTTCTCTATTGAATTGATAGTTGGTCTCGAAATGCGGAGAGTACATGTGTTTATCATTTTGTACTTTGAATAATTAATAGATCAAGACTTTTCCCCTGTCTTTCACTTATCTTAATTATTAAACAGTCAATTAAATATCTCTTTAAATTTTGAGCAAAATATACTATATGTAAATTAGATTGATAATCTAGCATATATTTTCTTTTTGTATCTCGATAGATTATCAATTGAGCTTGAAATGAATTATTTATTATATAGGGGGAGAGATGGGTTAGGTGGTATGGAGGAAGGGAGTGTAAACGAGAGTTCTCGGGTTCGAGTCCCTCTACTTACACTAAATATATACATATATATAAAGAATTATTTATTATATAAAATATTTGTGCGAAAAAAATTATTCACGTACATGAACGTTATAATAATTAATCACTTACCATTGGAAATTAGGTTCTGAAATGAAGGGAAGACACAAAAGAAAAAACTAAAAACATTCTCTCCACCAAATAAGAGGGAAAAATTGCCATCAAAGTGAATGAAAAAAAATGTCAGAAATTTTAAGACCACTCATAACGATGTAAATTTTAAATCCAATATAGCACCATCTATTTTCATAAAAAGAAAAAAAGGCTGATTTTTTGTTGAAAAAGTTTCTAAAAGGCCCCATAAATGCTATAGATTTTTTGGTCAATTTGGTTATAAGGGTGTGGATTTAGATTGTGGAGGATGGATTTAACCCCATCCAATTCTTTTCAAAATTCATAAAGGCATGTCATATTCATACTTCACTAGTTATTTTAATCATAATTTTTTAACTAAAACGATTTGAAACATATGTTTAGAAGTATTGCAATAATTTATGCAAATATAGTTCGAATAAAGTTATGTATTAGAATTATAACTAGTTGTACGGCTTGCACAAAGTGCGAGGCATGTACAAAATTATAACCACAGTAAAATGATCGATAATTATCCACTTAAAAAGTTAAGATAGTGAGATAATGATTATGTTACATGCTTATAATTAATCAATGCCTCATAATCCGTTGTCTCAAGCATCATTGTTTTGTGGTCCATCAAAAATTTCGAGACTTGTATGCCTAAATCACAAAATTCAGATCTAGTTCTAATGGGAGCCAAAGAAATTTCACACTCAATAACTTTATCATGAAAATTCAAATATTAAAGACCGAATAAAGCGTCTCTGCCTACGCAAACCACCATTCCCATGAGAGGTAATAATACCTTCGATCATTAATACATCAAAGTTTTAAGAATTCAGCAAGAACATGCTTAATGTTGATTTTAATCGAAATCGAAAGTCACATATGTAACCATAACACGTATTCAGGAAGATAATTTACATTGCTAGGTATGCAAATATTTTTCGGACATTAAAGGACAAGGTGATGCAATATGCTTTCAAAGAGACACCAGAAGAGGCAAAAATACGTTTTTGGGTACTTGGTAAACAGTTTAGAGGGTATATGGAAGAAAGAAAGAAAAGAATAGTCTGTATGGCAGATTGAGCTTCTAAATATAGTACCTTTGATTTTTAATATAACTATATCCAAGAACTTTTGCATATGAGTAGCTTTTAAAGTAGCTTGTTTCTCCATTATGTTTTACAAGATATCTAAACAAATAAGCAAATCCGCCTGCAAGATAGGAGTCCACTTGATTCGGATTGTTTCCCTGGATTCTCATTCCCGTTGAACCTACAACAGCTCAATATGGCACTATTCTTCTAAATAGTCTGATCGAATATGCACTCCTACCTTGATGGCTTATGCTGCTCGATCATGATGCAAATCCCAAACGAATGCTCTCATTTGAAGCAGAAGGCCGTCCAAATAGATTCCAAAGGAAACATTTTTACTGTTTGATAAGGAGATACAGATTAGTTTGTCAAGGCTTCTTTCGCTTGCAACTATTGATTTGTTTGTAAGAGCTTGGATTAAGCATATATTGAACATGTGGTTTACAGTTAAAAATAATTGGTTAGCCAAAAACTCAAGAGGTATTGTAGTTAGTGGAAGAATGAGATTGGGTTACAATCTATATATGAGTTTTTAGTTCGACTTTGATCAATTTGAATTTGATATTGATCAACCTCGAGTTGATTTTTGACTCGAGTTACTCCCGAGCGGTTCAATTCGTTTATAACCCTAATTCAGGGGACAAAAACAACTCACTGGTGAGATGAGCTTTTCTCTTAGATGTGCAAAAGGAAGTGCTACAAAAATATTCCTCTACCTTCTTACCTTTTTTCCTTTCCTTCTGTCACACTAGAAATCCAGCTCAAGGAAAATTTTGGTATTGACCAAAATATGTATATCCTTAATTTTTTTTTTTTGTCATATCGACCGATATGTCAAACTTTGACACTAACTACATTTCAGAGTTCAATTTGGAAGTAAAGTTAAATAGTTTTCCTAAAAATGTTTCATGTTTTTGGAAAATGAAAGTGTAAAACTTTGCAATCGAGTATTATTAAGATAGTTTAACAAATGAAAGCTAGAACCCAAGTCTTGCTACGCCATTTACAAATAAAATTCAGTCAATAATCTAAAAAGATGCAAAATTCAATTATTCAGAGAATTCCATTTGGCAGCATAAATCAAAGTTATGAACAGTAACCATTTACCACATGCAATGTCGAAAAATGTTAGAAGAGGAGCAGAGATTAAAGGCAAGGCAATGGGCCAATAGGAATTTCTTACAAAAATTTTGCAAATTTCTGAAGCCCAAAAATGCAAATGCTGAAACTTAGTGGGGCGGCCCCGTCCGTGGTTGTCAATGTAATAAAGCACAACTGACTGCATAGTGCTTTAGATATTGATTTCGACATCTTCAATCTTTGAAGGAGTATTACTGCCTCTATCGAGCAATGGACAGTGTTAGTGTAGTATGTTGTTAAACACCCACATGATCATGAGTCGATCAAGCTCTTTCTCTGAGTTCTTACTCATTGCAGCCGTTTTATTATGTTTTTCCATCATAAATATTGATGCTTATAGACTTCAAGAAAGATGTAAAATATTGACGATGTTGATTGTTGCCGCTGGGAAGGAATCGTTCGTAGCTATAAAAGTGGCCATGTGACCACCAGTGCAGCATCTTATTGGCTACAGGTGATTAATATGATCTCTCCTTTGATAGAATTATACTTGTGTTCTTGTTATCTTCTTCAAGTTCCTCCATTCGTTGACACCAATTTTTCATCTTTCTGGAAATGATTTTAGACGTTTCATCCTTAGATGAATTTTTGGTATTACTGCACTCGTTTCTTTTAAAGGTCATTACCATTTAATAATAAATGCAATAGTGCATGACTGAGTCGAATCAATACTATCAATTTTGTCAAATTTTAGCATGTTAAAATTGTCAAATCAATACCGTTATAGTGCAGATAATGACTAAGGCTATTATTAAATTTGCACCTTCCACACGTACAAAATTCAAATCAGATACTTTCAACACAAAGTATGCCATCTTGAGGCCTTGATCCTTTCTATACGGTATTCAATTAGCCATTAATGTGATTAGGGAAGGAATATAGGTATCATTAAGAAGATTGCCCTTACTGTGGAAGCAAATTTTTCGTAAGTATAGTGATTCTTTCACATCTTAAAGCAAAGTAAGCGGAGTATCTTTCTAATATGCAAAAAATCTAATCATGATAAATATCGAAGCTGGGTAAAAATTATTTATGAACAGCCAGAATATTCCAGATATGGAGGCCGATGAACATGACTATAGTACAAAACAGCTACATATTCAAGCTATAGTGGCCAGTGAATATGATTATGGTACAAATTTTGATAAAAGCAATAAGACATAATAGAAACTTAGTGGTATAGTAATTTTCTTAGTACATAAAAGGATGATCATTAGTGTTAGGGAGAAAAATCCAAGCAAGTACACTAAAGAGGCCCAATATATAAGTCAGAAACTCAACATTGACATAAAAGATTAAACTGATAGATCCCAACCTCATACTTATTTATTAAACGCTCTCTTGTACTTTTGTGGGTTTCCAAGATCTTTTCAATGACTTATGTTGTGTTGAAGGGATATCTATCTAATCTCATGATCAGCCTACGGTAGCAACCAAACCAAGGAAACTTTCCTATGCAGAAAATATAGCAATTTCTGGTGATCCTGGCTAATGTCGAAACAGCAATGGAACCAACGGAATCGAGGAAAGTATAAAGAAAATACAGCTCTTTTTTGGTGATCCTAACTAATCTTAAAACAACAATGGAACTAACAGAACCGAGAAAAGTATACGAAAAAAAAAGATACATAAAATACAGCTCTTTTTGGTTTATCCCAGGTAGTCACGAAATCAAAAGCTCATACTACTGTTAGGTAGAAAAACCCCGATAGTCCACAAAAAAAATCTAATATATATAAGTCAAAAACTTAATATTGATCCAAAAATTTAACCTATTAGGTTCCAATCCTTTACATATTAAACCCCCTTTTTTCCACCTCTCAAAGTAACATGGGATACAATTCCCTACTCATCAATCTAATAATTAGACAATTAGAGTGGCAATATGGCAAGAAGACGCTTTCTTTGCATGAAGTGCTACTAACTGATTGGTTCTAACTGCTGAATATATGAGATAAGCTGAAAAAAATAAATAAATAAACGTTTCAGTTAGTCTCTTTTGCGCAATTAGGAACAAGATACGATAAGATCAGAACCATCTGGCTATAGAATTGCTTATCAATTTATTCTGCCTTCACATACATATAACTTTTAGGGTTAATTGCAGCTTCCCTCTGCGATTGTGGGGGTCACTTGCACTTTCCATTTGAATGTGAACAAAAGGTTTTCTCCACCGGAAAAACATTACTTCGCCACCGTTTTTGACCGTAAATGTTTGTTGACAATTCTACTGTTTATATGGTAACCCAAAAAATTTCCTTTCTCAACCAACGTGCACAATCTATTTCATAAAGTAGAACGTGTTTTGCATTTTACCCCTACATCGTGCTTTTCCCAACTTTTATATTTATTTCTAAAACCTTTAGTCAACTCTAGTTTGTAATAACACCCAGGATAAATAATCTAAAAATCATCTTTAGCATAATAATGAAAAAATATTATATTGGCTGTAAATTTGGGTCTTGATGGTCTTGGTCCTTTGTCTTTGCTGGAAATTTTTGAGGTCGTCTTGGTCCTTTGTCTTTGGTGGAAATTTGAGGTCTTGGTCCGTTGTCTATATGATATCCCATTAGTCATTGGTATGATTAGGCTGGAGTATATATTAAGCTGTGCACCTCTGTATCCTAAATGCTAATTTGCAACTAAATCACTTCTTACACTTTAAAACAACAACAAACAATTACTCGGTCCCTCATTAAAAGGTTTTCATAATGAATGTAACTATTTTCAAGCGTTCAATTGAACGAACATGAAGAATTTGAAGAAAGAAAAATTTAAGCTGGAAATAAGGTTAAATAACTTCTTGTTAGTGTATGAATGCTTCTATGAATTGCACGAGCAAAAACATAAAAGAATATGAAGTTTCATATGCTTAATCATCTTTATATGTAGGTTGTAATGACATATTTACGCTTGAAAATATGTATCAGCATAATATGTGCTCCCAAAGTCATGTATTTTCATTCATAGACACTTATCCATTTCTTTTGAGCTTGTGGATTGACATCTATTTCTTTAAACTTAATTTTTTTCATTTAGTTCTTTTACATCTTAAACATGAAATAGAAATTCCTTCGTGCATTGTAATAAAATTACTATGATGCTTTAAAAACTACATTTAGACAAAAACTTTATGTTTTACTTAAGAAAAAGAATTATTTCTTTTGACAAAATCATTAGGGCTAAATGAGGTTCATCCCGGAAAATTGGATATCCAAATTGCAATGCTCTTGTAAATCGTGACACAAGAAACAACCACAAAAGGGTAATTTACATATAACCTCCCATGATTTCACCTATTGTCACATGACTCCTCTAACGTTCAAAATATCCACTTCATCCTCGTATGGTTTCATGTAAAGTGAAACTTGATAACAAATAACCTATGTAATGTTATTAGTTAAAATGCTAGTAGTACTCTTATTTAAATACTAAATTGAAAAAACGGCATAACCACCTTGTATAAAACCATAGGAGGATTATGTGAAAAAAATACAAGAATCATAGGGAGATAAAATGAATATTCATGCAAACTATAGGGGATTAAATAGATATTATGATTTTGTCACATACACTTTCGAAGCACATCTAGTCCAATCATCCGTAATTGATGGTGCATTTCATCCATTTTTTATTTATATAAAACCACATGGGGTTATATGACTATTTTAAAATTTTAAGAGTATCATTTAACATTATGCAAAATCTCGGGAGGCACTACAACAAAAATGGTCTTTCCGGACACGCTTATAAAAACACTTGCTGGTTTGTGTCATTATAGCACATCTATCATGACAATTGTTATCAACTCAATAATATATACTTTAATTTTTTTTATTTTATCTGATATAAAAATAATAATGTGTCTTTAGATTTCCTATCATGACACTTGAGAAAATATGAGATACACCAAAAAAATTAAAACATAAAATCATGTCGTTTTGATTTTGGCGGAAGATTCCTTTGCCAAAACACTTAGTGAAATCTCAAAACTTTCATTTTGCCGGCCAGCGAAATTTTGGTTCTTTTCATCCCCTCACAAACTCTCTCTCTCGGCAAACTATCTCTCAAAACTCTCGGCCAAAATTTTCCTTTCCCCACAAAGTTTTTTCTGCTGAATCTCTCCGCAATCAAATTACCCTTGCTTTCCTATTGAAAGTATGTACGGTCTCTCGTGGTTTTTTTTTTTTGTTTTGAAGCTGCGGTGATCTACGGTCCGGGGCAACCTCTGGAGATACAAGATGTTTTAGTGGATCCCCCAAAGAAAATGGAGGTCCGTATCCAGATCCTCTACACTTCAATTTGCCACACCGATCTTGGCGCTTGGCTAGGCACGGTATGAGACAAACCATTCTATAACGACAACTTTCGCTTCGCTGAATTGATTCACAGATAGATTTGTGATTGCTTAAATGGTAAATTGAATTGAATTGACTCTTCGGTATTGGCCTCCATCTGATCTGACAGGTACGTTTCCATCGTCAATCCTGGGAATAAAAAAGAATGAAGCTCAAAGAGCGTATCCTCGAATTCTGAGACATGAAGCTTCAGGGTAAGGTCAAAATTTCCCCTGTTAAATTACTTTGCTCTTTTTGTCCTTCTTCCTGCTACTGTAAATATTGTTGATATAAGGTCATCGTCCTCCAAGCCAAGGTAATAATACACACAGCTTCACGATTTTTCTCGTCTTTCGTACGTGTTCAGCTTTATGGGTTTGTTGCCCATAAACCGGTCGATAAAATGTCAACCTTCTTTCCTTTGGTACTGATATTAATTTACTCAATAATATATACACTAATAGAAATTTAGTGAAAAGAAACTCATTTTCTAATATTGATACTACACTAATTTGTAGCTTTGACAATAATACAAGAAGGTAAATCCCTATTTAGAAGCTAGTATTTCTCATTCTACTGGCTACTTGATGAAGATGCTATTTTTGGCATGGAGATCATTTTGATTTTGTGCAACAATGAATGTTTATTGCTATGTTCTACTGTAGCTTGAAATAACTCATATAGTCGTCAATTTAATCAATCTAGGGTGGGTAAATGAATTGTGTCAATATATGTACTCACATAAGACTCTGTTGCTGATAAGAGTATGGTTCCTTGTTAACTCGAAGGTGATAAGTTGAGCTGAACTTGTAATTTTTTTTATGTGCAAGTATTATGATCATTGCTTTATAAGTTGGTAGATACACATGTTCCGTTGTTTTTGACTGTATTTCAAATTTTGTTATCTTCTGATTAATCTATGAAAAAATGCAATCTCCCTCTTGGAATATGATTATGGTTATGTTGTTGGTTTAGTGACAGAACAAGTGGAGGACTCAGATTAAGTTGTTCTGTCCTAGAAATATCTCACTTTAGTTTCTTGAAATTCTGTTTGGATACCTTAGTTAATGACACAGAAGAAGTGCACTTTCTCCAGAATGAAATATCTTTTCTGGTGTTTTATTAGTATGAATTCCTTGCGAGTAGTGCCTAATCAATCTAACCTATATCCAATTTTTCTAGGTCAATCCTTGAAACCTGACTAGTTTGACTTTTACCAAATTAGCATTTCGAATTTTATGATATGACTACTGTGAATCTCATTCTATCTTTTATTAATTCACTCCAATTTGTGCTGAAAGAGAAATTTTGTGTGTTTATACATGAGGCAGCAGGTCCATTGAATACAACTTGGGACTCCAGAACTTCGAAAGAAGACATGGAAGATATGTGGATTCATCCCAATGTTAATAAGGAATGAATGAAGTCAGGAGAGAAAAAGGGAAAAGTTCGATTTTCTCATGACACAGAGAAGAGGCCTTATCTTTCCCGTGTGGAACGAAGGGTGAGATATTGTTTATACAATACGTATTTAATGACTGACTATTGAATGTTAGCATTTTTCTTTAATTTGATCTCTCTTTGGTACGCATTTTGCAATTTTCCTTTTCCATTGTGTTCTAAGTTTGTTTTCTGCATACCTGTGTAGTTTTACTCCATGGTAATTCGTCTTTAATGCCAATTGACTGTTTGTGCTCACAAGCAGACACGTTATGGGCTTTTCTTAGACAAAAATGCTGCAGGCTTATGGGAGTTTTTAATTTCTTTTAATAGCTGGGTTGACTGACGTATTGAGTTTTGTTTGTACCTATATTCTTTCAATTGCTATGATTAATCATAGGATGCCTTAAAGGGGACAAAACAAATACTCAAGCAAATATCTTAATGTTATTAATTAGTTCTATAATTCGGAAATCATTCCCTTATCCTTGTTTATTAGTATTTGATATGTTTACTTGCTATATAGTCTACATGTGCTAATTGTGACAATCCAGTGAACAAGTAATCATTCAAACTTCTTCATTGAGCACTTGGATTCGTTCATTTGTGATGTTAGTGCTTCATGAAATTTTGTCCAAGATATCTCTGCTGTTTGACCTTTCCAGTGAGATAAGAGGAAGCATTTTCTCATCTTACAAGCCTCAAGAATTGTTCAGGTTTCTGTACAGCACTTACTGTATTGTTCAGACTCAAAAACTGTGCCTGATTTATGTTGCTGCTGCTTCTATAGGCCATTTCGGAAATCATTCTTTCAATGCACTTCAGCACAAGACGAGTAGAACCTGTAAGTACTTGATTACTGCAATGAGTCCAAGTGAGCAATTAATTAGACCATATGATTTGCAACAAACAATTCAAGATGCACTTGGTGCACCAATTGCTTGGCTTTGTCATTTGGTAATATATGTACTTACTTATATTGTGGCTTTTCTGGAATTTTATTGCTAGTTATGATGATCTAATGATCCCAACAAACTTTGTACATAGGTGGAACCAGCTAAAGATTGATGGGGTATTCGTGGTTATGACTGAAGCCTCTCATTTCATTGGAAAGTTTGGAAGCTACTGCAAGTTTTTTCTACTTGTTAGGGATGAGAATCTTTCAAGTTTGTGCACATGAGAATCTTTTAGTTTGTGCACAAGAGAATTTTTCAAGTTTGTACTTGTTAGGGATTTGCTATGTTAGTACTTGTTACTGACTTTTAGTTCAACAAATTATATTTGAGTATTGACTTTTGCTTTTAGATTACTATATGCATTCTATTTTTTTGGGATAATTTTACAAGTCCTTTGGGTTTCTGATTGACAGAATATATAGCAGGGAGCACTACCTGCAGGTTGCTTCTATATCCAAAAAAAAAAAGAAAAAAAAACTCCTGACAGTTAAAAGTGTCAGCATAGCTCAGTTAAAAAACTCCTACTTGTTACTGATTATAGCTATCCTGACACTTTCGATTATTAAGAAAAGGGATTTTTGTTGGCAGATGGATGCTATAACAGCATAGTTTTCCTGACACATTTGAATGCTACGAGCCTATACCCACATTTAGAAGGGACGACACTCGTTCGAGGTGTTTAGGAAAAGGTAAAGTGTCAGGTTAGATTATCTATATTGACACCTTTAAATGCCGTTAAAGGTCATTTTTGTTGTAGTGAGGTTTTTCATTTTTGAGGCAAGTGGCTTGTAATCTGTGTTTAAAAACCAGATTTTGATAGATTATTTTGGAACTGCAATTTTTAGTAGAGGATAATACAAAAGTAGAATGATTAAAACAAGGGCAAATTACACTTTACCTCCCTGTGGTTTAGTGTTTTTTTCTACAGAATCCCCTATGGTTTCAAAAGTTATATATAACCTCTTCATGGTTTGGATCAAATTGTCAAAATGACGGAAATGGTCATTCGTAACGGAACTTTTAAAAATGTTGAAATTATCCATATAAATACATGACACACTAACCCGTATGGTTTTATATTTTATCATATAACCCCTTTATAGTTTAATGCTTTATCATATAACCTCTTATGATTTTTAAAATATACACATAACCCCCCTTGGTTAAAAAATAATTTTCAACTTTATATAAGAGTATTTTTGACATTTTAGGTGACTCCGTTATAAATGATCATTTTCTGTTATTTTGACACTTTAATTCAAACTATGAGAGAGTTATGTATAACTTTTGAAACTATAGGGGATTATGTAATCACAGGGGGGTAAAGTGTAATTTGCTCTTCAAACAACCTTCATGTTTGTTTTTCCTTTGTCTATTTTCTAGCTTTACTAATTTTAGTACATTGTTACAAGAAAAATTTTACTACACGAGTGCGTCAATAATAGCAATATAAGAGTTAAATCCTAACATACGTGCTTAGAAAGATTGAATTTTACTTCGGACCAATATCCGTCTCTAAACAACGTAATGTATAGATAAAGCAAGAAACCAAAAACGACCAAAAAAAGGTTTCTGACAATATCACTACTTCCCTTGAGGTTTGTAAAAGTACACAAACCTCCCCTGAGATTAATGCTTTAGTAACAAATTAATCCAAATCACAAAAAAGTAACATTTAAAAATACTTTAAGGAGAAAAATGAAACTTTTATCCCATAAATACCCTTATACATGTATATAAGTTGTATTAGTAAAAGAATAAAAATTAAAAGTTAGAAATAATTAATACACACATTTCACTATTCAAAAAGTTCACATTCAACACATTAGACAATACAAATAAATAATAAAACTATACTAATGATCATAAGATTCAGTAAAATAGACCGGTCATCACTCTTAACATTAGGTTTTACTATAATTCTTGTGATTATGAATAGAATTTTTTTAAAAAATTTTGCCTTTCTTTTCCCTTATTTCTTCTTTTATTTCCATGAGATTACTTTATAACTATTATAGTCTTAAGAGTTTCAAAAAAAAAATTTTTCCATGAACAATCTTCTTTTGCCATATGTTTTTCCTTTTACCAAAGCTCTTCTTCTCACATTGTGTATAACTAGATTTTAATTATTGTCAAGTTCTATCAATCACAAAATAGCACCATCTGGTATATCAATTGGCCTTATCTTATAATTGCAAGTCACTATTCATCATTAAAGAAATTTTCAATAGTTATTTTCATTAATTAGTTACTTATAGTTAATTAGTGATCTAATTACTCAATCATTAGATATTAGTTTCTATAAGACATAATGTCTTAGGGTATATGAGTAATTTTTTCCCATGTGATATAATTGGGCCACCATTCTACTAAGGGAGGTAAGTGTAATTTTACAAATCTCAGGAGAGACCAGTGAAATCGTTAGAAACCTCAGGGAAGGTTTCTAAAATTATCCCTTAATATAATTTGAATTGCTGTTACGTCTTTTTTTGGTCACTTTTCATAAAATATAGAGAAATTGAATAATACTATTGAACAAAAAGGAATAAGTGGTATAATGTGAAACCACAAAGGGAGCATATAGAAATCTACCCATGATTAAATTTGGGGAAAATCAGGAACTAGATTAATTGTGTCCAAATATAAGGGTCCAGATTGGTTCATCTTTCAAACTTTGGGAATACATTTTTTTTTTGCATAAAATAAACACTAAAAGGGACCATTTTTGCCCACCCCTCCAACATACATTGGTATCAAATTTGTAATTGTCTTGTAAAAGTGTTTGGATTATGATTTTCTATCAAAAAAAATTTTTTTTAAACACATTTTTCAATCACCTTTTTGTCTCACATATATCAAATTACTATAATATATTTTTTTTATAAAAATCATAAAAATAGTAATCCAAACAGGATTGCCACACTTGCAATGAAGAAACAAAAGAGTATTTTGAGGAAAAAAGGTGTGCATATATGTGACTAATTTCTCAATGGGTGGTTTTAAGGCAAGACGTTCTAACTCTAAAAAACCAATTTCTATTAAACTATTTTAGTGCTATTATTTATATTTATGAAAACAGAATAAATAAAACAACTCTTATGTTTCCTTCTTATTTTCTGGCTTTACTATTTTAGTACAATAATGTTACAACAAAATCTTACTACATGAGTGCTTCAAAGACAGCATAAAAGTTAAATCCTAGCATCTTTGCCTAGAAAGAGTGGTTTTAACATCTTGGACCAATATTTGGCACTAAACTAAACAACATGATATACGCAAAAAAAGGACCCAAAAGAACCTACCTCTCCCTCAATCCCAATACTCAGTTTAATTTGTGAAATTCATGCTTACGTAGTTTTATTCCTAAATTGTCTGAAATCATTCCCCGGGCTGTAACAAATTAAAAATTGTCAATAGTTATGGGAGAAAATCTGACTTCTGAATGATGAAAGTTTAGTTTACTAGATGGGATACTATCTAAAAATATGAACTTGAAAAAGTGTAAGAGAAGAAGAAAAAAAAATTTTTTTTTTTGGGTTCTTTGGGGCGCTTTCCCATATTCCTTAAATCATAACATCCTGAGAGTATAAAAGAGCGAATGGGGAAATGAACAGTGAATTTGGTCCCTCATTGGCACCATGATTGTGTGGGCAGCATCGTAATTTCATATCAATGATCAAATCCATGCAGCGGTGCCTTTGGTGCATTGTATGGCTGGAATTTATTTCTCAATTGTGTCATTCAACGCCGACTGTGCCATTCATTGACTGAATAGATAGGAAAAAGAAGTGTGATTTTTAGTCTTGGCACCGTGATTTGAATTTACCGTTGCAATGTCTGAATGGTGCGGTGCCACTGCTGGTCGGTATTAATTAATAGTGCTGTTTATTTCTTTTTATCTATTTCTTTTTAAATTTATGTGCTTAGTGTTCACTTCTAACATTAAGTACACTTAATATTAATTAGTTACTTATTTGCTCTTAAATTTCCTTATACTATATAAGAATGAGTTTGGGTCAAAGAATGGTTTTGAATTTCAACCGTAAGAGTAGGGGCATTTTGGGATTGTAAGGTGGTTTTGAGTGTAGTTATAACGTTAGGTACTACTTAAGATAGCATGTGTATTTTTTATATTTACTGAAATGTTCTTGTGATTTGTTCAAAGGTTTGGGTATTTTGAGAATGTGTGATTATGTGGTTGTCTTTTTTACAATGGGTATAACCCATGATAGCTTCTTTATTGGTGTAATTACTTAAATGTCCTTATAGAGGCATTGATTGGCTTGTGTTAGTTAAGTTATAAGTAGTATCAATTATTACCATTGCTTTACTATTATAACCTGAAGACATTCAAATGCCATTTTCATCTCAATTAAAGCGTTTATTAAGGAATTTATGACTAAGCATCAGTTTCATCTTCATTTCTTCAAATGTCGTCTCCTTCACATTCTTCCGTTATGTTCCTTTCATCTTCCAGTAAATACTTATTTGTACTGCCATTGTACTCTAGATTTCAATATGGTTTTATGCTGAAACTATTCTTGGTGGTTTAGCTTGAGGTGAGCTTTTATTATTTTTTTATGGTAAGATTTGCTTTGTAAAATCATAGTTTCTATTGTGAGCTAAATGCTGCTATTCTGAAATTAGATACTCTGTTAGCATAATTTTGTGTTAATATTATTGCTTCCCACAAATTTGGTTGCTGTGTACAATTTAAACGGTGTGATTTTGTTGGAATAGGTTTGGAGCAACTATGAGAAAAAAGTTTTTGCAGGGAGTATTTGGAGCAAGGTAAGCCAAAAAACTACTGCAATTGATACATTATGGTGTGGTTTATACTGCAATTGATTTTTCTACTGCAATTGAATTGTTTGAATGGTGTGATTTCTTATCTAATTGTTTGCTTTGGTAATAAGGTGATTCATTTATGCAATTGATTTTGGTGATAGTTAGATTCTGAGTCATTTTGAATTGGTAGTTAATACTTTGTCCTACGGATTTGAATTTGTATCAAAGTTTATTCTTTCATGTATTCGTTTGTATATTTGCTTAACTATTCATCAAAGTACTTGACTTGAATGTGGATGATTGGAAGGTTGAAACCAACATAGAATAACTACCAATAAGAATTGAAATCCCAAATAAATCTACCTCCAATAATCAAACAAGTAGTTGGCTAAAGTCCTTTCCCCCTTAGTTGCAATTTTTGCACTGATAATCAAATTCTGAACATTGTGATCATGTTGTCCCGTAGACCTTTAAGTACATTTGGAATTCTCCTAACTTTTGGGAACTTGGTGGAGCTCCTATTATTTTAGATTGTCTGTTTAGACTGTTAAATCATTGCCATGCACACAATTTTCCCATGATTATTTTCCTGTTCAGTTCTTTTTCTTAGTTTCCTGTTTGGAGATGAAAGTTCCTATAGACATTTAAACAACAATATAATTTATTCTTCCGCCTTTATGACTTCATAAGTGCATTTTTTATATAACATTTGTCCAGGAAAAGAGTTTCTTGAAGATGATAAAATACGAAGACTCATGCTTTATGCTGGTGCTAAACACGTTTTACATAAGGTTTCAAATTCTAGCTTCTTTAGTGTTGAACAATGAATTCCAAACTTTCTTTGTTGTATTTGATGATTATTTCTTTTTAAAATGTACTATTATTTGTTTGTTGGTAGTAGTAGCTTGCGAACCTTGATTTTCACCAGTATGATTTGATTCTATTCTTAGTATCATTTTGTTGTGTACAAGAATCAGGTAGTACTATCCAATGTCATCTATTGTTAAGCACAAGCATTTCTATGTATTATTTCTTCCTGTTAAAATACATTTTTTTTCCTGTATGGATAGTCTTATGCTTCTCATTTCTAAGCTGGGGATATTCCTCTTCTATTTGCTCAGAGTCTGCAGGAAGTTGCAATAGTCAAGTTTCATTGTTCATTGTCTTATTCATAATATCTTTTGCGAAAGTGAAGGTTTTACTCTGAGAGAAGGCAGAGAATGATTTGGACAAATTAAAACTGAGATTTTAATATAATAATATATCTAGCAATTTTGCAGTTCTCAAGCTATCTACAAGATAACAAAGACAATGCAAGGAAAGCTACTACTACTACAACAGAACTACCATGTGCAATACAAGCTAAATACAACAGCCTACTACTTTACTTTCATGTAAATATGAGTACCCGTTACGGAATGAAATTTATGGATTCCGTTTTTACTCAATCTTCCATTCTTACGAAGTTTAATATATAGTTATCCTTAATCTTTTCATTGTTATCTTTCTATTATTAAAAATTAGTTTTCCATGCTGTTACATCAAATAACAAATTAAAAACTATTTTATACTATATGCACCAAACTCCCGCGCATTGCACAGGCTATCTTCCTCTAGTAGTATAAAAAAATTATCCTTCACTTTTACCTTTAAAGTCATTTAGTATTAGTTAGTTAATTTGTTCATAAATTTAATATCATGGCAATCACTTAGTGTTCATTCTACTCAATATCTAAAGTTAATAATCTTGATTCTATTATTACTTGCACTTGATTATTGTTTCATATACTTACTATGAAGTAAATATTCCTTATGTATGAATATAAATATATGTAAATATTCCTTTTATATGAATGTGAATATTCCATAGCCATGAATCTAAATCTGAGCATCCTCGTTGCTCGCGCATGGTGCAAATCCACCTGCTACAAACAGCCTACTTAAAAGTTTCTACTAGGAATCATAAAGCTCCATCAGTGCAAGTATTAGTGTGAAAGCAACTGTAGAAATACTCTTATGTAAGTAAATATAACAGTCTACTATTAGTTTGGATAATCTCTATTTTTTTTTAACTTTAATGCATTCAACTGCAACAATAGTATTTTCAATTTATCATGACGCTTTGAACACATACCAATTGTTATATCTGCGCAACCTCGCGCCTCTTTTCAACTAGTCTTACACGTGAATCGCTTATGAACAGCGGACAATGGATCCGTTATATTGTGATTGTTGTAACTTTGAGGGGCGTTTTGGTCTTTTGCCATTGGATAGCAATGGTTTTGCTGGAAATTCACTTCTGTCCGCGTGGTGCTCTTGGATGCGAGCAATTTGGCGGTCAGCAATTTCCTCTCTTTCAGTTCTTGGTTTTCTTTACCTCAGCTATCCAGGCACCGCTTCAGAGTTTTGGGAGCTGGTACTTGTTTTTATTGTTTTCTCGGTCTTATTTCCTCTCGTTCTTTTCTTCGCCTTCTTTACCAGGTGTGTTTTTCCCGTTCCTCATTCTTCTTCTCGCGTGGGGCTCTTGGATGGGAGCAGTTTGGTGGTTGGCGCTGGGTGGGAATGGTTTTGCTGGAATTCACCGCTCTCCACGTGTTGTTCTCGAACAGGAACAAGCTTAGCGGTGAATTAAGGTACGATGCAAGAGCCACCGCTTGAATGCTTTGCAATCTCTATTACCCTCTCATTCTTTTCTAAGCCTTCTTTGCCGGTTGTTTTTTTTCCCTCATCTCTTCCTATTTAATTGCCTCTGACACCACGTCTTCCTCCATAATTGAATCTAAGTGTTCTGGAAAGGGTGCAAGAACCACCGCTCGAAAGCTTTGCAATTTCCAATACTCTGTCTCGTTCTTTTCAGTTCTTACCCTACTCTACCAGTCGTTTTTTTTCCTCGTCATCTTCCTATTTAATTGCCTCTTACACTGCATCTTTCTCCATAATTGACTTTTAATTGTTCTAGAAAGAGTAGGAAAATTATGGTGGCCGATTAAGTCTAAGAAGGAGCAAGTGACTTGGTAGGTGTTATTTGCAGGAGCTGGTCAATTTTTGCTGTTTTTGACAGTGGTGCGATTTTATCTGGGGATGTGTTGAAATGGTGCAGTGGCTTTTAGGATTTTTCATCATTATTTAGGTTTTCTGCAGGTGTTCTATGTGAGCCTTACTTTGTTTTGTTGGTTTGCATGAATGGCTGATGTGTAACTAAGAAAGTTCGGCAGCGGATATATGAGGACGAGCTGCTAATTGTGTTGGGTAAATTGAGTTGTAGTCTTTTCTTTCGCTTTTGTTTTTGTGTTTTATGATGCCAACAAGTAACTTGCTAAGACACGACCTGGAGGGCATGTGGCAATTCCGTGGCAAAACACTGATAAACTTTGCTTCCCACCCTTCCACTTCCTCCTCTCTACTATTTTCTATCTAAAATCCCCTAGCAAATGCAAAACCAGATCTTCGATTCTCCTATGACTGGTAGAGTCTGAAGTACCAACCGCATCAGTTTTGTTTGCCATATACCCATCTTATATCCATCTCCTCCACCAAGGGCAATTTGATTTTGCTAATTCAATCCCTTTTTATTTTTCATATACCTATCTTATATCCATTTCCCTCCACCAAGGCCAATTTTATTTTGTTGATTCAATCCTTTTCTCTGGATCCTATGAGACTTAATGCCCATCAATCTCAGTTTTAGGACTCTCTCCTAATCTCCGGTACTTTGAACTGATCTTGTGCTAGATATGAGGTATAATTGGTCTTGTATTATTCTGCTATTGTTGATTGTCATGCATGTGTGTTCTTCAATCATGTTGAGGTTTATATAAATTAGAATCTGGCTGGTATTTTGCATGCTGTACTTCAGCTTCTTTCCTTTCAATTCTTATGAAGCCTGAGCATTGGATTAAGTTTTGTTTATCTCATGGATATTTCTGAATTCGGATTGGTTTTTGGTGGCAAATTTGCATTTACTACTCATACTATTCATTGGTTGCAAATTTTCTACTCATGCAGATTACTACTCATTACAACTCATGACTAGTCGTTGGTTGCAAATTGGATGTTTGATGTTCGTATATAAGTCATGCTTTCTCTTTTTTAGTTGCTCTACTTTTGTATCATAGTTATGCTTTTGGCTTCTGTATCATTGATCTAAGCTTAGCAATGTTTCTGATGCAAGATAAGTCAAAGATATCGATTGTACTAAGCCATATCTCAAGCATTTGAAGCTTCCCCAGTAGATGGTTTCAAGTAATAATTGAATCTTTTTACTAAATTGTGTCTATCGCGATGTTAGATTTGTCTTCGCGATGTTAGATTTGTCTGTTTCAAAGTTCTGTTTCATTTAGTTTAAGTTTATATTGCTGACAAGGATCTTCAGAGTGGCTTGTTATCTCTATGTGATTAAATTGTGTCTTGCTTTATTGAGACTGATTCTATTGCGTGTTATTCCTTTGGGATATTCCAATTGATCGAATGTCTCTATGGTGATTATCAGCTCACGAAGTAGTGCTTTAGCAGGAAGCAGTTAAGACTATCTTAGTTTTGGGACTCTCTCAATCTGCTGCATTTCCTCATGTTAATTGGCAAAAAAAGGACTGGATAGATCTTGGCAAAATTGAATGATCTGGTAATTTTGAATTCTCTCATAGATCTATTTACATTTGTCTTTGGTATTTTGTTTCTTTTCACATAATCTTCGGGCAAATCTGAGTTGTATAACTGGTATATGTAGAGCTTGTGTCTATTGGCTACGGAAGTGTGTAAAGAGTGCTCAAAACAATTGGAACTTTAGAAACTTTTGTGAAAAGTCTAAATTAGACAAGGTGATACTTTCACGAATTGTCAATAGATTGATAAAGCATGAGAGAGCTTTGGCGTTGTTTTGGTCTTTTGGCATTGTTTTGTTGAAAATTCACTACCGTCCGCGTGCTATTTCTCGACGGGAACAATTTTGGCGGTGAGTTGAGTTGGATGCAGCGTGCACCTCTTCAGAGTTTTCCGACCAAATACTTTTTCTTATTGTTTTCTCAGCCTTGTCTCCATTATTTCCTCTTATTCTTTCCCTTAGCCTTCTCTACCAGGTGTTTTTTCCGTTCCTCGTTCTCCTATCTTTTTTCTTTATTCTTTTCTTAGCCTTCTCTGGGCAGTGTTTTTTTCCTGTCCTTGTTTTCCTGTTGAATTCTCTGCTAGACTGCAAATAATTGAGTCTAGGAAGAAGCAGCCATTACTTCTTACTGGGATTTGTTTCTTGTTTGCATGTATGGATGGAGGACAACAATGATTCCTGATGCTTAGTCTTGCTGTAATTGAGCCTTTTGTTGTTGCCATTTTTACGATACCTCTTTTTCCCCTTTTTCATGCATGATCTTGTTTGGAAATGTTCTACCACATCTGCCATTTTATCAGGTGGCACGTTACCTATTTCTTCTATAAATGTATCTTTTTATCCTATGCTCCTATGCCTTACGATGGAAAATTGCAGAACTTGAAAAAAATTAGCACTCGTATTAAAATTCTTGCAATGCCACTTCTGAGGTAGTTCCACCATTTTAACCTTCTTTTTGTTTGTATTAAAGCTTTTGAGTCATAATTAAGATTGTCATTAAATCTATTCATCAATATTTCCATTCCCCAACCACACACATGAACACTATATCTAACAAAGGGAAAAAAACACGCGTGCAGTAAATTAACAAATCCTACTACAGCTTTTCCTGTCATTTGAACTACTCTTTCCACACTCCAATTTTTCAGACTGATATCCATTGCACTAAATTAACAAATCCTAGCTATCTGACGCATTGCGTCAGGGCAGAAAACCTAGTATATATAAAGCATGAATGCCTCTTTTGAACACTGACTTTCGTTCGATTTCAACGTAAATATTGACTTTATGAGGGGCAATAGTTTCGACCGGTTTCAACGTGATTCCATGGTCTTTAAAGGGTGTTCTCGATTTTCTGCTCCATTAATTGAGGGTCTTTTGGTCAACAGAAAGAAATTTGCTTGATATTCCCATTTCATTCTTGCTGTCATGGCTGAGGGAAAATGCTCTAGTAACTATAGTTATGATAACTAAACATTTTTTAACTGATATAATAGGTTATTATATTTTTAGAGACCATTTGATTACCTGTTTGACTTATCCACCTAAATAGGATAATGCCTAAAAATAAGGAAGTAAGTTTCTTATCTAAAATAGTAAGTTAATCCTAATAATTAGTAACTTTTGTTTCTCAAAAGGTAAATTGGAATAAATATGAAACTTACTTTTTAAAAAAATAAATTAATATTTTATATCTCAAACATACTTTTGAGAGAGCAAGTTTAGTTCAAGTAATAGTAAGTTTTCATGTATAAATAGTAATTCTTATTTATAACATAGTAAATTTGATTAATGGCCAAAACTTACTAATTTATGGCACAAATGTACTATTTTGTTTAATAAAACTTATACCAAACCAATACTAGGAAGTTTATTTGAAATAACAATAAATGTTTTATTAATGATTAAAACTTAGCACCTTAGTTAGTAAGTACTCGTAATATATTTGTATAATACATGATTATATGTATAATTTAAAATTTTTTTGTATTTATATATTTTAAAATATTGTGAAAAATATTTTGACCTTTCACATAACCTTATAAAATAATAAAATTTTGTCGTATTATAATTTTGAATAATTTTTCAAAAGTTTAAAGTTTGGATAATAATAACAACACATCTTCCTAGTTATATATGGAATATCACTTATCTATGTAATTTCTATAATTTAAAACCTATTAATATAATAAGATGATAAAGTTTTAATATATCTATTGCCTGGGACACAAGAAATAATAAGAATTAAACTTGTATTAATATAGACCTAACAAAATGAGAGAAATAGTGTAACAATTAATACAACAATAAAATAACAGAATTAGTATAATCTGGAATTTTTTTTCTCTGGAGATTGTTCACGAACATAAGATCATACCACTAAACAAAAATCACATGCATATATAATCTATTTGTATAATTTAAATTAAATTTAGTTCATGTATAAAATGATCCTAAAATAATTAGTACACTACAATACATATTATTTTAACAACAAAATTTTTTTTTTGCCAAAAGTCTCCAATATCCATTACATATGTATGAGAGATATTATACCATATTTTTATCTCTTTTTTTTCCATATTTGTATCTCATGTCTAATCATTGATGTTAATTTGAGGAAGAATATTTTTTATAATAAAATCATTTTGAATTTAATTAACAAGTTGAGATTTTTTTAAAAATAAAAGTGAAATATTTTGGGAACTTATTTTTTATTTTCCCAAAATTAAAAGATTGCTATTTGTTACCAATTGTTGCCATTAACATTTCATTTTCTAGACTAATTTTTATCAATGTAAAATTAGTTTAGTTAACAATAATTGAAGTTTTGTTGGTTTGAGGATTGGCACGCTATTGTTGTTATTTTACATGTAAATATATAACCTAAGTAATAAAATAAATAATAGCTACTTAAAAAAAAGAAATAGGTGCTCAATTGATTGCATTCAAACTATGAATTCTGTTAATGCATAATTGTTAAATTATATTTTATTTATAAGAAATCAATATGCATCATATATTGACGAGGACTAAATTACTGATTATTTAACAAATCATATCTAAACACATGATGTGATATATATTACATTTGGTCACCTTTATACTCATACCATTTTCCTTTCTTTCTATTTATATTTTAAAGGTGCAAAATTCTCTTGATTATATTAATGAAAATGCATAAAATCTTTTACAAAATTATTTCAATTTATTTACAAAATATTAGTACTTTTAGGAGAAGCAATGCATTGTAGGAATGGTTTACTAAATTTTTAGTAAATATAACTACTACATTAAAAAGTTAAAAAATTTTTGATTTTATTATGCTTTAATTAGGAATGCTTTCGAAGGGAAGAATTAGGGGATTAATTTCTTTGATTCAAGAATTTTTAGAGATTGTAATTATCAAAATAAAAAATAATTTTTAGAGATTGTAACTCTCTTATTATTTGATTTACTAAATTTGACATTTGTGTAGGTTTTCGTGTCTTTTATTTTCGGCAACGAAATTTGTACTTACAGTTAGATACAAATATGGTAAAATATCCGTCATATGTATGTCATGGATATTTGAGACTTTCAGTAAAATAATTTTTTTTGTTAAAATAATATTGTATCATAGTGCGCTAATTATTTTAAGACCGTTTTATACTTGAACTGAATTTAATTGAAATTATACAATAGATTATATGCGCAAGTGATTTTCATTTAATTGTTGGATCTTATTTTTATATACAATCTCACAAGGAAAAAAGTCCAGATCATACTGATTTTCTTATATTAACTGTTATACTAATTTTGTCATTTTTATTGTTATACCCTTTCTCATTTTGTTTGGACTTTAACTCTTATTAATTCTTGTGTCCCAGATGTAAATTTATTAAAAATTTATCATCTTATTATGTTCATAGGTGTTAAATTATAAAAATTGTGATATATAAACAAGTGATATTTTATATATAACTAGGAAGATTTGTTGTTATTATTATCCAAACTTTCAAACTTTTCAAAAATTGATAATGATTAAAAACTTATAATACGACAAAATTTTATTACATATTTTACAAGGTTATCTAAAAAGTGAAATTACTTTTCATAGTATTTTAAAATATATAAATACAAAAAATTTTAAATTATACCTATAATCATTTATTATATAGGTATGTTACGAGTACTTACTAACTAGGTACTAAGTTTTAATTATTAATAAAACATCTTATCATTATTTCAAATAAACTTCCTAATACTAGTTTGAGATAAGTTTTTAATGTAAAATTGTACATGTATTCCAAAAATCAGTAAATTTTGATCATCAATCAAATTTACCATGTTATTAGTAAGAATTACTATTTATGTATAAAAAATTTACTGTTACTTGAATTAAACTTACTCTCTAAAAAGTAAGTTCGGGATATAAAGTAGTAATTTATTTATTTAAAAAGTAAGTTTAATATTTATTCCAATTTACCTTTTGAGGTATAAAAATGACTAATCTATTAAGGTTAACTTACTATTTTAGATGGAAAACTTACTTCCATATTGTTAGGTGTTATCCTATTTAGGTGGATAGGTTCAGCAAGTAATCAAATGGTCGCTAAAAGTGCAACAACCTATTATATTAGGTAAAAACTGTTTCGTTATCATAACTGTCGTCACTAAAGCATTGTCCATGCTGAGAATGCGATGTGTTTATTTCCCACTTTTCAGATACAGTGCCTGATGGCAGCAGCTGCCTAATTCTCATCTCTCTGGACTCACCGATTACCTTCTTTGCATTCTCCGTCAAGCGCCCATCCCTTACCTTCACCACCTCCTGTTTTGTTGTTCCTTCATGTGCTTTACTAATCCAGTACTCTGTCCTTCTATCCTCTTAATGAGCTTCCCTTTCACCCTCCTAATCCAACTTAAATTCTATATCCAAACTCCCATGTAATCTGTTATAGCAAATTCATAACGCCGGCTATGATGTTATTTTTGTGGTGGTTTATGAATTCGGCATGGAGGTTATGGACCCATTCCATGGCAGGGCAACTAGGATGGCAGATCTGACATGGGAACAAATTTAATAGTTCCCCTCACTTGCACGCAACTGGGTTGCAGCCATGGCACTATTCCTCCCTCTTGGCATTGAATGCTGAGCCTTTTCACGCATGATTTTGCTAAGTTCCCAACTTTACTTTGGTATGTTGATAAAGTTTAAAAATCAAAGGCGGCATAGGATACTGGGCATCAAAATTAATTTCTAAATCTAATACTGTGGTGATATTCAATGTTGGGCCTTGACATCACAGAACAGGTATTGCTTTTTCTTGCAATTTCTTACATTAGATTATTTCAGATAGCCCTTCCCAATGATGCGCTTGGGGTTATATATACACAAAAATGCTATTTACCGAAAGTTTAGCATATGATCAACTTCTTTCTTTGGGTTGGTAGTAATGGATGGTGTTATTGGTTTTTGTTCAGCAACTAGAAATCAGTATTCGTGATTTTTAGGGAAGGTGTGGTGTAATTGTAGGATTTTTCCATTATTAAATTCACTCTGTTTTTTAATATAAATAATAGGATTGCAAAATTATTGGTGACTATCAGTTCATCATTGCGGCTTTTGTGAGAGCTGTGCTTCCAAGATTCATGCATGAGTAGAACAATTAGTTAAAGGGTCATATGATTTCATTAGAGTCAGCTGCTATACATCTGATGCAATTCTTCATCTATGAAAATTAAGTGAACTTATACCAGTCAAGTTCAGTACCGACATGAGCTCAGTCGCAGCTTTATAATTGTTTTAAATTACAGCAATTTCGGATTTATTAGGCACATTTTGGCTTTTCTGTTGTTATAATGTTGCTGGAGTTTTTTAAGTTAGTTGATCATTGAACCAACTAGGTTTGCATATTATTTTTAGCTTTTAGCTTAGTCGTTAGCTTAGAAGAGAAAAGATGATGAACTTTTGATATTGTTTGGATTTAAGAAAGAAGTCAAAGGATTTAGGACATTAGAGATGATTCAATGCTCTACAACCACTGTTTCAAATACAAACTGGGCCTTTTTTGAGAATTTTTATAACTGCACAGCAGGTTTCGTCTTACTTGCTTATCCAGGTTGTATGGAGAGATTTTCAATGGTTTTTTCTCAAAATTTTTTTTTGGGAAATTTGGAAAAGAATGTTATTGAAATAGAGGAATTTTACATTAATTTGTTGGAAGTTTTGTTACTTCCTCTTTTTCTGTGGTGGATTCTAATTAGTAGCTAAAAGATGATGTGTTGAATTGGAATTTAATATAGTCATGATTAGAGGATAAGAAACTTTCAAATGTAATTTCCTAGTCAAAAGAAAAATTTTGGTGATGGGATTTGCAGTGTGAGATTCAAGCTCTTGATTGACTTTGTGCAGCTATTGCAAATATGATATATTGAAGGGACTAAACACGTTGCAGGCCTTCCCTACTCACATTGCAGAGAAAAGATCATGCTTGTAGACAAGGAGAATGATCCTTTATCTTGCTGTAAAACATGCTTCAATTGTTTAGATTTTTGGAAATGCAATGATAGTATAGCCAATTAATTTTACAGTTTGTGCCCTAATATTGTTTTTCTTTACTCATTTTGCCTTCCAAATTGTTAGCCAACTCTAAGGGTATAATAGAAATATCAAACAAACATTTATACTCCCAAGGGTTAACTATAGTTAATTTCATAAGGTAAAATATGTTTTGCACTTTAACCCTACATTGTTCTTTTTCGAACTTGTATATTTATTGCTAAAACCTTTAGTCAACTCTAGTTTGTAACAACACCTAGGATAATTAATCTAAAAAATCAATATCTTTAGCACAATAATGAAAAAAAAATATTATATTGGCGTTAAATTTGGGTCTTGTTGGTCTTGGTCCTTTGTCTTTGCTGAAAAATTTTGAGGTCTTTGGGGTCTTGGTCCTTTGTCTTTGCTGGAAAATTTGAGGTCTTGGTCCATTGTCTATACGGTATCCCGTTAGTCATTGGTATGATTAGACTGGAATATATATTAAGCTGTGCACCTTTGCATCCTAAATTCTAATTTGCAACTAAATCACTTCTTAAACTATAAAACAACAACAAAAAATTACTTGGTCCCTAATCATTAAAAGGTTTTGATAGTGAAAACGTATCCATTAAACGAACATAAAGAATTTGAAGAAAGAAAAACTTAAGCTGAAAATAAGGTTAAATAACTTCTTGTTAGTGTATGAATGTTTCTATGAATTGCAGGGACAGAGGAAAAACAATATGAAGTTTCTTATGCTTAATCATCTTTATATGAGTAGTCCAAATCGAACAATTAGCATTTGGCTTGATTAGACCGTGAATTGCACAGTACAGCCGTGATTTAGACCATCAACATAAGGCTGTAAACAAATTGAATTTTTAGCGAACAATTTTAACTCGATTGATTCATTAAGGGTTCGACTTAATTTTAATTTTTAAAGAACGTGAACTCAAATTTAAACGAGAATAGGGTTCGATTAAATTGAGTATCGAATGAAATTTGAACTTGTATATATTCGCTCATCAAAGTTTGATTAGGCTCGATTAACTTTTTATATAATATATTTATTGATATTTCATATAAAATTACACATTATTTTATTATATTAATATTATCTATGTATTATTTATATAATTACTAAAATTTTGAATAAAAATTCAAGTTAAACTTTTTTTTTTCCAGAAACAATAGAAATTTTCTTCATAATAATAATGAGAACAAAGCATTATATGAGCAAGGGTTCAAACTTAGACTTTACAAAAGTGGACCAAGCCACGGAGGAATTTAGAGTTCCTCATTAAAGTATATGCATAGCTAGTTTACTCAGTTTTTCACTGAGTCTATTCACTTCAACAGGTAGGCTATCAAATGAGCATTTTCTAAACATTGAGCTAAGATCTTTTATATCCTCCAAGTGAGTTGCCAGCCTTGAATTACTAGAAGCTTGATGCCGTATCATATTCAGAATCTGAGTGCATGGCGTCTGGATTTTGATATGTTGCCACCCTTTCTCCTTTAGCTTGTAGAGTGCCAGTTTAATGGCCAAAAGGTTGTCCAGCACAGCTGATCCCGTACTTCTCTCCTTCAGTATCCAAGCTGCACATTTCTGGTTCAAGTTGTTTTCTACTGCAACTCCAATTCCCATGTTTTGGCCTTCCGCATGTTGTCCCACCTCAACACTAATGTTCAGCAAGTTATCCTCCTCCCTCGCCCTTTCCTCCTCTTCTTGTGCTGTTTCTGTTTCTGAGATGCTCATCTGATGTTCCATTTGTTGTACTTGGTGATACTCCTCCCAATCCTTGATTGCTTTCCTGATGACTTCCATTGGGTGTCTATCCTTCTCTTTGAATTCAGCTTCATTCCTAGCTTTCCACATCTGCCAGAGTATTTCCACTGTGAGAGCTATGTGTTCCAGTCCCTCCTGTCTGGTCTGTGCCTCCATTAACATACTCCACCATCTTCTGAAATCAGCAGTGTGTTCCTTAAGTCCATCCCACTGGAGGGGTGCCATTTGCCATATCATTTGAGCTTTAGTGCAATGGAAAAATATGTGTTCAACTGTCTCGCTACATTCTCCACACAGCTTGCAGATTATGTCACCTTTGCCTATTCGTTTGTATATTGCTTCCCTACCTGGCAAGGCTTGGTTTAGACTTTTCCATATAAATATCTTTTGTTTGTGTTTTATCTTCAGCTTCCATAGTTGTTTCCAGATTTTTTCACTTCCTCCATCCCAGCTTGTCTCTCCCTTCACTCTCCTGTTTGTTTCCTGCTGCTTACTCTCCTTTGCTATTGCTTCATATGCTGATCTAACTGTGTATTGACCATTGATACTATGACTCCAGCAGTAGCAGTCAGGTCGACCAGTAAGGCTTACAGGGGTGTTGAGTATCTGTCTAGCTTCTCTTGCATTAAAGGTCCTGAAGACAAGTGGTGAATTCCATCTAAAATTAGATATCAGTTCACTCACTTTGCTAATCTTGCACCCTGGAGGTATAGGGGACTCTAACTTGCCTTCCTTGCCATCCTGGATCCAAGCATCCTCCCAAATTCTAGTACCCTTTCCATTCCCAATCCTCTTCCTTGCTCCTCTCCTTACCTCCTCTCTGGCTCCCATCATGCTTTTCCATATCCATGAAGAATTGCCTTTTACTTCACAGTTTAAAGGTGACTCCTTCTGATAGTATTTGCTTTCATCACCTTACTCATCAGCAGGTTTGGGCACGTGAGGAGCCTCCAGATTTGTTTACCCAGCAAGGCTTTATTGAAAGCTTGTAAATCTTTGAATCCCAATCCACCCTGGTTCTTCCCAGCTGCCATCTTTTTCCATGAGCACCAGTACACTTTCCTTTTTCCATTATCCTCTCCCCACCAGAATCTTGCCATTAAGGCATGTATATCCTTACATAGTTTCACTGGAAGCTTGAAGCATGACATTGCATAGGTTGGCATAGCCATGGTAATTGCTTTTAATAACACCTCTTTTCCTGCTTGGCTAAGCTTCTTGTTGCACCACTTTGAAACAGTTTTCTGATAATTGTCTCTGATAAATCCAAAGATTTGTTCTTTGGTTCTGGTTATAACCATTGGCAACCCCAAATACTTTCCTTGATGCACCACCCTTATATTGCCTAATCTGCTGCATATTTCTTTTTGATCTTCCTGTGCCACATTCTTGCTAAAGAAAACTGATGACTTTTCCATGTTTATCATTTGTCCTGAGCCTTTTTCATATGTTTCCAGTATCCTCAGCACCTCTTCAGCTTGAGTCGTATCAGCTTTGCAAAAAATCAGGGAGTCATCTGCAAAGAAAAGATGACGGATTGGTGGTCCACTTCGACTAATTTTCATTCCTGTCAGCTTCTGGTTACTCTCAGCTTGAGCCAACAGATTAGAGAAGCCTTCTGATACTAGTAAGAATAGGTAAGGTGATAGGGGATCACCTTGTCTAATTCCCCTAGAAGGTATCACAAAGCCTCTTGATTCCCCATTTACATTGAAAGAGAAGGTAGCTGTTGTAATGCACTCCATGATCCAGCTGATCCATAACTCACAGAATCCCATTTTGATCATCATTGCCTTCAAATAGCCCCACTCCACCCTGTCATAAGCCTTTGACATATCTAACTTTAAAGCCATGAAACCTTGAGATCCCTGCCTTTTGTTTTTGAGGTAGTGCAAGTACTCATGAGAAACTATAACATTATCCAAAATTTGTCTTCCAGGCACAAAAGCTGCCTGGTTTTTACTGATGCAATTATCCAACACTTTTTTCAATCTGTTTGCAAGAATTTTGGATATGATTTTGTAAATAACATTGCAAAGACTTATGGGTCTGAACTGCTTTATATCAGTGGGGTTTTCTACCTTAGGTATCAGGGATATGATGGTATGATTTACAGCTTTGAGCATATGACCAGAATGGAAAAAACTTTTGATGGCTTGAATTATATCTGTTTTAAGGATGTGCCAGAATTTCTGAAAAAAGTTTGGTGTCATGCCATCAGGGCCAGGAGCTTTTGTTGGGTTCATGGAGAACAAAGCTTCTTTGATTTCTACCTCCCTAACAGGTTTAGTGAGTCTTAGGTTCATTTGGTCAGTGATGGTCTGTGATATTCCTTCTAGAACCATGTCTGACTGGTCAGTCCCCTTGCTACAGAAGAGGTTTTTGTAATGATTCACCACTTCATCTCCTATCTCCTCTTCTATATTTGTCCAGTTCCCGTTCTCTCATTGTAATCTGTGAAGCTTGTTCCTCTTTCTTCTCCCCTTCACACTGGAATGGAAAAATGTGTATTCCTATCTCCCTCCTTAAGCCACCGAACTCTAGATTTCTGGCTCCAAAAGATCTCCTCTTCATCATACGCCTCCTTCAGTTGCATTTTTAGCATCTTATTTCTTCTCTTTTTGTCTTGGCAGTCCATGTGTTTTAGTTTCTCCAGTTGCTTTTTTACCTTGTCAATTTCCTTCCTTGCATTTCCTTGAAACTGGTTCCTCCATTTGAGGATTTCAACTCTGCATGTTGCAATTTTCTTGTGCACTTTGTACATTCTTGATCCTATTTGATCCCTATTCCAAGCCTGTTTAACTGCCTGTTCCAATCCCTCCTTTTTCAGCCATCTTCTGTCAAAAATGAATCTTTTTTTCCTTCTTCCTTGTAGAGGGTTGGAATCCAGTAAGATCATGCTATGATATGAACCAAAGTTTTCAATGTGTGTTACTCTAGCTCTGTCAAACTGTTGGCTCCAATCACTGCTCCCCAGAGCTCTATCAAGTCTTTGCCTAATTTCTCCTTCTTGAGTCCAATGGTTGCTCCATGTCCACGGGTTGCCTTCAAAACCCAAATCTATGAGTCCATTTTGTTGGATAAAGAGTCTAAAGTCCTTGAAAGAGCCTTCCTCTCTTCTTCTGCCCCCCCATTTCTGCTCATTAGATATGATATCATTGAAGTCTCCTGAAATCAGCCACCTTTGTCCCCATAGCACCTTCCTTCTCTCTATTACCTTCCATTGATTCCTCCTAATTTGATCATCAGTGTTCGCATAAATTCCTGTGAACCACCAGTCCACATTAGCCTCAGAGTCCATGATATGGACTTCCACAGTAAAGGCAGTAGTAACCACATCTAACACCTGAATATCATTGTTCCACATTACCGCCATCCTTCCTGCTTTATTCATAGATTCCACCACCACACTTTCCTCAAATCTCAGCTGTTTTTGTAGATTTTCCATGAAAATTTTTCTGTTTTTGGTTTCACACAAGAACACCATGTTTGGGGAGAGGAGGTTGCAAGCCTCCCTCAACTGGGGAATTGTCAAGGGGCTCCCAGCACCTTGACAATTCCACACCAGAGCTTTCATTTAACCATGGGTGACCAGGTTGGGCTGGTCACCTCCCCCTCTCCTTGGTTTACACAGCTTTCTTGACCTATCTCCATTTTTCCTTTCTTTCCAGTTACCTCAACCACATCAACATCCACCATATCTTCATCTATTAAGTGAAACTTCCTCTTCACTGCAGTTTCTTTGTCAATCAAGAGGTTTTGCACCTCTTTCAGAGGTTTTCTCCTTATAACTGGAGTTTTTGTCTGTTTCCTTGTCCTTCTAGATATCTTCTGATTGCTTGTGGCCCCCATATTTTCCAACTGTTCTTCCACTTGCATACTCTCAATATCTGAATGCTTTAGAAGTTGTTCCCCAGGATTCCCTAGGACCATGTTTGAGTTTCCTGCATAGAACATCCCGTCCCCATCTTTCTTAGCCTGTTCCATTCTCACTTCCCTTACATTCCTACTCTCCTCCATTTCTACCATTTGTCCTTTTTCTTTTTCCTTTTTCTTGTTCTTTTGCAACCGGATTAGTTTTCCCTTGATGACCAGCCACATTCAGTCCATGCTCCTTATCTCCTGGGTCATTGGTACCTAGTTGCTCTTTTTCCCTCAGTTTCCCTCCTCCTGTCCTTGGACCAATTCCCCATCTTTGAATCCCCAATGCTGTTTGCTAGGAGATGTGTGAACTGGCTGTCTACCTCTCATTTCTTTCTGAGGTGATATCTTCCCCCCGCCTGCCCTAAGCCATGGCCCAAATTGATTATCCAACTGACCTTTCTCTACTTGTATACAAGCTGTGCAATTCCTTTCACTATGTCCTATTTTGCCGCAAGTGTAGCAAAAATCTGGGCATCGTTCATACCTAAAACTTACCCATTTCATTTTCCATCCATTTTAACCGTTGTACCTCTCATAAGGGGTTGAGATATGTCTGCCATCACCAGCACCTTAATGTGCCTTCCTTCCTTACCTCCCCCTTGAGGTATAATAACTTCCTTTGTTTCCTAGAAAACTGAAGCTATCTTCCTCCCCACTTCCTTCGAGATCCAATGTACTGGGAGGTTCCAAAATTGTATCCATAGTGGGGCTATGTTAAAGTCAGCCGTTTCCTCTTCAAAACCTTCAAACCATGGCCTAACTACTAACATTTGGTTGTCAATGATCCATGGCCCTCCCTTAGAGATCCTGTCTCTATCTTTGTCATTGGGGATAAAGAACTGGAAGGTATTGACTCCTACCTCCACAACCCTCAACCCTTTAGGGTATCCCCATGCTAAAGTAACAAAGTTCTTCACTCCCACAAAGTTTATGATCTTTTCGCCTTTTATCTTTCCTACCAGACTTTCTTCACATTCCTTGACGCTTGGTCCTACGTCTCCCAGGTCAATTTTTGTTCCTCCCAACTTTTTTGTTGATAGCACGAATTTTTGCAAAATCTCCGCTATCTCCTCAGCCATAGAGTTTCAGCTAAAGTTCCAGAGAGGGAAAATCACTGACCAAGTCACCTCCAGGTAAAGAGGCAAAGGTTATGTCTACCGAACAGGGGTGATCTACTCAGTTCTCTCACACTCTAGGTAAAAAACTTTCACTGAAGGGAAAGCAGTTTAGAAAACGGCTAGACAGAAAAAGAAGACTACCCTTCTACTGCATCAGTGCACTTGAAAAAACCAGAGCTAAGAAAAAGACAATTTTTTATTTTTTCTATTTTAAAACCTTCTAATGCTACAGTTTTTTTTAATGAAGAAAACAGAGTGCTCTCTCCAGTCCAAGACCGTGAAAGAAGCAAACAGAATTCGGATTTTCCTCTTTCTTTGGAAAACACGAGATAAAAAAGAAGAAAGAGAGGACCCTAGAAGGAACAGCAGTAACGATTATCCTTTCCAGAGTACTTGCACTACCAGGCTAGATCTGTATAGTAAAGCTTTAAGGGTACCTGTCTGAGCTTTGGAGACAGAAGTTAGTGGAGTTCCTACCAGAAAGCTTTGTTTTTTGGCTCCACCAATCCGAACCTGAAAGTAAATCTTGTCGGTTGTCTATTAATGCCTCCGTTTAAAACTGTTTGAAAGCTTTAATGTTTGTAGTAGGTTTTGTTTTCTTGCATGTGGGTTTGAAGTTGTATGGTCACTCTGGTTTCAGGCAAAGTTGTTCGGAAGACCTCCCAAGGAGGGAGATCTGCACACTTCCCAAGAGAGAGAAAATTTTGAACTCTCACGCGGGAGAGATAAAAATTCAAGTTAAACTTGAGAATAATAACTATTAAATTGAATAGAACTCGAATTTAAATTTAAAATTTCAAATTAAGCCTGACGGTTAACATGTTTGATCCGATTCGATTTGTTTACTAGACCCGTTCAACCATGCACATGATGGGAGAAACTTTTCAAAGTTTGTGGCCCATTCCCAGCCATTATGTCTCCTACTAAGCCCTATCCAGGACCTATCGTTGAAATATAAACTCAGATACACTTTCCTTCGATGGTCTCACGTACAATTTCTTTCGTTGCCTCGTATTTGCATTCTTGTGTGTGTGAATAAAAAATATAGGAACAAACTTTTCTTCAAAATTTTCTCCTAGGCTTCGAAACTGATGCACAAAATTCAAAATCTCGAACAAATTCTGGTACTGGGAAAAAAAAAAAGAACCAATTCTGGTAAGAAATATTTCATATTCTGCTCTTCGGTTACTTCATTGTATTTGTAGCCATCAGATTCTTCCTCAAGTCAGGTGTCGTACATGTTGTATGTGATTAATTAGTATTCACTTGGAAAAGGCATTAAGAACATATATATATATCTTTTTAATTTGAGTCTTCTAATGCAATTATATAATAGGCCCCTATTATTGAAATAAAACAAAAAGTACAGAGCTGGGAGAGGCTGCAAAACAGCCCCCCTTAAAAGCTAGCTTGAGGGTGCCGCCTAAAATATCTAAAACAGCCAATTCCCAATCTGTCAACATTACACAGGCCTCGCACTATAAGGTAATATGTTCAATAACCCACATTGACAATAAGCTTTTTAGTCCAATACAAAATATTTTCAAAGTGATAGTTGCTCCCCTTTGCCATTGATAGTAACTCTCGATGCGGAAGCACTGTCCCAAAAAAAAAATACAAAACAACAATGAACGAGTCAAAGCAGTACAATCTTCTCTACTGAGTCCTTTATCAATCAAGGACAACTGCACTAATTCTATGCTATCCTACATTAGAGGATAGCCCTACTGGACAGCAAATGATCCTCTATTACAACTTTTTCTGTTATATTTTTGTTATACCATCCGTCCGAATGATGTGTCCTATGTATAATAAGTAACAATCCAAGTTATTTAAAATATCTCCATTCATGGGACACTTGTCATTTTAAGAAGTTGTACAACAAAATGTAGGGTAAAATAACAAAAAACTTTCTGAAGCTTGTTAAATGTACAATTTAAATCTCTCTAATTTGAAAACCTACATCGTACATTTGACAAATCTAAGGAAATTTTTTGATATTTTACCCTAAAGTGTAACATGAAAAAGTGCAATATAAGACCTAAAGCCAAACAAGTTTAGCATAAGAAAAGTTTCAGAAGAGATGAAATAAGAAATAGAAGAAGTAATAAGATATAATTATGCATGCAAAAGTCAAAGCATTCCCATCAACTTTGTCGAATTTCACATATTTGTCATAGTCCAGATCATGACTACGAATAAAATTCCACACGTAAAGACTCTAAACCAAATACTTCTCCAATTTGGTGAAGTCTCTTTCTTTGCTGGAAAATTTGAGGTCTTGAGCGTCTTGGTCCTTTGTCTTTGCTGGAAAATTTGAGGTCTCCAGGGTCCGTCCTCTACACGGCATCCCACTAGTCATTGTTGTCATTAGGCTTGAGTATTAACTTGCGCGCCTTTCCGTCCTAAATGCTAATATGCAACTAAATCACACTTCTTGAACTTTAAAATAACAACAAAAATTATTCAATCCCTTATTAAAAGGTTTTCATAGTGAATGTAACTATTTTCAGACGTTCCATTGAACAAATATGTAAAGAATTTGGTGAAAGAAGAAAAACTTAAGCAGAAAATAAGGTCAAATAACTTACTGTTAGTGTATGAATGTTTCTATGAATTGCCAAGACCGAGAAAAAAAATGTAAAAGAATTTGTTTTCTAGAGGCATTCTCATGGTAGGTTACAGATTTAAAACTCTAAAATATGACATTTCTAAATGCACAATTGCACATAAATATTGGGTACCAGTTTTTACTCCATAGCCATTAGAAGAATGAACATTTTACTTCAGTTTTAATCGGTAGAGAACCATAAAACTTAGGATTACACTGGAAAAACCTACTCATGACAAAATGAACTCAAGGTCAACAATCATAATCCTACTCAAATACCTAGCTAGTATATTGCACGACAACAACCCGAACCTTGGAAACAACAATACAATGCTGGCAACTTACTAGGATGACATTTTTTCAGTGCACAAAACATTTAGCTGTAGGAAAATGGTAATAAGTTTAAGTACCTAGTGGAGTTATTCCATACGACAAATTTTAATAGCACATTATTCTTTCATAAAAATACTAAAATTACCCTTCTTAAGTCAAATTATAGTAAAAATTGATTCAAAAATAGCTCTCCAAATTATAGTAGTTCATTAATTTTTATTCCCATAAACCAACCACATGATGAATCGCATAAGTGAGGAGAAGGAAGCTCAAAAAGAGATGAATCAATTTGAATTTGAAGAAGTCATAAGATATAATTATAAGATCTCGGGATTTAGACTTTTGTGCTCAAATTTTTCCTTTCTCACTCCTTAAATCTCGTCCTTCCCTTACTATGTATATGTATGACAAAATCAAAGCATTCCCATCAACTTTGTTAATTTGACATATTTGACATAGTTCTGATTGTGACTACTAATAAAATTTGCACATTCTACACGTAAAGAGTTTAAATCAAATACTTCTCCAGTTTAGTGAAGTCTCTTTCTTTGCTAGAAAATTTGAGATCTTGAGGTCTTGGTCCTTTTGTGTCTGCTGGAAAATTTGAGGTCTTGGTCCTTTGTCAATACAGTACCCTATTAGCCGTCAATTTGAATAGGGGAAGGACGTAGTGTAAATATCACAGACTTTTTTTTTTTTTCTAGCCTCAAAATATTAAGTTGTGCACCTTTGCAACCTAAATCCTAATTTGCAAATAAATGAACAAATGAATAGTTCAACTTTAGAATAATAACAAAATTACTCGGCCCCTCATTCAAAGATTTTCATAATAAACGTAATTATCTTCAAACTTTTCATTGGACGAACATTTATAAAATATGAAGAAATGAGGAAAAGTAAATAACAAAATAAGGTCAAATTACTTTTTATTAGTATATGAAGGATTCTACGAATTGCAGAAGTAAGGTAGATCAGAAAGAAAAATATTTTGTTTCTTATGTTTAATCTACTTTGCATATAGGATGTGATGATATATTTATGCCTAAGGTACATATCAGCACAAAATCAAGTATTTTCAGTACTTTCCATTGATTTTGTGCTTGTGTGCACTGAAATCTATTTCTTTCAATTTTATTTTCCATTTCAGTATTTTTCCATCTTGAACTTGAAATGGAAGTTTCTGCATTGCAGAAAAATTACTATGATTCTTAGAAAACATTGTGCAGACTGAAATATTTTTTTAAAAAAATTTTACTTAAGAAAAAGAATTATTATTTAAATCAAATTTTTTTCACCTTCCAAACTTTGATTGCTAAATTTGTTTTGTCTAACGTGTATGCAAAAGAGACCATTTTGGTCTCCATCCCTCGAACATTGGGTATCCAAATCAGAATTTTCTCGTAAAAGTAAATCGCAATAATTGCAATAATTAAAAATAATATTCTGAGGGAAAAAAACAGTGTGCATATATATATATATATATATATATATATATATATATATATATGAGTAAATATCTCAACAGTGGTTTTTGAATTTTTTGGCAAGAGGCTTAAAGTCTATGCTTAAGTGATGAGATTCCATTAAATTGTTTTCGTATTACAACTTGTATTAAAGAATAATTACAAAAGTAGCAACTTTAATGTTTCTTTTTTTTTCATATTTTCTGGCTTTACTAATTTTACTACATTGTGCAACAAAAAAAAATCTTACTAAATGAGTGCTTTAGTGATAGCAATAAGAGTTAAATCGTAGCATATGAGCTTAAAAAGAGTGATTTTAACCTCTGGAGCCAATATCTAGCTCTAAACCACATAATAAAAAAGGAACAATTATTGGAGAAAATTTGAAGTGCAAACCATGAAACATTAGTTTCAATCTGATACTGTTCTTACAGTGGTGCATGAGAACAAGATGATTAATTAAACAAAACTTTGAATTTGAGAAGTTGAATGAGAATAAGAAGATTTCTTCTTACTGTTCTTTGTGGATATTTCTCTTGTGCATTAAATATATATATGAAAATCAGACTGAGACTAGTTAAAAGTCATACGAGTTTTTATTTGTCGCTACTCAGGCCAAAAATGAATACATTCTTATCCTAATCAGATTCCAATCAAAATTCCACTCAAATTAATGCCTAGACCTATTACATCATGGCCTAAAATCATAAATGAGAAATCAAACTTGACTTTTCAATGGTTTTCCATTGTTGACTTGTCAATGTAACCGAGCGATTCTTTTCAAAGTCTCTCTGAGGCTTCAATCAGGTATTATGTCTTTGCTTGAAAATTTGAGGAGACAGCATCCCGTCAGCCGCCAATGTGAAAGGGTACCAATTATTTCTAGTGTAATTTTGGCTTCTTTACAACAATTTTAATATGATTTTCTTCACTAGCACGTAGGTGTTTCCCTGACGTCTTCTTCTTTGTATTTTTTTTTTAAAGACACATATATATATTTGATAACCTTTGACGGCTTTCATCTATACTGAAAAGTTTCAATAACCTATTTTCAATGACTTGTATAACAATCTTATATGTAGATTTAAATCAACAGAATTATTAAGTTTCTTATGTTTAATCGTCTTTATATGTAGGCTATGTTGATGTATTTACCCTTGAAAATATGCATCAGCATCAGTGACAAATTCAAAAGTTTAGTGGGAACGAATCATCAATGATATTATAGCAAATAGAGCATATTAAAAGCAAAATGAAAGCACGATAGATTATAATTAGAAGCAAGAAATTAAAAAAAAAATAAAACAATGTATAAAGAAAAATGTGAAAATTAGACTCTATGTCATTCGATTTACTTTCAGTGTAAGGCATTCAAAATCATAGTTGAAACTTCTTTAATTTGTATGATAACTAGAATATATATATATATATATATATATTGTTTTCTTTGTCTTTGATTTCCTATGTAACATATACAATATTACCTTAGTTTCTATTGTAAAATTATAGTTATAAAAAAAACTAAGAGTTGGTTTGTTATAAGAAACTCCAAGAAAAGAAAACTTTATATTTTTATAGTAATGTAGATATGAATGGCATACTTTTATAGGGAAACTAATTGTTAGTTTGATATATGACACTTTATCAAAAGAAATTAAACAAAGTAACGAATAGAATAATTTTGTTTAGGGGGATAACATAATAAAATTTTAGTTGACAACTAAAATTATAGGGAGAATTTTAAAATTTTTAAAACTTTTGGAGGGCGGCTGCCCTTGCCTGTCCACCCTATGTCCGCCTCTGATAAATTATTTTTATACTACAATTTGTATTAAAGCATATATACAAAAGTAGAACACTCACCTTTTTCTCCTTATTTTCTGGCTTTACTAATTTTAGTGCATTGTTACCACAAATATATTAATCCTAATATATGTGTTAGAACGAGTGAATTTATCTCTCGTAACAATATCTGGCTTTGAACAACGTAATTTACGCAAAAACTATAAAAAAAATCCAAAAAAAGACAAAAGAAGAACTTTCCTCTCCCCAAATCCCAATTCTCATTTTAACTTGTTAATTTTATGTTTATGTAATTTTCTTCGTAAATTGTTTCAAATCATTTCCGAGGTTAAAATTTCTCAATAATGAAGCCAAAAACGAATAGTAAATTCTTTTCGAAATCAGATTCTTGAGTCTTCCATTGTTGAGTTGTCAATGTAAACGCAGCAAAAGTGAAATATGCTTTCCCAGCCTGATGTTGATAGCCACGTCAACTGCCAAAGTCTCTTTGAGGCTTCAATAATTTTAGGTCTACTGGCTAACTTTAGCTGAACTGAAGTGCCGTGTGTTTCTTCCAATAATTTGACGACCACTGCCAGCTCTATATATAATCTATCTGCAACATAGCCGAATGCAATGTATTTCTTCCGACTTTTCACATGACCATGGGTGGATCAACCCATTTCACTGTTTTCTTACTCGTCGCCATAATTTTACTCTGTTCTTCCAGCAAAACTGTCAATGCAACTTGCTATGCAACTGAGAAACAAGCTCTTATGGACTTCAAGAAAAACTTGAAAGATCCCTCTGGTAGACTCTCGTCTTGGATTCACGACGTTGATTGCTGCAAATGGGAAGGAGTTGTTTGTAGCAACCGAAGTGGCCGCGTGATTCAACTTCACCTTCAGTGTCCTGTTGGTGAAATTGATGATTTTGGTAATGAGGAAATATCACCATTACGCGGTAAAATCAGTCATTCGCTACAAAATTTGACTCACTTGCGTTACCTTGATCTAAGTCTAAATGATTTCAGTGGAATTCCAATTCCCAGTTTTTTTGGGTCTCTCAGAAGTCTAAGGTACCTGAATTTATCTGGAGCTGGATTTCAAGGAATGGTTCCCTATCAGCTTGGAAACCTATCAAGTTTACGCACTTTAAGCATAGGAGGCAATCCGTCCGATCTTCAAGTTGATAACCTGCAATGGTTGGTTGGTCTCCCTAATCTGGAGCACCTAGATATGAGTGCCGTCAACCTTAGTCTAGCGTCTAATTGGCAAGAGGTGATTAACACGATCCCTTCTTTGGTAGAGATACATTTGCCCTCTTGTCAACTTGATTTAATTTCTCATCATCTTGGCAGAGATACATTTGTCTTCCATGCCAACATTTCTTCTCTTACTGTCCTAGATCTTTCTGGAAATTTTATTGGATACGTCATCCCTAGATGGATTTTCGGTCTTACTGCCCTTGCTTCTCTTGATTTAAGTGGTAACTCGTTTGAAGGCCCATTGCCCCAGAGGTTCTTGGAACTTGACTTCCCTCCAGCACTTAGATCTTTCTTTCAATCATCTAAATGGTTCACTACCAGATGAGCTTATTCATCTTAACAATTTCATTTCTCTCAACCTTGGGTGGAATAATTTCGAAGGTCCCTTGGATGGAATTTGGAATTGGAGTTCTCTTACATCTTTGGATCTATCATACAATAACTTCGCTACCTTCCTCCCAAGCCAATTATCCACTTTAACTGCCCTAGTTTCACTTGATCTTGCTACCAATCACTTTCGAGGTTCTATCCCAAGCTCTATTGCCAACATTTCCAACCTTCAACATCTTGATCTATATGATAACAACCTTAGCTCCTCTTTACCAAGTGAAGTATTCACATTGAAGGACTTGATTTCACTTGATACAAGCGGTAATCACTTGAATGGTCCAATTCCAAGCGCAGTTGGCAACTGTACCAAACTAGAAATCCTTTCGCTATTTGAAATGCTCTATCTGGTTCAATTCCATCAAATTTAGGAAAACTGTCATCCCTGGAGCACTGGGATGTATCTGACAACAAACTCACTGGAACTCTTCCTGAAAGTCTTTGGCAGCTTTCCAAACTTGAAGATCTTCGTATTCACAACAATTCAATGGAAGGCATTGTGAGTGAGAGTCACTTAGACAATCTGACAGCTTTATGGTATTTTGATGCATCTGGAAACTCCTTGACCTTAAAAGTAAGTGCAAGTTGGACTCCTCGTGCCCAATTTGAAGTACTTCGATTGGGCTCGTGGAAGCTGGGTCCCCAATTTCCTACATGGATCCGATCACAAAAAATCCTTTCGGATTTGAACTTGTCCTTTACAGGAATTTCAGATACCATTCCACCTTGGCTATTCAACTCATCATTGCAGTATATAGACCTTTCTCACAATCAACTCCATGGTAAGAGTTCAAATATCTCTGAAATTGTTAATGGCTTATATGTGCATTATAGTCAAACATATTCAATGGCTATTCCCTCTTTGTCGTTCAACCCATCATTGGTCCACGTGGAATTTTCTCACAATTAATTTTATGGTCAAAATTCAAATATCTCTAAAACTGTTAAAAGGTTTATATGCACACAACAATCAAACACACCCAATTAATTTATCATTGATTGACATATTTAGAACTTAATTTCCAACTATTTGTTTTCAGGAGGTATCTCTCATGCTTTGTGTGAAGTGAAAAATGAAAATCAAGTTCTTCAGTATCTGGATCTCGGGGAGAATTCTCTATCAGGAGAAATTCCTGACTGTTGGATGAATTACCCATACTTGGAACGGATCGACCTCAATAGCAATAACTTCACCGGAAGCATTCCAAGGTCATTGTTTCTTTTGGAAGATCTGGACTATTTAGGCTTGGGCAATAACAGTATCACTGGTCCGATAACCTTTGACTTTGTAAATCACGATTAAATAAGTTTGGAATTCGGAACCCTACAGCAGAGTTGTGGTGATTTAATTGCAGGTCATGCTGCAATCCCAAATCTTTCATAGATAGAAAATGTTACAGATTCTCCAGTGGTTTGAAGCTATGCTTATTAGATTCCACCTAATGGTTATTATTATCTATTTGATGACAATAGGAAATGACATTTGCACCCCCTCCTCTTGATATGAATGAAAGAAAAAGTCAAATATTACCTAAAATGCATATCAAACTGTAAACTTGAAATGACCTCTTTATTGGGAGAAGTTCAGTTTTCTGATCCAGTATTAGACCCAACTGTTTTGATCAAAATAAATTTGGCCTCCAAAATTTCTCCTTTTTTTTTTTTTCAAATTTAGGACAATAGACAATAATTCGATAATTCTCATGGTCAAAATCAATTTACCTTCAGCCAACAGTTTTTACTTTGCATTATTTTTGTCCCCACTATTTAGATATACCTTTTCTGGGCTCAAATGCCCAAGTATAACAATCATAGCAAAAAACAAGATGATATTCTACCATCCTACCTGATCTCTAGCTATGTATAGTTTTCCATAAATTCCTTCTCTAATTCCAATTCCATTTATCAAAGTAAGCCACAAATCAAAGAGAACTTGGAATCTGTTCACAGACCATTAGCTTTAGTTTACTCACTAAAATTTTTGTTCAAATACTATTATAATTAACTAATTAAATGATTGAAAGATTATCCAACACTTTTTTTTAAAGAAAATTAATTAGCATAAGAGATTCACAAATTGCTTCAAAGATATTTAAACTGAAAATCATCTATCTTAATTGCTGACAACAATAAAGAAGACTAATTACCAAAAAAAAAAATGAAAGAAAAAATGAAGCACATTGATCACCAATAAAACTTGTAATTGCCAGGAAAACAATAAAAGAACAAAATGAAAAATGGTATTGATAAATCGTGCTTGTGTAATAGTTATTTTGCCCCTAAAACTATAAGCAGGTGTGATCACTCCATATTTTTAGTGCAAAAAAGTTTTCTGAAAAATGGGTTGATTTGGTACCAAATTATTCTAATTTTTATGGAAAACAGCTTTAAAAGTTCCTGTTTAACAAACTTCTTAAAAACAATTAAATTTTTTTAAGGTGCCCCTTTTATTATTTTTTAAAAAAAAGTCATAATCCATTGTCATAATTTGCATTAATAGCAGAAGATACATCAAACTAACATGCAGAAAGAATAATAGATCTGATACAATAGATATAAAAAATTAGAATTAGATCTGAAAATTAAAAGATACCACCACGAAATAACCCAAAATGTTTTTATATCAGATGAATCACTACTGCATCTCCATTCTATGCATGGCAGTATTCTGCACCTGTCTTGAATCGTCAGATTTGATGTTAAACAAACTTGGCCCATAGAGAAAGTTAGATTTGACATAGCAGATTTGAGAATTTTAGATCTGACAAAACAAATTTTAGAAATTTCAGATCTAATAAGAAAAGAATAAAAAAAAATTCAAAACTTTCAAAAAAGAAATCTAAGGGGAGAACAAAACTCCTATTAAAAGAATTTAGGAGAGATAAAACTATCAGTAAGAAATTGAGGAGGGAGAGAACACTTCTATTAAACAAAACTTAAGAAAAGCTGCTATTTAAACAAAATAAGAAAAGAAGAAAGAAATTAGAGGGATGGCCCTCCGCCCCTGTGGGAGGAAGAAAGTTGGCTGCAAGAGGAAAGGGTTGGAGAAAAGGCAGGGGAGATGCTTTGATCCAGTAATGGGCCCATGTGCCAAAGTGGTCATAAATATTTTGATCGAAATAAATTTGCTCTCCAAAAGATTACAGTCCTGCCATTTGTCACCTGGTGGATAATAGCAAGGGCATGCTTTAATTTCGAGCTGGTTTAATAATTTTCCTATCCGTACATTGATGTCCTTTTTTTTACCACTGCAAGGAATAAGGACTTAACTAGCACAAGGTCTTTTTTTTTAAAATTTTATTTTGTCCTAAGCTAGAAGAAATTGCACTATGTATAATTTTTTTTATTTTTATTTTCCAATTTGATGGCAGCATAAGAAGCATAATTAGCAGATAATTAAGTGAAAAAGAATTAATTGGCGATGCATGAAATTATACATTAACTATACATTAATAGGTCCGGATGCATGAAATTAATTTCATTTTAAATTTTATACATGTGACATGCATTCAAACATATTATTAGTTTATAAAATATTAAACTAAAATAGTTTACCGTATGAAAAAAGTTATGTTAATCACATTAGTCATGAATCATATCAACCTTTGTTCTCTAATAAAGTCTTCATCATCTTATAAAATAAGTCCCTGCAAAAATAATACAAACGTTGACCGTGTAACAAACAAGTCATACTATTGTTAAATGTGATAACTGCAGAGATCATGGCAGCATTGATCAAAGTTCTGAAAAATGGTTCAAAGAGCGTCGACATGCAAAGGAGAAGTTGACAGAGCTTCACTTCTATGTTCATGACAAGGTTACTGCAGAGAGCTCCACATCTGTACTAATTGCTCAAGCCAACACTACTAGCAAACCTACATCTTCGATGGCCCGATGACACTAGGACCTGAGCCCAGTTCCAAGATCACCAGTCACGCCCAGGGCATATCCAGTTCGGCTTCGAAAGAGGACAATGCTTCACAAATTGGCATCATGAACTTGGTATTCAACGACGGCAAGTTCAATGGTAGCACCCTTAGCGTTCTAGGTGATTATCCCCTCTTCCAGAAGTACAAGGAGATGCCAATAGTAGGTGGTTCTGGGGCTTTTCAATTGGCCCGTGGAATAGTTACAGCAATAATCTATACTTACAATGATACCACCCAGAATGAAATTATCGACTTCCACGTCCTCGTTCTGCATTATTGACCTTGATTTGATGCATTTGTTGCTCGTACTTTTCTTGTGGTTTTCTTTGTTCTATAACAATACAAGAAGTATTGAAGGTTTTTTTTTTTTTTTTTCGCTTCTACAGTTCTGCTTGTTTGGTCTCGTTGTTGATAATGTTGATTTTCAGGTAATAAAGAAAGCTTTTCCTTCTCTTTCTCCATTAAATTTTCCTTTTGGCACTTCCTACTTTTCCCTTTTGCTTTAAAAAATCTAGTATTGGTTTTTTTTTCCCCTTTTCTACCTTCATTGCTTGTTTCGTGCTTCTAAAACTTATTTTCCTTAATATTTGCTTAATTCATTTTTCTTTCCTATACGCAATGATAGTAAGGGCGCTTAATTGGGATTTTTTAATCTAATTTCTCGGTCAAGATTTCCTGTCTAATTTCACACTAAGGGTGCATTTGATAAAACTAAAGTTCAAAATCTGAAATATGAAATATGAATCTATTAAGTTATGGAATTATTAAATATTAAATCTAATGCATTTAAGTGCATATCACATTCAATGATAAGTGAATAATTTATCATTTAATTTTGGAAGCAAGTTTTGCTTAGAAAATTCAGTACCACTTAATTAATTCAGATGTTTAATTTTAAGTTATCAAACAGTCTGAATATGTTAATATATGAATGCTTAAGTTTAAGAACTGAATTTGATTGTCAAACAGAATCTAAGTCTTTGGCTTTTCATTTCTCATTAGTCTTTCTGCTTGTCCCTATTCTCAATTACAAGTTCTACTTTCATATGAAAGGGGCCAAAAGAGTAAAAAAACTGCAACCCCAATCCTTTCATTAAAAAGGCAAATCTGGTGCTGCAAAGAGTCTTGCAAAAGGTAGAATTCACAACTTGATGGCAAAGTATCAAATCTTAATATGATCCCTTCTTTAACATGATCCTTTCATATTTCTCAACTCGTTTACACCAACTTTTCTTCTCTCACTATTCTAGATCTCTCTGGAAATTTTCTTAGACACCTCATCCCTAAATGGATTTTCAGGCTTACTGCCCTTGCTTCTCTTGATTTAAGTGTGACCTCATTTGAAGGCCCATTGCCTAGAGGTCCATGGAACTTGACTTCTCTCAAGCACTTGAATCTTTCTTTCGACTATCCGAATGATTTACTACCAGATGAGCATTTTCATCTTAACAATCTCATTTCTCTCAACCTTGGGGGAAATCAATTCGAAGGTTCCTTGGATGGAATTTGGAATTGGAGTTCCCTTACATCATTAGATCTAGCTTGCAATAACTTTGCTACCTTCCTCCCAAGCCAATTATCCACTTTAACTTCCCTAGTTTCACTTTATCTTTACTCCAATCACTTTCGAGGTTATATCCCAAGCTCTGTTGCCAACATATCCAATCTTCAATATCTTGATCTATCTAACAACAATCTTAGCTCCTCTTTACCAAGTGAAGTATTCACATAAAAGGATTTGATTACACTTGATACAAGCGGTAATCACTTAAATGGTCAAATTCCAAGCACAGTTGGCAACTGTACCAAGCTAGAATACATTTCGCTATCTGTTGACAGTCTCATAGGAATCACCAACCAGACCAGTCTTCTCAAAATTTGCAACAACAAACTCAACAAGCTAACGACGAAGTTGGGTAGCAACATCCACAACAGGACCAACAATAACATTATTCACAGCGTAAACAATTTAGAAAAAACTCAGCTACAAAGCCGCTTACCGATACAGAAAAAGGAGCCATCAATGCTAACTATGCTTATTTGGGTAAAGAACCCCCATTCACAGTTGGCAACTGGAGTGGGAGATGGAGTGGAAGAGGCAGGGGTAGAGGAAGACAAGGTGAAAGAGGAATGGGAGAAGGAACAGCTACTAGAAGAGGAACTCAGCCATGATAGACCAAACTTTTTGACAAACTTTCTTGTCTTATGCTGTGTAAACTGATGGTGACAATTTATTACCATATCAAAACATGTTTTTCTGTCTAGTAGTTCTTCTTTGTTTTTTTTTTTTTTTTTTGGTGTAGTAGTTTCTTGTAGGTAACATGCTGATTCTGCTTTACATTATAGCCAACTTTTGATGCTCTTAAATGTAGAGAAATTCCTAATTTTATGATGAAATTTAAAATTTTTATAGCTTGTTTTTGAATGCATGGCCGGATTTCATAGCTTGTGTCTAGTTACTTCATAAATGTACTACGCAAGTGATTAATATGATACGACGTGGCTTTATCTGCTCCTTCTTATTGCACCATTATTATGACTCTTTTTCTAACCACAATACAAAACAATTCATTGAGTCGAATAAATAAACTACAGCTTTGCGGATAGATTTGATTACATGCTTTGCGGATACATCATACAACTATAAATAAAAAATTTACATTAAAAGGAACAATTTGGATCATCTTCTTCCCCTGCAAACTTCAACTTGGTAAGGGCCAGGTGTTTGCAAGCACCTTCTATTTGCCGAAAACTGACAAGGTTTCCATTTTTTTGGCCCCAACTCATCAAAATTAAAAAAATCAATATCCATGAAAGCAATCTCACCAGCAACTTATTAATCCATTTCTTGCAACGAATTTCTTTCTCCAATTCTTTAACTTTTTTCTTCAATTTTGTCACCTTTCTTTCATTTCTTCTTGCTATTTTTTCATATTCATCCCTGTCCTTTTCAGTTGCATTCATCTTTCGAAGAAGGCCAAGTATAATTTCCATCGACCGTCTGCACATCTCCTCATCAATCGATGCCCAATATCTGTAGCAACCTTCCGCACACACAACAAACCTTCGCCCAGGATTTTTTGAAGTCCACGAAGTAATCACCCTAGTCTCTTTGTTACATCTGCACACCGGTAGAGGGGAACTGTTCATTCTTCGCATTTTCAGCTCCAATTTCGACTGGAATAGAGATTTTTCTTGCTCTAACATAAGGTAAGGGAAGAAGCTACCTTTTTACTCTCTCTTTGCTTGGTAAGCCCTCCTTTAGAGACTATAATGCTCTTGATATTTGGTCATGCGTCTCACGAGATGCTGCTTCCCGTCAATTTTAACTGCTGGGTTTGACAGAAGGGCTACGAATATGCTGTTTTATTAGATCGATGGCCAAAACTTTACCATTAATTATTACAGGGCTAAAAATTAACCTGGGAAAGAGTTAGAGGGCTATTGGGACTCTTTCCCGACTATTAACTACTCTTGCTTTTGATATTAACTTCGTTACCTACTCTACAATTTGTCTTCCTAGTTCCAGTCGCAACATCTTGTTCTTCTCAGAAGAAAAATACTGAGGAATACGAAGCATCTACCAATACATGGCTACTAAGCAAAGAGGAAACAAGAGATCTCTCGACCAGACGCTCAATCATCAGGCCAAGAAGCCTCCACATTTCTTCAAAGTTGCGCTTTCTCCTGTGGACCGAGGCATAGTAAGTAGCTATTACTAGTGTAACAATACTAAATATTGGCACTTTATATTGTTTCACTGATGTGAACTTGTGGATTATAACCATTTCTGTTGCTAATGATTAAAAATTCAGAGAACCCCAACTGCATTTATGAGAGATTATAGAGAGAGTTTGGAGCAGGTTGTGCTTTTGAAGGTTCCAACTGGAGCTTCGTGGCCAATCGAATTGCTCCAGATTGAATTTGGCACTTGGTTGGACAAAGGGTGGAAGGATTTTGCAGAGTATTATTCCATTAGAGAATGCCATTTCTTGATGTTCAAATACAGTGGGGATTCCCAGTTCCAAGTTATCATATTCGATCCATCTGCTTCAGAAATTGAATATCCTCTCGAAGCCCTTGAGGACCACGATAAGCATGCTCATAAGAACCAGCCGCCATTGATGAGAAGGACCATGTTTCAGAAATCTGATGGAAGTTGAATCTGATGATGATTCCTTTGAAATCTTGAGGGAAGTTCCAGGTGCTGCATCATGCCATACCAAATAGGGGCGAAAATCAGCTCAGATTCACGAGGAACAAGATTCTGATCACAGAAAAATGAGAATGTTGAAAAGTTGGATGTAGATGTCAATCCACCTCAGAAGATGATGAAAAGTAATTTTCTCTAATCAACTATTTTTATTCTTCTTTGCGTGACCATGTACTAATAAATCAGTTTGATTGATGTTAATCTTGAGGTTAACTTGCTTGATTTGTCTGCAGAAGAAAGTTCTGAAGGAGTGCCCAGGACTCCTCAATCTGCAATTGCCAAAAGTGAAACAGTGATTGATAAAAACAAGTTTATATCTTACCAAAGAGCAAAAACTTTCATGTTTGAGAATCCATTCTTCATAAGTTTCATGCAACCATCTTCTTTTAACTAACTTTCGTGCATTAACACCTCTAATGATTTGTCTAATCAATGGCTACCTTATTTAGTTAATGCTGCTACTTATAGATCGTTCTCTGTTTTGTAGTTCTTTTCACAGGTCATTGCCAAGAAATATCTTGAGGAATGCAAGCATTGGGATATGGAGCTCGTGTCTCAGAGGGGACGAAAATATGGCCTGTCATATGTTATATTTATACAAGAAGAGCGAAAATTAAGGAGGTTGGGAGGAATTTGTGCTGGATAACAACCTAATGGTAGGCGATGTTTGTGTCTTTGAATTGATGAAGGACAATCTAATGTTCAACGTCACTATATACAGAAGAAATTTAAGAACATGCATCGTAATATGGTTCCACCAATGTAATTGACACCGTTTTGTACCTGGATTAGTTGTAAGTAACTACGAACAGGGATCATCTTTGAATGGCAGCATTAGTACTGCAACTAGTCAACATTAGATCCTGGGGTCATACTGTATTGCTAAAGTTTTTAAATTGGTTGCATTGTTTGCAGTGGTTTTGTACTTGCAATCAAGTAATTATGCTTTTGTGGTGTAATTTTTCAGTAAGAATGGAAATCAAAGAAGTAAAACATATACAGAGAGCAATGTTATAGTGTGCATTTGAAAGTGTTTCATATAGCTCCATTGAGATTCATTGGATGGAAAAACATTTTAAGCATCACCATCTCCATTATTTATTGCAGTGTGGAACAACTTAAGACAATCCTTTTAACACTACTTGCTTTACTGCAAGAGCTTAACACATTCAAGGTTCCGTTCATGGACTGATCAATGAAATTGCTTGCTAGAACATAGTTAAATTGTGTATCTTTGGTGTTAATGTGTTGGTTATGCAAAGTTTTCACAGTTGATAAGGGATACAATTAAGCCAGTCGGTAACCCATATTGAATGAAACATAATATTCAGGTTCATTTCTCCCAAAAAAAAACCTTTACAGATTTCCAGAGTGAGTTTTCTCTTTGTTTTGCAATCTTAAGTCCTTACAGCTCAATTCTGCAGCTAATTGCTTGTGGATTGTGCTTCAGTTATTCTTTATTGTGGCAGGTAAACAATAATCTCATTATTACTCTGTCAATTAATCTTTTTCACACTTTGAAAATAACCAAAACTTTGCTCAATTATGAACTCTACTAGGACATGGACAAAGCCAGCCCCAACAAAAAGTATTCAAAATTTTCTCAAATGCCAATGCACGAATAATAATCAGTCAAAGACACAAACAGCTTTCAATTTGGCCGTTAGAAACATGCATAGAGCTTTTACTAATTTTGTCCAACTCTTAAACTTCTTCACCCCTTATATTTTATTTGCACTTTCAGCTTTCTCTGCTAATTGCTGCCTGCAAGGTATACACATTTCTCTTAAGCTACTACACACAGAGACAAAGGTTGATTCTTCACCTCCTTCCTTAGCAAGGTATACAAGTTAGTAATGTTACTAGATTCTGTTCTATTTTTCATCAAAAAAAAAAAAAATTCTGTTCTATTTTATTTTTTCTCAAGTAGCTCTGGACAAATTGACATGATAATTTTGTTTCTTGATAAATCAGAAAGAAGGAAAAGAAGAAATCATGCTAAAGTACGAATGCTAATTCGAGTATTTATGTGGTAAACTTTTTTGTTAAACCACAATGACTTGGGAGCTTTATTTAAATCAACAATCAGACCTGTATTTGACTAGGATATCACTTGAATTTAGGAACCTCACAACTTGGTACTAATCTACACACACATTCTCTTGCCTTTTCTATACTTTCAACCTTCTCTCCATTGTTCTTCTTCTGTAAGAGGGAAATCTTGGTCTCAACCCAAGGTCTCCTTTGCTCTTCCTCTATTTTTTGTTTTGTATTTAATAAGTTTCTCTTATGGTATTTTAGTGAGAGTTTTTTCTCTTCTAATATTTATTAGTGAGTTTTATTTTCCTCTCTAGACTATCCTAGTGAGAGTTTTGTGTAGTTTTTTCTTATTTGTCTCATACTTAAGATTTTTTTCAAATCTACATGTTAGTTCTGAAATTTTTTGTGTCATCAATTTTGAACTTGAACTAGTTGCAAAGCAGATTTGAGGGAATAGACATGGACATATATTTATGAAGCAGTTCATGCAATTGATCAAATTTGATGGTTTGTGATTCATAGTCTAAACTTTCTTATTTTGTAACTATACTAAATCTAACGTTTTTTAAATTAGATATATTTATGACATGTCCTATGTATTTTCTACCATTAATACGGCTTTCTTTATCAAGCAAATCATGCTAGACAATTTTTAGCTAGTTTATTAATAATATTATCTTCTATTTTATTAAAAAAAAGGATACCTTTTGAACTCCCGAAAAGATTAGAATTACCCTTAATGTCCACAAAATTTTAAATGATATTTATTTCACTTTTTGTGAAGTCGAATGCATAGTAATAGCTTTTAAATTGCATACCCAAACTAATTTTTCCTGAAATTTTCAATGATATATTTCAGTTCTACATTTGAATCCAAGGTACACAAGCAGTAAAAATCAAAATATGTAGAAGATGATTATAAGTTGATAATGTTAAATCTTCAAGCAGACAACTAATTAGAAGGTTAGAGATCCAATAAAAATTCATATATATATATATATATATATATATATATATATATATATATATATATATGCGTGTGTGTGTGGGGGGGGGGGGCACCATTTTAGTGTAATACAAGTGTGATGTGATTTAATGTTGAAATGTTGCCTATGCAACTTATTTTTAGACTATGGGGATTAAACACTTAGATTTTGAAATGTGAATTTTTTTGATGAGTTAGAGTAGTCGAATATTGGATAAAATTGGACCACTAGATTGGTCCTAGGGCAGTTAAGTTATTTGACAAATAGAAAAGATTGGCCTAATTCAACAGATATATGAGAAGAAGCATTTTGTGATATATTGTGTGTTGGATAGTGATCCGATAAAAAGATCCTATCATAAGTCAGTTGACATATTTTGGTGATATGAAAGAGATGAAAAAAAATTCCCATCAATTTTTCTTGTTGTGATTGATTTGCAAAATTGAGAATCTTGATACCTTCCTGATACAAAATAAATTTTATTAACGGATTGTTAGAAATTATCTAATACGATTTGGTTTACATCTCTGCTACAGTGGCAGGTTGAACATGTATTTGAAATAACAGATTTGTAATTTAACAACAGATACAGTAGAACTTGATACTAGGTATGAGTCAATGCAGCTAATAAATCGAAACTGTTTTTGTTGTGATTGATTTGCAAATTTGAGAATCTTGATATTATGTATGAGTCACTACAGCTAATAAAGATTTTAGAAGATGATTGATAACAATTGATCTATATTGAACAAAGATTTTAGAAGATGATTGACAACAATTGATCTATATTGAACAAAGATTTTAGAAGATGATGCAATAATTTCAATGAAGATTTTTTGGTTGGTGATAGTGTAGAGCTGTTTTCGCAATCTTAGACCTATGTTCATGAAAAGTTTTAGTTTAAGGGAGGCATTATTGGCATAATGAGACCAACTTTCTAATAGTTGATGTTTCCTATTTCTAGTATGTAGAATAAAATATGAGATCCTGCATATGCAAGTGAAACAAAGGCGTCCAAACGTTAAAGAAATTACATCCAAAGAGCCCCCAAAGAAACGAAGAAATTTTGCATTACACATCCCATCTATAAATCGGCAAAACGGATGAACCTCGTCCTCATTCAATTCCTCCAAAATTTCAAAAGATAGATTAGCTTTTACCAAAGACTTGAGCTTGCAATTTGAGCTGATTAAGAGACTTGCAAAATATATATGCTCCAAATACTCAAGATTGGGGGTACTAAAAACAACCCTGTCTGATCTTGAGTACGAAAGCCACGACGACTTTGTTAGGGAAGGAACGTTGATATCAACTAATTCAACATCACATAATCGTACCCCAGAAACCCACAAATCGTCAAGCAATGGGAAGCTTGATGAAAGTGCCCAGCCTGAGTTATCTCCATGCATTATAATTTTTTCCAAATCCAAGACCTTAAGATTTGGCAAGCATTGCAATTTTGGAACCTTGAGGACAACCTTTCCACCTAAATTCAAGACTACAAGAGTTTTACAAGTAAAGATTTCAGTTGGAAAGACTTCCCACTTTCCGATATCGATTGCTAAATCTATTAACCACAATGCCAAGAACTTGAACATTTCGAGAAAGCACTGAAGATATCCATGAATTAAGCACAACTATTTGGCCAGCCAGCTTCTAAAATCTAAGACGAAACTCACAGCAGAAATTGATTCAGAATACTTAAGTAGTCTATTAACAAAATCTGTAAATTTCTTTACACCATGGGTACCTGTACCTCCATCTTGTGTTTGAGGATGGATAAGCAGAGAATCATCAAGGTCAAGTTTGGGTACACCAAAGAAAATGTACCTCCATCTGGTGGACAAAATGGATGTGGAAGCTGCCAATTTTGTGGGAAGAAATGAGAGAATGTGGCAGAGGACGCCGTCTGGCAAGGCACTGAGTCGATCTTCTTGACAATCATCATCTGGGCTTGCTCTAAAATGCTTGGCCATCTCGGTGTTTGTTTCCAGGGCTGCTTTTTCAGATAGGTTTCGATCATCTTGGGGAAATGAGCTCGCTTTGAAGCATTTGGGGTTTTCTCCTGCCATAGTCCTCACCAGTTAGAGTGGGGAAACTGAAAATCTGGTGGAGAACATGGGATGTTGTGGGGTGCAGCGAGTTGTCGGTGAAGTGAAGAGAGTGACGACGATGATCAGGGAGAGGAAAAAAGGGGAGTTGCGCTCAAGGGATGCGCTCAAGGGAAAGAAGTCCCTTTACCACCACCTCGTCCACGGCGACCACCGCAGGCGAGGGAGGAGCACCATAAGCACCCTCTTCCGGAGATATGGTCTTTCCTCAATTTGGTGGAGCGGAGGGGGGTAAGAAGCGAGAATTGATTGGGAAGGGGTTTGTGATGATTTTCAAGGCGGACCATGGCACGAATGGGCCCCCGCGAAACTCGCGGGGCACAACGCTAGTAATGATTAATTCGAGCTTAATGATGCTCATTGTCCATTACAAAGTCAGAGAATGAGAAATTTTTGTCTTTGTAGTGAAGAATAATGTCATGGACAACTACACTAGGCATCCTGTTTTCACTCTTTCGAGCATTAGAATTTCATATAATGATTAATTCCAGCTTAATGATGCTCATTGTCCATTACAAAGTCACAGAGAATGAGAAATTTTTCTCGCATGAATAGAAAATAAAGTTGTTCAATTAAACATGCAAGGTCCAGTTGACTATGGCCCTAGTCAATGATCAAACATCTTTATTTCTACTAAAATCTCAGCACAAATTCTTCAGATCATCAACAATGAATTATCAGTAGAGTTCAGTGTAGGAGTAGACTTCATCATTAGTCTATGTCCAGAACACTTGCTCCAAAAACATCAAGCACGCCACATGCATGTCAAAATCAACCACAATAGACATAACCTGTGATTCATCTTCATTAGACAATGAACAACCACAAATGAGGATTATCCCTTTAGCCTACTTTTACAAGCAATCTAACACCTATATCTTGGTCACATGCTACTGTGAGGAGCTTCGATGGTAATATGACAAGTATTAAGATGATCAACAAGATACAGTACTTAAAAAACTTCTAAATAAGTTCAATAAATTAAAACAATTTGATCTTTTACCTGTAGTGATGTTGATGGAGCTGAAATAGCTATATATCATGCACTTTTTTGCCCAAATTCTTCACAGGATGAAGGTTCACCAACTAGAGGAAGCTTTGGTTTCTTGAGTCCATGCCTTTCAAAAGTAGTTTGGATTCTCTTGGTACTGTGTAACCAATTGGCACCTCAAGTTCTTATATCATCCGCAAATGGCGCCAAGAAGCATTAAAAAAAGATTTAATTGATGCAATTTCATTTTCTCATTTTTCTAATAGCAGAAACTGTACAACTTTTTCAGGGCAATTTAGTCATTTGGAAGTTATTGATGGTGATATTTGGTCACCTCCATCTGAAAAGGGAGGGGAGTGTAATTTTTAATATTAGAGGGTATTTAAGTGTAATTGTCAGAAACCTTGAGGGAAGTTTTTGAAATTATCCCTTTTTATCATCAGCACTTCCTCCGTTTTGTTTTGCCCATAGAGATTTACATACACTCAAATACAAGATTACAATATTATTCATAGGGCTGTTTTTTTTTTTGTGGAAACATCAAAATTGGTCTAAAGCTATTATCTTTGGCTTACTAGCGGCTCTTATTTGTAAGGGATGGGCAAAAATACCCGTTAATTCCGAAAATTCGTTATATTCGATCCGGTCCAAAAATTAGGATATTCAATCCGTATTATTTGATCGGGGTCAAAAGGAGATTGGATACTCACTTAGATGTGGGACAAGTTAGAATCACATAATTAAAAACGTACAAATGAAAATTAGGATACCTTGAGAACTTCATCATCTTCTTGTGGGCAGATGAGGACCATTTCTTTGGCATTATTGTTCCTGAAGCATGCATGGACATCTTCTGTAACATGGCCCCATGCTGCAAAAGATATCTTACGATCTCAAACTCGTGTTGCTATCTAGAGAAATTTTTTATTTCAACTTCCCTAAGGTGTTGACTTAAACACAGTGGTTTCTCTTTAGCACCAGAGTAAAGGTCTACGATAGGGATTCTTTCATCTTCACCTTGCTTTAAAAGAAACAGAAAAAACAAAGAGAAAACTTGACAATCAAATCATGGGGCTTTGTCTCTTGATCAGTCTAAAAAAGAAAAGCCACAACCATCATATCTTTTCCTTTCGAAGAATCTTAGTTCAAATCCTAACTCACCATGTCACAAACTAGCATTTCCAAATGTGGTGCACTCTTTAGTAGAATCTCTGAATTTTTTCAATTATCTACTCTACACCTACTCTAATCTATTCTAGGGGAGGGGCCACAGGAGAACTGACGAGGACTGAATCATTATCGAAGCGGATTGGTGCACTACGTATCTGTATGGATTTAGAGGAAGCCACCTAAAGTGACAAGTCATGTATAGTGGCAAGTGATGGGAGACAATATTTGAATTCTTGACCTCTTACCTCCACCAAACCTTAAAAGACTTTGATGGTGACCAACAACCCAAATGGCTGTTGGTTAGGTAACAAATTATGATGTATCAAATCTTGTAATATCAAGTTCATGAAATGAAATGAAATTATGATATTTGACAAAAAAAAAAATGGCTGTTGGTTAGGTAACAAATTATCTAACTAGACAGAAGCTTCACGTCATGGGGAAAGCAAAGGTCATTCAACTCTTCAATAAATTTGTACCATAAGCATGAAAGCCTGAAAATGCCAGTGAATTAAAGACATCCAAAGTCAAAAGACATTACCTCCAAAGAAATCCCAGATAAACAAAGAGATTTTATATCTTGGACATTTCATTACTAAGTTAGCTAAACTTGTTCCCAAATTCCAAAGACATATTAGCTTTCACCAAGGACTTGAGCTTGCACTCCGAGCGATTACAGGAATTGCATCACACATGTGCGAATACTCAAAGAATGGGGGTATTAAGAGCAAGCCTATCGGCTTCCAAACATGTATGCCACACCAACTTTGTTAGAGAAGAACTGTTGACATCCACTAAGCCAACATCACAAAATCCTACCATATAAATCCGCAAATCGTCAAGCAATGGACTGTTAATTACCCAATCGGTACTATCTCCGATTACTAAATATGTACAAAAGCCCCGGAATTCTAGAACCCTCAAACAAGCATATGCACACAATTTCAAGACTACAAGAGTTATGCAAGTACAAACCTCAGAGATAAAAAATCCAATCTCAGAAACAGAATCAGCAGAAGCATCACACCGAATGTCGATCACTTGAACGTTGCACGAAAGGACTGAAGGTATCCATGAACAAACCAGAGAAGGTCGACCAGCAAGATTTTGACATCTAAGCCTAAACTCACTCACAACAAACCAGAGAAGGTTGACCAGAAGTTGATGTAGGATTCATAAGTAGTCTATTACCAAAATCCACAAATTTCTTGTCTAATCCTACTATTCCACCATCAAGAACAGCATTTTTGCCTCCTCCTCATTGTTGTTGAGGATGGAAAAGCAGGCTATTTTCAAGATCAATTTTGGCTACACCAAAGAAAATGTACATCCATCTGGTGGACAAAATGGATGTGGAGGCTGCCATTTTTGTGGGAAGACATGAAAGAATGTGGTAGAAGATGCCATCCGGCAAGGCACCTAGTCGATCTTCTTGACAATCATCATTTGGGCTTGCCCGGAAAAGCTTGGCCTTCTTGGGTTTTGATTTCTTGGCTGGTTTTGCAGATGAGTTTCCATTATTTCGTCAAATGGAACTTGCTCTGAAGCATTTGGGATTTTCTTCTACCATGGTGCACACCAGCTGGATGGTGTCGAACGGGAGAAGCAACCACAAGCCCTAGTTCCGGTGATAGTGAAAGTGGTGTTTCTTCAAATTTGGGGAGAGGGGAAAGGACTTTGAAGTTAATTGTATTTGGATATGTGATTTAAAAAAAAAAATTTATTGTTTGCACGTTTTTTAATCAATATTTTTTTTTACAAATTTTCTTAACAATTTTTTCATCTACATATGTCACATTACAAAAATTATTATAACAATTATTTCAAAAATTTTTTGTAATAATAATTAAAAATCAAACACTATAAATCTATTTCTTTCTCTTTCTTTTCTAGTCTTTTTTTTTTCAAATTTGTAGATGTCATAAACTCCTTTTAGCCTATTAAATAGGCTTACGGTTTTTTTCTCACTAATGTAAGTTAATTAAGTTAACGTAATTATTTATGTAATACTTTTTTCATATATCCCTACACAAATATTAATTAACTCGTATTACTCCATTAAAACTAGATGGCTTTCATTACTAACTAATTTTTGAAACCAATCACTTTTTTACTTCACTGATGCACGGGTCAAGCCAATCAAAGTTGCACAGTTTACTAAAATGAGATGTGAATCGTGTTTTAGTTTCTTATTCATGGTTCAAGAGAACATGACAATATTCATTCATGGTTCTAGAAAATGATCATAATAGGGGATGGTATGGATTACTTATGTTGAATATAGTTATAGAATATTTGACTCAATATCTCAGAAGAACAAACGTCTATTTGTGATATTATATATTTTTTAACTAGAATAATTAATTAATAGAGTATAGTATTCATTAATAAAAATGTATAGGAATAATTTTAGAAACCTCCCCTAATGTTTTTAACTATTTCACTTACTATCCTTGAAATTTTAAAAATTACACTTTCCTTCCTTGAATTGACACTTTGGTAATAAAATCTTGAAATACGGTCAAAATTTTAATAAATACCCTAAAATGCTGTTATCTTATAAAGTTAAATTTATTCTTCTAAACAATTGTAAAGTAATTTGACACAATTATATAAAAAAAAGGGTCTCAAGCTTCTCATGCCAATATTTGTTATTTGATTATCAACTATAACAATAAATCTTTTGCTGTAATAGGTTACTTTTTGTATAGTGCTTTATTGGGGATATAAATTCTTTCTAAGATAGAGAAGAAAGTGTTATCCATTTTTTTAAGTGTATAGATTATTGTTTTAATAAAAGTTTATGGACTAGTTCAATGATAGAACTGCCAAAATTTAAAAAATTAAATGTACACAATTTTCTTCTTCCATCTATCACCCCTACCCACCACTGCTACCACCTCCTCCTTCCTCATCTCTCTTTTCTCTCACTCTTTTTCCTCCTCCCCTCCTCTCTCTTCCTCTTCCTCCCCTCCTTTCCCTCCCCTTCTTTGCCCCTCCCCCATCCCTCTTCTCGACCTGTCCGCGACTAGATTGGGTGGGGGGAATAAAGGGAGGGGCGGGGTTGTGATGGGAAAAGGGAGGGAAAGGAGAAGGGAAGAGAGAGGAGGAGAAAGAGGGAGGGGAGGAGGAGGAAGACGAAGAGAGAGGGGGAAGAGAGAGGATGAGGGAGAGAGTGGTGGCGGTGGTAGGTGATGGTGGTGAGTACTAGTGTTAATTTTTAAAAATACACTAAAAATTTTAAAAATATCTCAAAATATATTTCAAAAAAACCTTTAAAATACCAAAAAAAATATCTACAGTAAAAGTTTTTCATAAATATTGTTACAGTAAAATATTTTAAAAATACCCCAAAAACAACTAATCTAAACAGAGCCATAGTTTGGTAGTGATTTTAGGCTATTTGTTTTTAATTATGCTTGATTTTGACACAAAAAAGAGTTACAAAATAATTGGATGATATTAAAAGTTATCAAAAAATATTACTAGTTTAGTGTTTGATCTGGATAAATATTAGGGATAATATTGATCTTCTACACTTCTAATGAAATATAAGAGAAATGAATAAGAAACAAGGAAAAAATTATAAAATCCATCCTTTGCATAAACATGGCTACAAGGGAGTTTTATTAAAATATTAAAGTTGGTATTGTCATTTTAACTGGACAAGGGAGGTAGATGTAATTTTTGAAATCTTAAAGGAGCCAAGTGAAATTATTAAAAACCTTCAGGGAGGTTTTTAAAATTATCCCAAATGTATATTAAGTATGGGTATATTAGTAAATTGATAAATTATTTAAAAAAGAAATAGACATATAATTTGGGAGAAGCACAAAAGTTAAATAAGTCACTCGTATTAGACGGAAGAATTAATATTGTTGAATTTCGAGTACATATAAAATTTATTCATAGCACATAAAATATTAAGTTTAATAAATACAACGTTTTGTAGACAGCTGAAGTAACTTTCGATTATAATATCCCTTTTATGTATGTACTTTATAGAATGTCTATGAATTTCCTTCCTTATACTGTATAAGAATGAGTTTAGGACAAAGATGTTTTTTATTTCAACCACAATGGTAGAGGCATTTTAGGGTTGTGATGTTGTTTAAAGTGTTGTTATAGCGAAAAGTACAATTGTTGATACAACTTTTGTTTTTAGTTTTGGCATAAATGGTCTTCTATGTGGTAAATACCCATAAAGTGCAGTTTGCAAAAGGAATGGATACTGTAGGAATGTACCATTATTTTAGTTGTATTTTTGACAAATTAGTGACCGGAATTAATTAGGGAGGGGTATTTTGGGAATGTCATTTTGTTGTAGTGACCTTCAAGCAGTTGGTACAAGTGCTAATAGCCTTTATGTTGGAGTAATTACTTAAAGCTCCTTAGTTCTCAATTAAGCCTTGGAGAACATGGTTTGCCACAACATTAGTGGAAGAAGATAATGACAGTTTCATGCCTGAGCATTAGTTTCAGTTGCACCTGTCTGAATGCCTTTTGCTTCAAATTCTTCCGTTATGATCTTTCAAACTTCCTGCAAAGGTTTATTTGTCGTGGTTTTGTACTCTGCTTTTTGCCTTGCTCCTAGTGGTTCAATTTGAGGTAAGTATTGTGGTTTTTTTTTTCACTTTTATGCTGTTATTTATCTTCTTAAATGGTAGTTTTTGTTAGGAATTCAATGGAGGCATTGTTAAATTGGATGTTGTTTACATACAATTTTTATTTTTGTTTTGTGTAATTGTAATGGTGTGTCGTTTGTCTTAATAGATTTGAAGCGACTGTGAGAAGAAGCTTCGCTGGGAATATTTGAAATAAGGTACGCAATTGTTTATTATGGATATGCAATACTTGACAATATTTTCATATAAATGTATTTAGGTGTGGAATTTATTTTGTTATTAGTGTGTAGTTTGTGCTGTTGATTTCCTGTTACTGTAGTTTGTGCTGCTGATTTACTTTGCTTATAAAAGTCATTGATTTATGTATGTGTTTATATGTGAGATTGTTTGACTTTTGGAATGCCTGATGCATTTGATTAGTAGCTTGTTGTTTGTATTGATGATCTGCTTTGGTAATAAAATTGATCTATTTATATATTTATATGTATGGTTTGATAGTTTACTTCTGGGCATACCTCAGGTTTGATGGTTTACTTCTGGTCATTGTTTGCTCGTTCGCTGAATACTTGTGCTAATTTTTAATATTTCTATATAAGTGACTAAATGTCAAAAATCTATCTATTCATCTTATTATTAATACCATCACCATAACAAAATTATATTACTATTTTTTTCACCTATTAATAAAACAAATGACCTCATTTACAACAATTTTTTATTTGAATTTAGTTATAATCCAATGAGTTCTGACTACAATAAGCATCCTTAATTATAGATAAATTTTTAAGTGTTTGGTTAACGTATTCTATTTTATTGTAACTAAATTCAAGAAATATTTCAATTAACTTATAATTTAGTCCTAGCAAATAAATTTATCTTCTTCAAATTCATCACAAAAATTCCTTGGATTTAAAAACTCAATTATAAAAAATATGAATTTTTTACTTAAAATAAAAAATATGCATTTATTTCTTTGAAAATAATGAATAGATTTATTTGAATTTAGTTATTTGAATTTTTTTAAAATTTTAATTCTTATTTCAAAAACAATTATAGTCGAATTGTATCACTTCAATTTGTGCAACGATAATTTTAATTCATTCCACCTATTAATAAATTTATGTCAATTCATTTCCTTATTTATATTATTATTACATAAAACACCAGCTACCAACTATCTTAAATCTACCAAACTCTCGCGCAGTGCCCTCCCCCCATCCCTAGTTATCTGCATTGGTTTTACAAGGCGTGGATTGCAATTGTAATTTTCTGTTAGGACAGAAGGTTTTAGAAATAATGGGGAAAAATAGTTAGAATTAATGACTAAAATAAACATTAGTGATACGACACCGTTTTGAGGTCTGCCGAATTAGTTAGGTTAGTTAGTCAATAACAATAAGTAGGGCCCACACTTTGTAAGTTTGCTCAGACAGTTATGAATAAGAAATCTCACTTTCTCTCTCTTTTCTTATCTCGTGCTCTCTTTCTCTCTCTCTTCCTCTACATCTTTTTATCATTCCTTCTGGTTCATTTCTGCAATTCATCATTTCAATATTCTAAATTCCTAACAAATTGGTATCAGAGCAAGCAAATCCTTGGACAGATCCTTACGGAATCATGGCAGAAAGCATTAGGTTTAAGACGCTGGAAGAACAAGTAAGGAGGCAGGAGACTAAGCTACTAGAAATAATGGAGAATCTTCAATCTTCGCAGTTATCGGAGCAACAACTCAAAGAGGAAATCTGACTGGAACTGGAAGAAAGTAATAAACACATGGAGAGCTTGGTAGTTGGAATGGAACAGAAATTTGGTGCATTTTTGGAACAAAAATTTAGTTCACTGATGCTAAATATGACAGGCGGGAAAGAGAAGTTGCTCGAACAGTAAATCAGGGGAAGAGCAAACCAAACACCGCCATTGTTACCAACTCCTCCTCTTCAATCCAGACTGTATCCAGAAACAGAACTTCCAAGAGCTCCCAGGAGAGAAGGTAAAATCCAAATTCCAAATCCTCCAAAAATTGATTTACAACTATTTTCGAGGGAAAATCTGAGAGATTGGCTGAGAAAATGCAACAAATATTTCATCAATTACCAAATTTCTGGATGATCAAAAGGTGACAATAGTAGAGATATATCTTGACAGAAGGGCCGATAGGTGGTTTCAAGGAGTGAAAATTGAGAAACCAAGACTAACCTGGGAGGAATTTGGGGAGATACTGTGTAAAAGATTCAATGATAATGGCTATAGAGATGTGGTTGAGAAATTTAACAAGTTACAACAAGAAGGGAGTGTTGAAGAATACTAGAAGAGGTTTGAAGAATTGAAGCCACTAATGATGATCAAGAACAAGAATCTTGATGAGAGTTACTTTATTTCAAGTTTTATCAGTAGTTTAAAAGAAGAAGTTAAGCCTATGGTGCGAATACTGAGACTAACTACACTGTCTGAAGTTTTTGAAGTTTCTCAGTGGCAAGAACACAACATTAAAGTCCAATCTAGAGGTGTTAAAGAAGGCCACAGGAGTATTGCAGAGAGTAAGTTTGGGATCACCAAGAACACTGCCCCAATGGTAGTCAACACCAATACGTTCAACTGAGAATTTTAGGAACACTAAATTCAAAAATTTCCAAGCTGATCATCAAGATTCAAAAGGGATTTCACCTCAAGAGATTCAGTACAGAAGGAATCATGGCTTGTGTTTTAAGTGTGGGGAGAAATATGGACCTGGACATCAATGTAAGCTAGGTCATCTAAATTTTCTGATCTGTGAGGAAGAAGATGACTCAATGTTTGATGCAGTAGGGGAACAAGATGACCAAATAGGAAACCCTAGCCAGGTTATGGAGATGCCCCTTCATGCCTTATCTGAGGCTTTAAAAAGGAAAACTATCACCATAACAGGGAAATTGGATGGAGAAGAGGTGTTAATTTTAGTAGATACTGGCAGTTCAGATAGCTATATCAACAATGAATTGGTCATTGGCATGGATATCAAATATCATATGGTCTCAAACCCTTTCTCTGTGATCATGGGAAATGAAGCCTATGTTACCAGCCATGCAGTTTGTCCGGGTGTAATGTGAGAAGTTAATCAACACAAATTCAGGTTTGATCTTAAGGTAATGGAGTTAGGAGGTTGGGATATCATAGTGGGAGTGGATTGGATGGTGCACTTCAGCCCAATCACGTTTGATTTCCATTAGTTGAGAATCTCCTTGTTCAACCAAGGATAGACAGTACATCTACAGGGACAAGCTGAAAATTGTGACTTAGATTTGATCAGAGGGAAGGATTTGAGGTATTTCATTGAATATAAAAGACAGGTGTGTGCAGCTATGGAATTGAAGGAAAGTAAAGATGGAAATGTGAGGATGATACCTAAAGAAGTGGAGGACATTCTCAATGAGTATGCTGATGTATTCAAAGCACCATATTCCTTACCCCCTAACAGAAGCATTGACCAAACCAGGATCTCAGCCAGTCAAGCTCAAACTATATCGTTATCCCAACTCTTAAAAAGGGGAAATAGAGAGACAAGTTGTAGAGATGTTGAAAAATGGAATAATCATACACAGTACCAGTCCCTTTGCATCTCCAGTCCTGTTGGTGAAAAAGAAAGAAGGGACCTAGAGGTTCTGTGTAGATTATAGGAAGCTGAATTAGATGACTGTTAAAGACAAGTACCCAGTACCAAATGTAGAGGAGCTATTGGATGAGTTAGCAGGAGCTGTATTCAAATCAAAATTGGACCTAACAGCAGGATATCACCAGATTCGAGTTAAGGCTCAGGACACCCATAAAACAGCCTTTTAGACTCACTGTGGCCACTATGAGTTCCTAGTCATGCCATTTGGCATTACTAATGCACCAACCACTTTTCAATCCTTGATGAACCAGGTATTTCAGCCATATCTAAGGAAATTTGTCTTGGTTTTTTTTATGGCATCCTAGTTTACAGTCCCACATTGGAGTCACATGTCCAGCATTTGAAAATAGTGCTTCATATATTGAGGCAAAACTAGTTATATGCAAAAAAAAAAAAAAATCCAAATGTGCTTTTGCTCAGAAGACAGTAGACTATTTGGAGCACATTATTTCTGAGAAGGGTGTTAGTATGGACCAATCTAAAGTCGAATGCATCTTGAAATGGCCTATACCTCAGACTGTGAAAGAATTAAGCAGGAGCTTTTTTGGGCTAACAGGATATTACAGAAGGTTCATACAACACTATAGGCATATATGTAAACCTCTGACTGAACTTTTGAAGAAAGATAGCTTTACATGGAATAAGGGAACTCAGAATTCTTTTGAGCAATTAAAGCAACTCATGGTCACTACACCAGTACTTAAACTACCTGATTTCAGTAAGCCGTTCATCATTGAAACTGATGCTAGTGAAGAAGGTCTAGGAGCTGTATTAATGCAGGAGGGCCATCCTATTGCATTTTTAAGCAAAGCACCCTCCCTTAGAAATCTTGGATTATCTGTGTATGAGAAGGAACTCCTTGCCTTGGTCATGGCTGTTACTAAGTAGAAGCATTATTTGGTAGGGTATCACTTCATCATCAGGATAGATCACCAGTCATTGAAATACTTGCTTGATCAAAAACTGAACACTTCTCTACAGCATAAGTGGTTAACCAAGTTATTGGGGTTGGACTATGAAATTAAATATAAAAAGGGTGCTGAAAATCTTGTTGCAGATGTACTTTCAAGGAGACATGAAAGGGGTGTCACAGTAAACAGTAACACTAGAACCTGCTTGGCCCTTTCTGCTGTAAAACCAGGTTGGATTGAGGAACTGTTGAAAAGTTATGAAGGTGACCCATAGTGCCAAAAGATCATGTCTCAGCTACTACTGGATTCAACATCCCAACCTTCTTATACCCTAGACAGATAGGATACTGAGATACCAAGGAAAGATATATGTGGACACAAGGAATGGCATCAGAAACAAACTTATCACAACCTTACATGCCTCTGCAATAGGGGAACATTCTGGACAAAAGAGCTGTAGGCACAAGATTAAGTCCTTGTTCTACTGGCCAGAGCTCAAGAAAGATGCTATTACCTATGTATAGGAGTGTGATGTGTGCTAGAGAAATAAGCCCAAACGCCTCCCATATCCTAGCTTATTACAGCCCATTCCAATTCCTTAACAAGCTTGGTCCCACATTTCTATGGATTTCATTGAGAAGCTCCCCAAATCACAAGGCTATGATACCATTCTAGTTGTTATTGACAAATTTACTAAGTTTGGACATTTCTTGCTACTAACACACCCTTTCACAGCAAGACAGGTTGCACAAGTTTTCCTAGACAATGTTTTCAGGTTGCATGGTTTACTAGAATCTATTATCTCTGACAAGGATAAGGTGTTCACATGTCGTTTTTGGAAGGAGCTATTCAAACTAGTGGGAACTCAACTCAATTACTCTTCTTCATACCATCCACAGTCAGACGGTCGGAGTGAGAGGCTCAACCAATGTTTGGAATCTTATTTGAGATGCATGACTAGTGAGTTTCCATCCCAGTGGAGCAAATAGATACCTACTGTAGAATGGTGGTACAATTCTGCATACCATACCAACCTGGAACTCTCACCATTTGAAGCTTTGTTTGGGTACAAACCAACTCCTCTCCCCTTGGGACCCTATTTGGATTCAATGATACCTGCTGCAGCCCAGATGTTGCAGGAAAGAACCAGAATTGTCAGCAGCATCAGAGAGCACTTATCCAAAGCTCAGAACAGGATGAAGTATTTTGCTGATAAGCACAGGACTGAGCGAGAATTTGCAGTAGGGGACTGGGTATTTCTATAATTGAAGCCTTATAGGCAGCAATCTGTGTCAGTTAGAAAATGCTTGAAGCTCTCTGCCAAGTATTTTGGGCCTTTTCAGGTTGAAGAAAGGATTGGGAAGGTAGTTTACAAACTAAAATTGCCTGCAGGGGCCAAAGTCCATCCAGTATTCCATGTATCCTTACTAAAGAAGAAGGTAGGCCCTCGCAATAGATGTCTACTACATTGCCAAAGTAGGATGAACATGATTTGTGCCTTCTAAAACCAGAAATGGTTCTTAAGAGGAGAGCAATCTTACGAGATGGACAGCCTATTGTGCAGCTCTTGATCAAATGGAATCATCTCAGCTTTGATGAAGCATCTTGGGAGGACAACTTTCATTGAACAACAATTCCCAGATTTTGCAGACTTGAGGACAAGTCAGATCGCAGGGGAAGGGATTGTTAGGATAGAATGTTTTAGAAATAATAGCCAAAAATAGTTAGAATTAATGACTGAAATAAACATTAGTGATACGACACCGTTTTTTCCGTTTTTAGGTCTGCTGAATTAGTTAGGTTAGTTAGTCAATAACAATAAGTAGGGCCCACACTTTGTAAGTTTGCTCAGATGGTTATGAATAAGAAATCTCACTTTCTCTCTCTTTTCTTATCTCGTGCTCTCTTTCTTTCTCTCTCTTCCTCTACATCTTTTTATCATTCCTTCTGGTTCATTTCTGCAATTCATCATTTCAATATTCTAAATTCCTAACATTTTCCACTATGTCCGTGTTATAATACTAGGCTTTTGGACTACTGCCTTGTGTATCCATAGATAACACAATGTCTATGAATAGAATTAAAAGAAAATTAGCAAGCGAAACAATTTAAAGCATATACTTTGGTTAGAGTGCTACTAAAATGTTGAATTCAACAATATAGAAAATTAATTCATCATGTGAGTATTCTTTAGGGTAAACGATTTTTAATTTTTCGTATTCATTCCTGGACTTTAGATGCTGGTCTCTTTAACTTTGGATACTAATCCTAAAACTATTATTCTTTTGTAGAGATAAGAGAGTATCAAAATATTTTAATAAATATAAACAGGTCAATTGGGTCTTTCCCACTTTGTAAAACTATTCTTTTGACACCTAAAAATTTGTCATTTGGCTGTCATAACTTTGCTAGAATAGCACGACTTGACATCATGTGTACAATAAACTATCACAGGATTTGTGAATTCTTTATAGGGATAATTTCAGAAATCTCAAGGGAGGTTTTTGACATTTTCACTGACATCCCTTGAGGTTCTTAAAATTTCGCTGACTTCTCTTGATAGAAAATTGGGCCCCTTTGCTGACATCATGAAGGCCAAAATTACTAGTATGTCCTATGAAGTTGGGGTTTATTACTACTGTGTAGTTGGAGAAAAAGGCATCTAAAGTAGTTAATTAAACTTAATAGCAATAACAAAAATTTGATGGCTAGTGCATGAATTAAACCTGGATTAGTGAGGAAGGTGCCAATTGAGCTGCAATATTGGTGCCATTTTTGTGCCTGCTATGATTTGATAAGGAGATAGGATCACTTATGTGACATTCTAACCATATAAAGTGCAAGGGAAGAAATATATGTAGGAGAAGAAACAAAGGAAAAAAGAAGAACAAATATTTGGAGTAAAATAGCTGCAACCACAACAGTATAGGTATGAATTTCTTTGTTACTTTAACCTTCCTTTACTAGTGTTGCTTGATCAACCATACCACCTCTGATTGTTGCCTAAATCTTGATATTGAACATTCAATTTGTTTGTTAAGTGAATTTTTGAGTTGATCATTGACACTTAACTCAAGCCATTGCATATTGTGTTTGTTAACTAAAGTTTTGAGTTGATCATAATGTTGAAACCTTGTGCTACACGTATGCTGTGAAGATTGGTTGATCATAATGATTCAATTGTTAATGAAAGTTGAGTAGCATGCTGCTGAGTTATATAACCAATGTTTTCAGTTTCTATATGAATTTTTCTCAAACATGCTCTGTTTGTGATCATCATCATATGTGAATGCTGAGATTGTAGGATGGGGACTTTGCTGCTGCCTATGACATGTGGTTCACTCTAATGGGAACAAAATCAGGATTCCAAATATGGATCCAACAGGCTATACGTATATCAACTTGCTATTTGATGTAACTGAGAAAAGCATTGAGTTAAAATGCCTGGGAATCTTAATATGCTTATGCAAATGAGATGTGAAAGTTCCTAGTAAAAATTGCAATGATGGATGTTAATGATGATAATCAGTTACTGAGATGTTCAAAATACATAAGTCTAAACTAGTAATTAAGTTGCAGTCTTTGATATGGAAAATAATTCTAGCTAATAAAGAGAATACCTCAGTTAATGTGAGAGTTATGAACAAAGAATATAATTTAGGCATTGAACAAATTTCTAGCAGGGCAGGTTGTAGACATTGGAGAGTCAGATGATGACTAAGGTAAACCTCTAGCTCTAATTCTTCACGGAAACACAACCTGCACAGTAACACTGAGGAGAAAATAGTTGATGATAGGGCCTTAAATGCATATAGTGAGGACAATGATACTAATTTTTCTGATTTTGAGGACAATAAGGCTCTTGTTGTGGTTCTTGATTCTGAATTTGAGGAAGAAAATGATCCTATGAGACAAGTAATGGGACAAAAAATATGGATTTACAATAGCAAAGATGAGATAGAGTTTCAAAAGAGTTAGTTATTCATTAATGTGAATGCCTTCAGGGCTACCTTGAAAGACTATGTCATTCAACAAGGCTTTCCTATTTTGAGATTAAAGAATAAGAAGAGTCGAGTTACTTCTACATGTGGTGTTGAGGGATGTCAATGGAGAATTCATGCATCACCAAATGGCTGATTCAATCACTTTTCAGATTAAAACTTATCAACCAGAACACACTTGTGTTATGGACAAACAATGTACTGAGGCCACATCTAGCTAGATGGCCAAGAAGTTGGTTTCCACGATGAGGGATCATCCTAATATGACCAACAAAGGGTAGAGGCAGAGTTGCTTAAGTATGGTGTGAAGTCTAGTAAAATGCAAATTTTTAGAGCTAAAAACAAAGCACTAACTGAGATAGTAGGCACACATGCTAAATCATATGGGAAATTGCCAAGATATGTTGAGCTGCTGAGGAAATATAATCCCAATAATATATGCAAAATATATTATGACAAGCCTAATCTCTTAGTTGAGCCTACCTTTCTAAGAATCTTCATCAGTTTCAGAGCATAAAAGTTAGGATTTCTGGAAGGGTGCAGGCCTTTTGTAGGGTTTGATGGCTGTTTCTTAAAGGGTCCATTTGGTGATGTACTTCTCACAGCAGTTGTTTTGGATGCAAATAGTAGGCATATTTCCTTTAGCCTTTGCTGTAGCTAAATGTGAGAGCAAGGAAACTTCGAGGTGGTTCTTCTACTATTTTTCTGAGTTTTTTGGACCATTTGATGACAGCAAACCTTTAACATTCATGAGTGATAAGCAGAAGATAAAATTTGTGTCCATAGTTTTTCATGTTTTAATCTGGAAATGGTTGCTAAGCCATTTTGTTTTGGTTACAGGGATGAAATCTTGCTTATAAGGAGATAATTCCTGATGCAGCAATTTCAAAAGTCAATTTCCAGGTATCTTACTTAGCAGTTTTTTCTGGAATATAGCTAAAAGCTATGATTCAATAGGACATAATGATGCAATGACAAGCATTAAAGACATTAACATAAATGCTTGGAAATATTTGGATAAAATCCCAAAAACTGCCTGGTGTAGACATGTATTCACAATTGAGTTGAAGTATGACCATGTCACAAATAATTTTACTGAGTCTTTTAATGCTTGGATTGCTGTTCTGAGAGGAAAGCCCATGCTCACTTTGGTTGATCATTTAAGAAGAAAGTTAATGAAAAAATGCACAAAAGGTACTAGAAAGGGTGCACCTTGACTGGTCATATTACTCCCAGAATTGTTGAGGAAACTGAAAGAAATTGGCCAAGCATCAAGAAAATGTGAGATACATATGGCTAGTGAGGACACATTCGAGATTGGTGATATGGATAGGATCTACTTAATCAACTTGAGCCAAAGAATCTGTGATTGTGGTGCTTTTCAAATTTCTGGAATTCCATGCAAGCATGTAGTATTAGGAGTTATATATAGGAGAGAAAAACTAGAGAACTACTGTGAAGCTTGGTTCACCCAAAGATATGTATTTAAAAACTTACTCTCGCATGATTCATCCCATTCCTGACTGGAATAGATGGCCTCCTATGCTTGAAGTGCTGCCAACAACTGTGTTGCCACCACCTCTAAAGAAGAGCTCCTGGTAGACCAAGAGTAAATAGAAGAAGGGAAGCTGATGAAACTACTTGCATAGCATAGGCAAAGAGGTCAAGCACTCTTAAGTGTGGAAATTGTGGAGCTTTGGTCACAACAAGAGGACTTGCAAAGGAGCACTTGTGCAGAAAAGGAATAGCAACAGTGCTCCTACTGAACCAGTATATATTGGCCAAAATACGGTAATAATAGTTGTATCCTAACTATTACTTACAGTTATACTGAATTTGGTATCACAAACAGAAGAGGCAGACCAGGTAGAGGAATGGCTAATACAGGTTTGTCAGGAGATGTTCTCTGGATAAACGACAGTTATCATAATCATTCCTCCCCTACCTAAGTTATCTATAGCAATCTCATTGCAGCTTACATATCATGTCTAGGATCATGAGCGAGGAAATGTACCTGTTGTGCACTCCAGTCAAAGGAGCAATCCAAGTCCTCCAAGTCATAATGGAGCAGTACATGGTAAAGTGAATGTACAAACTACTGCAGCTACTCATGCTAATAGAAAGGTATGATCCTAATCTGCTATCCATATTTCTATCAATAACATAATTGGTAGCTACTATTTTTTGTCTGATATAGTTTATGTCTCAAATGTAATAGAGAGGAAGGCCTTTTGGACACAATCTTGCAACTTCTGTAGCAAGCGTTGGTGGTAGGACCAAAAAATCCAAGTTTGCTCTAACTAATCCAGTTGTTCCAATTCCACCTACCACTACATCTCAAAATGCAATATCTGTTAGCATAAACGCATCTACAAATGAGCATACCAAAAACATTAGTAGTACCAGTAGTTTCAGCATGCTGTTTTGACAAGCCTGCTGAATTCCAGTTGTTAGCTATGTCTATTTGAAACTCTTTTGTTAATGCTTTTGTTAATGTCTTCTTACAGTCATTAAGAACTGTGGAATTGCAATCCTCACTATCTGCATATAGTGTTTGACGTAGATGGGGTTTTGTATTGTTGGATTGTAGTGATGCACACGTGCTCTTCTTACTAATATGCTTAAGGCATTTTAGCTAATGTAATGTCCCTGTTTGATCTTTAATTTGTGTTTTCATTTACTTTTCATATATAACTATTTGCAAACTTCGCATAGTGGATGACTAAGAAATAATGTATTGTTCATTGCTTCACTCTAAAGTCTAAAAAGTTGCAAACACGGTTTTACATTGGTGCTTAAAAGAATTCCAACTAACTTAGCCTTTTGTTATGAATCTCCTATCATCAGAAAAGGCATCATTTAGTTGGTACAATCTTGCAGCAAATTAACATGAGTTCATCAAATTGACCTTACAATTTGAATGAAAATAAATATAGTTAATAGTGTGAGGTTTGTGATGATCAACACATTCCCTAAGGCTCCTAGTTTCAGAAATTGCTTTGGCTCTCGCATTGGCCCCTCAACTTGCCTGACTGGAATGCCACCTCGATTTCTGCTATTAACTTGTCCTCTCTTTGCGTTGAGGTTGCTTCTTCTACTATTTACTTCTTCTCTTTCTTCACCTCCATCATACCATTTAAAATACCTACACTTTGCACAACAGAAATACAATTTGTCCAGATTCTTTTCACTCTCTGATATCATCATGGTTGCCTTGCGATTACAGCGGCAAAACCTGTTTTTAATGGAGAAAGATGAGGGTGAATTCCATGATTCTCCCCTATGGCTTGAAGAGGCCATGGTTTTAGATAAAACTTTTAACTCTCAGCTCTAAATACGCAAATTAACTTTGTTATCACTCCAAAACTTGCAGCAAAGAATGATAATGGCTTGAGGGTGTAGAGGTAGTTAAGCTGCTTTATATACTACTGCTATTGAAACAAAAATTTGGCCGTTGCAATTTGCAGCTAGCCGTTGCAATTGCTGTCAAATAACTATTGCAAGACAAATCTGGTGCTTACAAGTTTTTGTATTGCACTTACACCCCCTCATCATTCTAATCATTTAATTTTCTTTCAATCTTCTACTAATACAAGGAGCAAAAGGGCGTCCATGGAATAAAATACCTTCTCACACATGAAAATTATATTGTAATATGATTTGGACTGCATTGTTACCAAAAACTAAAAAACAAGGAAGGTCAGTGAAATTTTGAGAATCTCAAGAGATGTTAGTGAAAGTGTAAGGGATAATTTTAGAAACCTCCCTGTCAGGGAAATTTTAGAAACCTCATCCCTTCTTTGTACCAATAAACTTTTATAGGAAAATGAATAGAATACTAACTCAAACAAATAACATGTGACCAACGAAACAAAACAATTTATTGAATGTCTCCAACAGAATACAATATTTTCTTTTTTCAAGGTACCAAAGTGGGGACTATAGTATACATTACTGCCTAGATGTGTCTATGAATATATATATTTTTTTTTTCTTTGACTGAAAGATTACAGAATACAATATTTTCTTTTTTCAAAGTACCAAAGTGGGGATTATAGTACATTACTGCCTAGATATGTCTATGAATATATATATTTTTTCTTTTCTTTGACTGAAAGATTACAGAATACAATATTTTCTTTTTTCAAAGTACCAAAGTGGGGACTATAGTATACATTACTGCCTAGATATGTCTATGTATATATATATTTTTTTTCTTTTCTTTAGCTGAAAGATTACAGAGTCAGTTTGGCGGAAAGTTCAGCATCTTTGTTTTAGTTACAGAGGTCCAAAAAATGCGGGTTGTGAGTTGTGACATAATTTTTATGGGGCTGTCAGCAGTGCCACCACAATAAATCCGCCACTGGTTGGAGTCTTCTTTTTAAGCATGTGGTGTGTTTGAAATGGAAAGACTTGGACCTTTCTATGTTTCACAACAATTGCACGGATAGATACTAGATAAAACAGCCCCTCCTTTTTTGAAAATTGACCAAGTCCTCGTCAGTAGTTGATTCTTCCTATATCCCAGAACTTGGAATACTCAATACTCATTTGTTGGTTTATTTATTTGGTGGAAAGATTTGGAATTAAAACTTCCAATTACAATCTAATGGCAGTATTTTATTAATAGAAGGAATCGTATTGTGTTTACATCAACTAAAATCATTCTTCAAGGATCAAGACTTGTATATGTAGAAAATTATAATTTTTCGAGTAAATGTATGCATTTTTTGTTTTGATGCCATGATGTGTCGGATACCAACTCATCGTAAAAATATTTTTTTAATCAAATTTTTTTTTTTTCGTTACTAGATTATTTTAACAAAAAACTTGAAATGTATGAAACATAATAAGGAAGTTATGTATTCACTATTACATCAAAATATATATATATATATATATATATATAATATTAATCTACTTATTAACATAACAACTCATTTGTCTATTTTCTCATTCTTATATAATTGTAGAAGTAAAAGTGTAACTTCACTCTTCCATGTAGTATCAAATTTTGAAAAGCAATCGCATTTCTGAGTGCAGATTGAAAGTACACAAATAACAACTACATCAATTAACAACTACACCAATTCAACCGGTGGTAAAAGAAACTACCAAGAAGTTTCCAAAATCCGTTAACGACTTGCCTATGCAGCGATATAAAATGAAAATTGCCCGTGAAGATGACCAAGACAAATAGAGTTGATTAAGCTTCAGAATGGCGAATTTGTGTATCCAACAATGCTTAATAGTAGTATTAGTTGTCCTTGGAAGCCTAACAACCCCATCAGATTGTTTTCATCATGACCATGACCATCATCCAAAAACCACTGCTGCCCTCTTCACCTTCGGTGATTCACTTTTTGATCCCGGAAATAACAACTATATCAACACAACAGTTGATTTTCAGGCCAACTTTCCCCCATACGGAGAATCTTTCTTCAAGTATCCATCAGGGGCGTTTTCTGATGGCCGTGTTATCCCTGATTTTATAGGTACAAGCATGCACTTAATCACATCCTTAATTTTCATATATGTTCTCATATAACAAGCTAATTACTTTGTTGTAATGACTATTTTGCAGCTCAATATGCAAACCTTCCATTCCTTCAACCCTATCTCCAAATTGGTTCCCAATATCAGTTGGCTTATGGGACCAACTTTGCATCTGGTGGAGCTGGTGCTCTAGCTGAAACCTTTCCCGGATTTGTATGTAATTAACTTATGAAGTTTAATCATGTAACACTGACACTGATGATAGAATTAATATTCTCAATCAATGTAGGCTATTAATCTCGAATCATTTCTCAGGTGATCGACCTTAAAAAGCAGCTGTGGTATTTTAACGAGGCTGAGAAAAAGTTGAGGTCGAATCTCGGTAACAGAAGAGCAGAACGAGTTGTGTCGAATGCTGTATACTTGTTCTGCATAGGCAGTAATGATTACTCGACCGATTCTACGAATTCCAGCATATTTAAGGCGTCTACCCCAGAAGATTATGTAGCCATGGTGGTTGGCAATATTACAACTGTTTTTAAGGTAAAACAGACATATTAAACCTGTAAATTTAACTTTTACTGCTATATCTAAACATAAATTAGCTGTAGAGCGATCTCTATAAATATCTTTATTGTACCATGAATAACAAGAAATACTGTTACCATATTAAGCCAAACCTAATAAATTGAAGAAATTTTCATACTATCGTTAGGCAGTTTCTTTGGATAAAGTTTAGTTTTTGGTAGTTTTCTTGTCAAGTAGTTTTGAGTACTCTATCAGCTACAGTAATTGTTTATTGTTTACCAAGTTATGTGATATATAAAATCAGGAATCCTCTCTCTCTCTCTCTCTCTCTCTCACACGCACATAATATATATATATATATGTATATATATATTATATGAGTGTGTGAAATTGATCTCCCCACACCAACACTACTACAACTTGTGGATCTTTGGAAACTCTCTGATCAATACCATGCATAACAGGAAATATACAAGAAAGGTGGGAGAAAATTTGCACTTATGAATGTTCCGGCTATAGGTTGTATTCCAGCCTTTAGAGCTGCTAACGTAGCTGCGGGAGGAAATGGAGAGTGTGAAGAAGAGTATGTAGCTTTGCCCAAGTTGCACAACGTCTTGCTTTCCCGGGAACTTGACCAGCTGCAGAAGCAGCTCAAAGGTTTCAAGTATTCATATTTTGACTTCTTCACCGTTCTCAATGAAACAATTGACAATCCATCAAAATTTGGTAAATGCATCTAACTTTACTCCAGCTATAGTTAACTTTGTGCTCCTATCGCAAATTTTATCTCGATCTGATCAATGAAATTACTCTAAAAAAGATTGTAGAGTCTATTAATTTCACATGCAATTCAAATAAGATCATGTAATCTTCATTTGTCCAATTGATGGTATCAAATTGGACAAAAACCAACTACTGGGCTTGTTGGGTAATTGATTCGGACCAAGATAAAATTTCTCATGCTTCTAAGTGTACGTGTGCTACCTTCTTTCGACAATTCTAATAAGCATGCACGCATGGTGGAGTAACTAATTACTCTTTGTTTTTGCTTTTTGATTTGATTACAAAATTTTTTTTTTTTAAAAAAAAGGTTTGAAGGAAGCCAAGACTGGATGCTGTGGAGGCGGTCCTTACAGAGGAGATCATAGCTGTGGAGGGAAGACGGGAATAAAAGAGTACGAGTTATGCGATAATCCCCAAGACTATCTGTTCTTTGACTCCACTCATCCGACCCAAGCGGCCAACGAGCAGTTCGCGAAGCTCATGTGGTCCGGATCCACCAACCTTACAGGGCCTTACAATCTCAAGTCACTTTTTCAGCTTTCTTATTGAAGTTTATGATTCTTAATGTCTGTTTTTTCACTTTAAGAATAACAAAAAGCACATGTTCTATTTGTTCTTTTGCCAAAAAGAGTATGTACATGTGTTTGTTTCATCATATTGTTTCACAAATAGTTTGAAATAAGCGTGTTTGACTAGATGAAACTTTTGTTTCTTTTTTTTTTTTGCAATACAAAATTCATTATGTTTTCCTTTTTTTTTCTTTGAATTTTTGCTTATACTTAGAAACGCTAGTGAATCATCAAAACCTTAGTATCGTATAAGAGCATATCATATGCTGTGGTATGATTCCAAACGGGGATATCCCTAAAGCCTTTTTTTTTTTTTTTTGAAAGAAGTCCCTATAACAAATCAGATATAAGGTAGTCAACAGTAATTAGAGTACGTATGAAATAAGAGTAGAGGAAACTTTAGCTATTAGAAATATGATTTCAAGTAATGAGAGTATGAAATAGGATTCTTTTTAAAGTAGGAGAATGGTGGAGATTCAAGAAGTTGGGAAGGAAAAAAGGAAATAAGATTCTTGAAACCTTAATAAGAGTGCAGAAAGAAGCCATTCTTGTCCTGTTATTGTAGGAATATAACCCACAGGATAAACAAATCAAGACAAATCTCAAAACAAAAGAAACAATTATGGCAGCGGAAAATATAAACAACCAGAACGGTACAAGGAAGAAAGAAAGGAAGCAAGGAAAGCTTCGGGAGGCAACAACCAATTTTTTATCTTTTCAATTCTCAGCGCACGAAACATCAATACTAGTAGCGGTATATATAGATCAGTCAGTTTCCTAAAACTTAGCTTTCGAACCACAAAGGGAATCTTTTATATTGGACTTGAACTTAAAAACCACTAGCGACATAAATAAGAGACCAGAACCAACAATATGGAAACTAACAAATAATAATAATGATCTTGATTTAATTCCTACAGTTCTGTGTTTTTCGCTTTCTTTCCCCTGTTTCTTGAATTCTTGATTCACTGGAGGAAACTGAAAACGGTTTCTTGAATTTCTTATTGGTTTGAGGAAAATGAAAACTTATTGTTAGATAAATTTATGAAAATACTATACTACTTCCTGAATTCTCTGATATTTCTGACCGGAGGAAACTGAAAACGCGATGGGTATTTTCGGATGGATACTTTGGTAGAAGAAAAGTAAGAAAAGGAAAGGGCATTTGATGGTTTTGGAAGGCGTCAATATGGTTGATTTTGGAAAGTTGGAACCGACCGGGAAAGATCCTACATTTGGCCGGTGATAATTGCGAAACAATTTTGGTTAATCAAAGGTGTAGAGTTTCGAGATGAGCATTCTTAATGTCCGTGTTGGGTCTGTCCGGAGGTCTTGGTCCAGTGGAACTTTACCTCTAGTTGCATTTTTTATTCTTGGGATTTATTAAATTGACACTTTGTCTCCCTACTTGGTATTTAGGGACAAAAGTGTCCAATCCATAAATTGTGAAAAACCGTCCGTGAACTAATATACTAGTTGCACGCTTTATACCCTTAGTCAACTAAAAAAATTAAAAAAATTAACTCCATTCAAGTATTTGATGAAATGATTAATTTGTCCTCTATTAAAAGCTTAAGTGACAAAAATACCCTTTCAATGGGAAAAAGTTGTCACTTTAAAATAGACTACTTTTCATTCATAAGAAAAGCCTAACAGAAAATACAAAAAAAATAAAACACGGGTTCACTTTGAATGACAATTAAGACTCTTGGGGGTCAAACGTAAAAGGTCAGAATACCAAAAAAAAAAAAAACTAAGGGCTACTATTGCAATTTCTACAATCTCGTTATCTTCTTCTTCGGTACATCATAACGTCAAAGAATTCCACTTGAAATCTTTACAATCGAGAATTTAAACGGAATAAAACACAAAAATTTCATATGAATTTAGCACCATAATAGCAACAAGGTTCAATAGTAGACCTAAATTAAATCGCTGATGTTAGTAAACAAAATATTGGACTTAGAGGAGAGGGATTAGTAGTAAGGTGGAGAGAGATTATAAGTAAGAGATTTTGGATTCAATATCTGCCACTTACATTATATATATATATATATATACACACACACACACATATATATATATATAAACTTAGAAATTTCAATAAAAATTTAAAATTTCACTTAGTGCATACAAAGAGAAACCAAAAGTATAGGTCACAATTACAGGATTAAATAAGATTTTACATGTCTTTTCCATGATAGTAATCTTTTGAATTGAAGCCAATTTATTCACTTTCTTCTTTCTTTTTTTCTTCTTCTACTTGTTTTGTTTTAATTATTATTGCAAGTGACCTTGTGTTTTATTTTTATGTGTTTTCAATTAGATTTTTTTATGAAGTGAAAATTAATCATTTAAAGTAGTAATATTGCCCATCAAAGGGGTATTTTTGCCATTTAAACTTTTAATGGAGGAAAAATTGGTCATTTTATCAATTATTTGAATGGAGTTAATTTATCATCATTTTTTAGTTGACCAAAGGTATAAATTGCCTATTAAAATACTTTAGGGTGTCAAGTACGTGCAATTGGGATGATAGTTCATAAGGGATTTCTGCATTTAACCCTTTTTTCTATTTGGTGCCCAATTGGGATGATAGTTTGTAGGGGATTTTTGCATTTATTCTATTTGGTGCCCTTAGGCACCATATAAGCACATTGAAAAAAAAACAGAAATTAGATCAAATATAATGTTTTCAATTATCTTTTGCCTCTTCAGTTTACGTGTGATATACTAATATACATACATACATACATACATACATATGCATATATATATATATATTAATTGAAGGGAAAAATCCATTTTTCATCCTCAAACTTTGTGACGAAGACACATTTGGTCCCCAAACTTTTCATCAGAACACATTGAGTACATAAATTAACATTTTTTTGCTAGATTTCATCAAAAAACGGGAATTTTTTCAATTTGGACGGTGAAGTCCACGTGGCTGTTAACAATGTCCAAATATCGGAAAGACCAACACAAGTCAGGCACAAAATGTTGACTAAAATCCATTCTTTGTGTCTATCCGCTGCTTTTCTTCTCCAAGTTTCCCCCTAACCCATTTTCCACTAGTTGAAATATTTCCGTCCTCATAGTGGAGCCACTGGTTGCTGTTTTCCCACTCGGGCCATGGTGTGTCCGGGTCGGGTTCCTTATCTAACCAAACGAACCCGCGTGTGATGTTATCCTGCCACCACAGCGTTGAACAGTGGCTCCGATCGTTCCACGTCGAGGTCGACCCGCCGATGCCGAACACGATGTGGGTTATGTTGGTCGGGCTGGAAATAGGGCCTTCCGCGGTGTTACAGTCTGTTGTGGAGATGTTATCAGTTGGGTTCGGGCATTCGGGGCAGATAAACCAAGGAGGTTGACTTGTGAAGACCGAGTAAACAAGCAACGCAGCAGAGACGAAGAGGAAAGCCAAAATGCCACCTTTTACGGAAGTGGTTAAGAAATCGTTGCGTTGATTGGAAACGATGAACGGTTTGAACGGCTTCAAGGTTTCCTGACCAGATTTCTCCTGGGTCTGAGACATTGATGATGGCGTCAAAATTCAAAAGAAAAAAGTCCGGAACTTTTTTTTCTGCAGTGAAAAAAGTTGCAGTTCCTAGTTTGTTCAAAAAAAAAAAAATTGCAGTTCCTGCATGAAATGATAGGTTGTTCTGTCGAAAATTATATGCCTTCTAGGAATATGGCAATAAAGCACACTAGCGGGTTAGGGGGAAAGTGGGTTAGGGGAAACTTGGAGAAGAAAAGCAGCGGGATAGAGACAGAGAATGGACTTTAGTCATCTTTTTGTGTCTGACTTGTGTTGGTTTCCCGATATTTGGGGATTGTTAACGGCCACGTGGATTTCACCGTCCAAATTGAAAAAATTCCCGTTTTTTTATGAAATGTGTCAAAAAAACGTTAATTTATGTACTCAATGTGTCCTGATGAAAAGTTTGGGGACTAAATGTGTCTTCGTCACAAAATTTGAGGATGAAAAGTGAATTTTTCCCTTAATTGAATGCAATTTTTTTCAACTGAAATGGAATCGAGTATTAGTACTTAGAAATAAACAAAATGGACAAGGATTCTACTATATATGGTATAATCTTTCAAGTTTCAACCTTCATAAAACCGTATTGATCCTAGGCAAACATTTTATGGGATTTAGACTTCTTAATTTTACTAGTTTTTGGCTGCCACGCATTGGCGCGGCAATGCCCAGGTGTAAGCTTAACATACATAATTTTAGGTTTCTATATATAATGCAATACACATAATTTTCTAATATGGAAATTCATGTACAAATGGTGCAAATATTCATCTACAATGGTGATACATCTGTCATTGAATCCAGAATGTCTAAATTCCATTATATGTTTAGCTAAGACTTAACACAATTTACTCGAATAAATATAATTACACGGGAGCATAATTAATTGAATTAGGTCTCTTATATCTTAACATAAAGAAACAAAATTTGCCAAGTTTAAATAAACCATGCTTTGCATCCCCAAGTTATCAATAGGTCAACATGTATGATCGAAGACGGGACTGATAGAAACAACTGAAAAGCTACCATGATGATAGGTAGGAACTGTAGAGGTGTGATTTCCATTCGCAAAACTAACATCGTTTAGGACACCAAGATAGTCTATGGAGGAATTAACATTAGTTGACTACACTTTGCTCATTGGCTGGTGTACGTTAAATGCAATCACGGCCATAGTACATAAACTTGGAATTGTTTCGGTATCGTGATTTGCATTTGAAGCAGCTCGCTGCTCACACCTTTTTCTATTCCTCTCCACATAGTCCTCTTCTAGGCTTGCATATTTTCGCTGCTATATAAATCAGATTTGAACAGAATGTCCATCATACAGCCATATATCAACAAACAATCAATTACCCAACTTAAAGATTAGCCAAAACACTTGGAGATTTGGATATACAAAAGTAAAGAAATAGAAAATGCATACAAAGCTCACCTTCTGGTTTAGAGAAATAAGTCCAACTGCTTCTCTTGCACCTAAATGCAATTATAATTCAATCAAATTATATCCAAAAATAGTGACCCAACTACCAAAGAAAAATAGGGGAAAAAAAGATAAAACTTCAAGCGATTCTGTAGTTATCTCAGGTAAATTATCAACTTTTCAATGTCACCATTTATATTTTTTGTGCCACCTATTACATCCACAAAGATGCTTGGATGTAATCCTTAACACAATGTTTTCCCCCAATTGGTGCTCAAATTTCTATCTGAATAGCTCGATAACATGTATTACATTAACTTCAAGCTTTAACCCAACTGGAACTTAGTAAATGAAATTTTAAGTAAAATGTTAGAAAAGAGACCATACATTAAAAATTTTAGTTGGAAACAAAATGCTCACTGATAAGTCAGAAGTAGTGAATGACTCTTCAAATCCTACACGAAAACAAAAAAAGAATAAGGTTTCTCTTCAAAATCACCTACATGATTTCAAACTAAACTTTTCTATGTGCTAAATGATCTAAAGCAGATAAAAGATCCACTATTAGCTGTATTTCTACACAATGCACAAGCTGCTAATTTCACTCGGAATTGTGCTGTTTCATCTAACCTATAAGCTTAAATTTTGTTCTCTTTATTCATGTTCTACTATTATGAAAGAGCCAGTCTTATACAAAGCAAGGTAGATTTACCAAATTGTAAGATATTATCTATATTGACCAATTATTAGTAGATGAAATCAATCTCTAAACGGATATTTCAAATCTATCCATCTGATCCATATTAAGGCATTTAAGAACTATTGACTTACAAGATTGCAATTTCCAGTCTACATTCTTTCCAGATGGGCAGATCATATTCAAAGAACCCAGATGCTAAAAGTAGTAAATAAACAAAATACTTAACAAATCAATAGGGGTAGTCTGCTACCAACAAGTAAAAAGCAATATTTAGAGGGAGACACAACGCTGATTCGGATCGTAAATGAAGCATGCACTGATGGAATTACATTAAACCAATCAAAACATCAAGCAACTTCTCTATTCGAGATTTACTATAAACACATATTTGTGAAGTGTGAATGTAATCAATCATACATGTAAATTCAAACATGAAAATAAACAAAACTCACGGTTGGAGGTGAGCAAAAATCAAGAGTCTAACATTCTCCACAAATGTCGAATGTCCGTGTAAATCTCCAGAAGCTGTAGTTCACACAACTATTCTTTTGCTTGGCTACTCTGATAAGCAAGCTGTCTCAATAAATCCACGTAAAGATTGTCAACATTCAGATTATGAGATTATTAATTCACTTAAAATTTTGTCAATAAATCAAGCAAAAACTTACACAGAAATGCAAGAAGAAAATGAAGTAGGTTGAAGTTAATCGGGAGGGTGCCGGTAGTAGAAGGCCAAGTAAGGAGGAGGGTTGCAGGTACTGGGAGAGTGAAGTTTTGGGAAGGTAGTGGCAGAGTTGAAGTGGAAATGGAAGTGGAAGTGGAAGCGGAGGTGCAGACTCACTACAAGTAAAGATGGCCTTTTATGACTTGTAATATTATGAGGGTCATAAATACAAAATCTTTTATTAACAAAACTATGTAGTTTAGCAAGTTTTTGTGACTAACACCCATTCAGGTCATAAAAAACCCAACTTTATCTTATTTCTTTGCTAAGTACAAAAAAAAAAAAATTCCAACGACAAAAATAAAGCATAAAGTTTCACTTACTAGATTTTCCCCTTACCAAATAAAATAGAAAATGTACTGCCTTTCTTTTCCCCTCTTTCAATTTCTCGTTTGCATTTTGCCATTCCCTCTTTCAATTGCCGTATCAATCTCCACATCTCCCTCTCCCTCCATTCAGAAATAAAGCACGGAAAGTATCCAGCACAACAAAGATAACGCACGGCCATTCCGTCTTTCAATTTTTCTCTTTTTTCCTCTTAATGTGACGCCCCACTTCTCCCAAGGGTATCTGCGGAACGCCTACCCAAACTCTCGCCAAAGACTCGATACAAGTCAAATTTAACTTAAAAGTACACAACCAATAATAAAATTTAAATTAAGAAAATCTCTCCTTAAATAAACTTCCAAGTCGTACATTACAAGTTATCAAAATTACCTCAATCTTCAAGCTTAAATACAACCCAAAAGAATATGTACTACAGTCATCTGCCATAATACAACTTAAAATTTTCAAGAGAAAACAACTTAGTACTATTCGCGAGTACTCTCGGTCTTGAACCCTGTTAAGGAAAACAAAAGTGTGGAATGGGCTAAACAGCCCAGTGAGGTTCCAAACTACACTAACAGTTCTAATAAATCAAGTAAATTGAGCATAACACATGTATGGTTCAAAATTTCACATTGGCGCATTAAAATGAAACATTTATCATTTTATAGAAATAAACACATATTAAAAGGATACGGTGTTCACGTGGAACTGTTTCGGTCATTGCACCTTATAATTTCAATATTTCCCCCGGTTTGTCTGGCTATCACCTTATCCCTCCAGTGGTAATACTCGAGTATACTGAAACGGTGGCCTAGGGTTCCAACCTACCCGATCGAGTCCAGTCCTGACTCGAGCAGGTTAGTAACCAAGGGCAGGATCCAGTTCAACTTAGAGCTTATAACATGCGCAAGTAATCAAGTAAATCGGTAAACGGTAGTAGTTCACGGTTAACGGTAGAAAATTTATCATTTTTGTAGGTCGAGTGAGAGAAAGTACACACTCGCCTTAAAACAGTGGACAGTTATATAGGAGCAATTATAGGGTGCGCTTAACACTTAAGCACACAATAATTATGAAGTAAACATGTAGCAAAACTGTTCAAGTCACGTACACCTATAAGGAACACTCACCAATTCAAAATAAATGAATAAGTGAGCAAATAAACTCTTTAGTTGTCCCCACCGGGATCCCCTTGGAAACCCTCTCGAGTACCTGAAAAAATAGTGATCAATTATCACTCACACATACTCACGACCACATAACATCCAAAGAAGAAAGTATACGCTCTTAAAATTTAAGACAATGTCTTATAAGAGTTTCACTCAACGAAAATCGAGATTAAAAAATGGGGATTTAAGATCACAAGTTTCGAATCAAGTTAAAGGAGCTTAAACTCACTGAAATCGAGGCAAAAAGAACTAGGGTTTGAAGTTCATTTCTCAAGTATAAAATAAGGTGTCATTAACCAAGAAAGTTAGCAACTAAGAAAACACATCAAAAGAGGTATATTCCATCGGGAATCGAGTTTCATAAATGAAGGTGTTAAAGTCACAAGAGAACTTGTATCATTCATGATATCAAGTTTAAAATAATCTATCAATATCGAGATAAGAGAACGAGTTCTAAAAAAAACTCATTTCCTAGGAAAGCGGAAAATTTTCAGCCTTGCATGTCAAACTTAGAAAATCAGATCTTTCACTCAATAGGTCCAAAATTGGAAAACTTTATACCGTTGGAATCTTGGTTTAGAGTACTAAAAGTTCCTAGAAGACATTTTTCCAAGATTCTAAACGGAAGATATTCAAATTTCAGCTCAAAGTGGCTGATTTGAACTAGCAAGGCAGTTTTGGTCATGTTTTTCGGCAAACTTTGGAAATTCGGAAAAATTCACAAAAAGTGAACTAGCCTCTTAAATTTGTAACACAATAAGAATTTCAATCAAGGTTTCAAACACAATAAACAGAACTAAATTCGGAGTTTCGAGTATTGAGATACATCAGCTCAAAGTTGGTTGCGTTTTGCAAACTGTTCAGTCATTTTCCAGATTTGAAAAGCTATCTTTGAAGTATCATTTAGCCATCGCATTGGCATTGAAAATACACCAAACTTGGTACACTAAATCTTCCATATGTGAAATATATATCTACCAAATTTCATGCAAAAACTCACGTAGGAAGACAGTTAACAAAATAGTCAAAGTTCGGGAAAATTTCAAAGCAAATCTTGCCGTCCGTGGTTCTCTTTTCTTTTCGAAGGTTTTGTCCCACACAATCAACCTCAATTAGCTCAAATGTTGAAGCTAAGGTTCCATAAACATTCAATGAGAAATTTAGAGGTAATTTATATCAAAGTTTTTGAAACAAAACATTCCAAAACAAGTTTGACCATTCGGCCAGCAAGAGAGAAGAAACTTTCCAGTTTCCAGTTTTGCTGCAATTTAAAAATCAGGACATAACTCACACTATACAAACTTAAATTAAGAATTGTTGGTGGTGTTGGAAACTAGGTTCCGAAAGATACATTTCATCAGAACAAGTCGTTTTCAAAATCAGTTCACAAGTGAGAGAAAATAGAGTCACAAGATGCAGTTTCTACCTTCCTCTCAGATAGATCATTAGAACAGGACAGCAAATTTTGCTGAATCACAACGGTTCACTCATTTCGAACTAGAAGGTAAATTTTATACCGTTGGAAAGCTACAAATGTCTAGTTTCAAATGCCACAAACAGCACTCGATTTCGACTTTTGTACAAAGAGTTATGTTCGATCAAAGTGATACTGTTCAGACTGTCTGAACACGTTTTCCAGGTTCTTCAATTTTTCGAAATCTCAAGTTTTGCTCAACCAATTCAAATGATTTTTGGTAGAAACTTTCTACACACCATATATAACATATATACATCAGTTTCACAGTCATTTGAGCATCAAAAATTCGAAATTTAGGCAAGGCAATAACAGGACAGATTCGGCCAAGTCTATGCACCAACTTTCCTTCGATTTTCTCTTCATTTTCTATCCATAATCAACTCATCTACACACATAACAATCATATTCAAGCATTTACACCTCAAGCCAGCTTCCTAGAGGCCACCTCAAGACATCTACCTAAGATTAAAGCAAATAAAAATGGATTCCTCAAGTCCTCTACCTAGTTTCATGCTTGGGTTTCAAACCCTTGCCATTAAAGCTCCAACTTTGAAGAAAAATGGAAAGATTCAAGGTGGATGAAGGCTACCTCTTAGCTCTTGAAGAAACCAGAAATTTTGCACCAAAAACTCCCAAGAAAACCCGCAAGATGAAGCCCTTCTCCAAGCTAAAGTTGCTCTCCAAGTGGTATGTGAGTTGTGTGAAGATTTAGAGGTGAAATGGTGCAAGATTGGATGGAGTTTTCTTTCCTTCTTCTTCCTTGGGGCTGCTGGCTGAAAATGGAGAGAGATGAGAGAGGTTTGTGTGCTAAAACTTGGGGAGAAAGAATGGAATAGTAGCCATAAGTGTTGGGCAAAAAGTCAACTCTTAATAGTTGTCGCGCACGGGTTTCGTACCACCGTTTTCTCTTTTGTTTGTTATACTTGTGCACTAAACCTCCAGTGTACTTCCTTTAACACTATAATTATTCACTCTTATTAATCTAGTATAAGTTTCTTAAATCTCCACTTAGCTGCTCCGACGCGAAACACGCGTACTTACACAAATTGCGCAAACTTACGACGCGCGAGCGAAAAATCGAAACTTAAGAAAAATTCATGCACTACTAAGGTTATTAAATATAAGTAGGGCAATTAATTATAAAAATAGCTAAATTAAGAAATGAAAACACGAGTCCTCACACTTAACCTTTTCCAATTTTCCTCTGTATCGATCTCTGAGAGTTTTTCAACTTTCCTTTGACCGATTTCACTTTGAGTTGAGCTGAAACCATTGCAGTGGACGCCTGGGAGTTGAGCTAAAAATTTTCCTGAATCTGGATACGGAAGGAGATTCTTCAGGTTTTTAAGCTCATTTTTATTAATCTTTTTTTTTTGTTTGTTTTGCTAGTTTTTTCCCGGTATTTTCGATTGTTTTTCTTTACTTTTGATCACATTGTAAATTTGTAAAATAGGAATTTTTTATTACCAATAGTAATAACCTTCATTTGATAGAATTGACTTCAAAACTATCAAAGATATTCTTAACTTTCTTTGTATTTCATATATACGATGTTGGTTGCAGGAGCATTGTGAGGATTTGCGCCGAAGATTTAATGCTGGTTTGCTTAAGAGGCCTATGACCGTAAGATTTTTTCTGCACTTTCTTTGTAATGGCATGCTATGCTTCCATACTGCTGATGTTTACATTCATATTCTAGCTTCCATTAGTAAGTATCAAAGATTTAGAATCATAGTTTTTTGTGAATTAAGTACAGAACCAGATCTCTACTTTTCAAGGTGATCTCAGATGCAATTTTCCTTATGCAAGAGCTTCTTAAAGAGATTTCTTCCAGGGTTTTGAGTTATGCCTAGTGTACAGGTTGTCTACTCTGTCATTGGAATTGTTGAAATTCCAATTCAATCTTTAGCACTTACTATAATTTTTTTGCCACATGAGCTCTGCTTGAACCACACTGCATCTCATATTATAAAATGCTTACACCACTCTTTGCGTACTCTAGATTTGGAGGTAAAGTTTTAATAAGTGTTTCAGGTAATTTTTTTCTTTTCCATAAAATTAAGTAGCTATATTTTCAGGTTACCTTAAACTCTGTCACTTTGGTCAGGCTTAATTTCAGCAAAGCCTTGAGGATTAGACTTTGACTATTCATCAAATAGATGGAGCTCTGAAAAATAACTATTGGATATATTGGAAATTTAGCATATCTCGGGTTTAGCATATTCTTGCTTGTACACTGGCAAAATCCTCATTCTTTAATTTAGCCTGGCCCATTCTTTACTATACTACTGTTTTAATCCATGATAGTAATGTTGAAGTTGCCTGATAAACAATTGTTTGACTTTATGATTTAAAGGAAGCAGTAGCAAATTGTCAAAAAAGAATACTTCTGTGGAATACCTTGTTCTACCTGGAAGATATTTCTTGTACAGAACATTTCTTTCAAATCGTCGAAAGATGCTTGCCAGTACAGTATTAAACTTTAAATGAACAACATGATGACCTGCCCCATGGATCAGTCCTTGACATTTTTAGGAGTAGTGATGTGAAAGGCAAAATGTAATGTTGCCTTGTTTCGAAAGCATAACTTATACTATATCTATGCCTTGTAAGCATGTATTATGCAGCTCTAGATGTGTGCGTTTTTAAGTGTTCCTAACTAACTACTGGACATTTATTTTGTGTCACTTTGCTTAGAATTGAATGTTTCAATTAAGTGAAATTGCTGTTGTAATGTTTCGCTTAAGTGCCAAAGCCTTTATGAGATGCAGAGATTATTTATCAACCTCTAACATATTTGTAGCTGATATTTGTCAATGTCTTATTAATACTAGGAGTTTTACTTTATTTTGTGAGCTTGCTTCATAACTTCGTTGGTTTTCTGTCTTTCCATCAAGAATGCTAAATTCATTCTCTTTCAATTAATTTGTTTATAATAGTTTTGGCAGTTTCTATGGGTAAAAGTTGGTTCGACATAGGAGATGTTCGCTCAAAAAGAGTATGTCGCTGGATTTGAGAAAATTTTTGGAATTTGCTACAAAAAACTTGACAGATTATAAGTCAACTATATGTTGTCCATGCATTAAGTGTAAAAATAGATACTTCAAAGGCATAAGTGATGTCAAGTTCCATTGTCGTCTTTGGGGATTTCACAAGACTTATAAGATTTGGGTATATCATGGGGAAACGTATGCATCTCTACATGAAACTCAAAACCATGAATCTATGTCTCATTTTGACTCGGAAGACGATATGGTTGGAAAGCTTGAGAAGGGAATGAGCATGCATATTGATAGAGAATTTTTAAGTCAAACCTTTGGAGACGATGTCGAACCTAACAATGATACGACAAAGTTTCTTGAATTATTAGAAGATGCTGAAAAAGAATTGTATCCAGGCTGTGAAGAATTTACAAAACTCTCTTTCATCACACACTTGATGCAATTGAAGGTTGAATCTAATTGCACCAACAAGTCATTTACATGACTTCTTAGGTTGCTCAAGAGAGCTCTTCCAAAGCCGTCTAACTTACCAGATTCATATCAAGAGAGCAACTATTGTTAACAAGTAATTTATGTGTACATGATTGCAAACATGTTAAAAAGAAATAATTTGGAGCAAAATGTGGTTACTTTTTAATTTAATTGGATGATCATGTAGGCAATTGCAAGGAGAAACGAAGATAGTAGGACAAAATTGTATTTTCCTCATAGGACAGGAAGGACTAGCTTCAAGAATATAAAGAGAAAGGTACCTTGTTAGCTGTTCAGTCTTCATGCTCTCTATGCATTTTCCAAATGATGTTCTAACTCATGCTAATGGCCTAGATGGAAGCCGAAGGTATGGATACATCTCTTGTGAACCTTTTTTGTATTACACGTGAGCCTGCCAAAGATGAAGATACACATAATCTAATTGTAAGATTACCTATTCTTTTGTCATCATTTTCTTGTTTTTTTTTTCGGTTAGCAATGGCATTGTTTATTCTTATGAATTTCATGTTTTAATCAATTGCTTGTAGACACAACTTAAAGACAGCTTGTCTCAAGTGCCCGAGGAAGAGTAAACTGAGACATTCAAGAACAATGTGTGGGTTGAGCATAGGGGACTGGACACACAAGGTCACGTTAGACGCGTGGGGAAGTATACCTCTGTGGCCCAAAGGCATGTATCAATGAATGATAAGAAGTCAATTATCCAAGAAATAAAAAATCAGATTGCTGAAGAGGTACGAGTGGAAGTATTACAGCAAGTTAGAGGAATGACCCCACATGAATTGAGAGAAGAGATAAGAGCAGAGTTTAGTGCACAATTTGAAGTATATGCAGAAGACCATTGGTTTCTTAATGTCGCATTTGGATGTCAATGCCTTACCCATGCTTCCAAAGTGGATTTTTGGTGCTTTTCCTAGTCGACAGGTAACGAAATTTCAAAAAGTTGTCATGTTTGTAGTTCATTTCATCCACGTGTCTAATATAAACTAATATCTTGAAGGGTCCAGCTGAGTCTACTAATCAAGGAGGATTAAACTTGTGATAGATTTGGTAAGTACATTTGGCTTTTCTCTTCCCTTCTTCATGACTTTGCTGTTGATGACCTCCCTGTTCCAACTTGATGTTCTGATTGCTGCATGTTATCTTCTGCTTTCTCAGGATTAGGCAAATAACTAGCTGCACTCAATTTGAGATGCCTTAACTGAGACATTAGCCAAATCTCTGGCAGCAAAGTTGGATGCTTTTTCGATCTCTTGCTTGTCCAAGGACCATAGACTATGATTGTCCGTAGATTCCAGTGAGTGCAAGGTGCTGATTTTTGAGTGATTGTTAGACTTTTAAGTGTTTGCTTTGTTATGATATGTATAGTTTGTCTTGTTATGGTAGACCAGCCATTTATACAGTGCCATGTTGGGTTGGCATTAATACTCAACCATTTATTTTGCTGCAAATAAATTTTGTCTTTTTCTTATTTGTCTATCACGTGAGGCTTATGGATGGATTTCTTTCTAGTTTTGGGCTTTCAAAAAAATATGAAAACCGGTTGAAAAGGAAGAAAAAAAAACAAAAGAAGATGTTTTTGTGACTTGCAGTTCTGCTAGTCACAAGGTTTTTGGGTCTCACTTTTAATGGTTAATTAGTGGATCCCAATAAAACTTGTGACTAACAAAACATGACACAAAAGATCTTTTATGACTATTATTTGCACGTCACAAATAAATTCTAGTTTTTTTGACTTTTTATTACATTCAAAATGCAAGTCATAAAAAATATTTTACAAGTCACAATTGATAATGTGACTTTCATATTCAAGTCATAAAAAATTTATGACTATTAAATCCGTGACTTTTATATTCATGTCACAGTGTAGTCACAAAAAGCTTTTGTGACTCTCTGAACCTTTTTGTGACTATCATTAACAAGTCACAAAAACAACTTTTTCTAGTAGTGACTCAGAACACAATCAACCGCTGTAATTCAATCCACCAACATGCAAACACTAAAAAAGCAACAACTTAGCACCCACTAACTATGACCAGATTCAATAAAGCCCCCAAATTCATCCAAATTACAGCATAACCTGTCCACTCAACATTAGTTGTTGGCAGACACACGAAAGATTAAAGCAAGCCTACAGCAATTGCCACTGAAATTGTAAAAAATTACAACATAACCGGTCCTATCCCTAACCAAACGCCCCTCAAATTGATCAATATTACTGCAAAAACCGGCCAACATCAATCGCAATTGCTACAGTACTGGAGTTTCGTACTTTTATATCTTGTAGATTTTTAAAAGTGTGGGTATACTGCTTTAACTTGAACAATCAACATTAAATAAAATCACACTCCGAGTGACTCAATAATGAATAAGAGATTAATCTCATCATGAGCAGAGAGAAAAGTAAGAGATCAAAGATTTAGAGACCATCATTTGACTTGTTGGTTAACACTACAATTGTGAATCGTGTTCTTATAGTGAATAACTTCCGTTAAACAAATCTGTAATCAAGCACAAATTTAATGAAATATATAATAAATAGAAAATGTACTATGTTTTCTTTTTCTATTTGGTTTCTAGATTATTTGCAAAATTTTTCTTAAATACATAATAAATACAAAATACTATGATCACGTATACTGCCACCACTAGCTAATATAGTACTACTATTTCTATCATTATCATTATATTATAAGTGCAATGATGTTGTTATATTATAGTCCTACTAGTTTTTAAGGCATACTTGAGGTATGTACAACTAATAAAAAAAATTGTAAATTTTTTCTCTTTCCTGCTATATTTGATAATGCAATTGACTAAATGGTATGGAAAACGGAAGAAGTTTGATTTAAAAGTAAATGGTCTAGAGAATTGAAGAAGTTTGGATATTGTGGAGTTGCTTATGACATGGCTATTGGATAACTTTGAATATTATGAATTTGTGATTATTTTGCACCTCTATGGAGTGTACTTATCATAGTTTGATTTTATATTAACTCCATGTAGTGGTGCTCCAACATTATATATTTATATGTTGTATTATATAGATAAATAAATATTTTCTTTTTCGAAGGTATAAATGTTTACTATTTTCTTTATCAAATGTTTCATTTTTGCTTAATTGGTAACAAAAGGCACTATTTATTTTGAGGGAATACGAAGAAAAGAAATGGAAAGGAAATGATAAGATTTTTGATGATTGGATTGATTTTTGAAGAGATAAAGGAAATAATACGAAGAGAAAGGGAGGGATGAGATCTAGTTATTTATTAGTATTCTTTCTACCTAAAAGTGGGTGGCAACAAAGTGAAAGAAAACTAAGATTAATGAAAATTTTAAAATTTTCTCTAGTTATTTGTTAGTTTGCTTTCCGTCTAAAAGTGAATGGCAATGGAGGGAAAGGAAACTAATATTAATGAAAATTTTAAATTTCCTAAAAAACTTTATCTATATAAATTAGCCTTTTAAATTATGAATAAAAATGTAACTAAAACTTGACAGTCTCCTTTCCTTTCCTTCCTTAATTGAAACAATATTTTCAATGTTTCTTTTTTTTTTTCCTTTAGTATTTAATCCAAACAAGATGGATGCTTTCTTCTACTCTCCTTTCTTTTTTTTTTTGTTAGAGTTCTCTTCTTTCAATCCAAACTATGCCTATATCCTATACGAATACTTTTCATGTAAATTATGAGATAAAGTATGTTCTAACTTGTGAAAACGTATGTTCTAACTTGTGAAAACATAAGTCTCTAAATTTTAAGAAAACATAAGTCTCTAAATTTTAAGAAATTTCTCAATGGGTTTTATGAATAAAGCATTTGATCCATAATGAGAATGGTCTCAAAAGCATTTGATCCATAATGAGAATGGTCTCAAATGAGATTAAAAGATAAAGTTTGACAAGTCCTCAAGCTAAAATAAAAAAAAATTAAAAAAAGTTGCAATCATATCCCGAAAATCTTTCCTTTTATTTTTGAAAAGATATCCTCTAAATCTTTGACGTATTTTAGTTTCATTCTACCTTAAGTTGACATTTGCATATTAAGGTGCCTTGAGTGCTAGTTCCATGAGAAAGAAATAGGGAAGGAGGAATCTTTACTATACTAAAAGCGAGAGTTGGGATTGCTACAGTGAAATGGACCGGTTATACTGTGATTGTTGTGACTTTGAGGGGCGTTTTGGTCTTTTGGCATTGGATGGCAATGGCTTTGCTGGAAATTCACTTCTGTCCGCATGGCTCTCTTGGATGGAAACATTTCCTCTTGGTCAGCAATTTCTTCGTCATGTGATTTATCGCGCCCTATTTTTTTGAAAAAAAATGAAATTACGATTACGGGTTTGTAAAAATGAATTTTTTTTATCAATTTTAAGTAAAAATGAGTTTTTTGATTTTTTAGAAAATAAATAAAGAAAATGGGTCTAAATGGGACTTTAAAATGCGACGGTTTTGACCCAAAATAATAGTTTAAAAACGGTTTTTAATAAAAATAGGAGTCGCCGCTTAGTATTGAGTTAAGGTGTACCAAGTCATCTAAAATGAATTTTTGAAGAAAAAGTAGAAAAAAACCCTTTTTAAATGACTCCAAGTCTTCTAAAATCAGATAAAAGTGTTCGGGAGTCACGTTTGAAGAAAGGGAAGGTAAGGATAACATCCAAGGCACCCTTTCAACCTAACCTAGAGTTAGTTGCGTGATTTAGTCAAAAAATTTTCTTATTTTAATTTAAAAATTTATCACATTTAGATGTCACTATATAGATGCAAAACCTAAACCTAGTGATGGATCGAGTGGGGCAAAATATCTCTTTGAGGTTTGATCGGCATCGAGCACATTGATTGTGACGGCCAAAATTGATTCCTCAAAGAGGTCACAACAAATGCAAGTGATGAGACTCGGAGGCAAAAAGAGTAAAATTAGGATTTTAAAAGATGCAATTGATTGAAATTTAAAGGTAAAAAAGATTAGTGTTTTGGAAAATGAATTTTTAAAAGGAAAGGGAAATTAGGGTTCAAAAGATATATTTTAGAAGAAAAGAGAAAATCATGCATGTATGCCCTAAAAGGATCAATGCGACATAACGGATGCGGGGGACTAGGTTCGTGACTTTAATTCTCCCTTTAATAGAGGGAATACGATCATGATAAGGCTAGAAAGCCATACTCGTCCATATCCCATATTCGAGTGGTATTTCTCCTATCTAATCAAGCAAATGATCTAATCTAGTCCTAATTTTCTTAAATGGAATGCAATTCTATATGTCATGCTTCGCACATAGGGATAAGGGATATATATAGGGGAAATATGGGATAAGAGATATACATATAAGGAAAATGTCATGCAAAAATGAAAAAACCCTAGAAAGTAGAAAATATACATGAAAATGTAGTGATTGTCACACAAACATGATCTAGCGCGTGGATGGTCCCTAAGGGTCTAGCGTTGGACTAGCCCATGTCTATAAGTTCTCACTAACATTAGATTAGTGAAAAATCGAAAAAGGGGCCACAACTAGCGTTGGACTAGTGTGGTAACGTCATACATTTATTATAATCAAATAAATCATATAAACATAATAAAAGCGAGTAAACACATAATATCACATAAAACACATAGCATATAAGTATGATATCTAGATGCAAGGTTCTAAGAAAGTCAATAACACGTAAACACACAAGCATGCAAAACATACAAAGCAAATAAAGCGAATAAAGACCTAACTATTACAATTTGGCATGTAAATGCCTCTAAAATAATCAATAATTAAATTAAATTAAATATACAAAACTAAAATCAAATAAAGTGAATAAATAAATGAAAATAAAAACATTCAAAAATCATGCAATTACACACATAAAATCATAAACGAGCACATAGGAGGATTTAAAATAACACAAGAAAATGCCTCCCTTGACGTAGTAGCTAATTGGGGTATGTATTTGCCCTATTTAACTCCAAAATTAACAAAAATCATCAAGCACCAATTTAAAAAAAAACAATAACATGTAAAAAAATGAAAATAATCATGAAATTGAACAATTAAAGCATGTAAATGAAAGTAAACAACCTATATTTAAGAATTTAAAAACAAGCAAGGACCTAATTGAAAAAATAAAGTTTTAGGGGTTAATTTGTAATTATTATAAAAATTAGGAGTCCAAATGAAAGAAAAATAAAGTTTAAGGACCTATTTGCAATTAAATTAGGGACCTAATCGAAAGAAATCTAAAGTTTTTAGGCTGTAGTATAATTAAACTTAAGTTCAAGGACTGATTTGCAAAAACATTTTCTGGTTTGTTGATGAATTAGGCCACTGGGCCATTTTATTATTTCTGTGGGCCGAAAAATCCCTTTTGGCCCAGACGGTAATCCAAGCAAATATGCAGGTCAGCCCTCATTTTTCAACAAACAAAACCCAATCAAATAAAAGCGCTTTAACCTACCAAGCCCAGGTCAAAACTCTATCAGAAATAGCTAAAACCCATTTACCAAACCCAATCAAATAACATTAACCCAAAATCTAAATTATTCTTACACAACCCAACAAGCCAAAAAATCAACTAAAAAATTTAACCCTAATTATATCCTAAATTCCAGCATTAATACACCCAATGAACCACTAAAAACATGGAAAAGAGGAATAAAGTCAAAAAAGGCAAAATTGGTTAAATCTTCCCAAAATTCGGGCCATATCAGAATTAAGCAAAAGTTGGGGGGGTCAAAATGCAATTTTTAAATGTTTGCATGCTTCTTGTTCGTAGCTTCCTTTGCAACATGTTGGGTTTCATTATCAACCAAATACATCACCAACAAACATAAAAAATTCGGACTGAAACAAGATCATGTAGTCTAAAACTTAAAACTAAATCTTGTCACCCAAAATGCAAGTTTCAACATTGGACTGAAATGGCAGAAATCTAACCCATATGTTACAGTAAGAAAAGCAAAGAAGAAAACAGCAGAGAAGAAGAAAACTGACAAGTGTAGCAAAAGGTTTGACAAATCTGGTGCGGATTTCGACCTTAGGAAGGTAAGAGATGAAATAAATTACCTTGGGCGCTCTGTGAAGGCAGATGAACGAGGAAAATCTCAAAGAAATTACCTTCAGATGATAGGATATGAAGTTGACAGATTATGCACAGGTTCAAGAGTCACCAACACAGCAAATTCAAGCCCAAATTTGATGATGTTAAAGCCATTTTTTCTAGAAATTTTCAACACGAAATTTCCTCTCTAAGCATCATCGAATACCCAGAAACGAATATCTTCTCTAGAAGGACTCTACATAGATCGAAAGATGGCCACCAAATCCATCCAACAGTCAACCCTAGCTCACTATTTCTACCATTTTTCTTTCTTTCTTTTTCCTCTCGATTTTCTCTCTTTTCCTTTGCTGTTTTTCTCTCCCTTCGATCTCTCCGCCGCCCCTCCATTCTCTCTCTTCAAGGCTGCGTTTCTCAGCCTTTTATAGTTACAAAATCTCTCCAACACAAGCATCCATTGGCGCAGATTTGCTGGCTTTTCTTGTGGCTATTTTGAGACCTTAGATAGCTCTTGCTACACAAGAATCTGAGATTTTTGGATTAATGTCAGATGGCCTGTACTAGAGTGATCCAATGGAACAAAAAAAAATTTAAAAAAATGAATGGGAAAGGGGCTGGAATGGAGTTGCAATTTTGAGCCTTGTTCCTGGCTTCCATACGAATGAAGAAGAAGCAGCGCGCGTTGCTTCCCCTCCCCCCTTTTTTAAAATAAAAAACAGATTTTGATTTGATTTTTTCTTTTGTTTTTCTGCTTTTTTTTCTTCTTTCTCTCTAATTCTTTTCTTCCTAATTTTCTCTCTTTTTTTTCGATTTTCTAAAATGATTTTCCTCAAAAATATAAAATGAAACAAAATAAATTTAAAATAAATAAAAATATGAATAAAATAAAATAGTGAAATTTTGGTGTCTACAACTTGCAACTCTTTGTCTGGATTTCGAAAAAACTCGAGACAAAAACGTAAACACCAAATTATTCACGTGTCATGCTCAATTGCAATTGAAACAGTTACTAGCACTTAACCAATGAATCAGAAGACTTAACCCTAGAAAAATGAAAGGTTGGTAGGATAGAACTCAAACCCAACAAAATAAAATAATTAATGGGATAAAATCCAATCCTGCCGAATTTGGTGAGATAAAATCCAATCGCAACAGAATAAAAACAGTCAGTGGGATAAAATTCAAACCTGTCGAGGTTAGTGGAATACAACCCAAATCCAACAGAATAAAAACGGTCAGTGAGATAAAATCTGAACTTGCCGAAATTGGTGGGATAAAACCCAAATCCAACAGAATAAAAACGGTCAATGGGATAAAACTCAAACCTGCCAAGATTGGTGGGATACAACCCAAGTCTAACAAAATAAAAACGGTCAGTGGGATAAAACCTAAACCTGCCGAGGTTGGTGGGATAAACCCAAACCTAACAGAATAAAAACGGTCAGTGGGATAAAACCTAAACCTGCTGAGGTTGGTGGGATACAACCCAAGGGCAACAAAATAAAAACGGTCAGTGGGATAAAATCCAAATCTACCGAAATTGGTGAGATACAACCCAAATCCAACGAAATAAAAACGGTCAGTGGGATAAAATTCAAACCTATCGAGATTGGTGGGATACAACCCAAACCCAACTGAATAAAAACGGTCAGTGGGATAAAACTCAAATCTGCCGAAGTTGGTGGGATACAACCCAATCCCAACAGAATAAAAACGGTCATTGGATAAAATCCAAATCTACCAAGATTTGTGGAATAAAACTCAAACCCAACGAAATAAAAACGGTCAGTGGAATAAAATCCAAACCTGCCGAAATTGGTGGGATACAATCCAAATCCAACAAAATAAAAATGGTCAGTGGGATAAAACCCAAATCTGCCGAGATTGGTGGGATACAATCCAAATCCAACAGAATAAAAATGGTCAGTGGAATAAAATCCAAATCTACCGAGGTTGGCGGGATACAACTCAAGCCCAACAGAATAAAAACGTTATAAAATGTGTTTGAATCAAAAAGTGAAAGTGATTTTGATTATTTGATTTTTTTTGTTTCTAAATAAATATTAGACACACTTTAAATGATCAGATATCGCTTTTGTGATAAAACTGTCTCAGTGTAGATCACACTTGATTGAATGATTGCTGATTTTTCGTTCCTTCAAGAAAATGTGTGTAGTTCAATCCCACAAAAGAGAAATGATCACGACGAAATATAATGCCTCCACCATGCGGTCCTTTGAGTCTTGAGAAAACTGACTCTTTCAAAATCGACAACTGTTCAATTCGAAAATCTTGTGTAGTCCTTTTTTGATCCGCTAACATCTGTATTTAGCCAATTGTGCTCGGACCATAAGAAAATATTTTTATTTACCAATTACGATAAATTACAGGAACTGTCTCTTGGCCAAGTTTAAACAAAAGCAAATAAATTTTTAAACCAAATTATTTCATGTACGGACACCAAATGGAGTAAAATGATTTTTCAATGATAAAAATGACTCTTATGAAGTTTACGGAACAATTCAAAAACTTAGAATGCAAATTCGAATAGCCTTTCTATGTTAAAAAAATGTCAAATTTGACCCCTTCAGATATGACGTTTCTGGAAATCAGTATCGTTAGAAGAACCTCAACATGAGGAGAAATCCAAACGAACCTAGTTACCAGATTCTCAGCAGTCGAACCTCAGCTTTCCATTCCTGATTCGATTGATAATTTAAGAACCCTACTTTAGCACCCTTTCGGATTTTCACCAAGGTTACCCCCACCTATTTTATTTTCTTCCTTTTGCTCTTTTTTTTTCTTCTTCTTTTTTTCTTTTTTCTTCTTTTTCTTTTTTTTTCTTTTTTTTTTGAAAAGGCGCCCTTTCGAGTTTTCACCTAATGAACAAATCTTGTCTACAACCTTTATCAATTCAGAAATATGTTTTAAAAAATGATAGCATCAGCGCGACAATCCTTTCCTTGCAAAATTGATGAAGATGTATTAAAATCATTTGTCATTTGATTAAGTGATTTTCATTAGAAATACTACTAAGGGGTAAGTCGGGACTTCATGGCTTTTGTAATGGGGTCGGGTATGGGATTAAGAAAATGTTAAAACTTGAAGACAAAATTTTAAAGGGTTTTAAAAAACCTAAGACCGCATTCTATTCAACGTTTGCTTCAGTATTAGGGTATTAAAACTAAAAAAATTGCCCCAATTTGGCTTTTGAGTCCTTTCTTCTTCTTCTTCTAAAATATATAACAAATAGGAGATAAAATTTACCTCAGTGTGGGGTTAGCAATCTGTAGGGAGGCTATCAAACGAACGATTAAATTATTCTGGAGGTTCAAAAGGGAAACGAGAGGTAGGATGTTCAAAGGGAAAAGAAGAGAGCCCGCCTTTAATCCATCTTAGATGGTATTTCAAAAAGAAAAGTCACATAATCAGATAAAGAATTTGTTACACATATCTGAATTGATTGGTTGAGGAAAAACCTGTCCATCCATTTCTGTAAGAATGAGTGCTCCTCTGGGCAATATTTTCATGACAATGAAAGGCTCTTGCCAATTTGGAGCAAATTTTTCTTTGGCTTCATCTTGAATGAGAAGAATTCGTTTCAAAACTGTATCTCCTTCGTTGAATAATCGAGGTCGGACTTTCTTATTATAAGCATGAGCCATTTTTCTTTGATAATATTGTCCATGACAAACAGCGTTTAAGCGCCTTTCATCAATTAAAGACAATTGTTCATGTCTTTGTTTGATCCAATCAGTTTCCTCCAACTGAACTTCCATTAAAATGCGCAAGGAAGGGATCTCAACCTCTATAGGTAACACTGATTCCATCCCATACATAACAGAATAAGACGTTGCCCTAATAGAAGTTCTAATTGCAGTCCGATAAACCCTTAATGCATATGGCAACTTCTCATGCCAATTTCGGTGTCTTTTTGTCATTTTGCGATCAGATTTTTGTTCGCGGCCTCTACCGCTCCGTTCATCTGAGGTCTGTAAATATCCGAATTTCGGTGTTTGATTTTGAATTGTTCACATAATCCATCTACCATGTCATTATTGAGGTTTCTGGCATTATCAGTTATTAAATGTTTTCTTGTACCTCAAAAAGACAGATAATGTGATCTTTCAAAAAATCGGCTACAACTTTCTTGATCATGTTCTTGTAGGATGCTGCTTTGACCCATTTTGTGAAATATTCGATTGCTACGAGGATGAACCGGTGCCCATTCGAGGCAGGGGGATCAATGGTCCCAATCACATCCATTCCCCATATTGAACATGGCCAAAGAGCAGTCATACTATGTAGTTCGGTCGGAGGAGTATGTATAACATCGGCATGCAGTTGACACTTCATGCATCTTCTGACAAAATCTACATAGTCGTGCTCTATGGAGAGTAAAAAATATACCGTTCTCATGATTTTCTTAGCCAATAAGTGTCCGTTCATGTGGGGCCTACATACTCCGCTGTGCACCTCTTTCATCATGTAATCAGTTTCTTCTCTATCGATACACCTGAGGAGGCCCAAATCTGATGTCTTCTTGTATAACATCTCTCCGCTTAAGAAAAATTTTGACGACATTCTGCGTAAGAAATTCTTGGCGGGTGAATCGGCATTCGAAGGATAAGACCCTGTCTTTATGAATTCTTTGATACCAGTATGCCATGGACAATCATCAGATGTCTCCCCCACAACCAGACAGTGCGCAGGTTCATCATGAAATTGAATTTAAATGGGCTCAATTACCAACTCGTTTGGATGTCGAATCATTGAAGATAAAGTAGTCAAAGCGTCCGCAAAAACATTTCGAGTGTGAGAGATATACCTGAACTCCAAGTTTCGAAACTTACCGGCCAAACTGAGCAAACTGCAATGATACGGCATAATCTTTGAGTTTCAAGTCACCCACTATTTGAGCGTCTGATGCACCAATAAATCAGAATCATTGAACGCGATCAAATCTTTTATCTCCATTTTCAATGACATTTTTAGTCCAAAGATACAAGTTTCATACTCAGCCATATTGTTAATACAAGGAAATCGTAATTTAGCAGCGGCGGGATAATGGTTTCCCTCAGGTGACACTAAAACAGTTTCGATTCCGGCTCCAAAAAAATTTGGGACGCCATCAAAGAATAATCTCCATCTAGGGTATTACTCGTTCATATCTTCTGATGAGCCAATAAATAAGATCTCCTCATTAGAAAAATAGGTATACAATGGCTGGTAATCATCTTCCCTTGGATTCTCGGCCAAATGATCTGCTACAACTTGATCTTTGATTGCCTTCTGCGTAGTGAAAATGATATCAAATTCTGAAAAAATCATCTGCCATTTTACCATACGTTTCGTTGGCATAGGCTTTTCTAACAAATATTTCAGAACATCGGAGCGGAAAATGAGGTAAGTAGTGTGACTGAGCAAGTAATGCCTCAACTTCTGGGCGGCCCAAGCTAAAACGCAGCAACTCTTCTCGAGAAATAAATAATTGGCCTCATACGCGGTGAATTTTTTACTGAAATAATAGATGACTTGCTCTTTCTTTCCCAACTCATCATGTTGTCCTAATACACACCCTATAGATTCATCCAGCATAGTTAGATACATGATCAGAGGTTGACCAGGTTTGGGTGGCACTAAGACCGGACGGTTCAACAGGTAATCCTTGATCTTGTCGAAAGCTTGCTGATATTCTTCGTTCCAGTGCATTGGCGTATTCTTTTTCAATAACTTGAACAAAGGCTTACATGTAGCTGCTAATTGAGCGATAAATCTGCCGATAAAATTGATCTTTCCTAAAAAGTTCTTCATGTCCTTCTGAATCTTCGGTATAGGCATCTCTCGTATTGTCTTAATTTTTGACGGATCGATCTCAATTCCATTTTTACTGACAATAAACCCTAACAATTTATCGGTGGGAGTTTCAAAAGTACACTTTGTAGGATTCAGTTTCAAATTGTATTTTCTTAATCTTTCGAAATTTTTTTTAAATCAACCAGATGATTCTCAGCTTTCTTGAATTTAATGATAATATCGTCCACATAAACCTCCATCTCCTTATGAATCATGTCGTAGAACAAAGTGGTCATAGTCCGTTGATAGGTAGCTCCAGCATTCTTCAATCCAAACGGCATTACCTGATAGCAAAAAGTTTTTCACGGAATAATGAAAGCAGTCTTCTCTTTATCTTCCTCAGCCATCAAGATCTGGTGATACCTGGCGAAACAGTCACTGAAAGATTTAATTTCATGTCCTGCAATGTTGTCCAAAAGAATATGAATGTTTGACAGCGAAAAATCATTGTTCGAACTGGTTTTATTGAGATCCCTATAATCAACGCATACTCGCACTTCTCCACTTTTTTTCGGAACAAGTACAAGATTTAAAAGCCAAATGGGATAATAAAACACCATAATGATTCTGACATTGAGCTGCTTCTCGATCTGCTTCTTGATTTTGAGACTCATATCAGGTTTTAATTTGCATGATTTTTTCTTTATTGGCAAAAACTTTAGATTAGTTGGCAATCTGTGAATCACTATATCTGTTGAAATCCCAAGCATATCATCATACGACCATGCAAACACATCTTGAAACATGATTAAGAATTTAAGCATCTATTTTCTTTGCCTCTTATTCAAGTGCACATTGATTTGATTTCTTTAACCTCTGTCTTAGTGCCAATGTTAATGATTTCTGTCTTTTCCAAGTTCGGTTTGGATTTCTCCTCATATTGTTCAAGAATCTTTGAAATAGATTCAGATTCCTCCTCGCTATCACTCTCATTTTGAATTTTGGATTCCAGAATGTCAAATTCGTGAGAGATATCGAGTAGGCAATCATTGAATTTCAGAACAGTGATATCCAAATGGTCAAACAATTTTATTTTTGGCCATCTAAAAATAAAGTAAACATGCATAATAAACAAGTGAAAAATAATAGATATGAACAAAAATCTTCCATTTTATTGAATTTAAAGAAGCAAACAAACATTGAAATAAAAATGAGAATTTTGCAAACTGAAATATCATTTAAACAAACACATTCCCGATAGAACTGTGCAGTGGGAACGGACTTTTATTTAAATAAAATGCATATTAACATGACGCTAAGAGGAAGCAAATAACTAAAAATAAAATAGCTTTTGTCATTGATCTCGGTCAAGACAATCTTCTAAATTTACCGAAATTTCCTTCGAGAGGGAAGGTAGTCTGTAGTCCAATTTTGCATGGCTCCTTCAGGGATAGTCGGGAAATCCATTTCTTCTAGTGGTTCGTCCTCACAGGTGGCTCCGACGAACAGTTGAGACAGGCCCATTCCAATCTCTTCAATCGGGCTCTTTTCATCCAATTCTGACAGGATTACTTCAGATGACCGAGAAAAAGTGTAGCGCAATGGTGGGGTACTCATAGCGATCTACTTTCCCTCTTTCTTGGCCTTCTTACGTGCTTGCATCTCCTTTTTGTCCTTGACAGTCAGTTGAAATCCCAGTCCAAATGTGTCTTTCTTCCCAAAAATCTCTATAGGTTCTAGGATGCCTTGCAAATTTCGTCCCAAACCTCTGCCCAACTTGTATCCTCCTCTTATCATTTCCTTGGCCATCATGACACTGGTTTCAGGTGTATCTATTCTTTCTTTGCAAATTCATCCAACTGACACGATATCGACCACACGATGAGGAGAACTAAGAACTTGTCTACTACTTTCTCCATTCGAACTAGAATTGACAATCATGATGCAATCATCCTCGGCGAACACAGTAATAAGTTGATCATTGACAATGAATTTCACCTTTTGATGAAGGGAAGATGGGATAGTACTAGAAGTGTGGATCCAAGATCTTCATAATAGAACGTTATACACACTTGAAAAATCCATGACTTGACAACTTACTTGAAATTGGGCAGGCCCTATCTCCAACACCAAATCAATTTCGCCCATCGGCTCCCTTTTGGTTTCGTCGAATCCTCTTATTATCATTGCAGACGACCGCAATCTAGCATCCGAAAGTCCCAGTTTTATGAGTGTTCCTCGGGCAGATGTTCAAGACAGATCCATTGTCTATCAAGATTCTAGGTAGTAACTTTCCATTGCAGCGTACTGAGATATACAACGCCTTGTTACGTCTGATTCATTCAGAAGTCAAATCCTCATTAGAAAAAGTTATGTAGTTGGCAGCCAGCACATTTTCTATGACGTGAGCAAACTTGTCAACTGGGATATTCTTCGGTATTTGTGCTTCCTCCAAGACTTTGAGAAATGTATCTCTGTGTAATTCAAATGTTAAAAGCAAATCCAGAATGGACACTCGCGTAGGCATTTTGTCCAACTGTCGCACGACATTAAACTCACTCCTTTTCAGCAACTTAAGAAAATCTAATGCCTCTTTTTTAGTCACCAATGGCTTCGATGGCATTAGATTCTCCTCCACAATCCTTTCAAGTTTGGCAACAGTAACCCCCTCTTCTTTTGACACTTCGATATCCCCAATCAACAAAACAAGTTCACTATAATCCCATGGTATTTCTTACAAGTTATACACAGGCGATTGTTTAGGAAATTCAAGCATTACAGGTTCTGGCAGGTCCAACATGAAAAGCTCTGCATCATCTTTCAGCAGTTCTTCTTCCAACACAAAAGGTTTCTCAACTATTCCAATTACCTCATTCTCATCTACAATGTATTAGGCAGGCTCCTCACATTCATCATCAGTGGTAATGACACTTACAGTTTCTTTGTGCTTATGAATGGGATTCTTACTGACGTTCAACTCTAACTCATCTCTTCTCCTCAAAACTATGTCTCCGATTTCAATCATATATTGAATCTTATGATTTAATACCCAACAACTGATAGTAGAGTGATCGGAGCTCTCAGAATGATAGGCACAGATGGCTTGGGGATCATAACCAGCAGGGACACCCCTAAGATAGGTGTTAGAAGGTACAACACCAATTTTACCAGCAGCCTTAAGTTGTTGATACGATTGGTCGATAGGTCGACCCAAATTGGTGAAGATTCGGTATTGATTTCGATTTGAAATTTCATTGATTTTAGGATAGTTATAGGTATGATAGTTTGGTGAAGTGGGTCTTGGATTATACGGGGGTCGGGGTCGATTTTAAAAATTTGATAGAGAAATTTGAAAGGGTAGTGCGAGTACATGTGTAGTTTGGTCGAGGTCGGGGATAGTTAATGGCAGTATGGTGTAGGGTGATGAGTAAGTGGGGCGATTTGAAAATCTAGATCTGGTCGAGGGGCCCCAATCCCAAACAAAAGCAATTTTTCCTTCTTTTTTCTTAAACTGGGATTTCTTCCCACTGTTATTCTGGCCTTGCAGATGTTCTAGTTGCATCTTCAATATTGGCACATTAACAATTTTTTTGGCCTTCACAAATTCATCAAATTCTTCCAATTTATTGACAATGGCCGCAAATGAACATCCAGTCATATGAAAGATCTCCTCAAAATATGGCGGGTCATGAATTTTAATGAACGTTAAGATAATTTCTTCTTCGATCATGGGAGGTTCCACTTTGGCAGCCAGTTTTCTCCAACGCTTGGCATACGTCTTATGATCCTCCGATGGCTTTCTCTTAGTACCCTCAAGCGTGGTCCTCGTTGGCGCCAACTCACAGTTGTATTCATATTGCCTTACGAACGCTGTAGACAGGTCCAACCAAGTTCTCATCTCTTCAGGTTTCAAATTAGAGTACTAATTCAGGGCATCACTTTCTAAGCTTTCAGAGAACAGACGTACAGGCAGGATCTAGTCATCTACTGGCTTCCCTAGTGATGCAGTTGAGCAAGAGACCCTTGGTGTTCAAAATAGACCCTGTGAAGGTGCCCCAAGACTCAGTGACATGAGCACGAGTTAAGAGATTCAAGGAACCGCTTCAAGACTTAGTTCATGCCGTCCAAACCTAAGACAAACCGCCCATTGAAGGAATCAACATGAAAAATCCTTGCAAGACTACCAAGATATTGCTTACAATTGAAAGTGCAAGTGATCAAGTCTCAAAGGGAGGATTGGGCCTCGATTAAGTAGCTCTTGTTGAGGTTAGCTTCGATCATGTGGGCCTTAGGTCTAATAGTACTTTAGTTAGTCATTAAGTTAGTTAATTGTAGGTTAGCTTTCGGCCAAGAGAGACCCAATGGACTGGCCGATTTTCCCTTAATGTTTTCCATGTTTTATTAGGTTTAGTCAAGACTATAAATAGCCCTAAAGTTGATGTTACATTTAGTTTTTTGCGATATTACTAATAAAATTCCAAAATTTCGTCTTCTATTGAAGCAAATTCCTTTAATTTGGAAAAATTAGTTTGAACTTCCTAGAGTTGATTCTAGGTGATTTTCTTGACTTATCAATCAAGCACACACACTTGATTGTGGCGTCCTCTACCGTTGAATCCATCCTTTAGTGGTCCAAATTTGGTTCGATTCCATCGATCTTGCAACGTGTCCTTTAAGGTCACATATTAGCTACCGCGTGTCATCTTCTTGATTCCTGTGGATCAAGAATTACATCATCTGGTATCAGAGTTAGATAGAGATATCACGTATATCTCTTTTTCTTGTTTTTGAGTCTTGAAATCGTTGAGAATCACAAAAAAAATCGATATTGTTCATCGGGTACTGTTTACCGACTACTATTCACTATCACTGTTCACTTACTGTTCATTCGTGGGTACTGTTCATCCAAACACAAAAATCTATGTGTGTTATCTTTTTATGTTTTGTGCCTAGTTCAATAAAAAAAATTCTGGTCGCTAGTTTTTGTTCTTAAAAACCGAAATCAAAGTAAGATTTCTTGACAAAGGGGTGTTGGAAATTTGTGTGTCTTGCACTAAATAAGGCTGTTTATCTTTATTCTTGATAATTTCTTGAATTTTCTAGAACTTTTTGGGTGTATCTTGAAGTATTGGGTTGGTATTCTTGGATTCTTGAATTCTTGAAATCAAAATACCAAATTTTGAACAAACCAAACCCTAGTTCTTGTTTCTTGAAGTTGGGGTTGACCTTGTGCAAAAATCAAAATGAAACTCTTGTTTCTTGTTGAGATGCGAATTGAAAAAGAAGAAAAAGAAATCTGATTGCGTTACAAAAAAAAAAGTTGGGCAACTAGGGTTTCTTCCACTTATTGTCGCATCTCAAGTAATTTTGTCATTGTCTAGTAATTTGTCCAGATTTGTTTCCTCTTGTCGTTGCTGTTAGTTTTTGTCTAGTTCGAGGTCTAATTCTGGTTGGAGTTTTATGTCGTTTGGGGTTGCAAAACAACCCAGCAAAAAAAAAGAGGGGTGTTACTTACCTTGTTGTGTCGTGAATCATTGTTGGAATTTGTTTCTTTGGTGGCTGCTGAACGTATTTGCCTTTTGTTCTTGAACCCTTGTGTGTTCTTGTGAAACTTGAATACCAAAAGCATATTTGGGGAGTTCTTGAACTTCTTGATTAGCCTTCTTGAAATTCTTGAAAACGGATTTGGGAATTCGTGGGAAAAAACCTTGGATTCTTGAAAACAAACTTCAATCATTCTTGGCCAATTGTGAAATCGATCGAAACTCCAAGTTGTTGGACTGAAATCTGAGTTCTTGAAAAAAAAAGACTAGAGAGCCGCAAAAAAAAAGAAAGAAACGAAGAAGAGGAAAGGAAGTCGGCTCTAGTGTTTTACTTGGAAAGACAAGTTCTCTTCTTGATACACTTCTAATCCTAAAACTATTGGAATTGTGGTCAGCCAAGAAAATCAAGAAACCAAATCCAAATCTTCCAAATCCTTTTCAAGGGGAGGGGAATGATGCGGTTGAGCAAGAGACCCTTGGTGTTCAAGTAGACCCTGTGAAGGTGCCCTAAATCCTAGTGACACGAGCACGAACTAAGAGATTCAAGGAGTCGGTTCAAGGCTTAATTCATGCCATCCAAATTCAAGAGAAACCGCCCATTGAAGAAATCAACATGGAAGATTCTTGCAAGACTATCAAGATATTGCTTACAATTGAAGGTGCAAGTGATCAAGCCTCAAAGGAAGGATTGGGCCTCGTTTAAGTAGCTCTTGTTGAGTTTAGTTTCGGCCATGTGGGCCTTAGGTCCAATAGTACTTTAGTTAGTCATTAAGTTAGTTAATTAGTAGGTTAGCTTTCAACCAAGAGAGACCTAATGGACTGGCCGATTTTTCCTTAATGTTTTCCAAACTTTATTAGATTTAGTCAAGGTTATAAATAGCCCTAAAACTGATGTTACATTTAGTTTTTTCGATATTACTAATAAAATTTCATCATTTCGTCTTCTATTAAAGCAAATTCCTTTAACTTGGGAAAGTTAGTTTGAACTTCCTAGAGTTGATTTTAGGTGGTTTCCTTGACTTATCAATCAAGCATACACACTTGATTGTGACGTTCTCTACCATTGAATCCGTTCTTGTGTGGTCTAAGTTTGGGTTCGAGTCCATCAATCTTGCAACGTGTCCTCTAATGTCTCATATTAGCTTCCGTGCGTCATCTTCTTGATTCTTGTGGATCAAGAATCACATCACTTAGTTTGTTGGCGAACATTCGGAGATGTATTTTCGGATTGCCAGTGCCATCATACTTGCTGAACTTAGGAGTTTTGAAACCCATAGGCAACTGCATATCAGGAAAAAGATAAAGTTCATCGTAATCCAAGCCTCTGTGTTTGTTCAATCCTTGGCTCTTCTTCATGAATTCATCGAATTGATCTAGTCTCTTCAGCAAATTTTTGTCGATTGGGATGGAGGGCTCATCTGTTTCAACTTTCGTGCGAAAGGTGGTGTCCAACATGAATGGCTCTGTGACAGGGTAATGGGATCCTTGAGGGTTAGATGAAATGTTCATATTGATTTGTGGATGACTTTGAGGAATCTGGCGGCTAATCGAGTTGACAAAGATATTTCTTAGGTAGGTGGGTGGTAAACTGGAAATGGGATAAGTAAAAAGACCTTCAATTAAACTTGTGAAATGTGGAATGAAAGTGGTTTGATGGTGTGACATGTGGGGTGGTGGGTTCGCCAGCTCATGTTAGTTGTTTTCGATAGGTATATGTTCATTTTGGACACCGCCAGTATTGTTCGAGACCAATTAGTCGATCATACGTCTCTGTGTTGCCATCTCTGCACTCAATTCATTGAATCTATTCAGCATTTCACTCAACTGGACACCCAGATTTGCAGCGTCTGAAGATGGAATTAACGCAGACCTCTCTGATAATTCTGGATGAGTACTCATATTTTCGAAATTTCTTAAGACTCGACTGTGAGATCGCGTAATGATAGGCCTTCTACGGGTAGCTATTTTGAAATTATCTGAAAATTTAGGAAAAATCATATTTAAATTTCTTTCTTGATTAACTTGCTGTCAAAAAGAAAGAAAAAGAAAAAGACAAGAGTTAGTAAAAATTAATGTAATTCAGATGCATGTCCTATTGGGGAGCCCTTTTTGTGCCAAAAGAATGTCTAAAATGATGCAACTCCTTCGGGGTAAAGTCTCAATTTCAAACCTGTAAGTGAATGTAGAAACCAAAGTAGAAATTCTCATTAAACACGGATAAATTTAATCTTTCTTTACAATTTCATTGATGGTTTGACTGACCATTTTTACAAAATTCTCATGCTTTGCTAATATAGTATGTCGAGATTCTTTAGAACTCCCTATGCTAAGTTTTTGAATTTCTTATTGAATTTTATCAAATGCATTCAACGCTTTCTCCAAATTTTTAGTTTTCCTTGTCTCTTTCTTTAATTATGATTGGGCATCCTCCAAGGCTTGGTCGGCCACTATAATCTGCAATTGGTGATTTTTCAACTCTTTTTTTAGTTTCTCATTTTGCTATTCAGGACTAGTGGAGACAGACGGCGACCTTTCTCTTCCTTCTTCTATTATCAGTTTGATCAATTCATTGTATTCTAAAATGACCCTGAGCTCTACATTATTCACTTGATTTAGGTGCAAGTTGTCTAGATTACGAAGATTCCCCCAAACTTCCAGTACCATGTTTCGGCACTCAACAACTGTGTTGAGTCTGATATTTTCAATTCCTTGTATTATCGGAACTCTCTGCGGATACCCAAACTGCCTCATGACTCGTTGCGGAATATACACGACCAATCCATTGGTGCCTGGTAGAGGGATAAAACTACGCTGCGTAGTAGTGAAATCGGATCTCGTACTTTTGTCCAATCAAGAACCCATTGTACTTTGTCTGGAGTCAAATTATCGAACTCTTGAACAAACCGACTTAGAGATGCTATTCGGTAGTATTTTTTGACCTTTCTCGGTGTGATTCGACCCAATTCACTGTTGGAAGATATGATTCCAAGGGATTGAGTGTTCTCTTTGATAGATCTCTTTGATAGATATTCCATTACTTATATTTGAAGTACCATATTTGATACATAGAAAAACTCTTTTTTTTTTATAATCGGTAACAGTTGTGAAGATATCGGCAATGATAACAGATACCAGGGTGGGGGACTTTCCCTTGATTCCTAGAAACAAACTATGAATCATATTGATAGTTGAGAAAGTGATTTTTCCATATTTTTACGGGAACAATAGTAGATTAATCAAGTTAGTCAAAATGCTTACTGATACGGTTCTCGATCAACGCGTTTCGAGACACGTAGCACGTTTGTCCAAGGATCTAACAAGATTGTCCAACGCTTGGATTGCGGGACCTTGAATCAATACGGACGACACGAATTGACTAAAGGTGGTAGAACGACGACTCCAATCGAGATGATTACTCAAGTGGATAGGTCGATAGAACAATCAAGAACAAGTACAAGATTGCTCAAAAACCCTTGTCAAAACAAGTAACGGATTCGAATCTCTTAATGGAAGAGAAAATAAAACTAAGTGTTTATTATCAAAATTGCATAACCCTTAAACCGTACAAAGTGACCTTTTATATAGGTTAAGGGCTAATGAAAACCTAAGGGAAAATACTAAAGGGAAGTCGGCCACTTAGAGGACAAGGTGGGCCGACCTATTAATCCAATTCTACCAACTAAACTCTATCACCATGGACTAAGGCCTAGTCGGCTAACCCACTTGGAGGCCCACTAGATTTTTCATGGGCTTGGATCATCGTGTAAGTGACTTGACTATTCCCTTCCAAACCTTCAATGTTTCTATGAATTCCTTGTTGGTCTTGCACACTTCGCACTAGGGTTTGGAGTGATTCCTTGAAGCGCTTGACCCGAGCACATGTGATTGGACCCACTGGCACTCGAACTGGGTCATTACTTGTACTAATACCCGTGCACACATCAGTCCCCTCCACTTGAGAAGAATTTGTTCTCAAATCAGGATCCTCGTCGCCAAGGAATGGACTCAAGTTCGCGACGTTGAAGGTCGAGCTCACGTTGTACTCGCCAGGTAGCTCCAATTTGTAGGTATTGTCATTGACACGTTGAAGCACGCGGAAAGGTCCATCACCTCTTGGGGACAATTTACTTTGACGTTGTTTGGGGAACCTTTCTTTCCTCAAGTGCAACCAAACCCAATTTCTAGATTCAAAGGTCATCTTGCGTCAGTGCTTATTGGCTTGTTGGATGTATTGTTGAGTACGCCTTTTAATGTTTGTCCGAACATCTTCATGTAACCTGCGCACAGAATCAGCTTTCTTTTTTTCATTTAAGCTGGTGTGGTCAAGGAAAGTAAGGGTACCAAATCAAGGGGGGTCAGGGGGTTAAAACCATATACGATCTCAAACGGTGAGTAGTGTGTTGCACTATGAACAATTCTTTTATAAGCAAATTCGACATGTGGCAAACACTCTTCCCAATATTTAAGATTCTTTTTAATCAAAACCCTGAGTAATGTACCAAGGGTGCGATTGACAACCTTAGTTTGTCCAACGTTTTGTGGATGACTTGTGGTAGAAAACAACAATCGAGTACCAAATTTAGACCACAAAGTCTTCCAAAAATAGTTCAAGAATTTCACATCTCTATCACTAACAATGGTTTGAGACATACCATACAAACGGACAATTTCTTTAAAGAACAAGTTAGCAATGTGAGATGCATCATCAGTTTTGTGACAAGGGATGAAATGAGCCATCTTAGAGAATCTATCAACTACCACAAAGATGGAATTATTACCCCTTAACAACCTAGGTAGTTCCAAGACAAAGTCCATAGACAAGTCTACCCAAGAATGATGCGGAATAGGTAATGGGGTATACAAATCATATGGATTTATTTTAGACTTGATTTTGTGGCAAGTGGCACACCTACCAACCATGCGCTCAACATCCTTAAGCATATGAGGCCAGTAGAAATGCTCCTACAACATGACTAAAATCTTAACAATCCCAAAATGCCCCATCAGACCACCACTATGTGCCTCTCAAATTAAAAGATCACGAATAGAAGAGTTGGTTACACACAATTCATCCACATAGAACAGGAATTCATCATGTAAAAAATACTTTCCACGGAAACTCTTAGCACAGGGTGCATATATATCACCAAAGTCATGATCATGTGCATATAGTTCCTTAAGTGTCTCAAACCCTAACAACTTAGCATCAAGAACAGCAAGTAAGGAATGTTAACGAGATAGGGCATCAGCTACTACATTCGTTTTGCCAGTCTTGTATTTAATGACATAAGAGAAGGTATCAAAAAAACTAACCCATTTGGCATGTCGCTTGCTCAACTTTGGTTGCCCCTTGAGAAACTTCAAGGACTCGTGATCAATATGTATCACGAATTCCCTTGGGCGGAGATAGTGTTGCCAAGTCTCCAAGGCACTCACGAGTGCGTACAACTCCTTGTCGTTCATGGGATAATTCAAAACAGCTCCCCCCAGTTTCTCGCTAAAGAAAGCACAAGGCCTTTTGTCTTGCATAAGCACAACTCCAATACCTACACCAGAAGCATCACATTCAATTTCAAATGTTTTGTCAAAATTAGGTAATGCTAAAACAGGTACATGTGTGAGTTTGTCCTTGAGAGTAAGGAATGCTTGTTCTTGGGTTTCTTCCCAATGAAATTTATCATTTTTCTTTGTCACGGCAGTCAATGGTGCAACAATGGTGCTGAAATTTTTGACAAATCGCCGGTAGAAGCCCGCCAGTCCATGGAAGTTTCGCACCTCAGGAATAGACTTTGGTGTGGGCCATTGCTTGATGGACTCAATCTTGGATTCGTCCACTTTGATGCCCTGCGAGCTCACAACATAGCCTAAAAATACAAGTTCATTAGTACAAAAAGTGCACTTCTTAAGGTTAGCGTATAGATGCGCCTTTCAAAGTGTATTAAGAACTAATTTCAGGTGTTTCATGTGCTCATGTTCATTGCGATTATATATCAAAATGTCATCAAAATAAACAATCACAAATTTTCCAATGAAATGTCGCAAAACATGGTTCATTAGTTTCATGAATGTACTAGGGACGTTAGTCAACCGAAAGGGCATGACTAGCCACTCATATAGATCATGTTTGATTTTGAAAGTCATTTTCCATTCATCGCCTTCTTTCATCCTAATTTGATGATAACCACTCTTTAAGTCAATTTTAGTGAAAATAATGGCACCATCAAGTTCATCAAGCATATCATCTAGCCTATGAATGGGATGACGATATTTGACATTAATAGTATTAACGGCTCTCAGTCAGTGTACATGCGCCAAGTACCATCTTTTTTGGGGACAAGTATCACAGGCACGGCGCAAGGATTGAGACTCTCCCTTACCCAACCCTTATCTAGTAGGCCATCGACTTGCCTTTGAAACTCCTTTGTCTCCTTTGGATCCATGCGGTAGGCGAGTTTGTTGGGTAATGGTACTTCAGGAATCAAGTCTATTTGATGTTCGATCCCTCGAATGGATGGTAATCCATCAGGGATCTCATCAGGAAATACATCCTCGAATTCCCTGCAAAAGAGTAATAACACTCGAAGGTAATGTCTTGTCGAACTCATCAGTATTGAGTAGCACATGTTTACAGACCATGAGTAATACAGGCTGGTCAGCATTTACAAGTTTTTACACATCCTTTGTTTTGATTATCATGTTTTGCTTCCTAGTGTTTGGTTTAGATAGTGCATGCTCATTTGTGACACTAGGTGTGTTCACTTGACCCTTGGTAGATTGCTCACTTGTAGAAGTGGGACATTTGTCAGGGTCGGCCGCCTTGTGTTTCCTCTTTTGGCGGTCCAACTCATAATCTCTTTGTAATTTAAGTTGGTTCTCATACACTTGTGCAGGTGTGAGTGGTGTGAGAACCATGCGTTTACATTGTGCAAAAGAGTGTATTTATTTGCCCTCTCATCAAATGTGACATGCTTGTCAAATTGCCAAGGTCTCCCTAAAGTGACATGTGTAGCATGCATGGGAACTACATCACACACGATTTCATCGATGTATGTGCCAATGAAAAAGGAACACGTACCTGTTTGTAGACACGTATCTCTCCTTCTTCACTCAACCATTGGAGGCGGTATGGGTATGGATGTCTAGTTGTAAGAAATCCTAAACTCTCCACCATGAGCAGGCTTGCCACATTGGTGCAACTCCCACCATCGATGATGAGGCTACACACCTTATCACTTACTTTACAATGGGTGTAAAATAAGTTTTTCCTTTGCAATTGCTCGTCCTCCTTGACTCGGGCGGTTAGCACTCATCGTGCCACCAAACAGTCAATTTTCCCTTGAGTAGGAGAACATTCTTTCTCGGCCCAGTCATCCTCCAAGCAATCGCCCTTGATCAATCCAGGCATGTCCTCACAATCGTCGTCATCAGACACGATATCTCCATTGTGAGTGACTAACATGATCCTTTGGTTTGGACATTGGGACTGGATATATCCAAACCTTTGGTACTTGAACCACTTGATATCCCTACTTCTAATCTTAGAAGTCTCATTAGGTGCCTTAGAAGTGGACCTGGATGCATCAACAGATTTGTTAGGGGTAAAATGAAAATTTCGGTTAGGAGCATTACCTTGAACTCGACTAGATGAAGTGGGTATAGCCAAATTTCCAGATTCGTGGGTCGCCTTCCGTGGTTGGTTTGCCCCTCCATGGAGTCGAGTTGGAAGTTTAGAAGGTGCGGGCCCCTCGCCTCAATTTCTTTTCTCTTTCGGCCTTGATAGTTAATTCAAGAAGGTCATGCATGTCCAAGTAATGTTGAAGTTCCAAGGCTTCTTGTAGGTCAGGGTTGAGACCTCTAAGAAACCTTGTCATGGTTATCTCACTATCCTCTTGAATATTAGCCCTCATCATGGCCATTTCGATCTCCTTGTAGTAGTCCTCCACACTCATGTTGCCATGAGTGAGGGTTTGAAGTTTGGAGTGGAGATCGCGATTGTAATAACTAGGAACGAATCTCTTGCGCATCAAAATCTTGAGTTCTCACCAAGTCCGGACTCATGGTTCTCCCATTCTCCTTCGATGAGTCATTACTTGGTCCCACCAGACTAGGGCGTAGTCGGCGAACTCCACACTGGCTACTTTAACCTTTTGTTCCTCGTTATAATCGTAGCAATTGAAGACCATCTTGATACGGCCTTCCCATTCCAAATAAGTTTCAGGGTCGCTTTTACCCTGAAATGTGGGGACTTGGATCTTAAGCTCTTTGATCTCGTTCCTGGATGGATCCCTCCTGGGCCGCTCGGCTCTTTCCTCATTCTTACTGACCGAGTAATCCTCACTGTGGGCCCCTTTGGTACCCTGAATACTTCGGTTGTGAGATCTGGATCGAGAGTCCCTCGTGAGACTCTTGGATAGTTCATCGAAGCGAGCATGCAATTCCTCCTTTTGTTGCTCACTAATCCGCCTGAGCTCATTTTTCATTGCTGTGAACATCAACGAGTAATCATTGGTTGGTTGATCTTGCTCCATGTCTCTCTCTTAGACCTACAAAATGTTAGAGAACAAGAAAAAGAATACAAATATATCCTTATTTCACTCCCTGAGTGTTTCACTCACTCTCGTATTTGTCACTCAAAATACTCTAATGATCTTACCAATTACCGTTATCTGTTGGTTTGGGTAGTTGAGAGATGCTGCTCAAGTCCAATGAAGGCAACCAACTTTCTCCACAAGAATATTCAAGAGGTAAGACACAAAATGGAATGCAAAAAGGAATCAAGAATGGAGGTTTTTGGAAGGAAGTTAATGGCGGATAGATTTGGAAACTAATGCTAGTGTGAACGGAATCAAATGGAAACCCTAGCTCCTAGAATGTAGGAATGTGTCCAAGTGGAAATAAAAGAGTTATCCAAGTTATCTACTTAGTTTCCTAATAGATTTTGGAAAACAAGTTGAGTTTTGAAAACTTTTAGAAAACCTTTTCTTGAACACTTTAAGTAATTTCCAAATTCCTCTCCAAGAAGAGTGAAAAAACCAGATTTGGTTCCCTTCCCAACCCCTCACCAATTCGATTGGGGAACTTTGTAAAAGCCCAAGCAAGCCGACTCCCTCACTCAACACAAATCAGATTCGGCTTGGCTTTCTTTTGGCAAACTCAAGCTAATTTTCGACCCCTCTTGCACAACAATGGAGAATGGACAAGGTGATGCACACAACCCCACTCAAACTTTCAAAAACTTCACTCCCAAACCAAGAAAGCCCTTCACCACCGCAAGGAAGTACAAGAAGATGTTCACACGCAAGGTAAGGCAAGTTCCCAAGAAGCAAGAACTTCAAAGAAGTGGTGGATCAAAACTTTTGATTGTTTCCTTTGTGTAATTTTCTGTTTTGGGGTTGGAACAAGATGTGATAAAACAGATTTGGCAATAAAAGCGTGGTTCCTTCTTGTGTTTCTTGCTACCCGAAGTTTCTCTCTTTCTTTTCTTTTTCGTTTCTGTTTTCTTTTTTTTTTTAACTCAACAAGCGACACAACACTTGGCCGCAAGAACAAATTCAAGAATCTGGTCAGCCGTGATTTTTTTTTCACAATCAATGATCACACTCCAAGATCCTGCAAGAACTTACCAAGAACTCATCAAGAACTTCAAGAGCTTCAAGATTGACTTCAAGAAACTCAAGAAACCCTAGATTCTTGTAGGTTTCCCTCAATATTCACAAATACCAACCAAGTTAACCAAAAATCAGATTTAGAAAACAAGTAAACAACTTGGATGAAACAAGCAAAACTTGGGACAGATTTGAAACAAAGAACTCTTATGCAAAACAAACCCTAGCCGCCATCCCAAAGAATTTTCTTGTTGCGCACGCAATTGATGAACGACCAAGACTGATTTGAGAACCCAACCAGAATTTGTTTTTTTGAACACCACGGACGCACAACTCTACGAGCAGATTGGACACTAGACAAGAAACAAGACCACAAACAGATTTGATGACAACTAATGGCTCAAACACACAAGTTGCGGACAGAAATCAAACACCAACACCCGAACAAGACCACGACAAACTTGAAGACCCAATACCGACCAAAATTGACGCACAAGAAACAACAAAAGTGCGGACAGATTTGTTTTTTTTTTTTTGGAATAAGTAATTGCAGCGGATATACTATAATCCTAACGACACAACTACAAAAACAAGGATATAACGAAGAATACCTCCACCTAAGCTCTGAAACCAACTGATACGATTCTCGATCAACGCGTTTCGAGACACGTAGCACGTTTGTCCAAGGCTCTAGCGAGATTGTCCAACGCTTGGATTGCGGGACCAGAATCAATACGGATGACACGAATTGACTAAAGGTGGTAGAACGACGACTCCAATCGAGATGATTACTCGAGTGGATAGGTTGATGGAACAATCAAGGACAAGCACAAGATTGCTCAAAAACCCTTGCCAAAGCAAGTAACGGATTCGAATCTCTTAATGGAAGAGAAAACAAAACTAAGTGTTTATTATCAAAATTACGTAACCCCTAAACCGTACAAAGTGAGTCTTTATATAGATTAAGGGCTAATGAAAACCTAAGGGAAAATACTAAAGGGAAGTCGGCCACTTAGAGGACAAGGTGGGCCGACCTATTAATCCAATTCTACCAACTAAACTCTATCACCATGGACTAAGGCCTAGTCGGCCAACCCACTTGGAGGCCCACTAGATTTTTCATGGGGTTGGATCATCGTGTAAGTGACTTGACTATTTCCTTCCAAACCTTCAATGTTTCTATGAATTCCTTGTTGGTCTTGCACACTTCGCACTAGGGTTTGGAGTGACTCCTTGAAGCGCTTGGCCCGAGCACGTGTGACTGGGTCCACTGGCACTCGAACTGGGTCATTACTTGTACTAAGGCCCATGCACACATCACTTGCACTCGTTTCTCCTCCCATTGTTCTCTACTAATGAAAAAATCGTCGCGGTATTGGTCATAAAATTCTATTTCCCCAAATCGCTTGTACAGGCACTCCAATGGGCATGATTTCGCATCCGGGTGTTGGTTCATACTAGGTTGTTTTAACCCCAAAAACCTACAAAATTGTTCTCTTATTCCACTAGTTGGGTATATCATAGGGTAACCCTTCTTAGATACTTGCAATAGCTCTTCTATTTCCTCCAAGATTGGTGTTAGTTCACATTCACCAAATTGAAAAACAGAACCCTCTGGATCCCAGTACTCGAGCAAAGCTTGAATAATTGCAACATTTGGGGTTATATTTAGGAGACTCGATAAATACCCTATATATTGGAATAGTTTGTTCACCTCATGTGTCATGTTATTTTTCCAGTCTGTCAGTTCTCGAGATATCTGGTTTAACATTCTGCATGGAGCCATCTGAGGAGAAATTTCCTTTTTCGTACCTTACCTCGAGATTTTACCCCTTAGGCGATACAAAATTATAAACATGCAAGTCTCATTGGATTACATATCCGAGACACGTGGCGGCTTATTCCTAACGTGGGATTCTCTATGCGGCATTCCCTTATAAGGTTAATGTATGATGCCAGTTTATTTAAAACAATAAAATATGCAATTTAAAATGAAAACATGACCTAAAAGGACCCTTTGTATGTCAGGGTGGGTCTAAAATGATATGCAATTATTAGTCTACAAATGCAATACATCGGAATCTTAAACGCGCAATAGCCTATCTAAAAGGGTAGGTTCTAAGAAGATCATGCCAGATCTCTTATTTTCTAACGTTTGTGGATGCAGAAAATGAGAAAATAAGGAAATGTTAGTTCAACACATAACACGTTGTGGCAATTAAACAATATAAAAAGCGAAAAGAAAAATAAGGAAAGAGGGGTGGAATCCCCCCTCGTGTTTAGTGTTTCTAGTTGGGTAAGGTTGACTCTATCTTAAGGTATTTCTAATATGGATGCATGAGGCTTGACTTACTAATGCATCTAAACTCGATAAAGTTTCAGACTCCCAAACCTTCAAACCAAAAGGCGAAAGGTCATAAATCACAGGGCCTTCGATCAGTGGCTCGAGTGATCCCTTAGACATCGTTATGGAAGTAGAGCACACCATCCGTCTACCTAAGGAAATCTATCCTAATCCTACAAGGAAGTGTGAGAAACGTCTACAAAAAGAAAAAAAAAAGGGTAAAAGTAATGCATGCACGTATGAAATGCTTCCTTTTGAGGGTAGAGATTATAATACCATCAAAGCCGGGCGAAGATTCTAGGGTGACTATCCTCCCCCCCAAGATGCAAGCACGATACACAAATACAATTATATGAAAGTAAACAAACAAACAAACGATCGCATACGCGGATATTGAGAGACAATTGTGCGTGTGAAAATGCAAAAATCCTAAAAAGAGGAAAAAGGAAAAGGAAAAAGAAAAAGAAAAATGCAACCTAAAACCTCAAAATGTAGTATATAAGAAGGTTAGAATAAAAAAAGAATTGACTAAATCAAATGGTCGGACCCTCTAAATTCCCCAGTGGAGTCTTTTTTTGAAAAAAAAAATAAAATTACAATTACGGGTTTGTAAAAATGAATTTTTATTAATTTTAAGTAAAAATGAGTTTTTTGATTTTTTTAGAAAATAAATAAAGAAAATGGATCTAAATGGGACTTTAAAAGTGCGACGGTTTTTGACCCAAAATAATAGTTTAAAAAGGGTTTTTAATAAAAAATAGGAGTCCCCACTTGGTATTGAATTAAATTGTACCAAATCACCTAAAATGAATTTTTAAAGAAAAAATAGAAAAAAACCCTTTTTAAATGACTCAAAATCTTCGAAAATTAGAGAAAAGTGTTTGAAAGTCATGTTTGAAGAAAGGGAAGTAAGGATAAAATCCAAAGTACCCTTTCAACTTAGTCTAGAGTTAGTTGCGTGATTTAGTCAAAAAAATTATTATTTTAATCTAAAAATTTATCACATTTAGATGTCATTATATGGATGCAAAACCTAAACCTAGTGATGGATCGAGTGGGGCAAAATATCTCTTTGAGATTTGATCGGCATCGAGCACATTGATTGTGACGGCCAAAATTGATTCCTCGAAGAGGTCACAACAAATGCAAGTGATGAGACTAGGAGGCAAAAATAGTAAAATTAGGATTTTAAATTATGCAATTGATTGAAATTTTAAAGGCAAAAGAGATTAGTGTTTTGGAAAATGAATTTTTAAAGGGAAAGGAAAATTAGGGTTTAAAAGATATATTTTAGAAGAAAAGAGAAAATCATGCATGTATGCCCTAAAAGGATCAATGCAACATAACGGATGCGGGGGACTAGGTTTGTGACTTTATTTTTCTCTTTAATAGAGGAAATACGAGCGTGCTAACGTTAAAGAGTCATACTCGTCCATATCCCATATTCGAGGGGTATTTCTCCTATCTAATCAAGCAAATGATCTAACCTAATCCTAATTTTCTTAAATGGAATACAATTCTATATGTCATGCTTCGCACATAGGGATAAGGGATATATATAGGGGAAATATGAGATAAGAGATATACATATAAGGGAAATGTCGTGCAAAAATGAAAAAACCCTAGAAAGTAGAAAATATACATGAAAATGTAGTGATTGTCACACAAACACGATCTAGCGCGTGGATGGTCCTAAGGGTCTAGCGTTGGACTATCTCATGTCTATAAGTTCTCACTAACATTGGACTAGTGAAAAATCGAAAAAAGGGGCCACAACTAGCGTTAGACTAGTGTGGTGATGGCATACATTTATTATAATCAAATAAATCATATAAACATAATAAAAACGAGTAAACACATAATATCACATAAAACACATGGCACATAAGCATGATATCTAGATGCAAGATCCTAAGAAACGAATAATACGTAAACACACAAGCATGCAAAATACACAAAACAAATCAAGCGAATAAAGACCTAACTATTACATTTGGGGACCCTAACTACAATCTAAAAGGGGAAAGAATGAAATGAAATGAAATAATAACCTAACTATTACAATTTGGCATATAAATGCCTCTAAAATAATCAATAATTAAATTAAAATAAATATACAAAACTAAAAACAAATAAAGTGAATAAATAAATGAAAATAAAAGCATTCAAAAATCATACAATTACATACATAAAATCACATAGGAGCACATAGGAGGATTTAAAATAACACAAGAAAATATCTCCCTTGACGTAGTAGCTAATTGGAGTGTGTATTGGCCCTATTTAACTCCAAAATTAACAAAACTCATAAAGGCACCAATTTGAAAAAAACAATAACATTTAAAAAATAGAAATAATCATGAAATTGAACAATTAAAGCATTTAAATGAAAGTAAACAACCTATATTTAAGAATTTAAAAACAAGCAGGGAGCTAATTGAAAAAAGGAAAGGTTTAGGGTTCAATTTTTAATTATTATAAAATTAGGGGTATAAATGAAAGAAAAATAAAGTTTAAGAACCTATTTGCAATTAAATTAAGGACCTAATCGAAAGAAATCTAAAGTTTTTAGGGCCGTATATAATTAATCTTAAGTTCAGGGACTGATTTGCAAAAATATTTTCTGGTTTCTTCATGAATCAGGCCACTGGGCCATTTTATTATTTCTATGGGCCGAAAAATCCCTTCTGGCCCAGAGGGAAATCCAAGCAAATATGCAGGTCAGCCCTCATTTTTCAACAAACAAAACCCATCAAATAAATGGGCTTTAACCTACCAAGCCTAGGTCAAAACTCTATCAGAAATAGCTAAAACCCATTTACCAAACCCAATCAAATAACATTAACCCAAAATCTAAATTATTCTTACACAACCCAACAACCCAAAAAATCAACTAAAAATTTAACCCTAATTATATCCTAAATTCCTGCATTAATCCACCCAATGAACCACTAAAAACATGGAAAAGAGGAATAAAGTCAAAAAAGGCAAAATTGGTTAAATCTTCCCAAAATTCGAGCCATATCAGAATTAAGCAAAAGTTGGGGGGTCAAAATGCAATTTTTAAATGTTTGCATGCTTCTTGTTGGTAGCTTTTTCTTCAACATGCTGGGTTTCATTATCAACCAAATACATCACCAACAAACATAAAAATTCAGACCGAAACAAGATCATGTAGTCCAAAACTTAAAACTAAATCTTGTCACCCAAAATGCAAGTTTCAACATAGGACTGAAATGGCAGGAAATCTAACCCATATGCTACAGTAAGAAAGCATAGAAGAAAACAGCAGAGAAGAAGAAAACTGACAAGTGCAGCAAAAGGTTTGACAAATCTTGTGCGGATTTCGACCTTAGGAAGGTAAGAGATGAAATAAATTACCTTGGGTGCTCTGTGAAGTCAGATGAACGAGGAAAATCTCAAAGAAATTGCCTTCAAATGATAGGATATGAAGTTGACAGATTATGCACAGGTTCAAGAGCCACCAACACAGCAAGTTCAAGCCCAAATTTGATGATGTTAAAGCCCTTTTTCCAGAAATTTTCAAGACGAAATTTCCTCTCTAAGCATCATAGAATACCCAAAAACTACTAACTTCTCTAGAGGGGCTCTACATGGATCGAAAAATGGCCACCAAATCCACCCAACAGTCAACCCTGGCTCACTATTTCTACCCTTTTCTTTCTTTCTTTTTCCTCTCAATTTTCTCTCTTTTCCTTTGCTATTTTTCTCTCCCTTCGATCTCTCCGCCACCCCTCCGTTCTCTCTTTTCAAGGCTGCGTTCTCAGTCTTTTATAGTTACAAAAACCCTTCCAGGCCTAGCATTCATTGGCGCAGGTTTGCTGACTTTGCTTGTGGCTATTTTGAGCCCTTAGATGGCTCTTGTTACACAAGAATCTGAGGTTTCTGGATTAATGACAGATGGCCTGTACTAGAGTGATCCAATGGAACCAAAAAAAGGAAAAAAAAAATGAATGGGAAAGGGGCTAGAATGGAGTTGCAATTTTGAGCCTTGTTCCTGGCTTCTGTACGATTGAAGAAGAAGCAGCACGTGTGCATTGCACGCGCGCATGGCTTCCCCTTTTTTTTTAAATAAAAAACAGATTTTGATTTGATTTTTTCTTTTGTTTTTCTGCTTTTTTCTCTTCTTTCTTTCTAATTCTTTTCTTCCTAATTTTCTCTCCTTTTTTTCGATTTTTTTAAAATGATTTTCCTCAAAATATAAAATGAAACAAAATAAATTTAAAAATAAATAAAATAAAAAATATGAATAAAATAAAATGGTGAAATTTTGGTGTCTACATGATTAACATTAGCCTTAGTGGTGCTTCATTTTTCGGTAATGCCATTTGCTGTTTCTCCCTTGCTCAGGACATCGGAAGATGCATGCTATAGTATTGTGGTTCCTTTGTAATTTATTTGTTCTTTGTTTATCTTTTGTTTGAGTCATTGTTACCCCCTGTGATACGGAGAGGTGGGGCCACCTTAGCTATTTATGAGTATTAGTTTAGCCTTAGGTGTTTGGCCATATTTTCCAATCATGCCATTTATTTTTTCCTTCATTCAACATGTATGTTATATTTGCTTGGTTGTTTTGTAATTTTGTTATTTTTTGACCCTAATTTTTGTTGACTTATTGTTCTCTTTTGTGGACAACACAGATGGATGTCCGCGTGGGGCTCTTGGATGGGAACATTTTTGGCGGTCAGCAATTTCCTCTCATTCTGTTCTTGGTTCTGTTCTTGGTTTTCAGCAAGTATAAAGGGATCCACGTGTAAACATTTTTTTTTTTTTTGCAAAAGGACAAACTTCTTCATAAAAAAAATATGCAATTTAAGAAATGGATTATAGTTTTTGAACTTTTACAATAGTCCTAATTTTTTCTTTCAAGCCTGAAAAAATGATTCTATAAATACATATTTTCTAATTTTAAATACGAGTTTGTCACCCCCATTTGCAAAATAGATCCACCCTTTATTTCTTAGCATTTTATTTCAATCTATCCTTAAACACAAGTCAATTTGGAATTCACTATTTAAAGATTCCAACTATCTCTTGATTTTGAATACCACTTTTATTAAAAAAGAAAAAGAAACAGAGAAACTCACCTATTTTAGCACATGATTTAAGAACACAAAATAACCTATAATTTTGCAGGCTTATGATACAGATTACAACAAAAAAAATCATCAACCAAGTAACAGAAAGAATCATCAAACGAGTAAGAACTATAGATCCAAAAAACCTAGAAAATAGAAAAGAAAAATTTTAAACTCAAGAAATCGTTGGATATTGTATATATCTAAGCCATTATCTTAGTGAAAATTCAAAGAGCTTCTTCCATGCTCCTCGTACTCACCACATAAAGTGCTGCCTCCTATACAAATTATCAAAACCAAAATCAAACAAAGAATAGACAACCAAAAAAAGGGAAGAAAGAAAGAAAAATAAGAAAATATGTATTTTTACCCTTGCAAGTTGAAGTCGTTCAATATTGAGAGTCCGAGGCTCATTTTCAATAGATGATGTCTTGTCCAAAGAAACCATTGTTGCTCCCTTCATTTCTTGAATACTTTTAATCTATCAATCAAACAATCATCTGAATTGCAACAAAAAAGAAAAGGATCCAATATGAAATCTTGATTAGGAGAATGGTAGTATATATAAACCGAGCTCATGGTGAGATAGAGTTGAATAAAAATTATATGTCATGCATCCAGACCTATTAATGTAAAAGGAAAGAGCCATTGAATATACAAAATAAATTAATTCAATTTTACATTGGTCTAAAAATTTTTAAATATGTTTGAAAGCTCATTCAAGTCTAGCAAACAAAAGAAAATGATAAACCCATTTTATAATTTTAGGCATTATTTAGTGATTAATGCTACATTAAAAAAGTTAGATAACCTAATTTCAAGGTCTTATTTATCAGTGCAATTAGGAAAAAATACACACTCACACACATGACGACTGTTAGATCGTTGATAATTTATTGCAGCTATGAAATACTAATATATCAATACTAATATATCGTATCGATATCTCACGTTAAGTCAATTAGTAGGCCAAGTCCAGTAGGTACAAAAATCTCTTCAACTTCATAAATAAATTGAGTAAACGAATAACGACAATAACCAATTTACCTAAAGTTAAATTCCCCATAGTTACTAGCACCCATTATGTATTTAATATATAACTATTTTATGTTAATTCACTTGCCTTCATTTGAACTTGTTTAACACAGACCCAGGGCATCCTCACGCATCGCGTGAGGTTTGAAAAAAACTAGTACAAGTAAAGACGAGAACTACTTTGCCTTAAATGGGATGGAGTATTGGGGAGGACACCCGCACCCTATTCCTTACCTATGATTAATATATGTATATGTATATCGATACAGAAAAATTATATAGTTTCTTTAAGGGATCATTCCTCCAATTTGTATCTCTCAAGAATGATAATTATTGATATTTTTAATTATTCAAATTGTTACAATCGATATAATTATGTTGTGGTAATACCATGTGTCCTTTCTTGTTTAATTCATGGGTCAACTAGGATGTACTTGTTACGTTAGTTTTCTTAATTCTTTTTCCATGTATTGCATGTTATTAATCAAAAAGCAAAACTTATTGATTCAAATTCTCCACAGTATCCATCATAGAGGAAATCAAAAGATCAAAATGGCATTTAAATTTGATTTCATGTTAAATTTTTGCTAAAAATTCAAAAGAACGCTTAGAAAAATGGTTATTAGTTTTATAAATGTAAACTAACAAGGTAAAATTAACAAGATAAAAAAAATTGTAGTTGACACTCATGGGAGCAATAAGGAGAGGCAGAGGTTGGGGTAAGGGGTGGAGGGAGATGGAACAGAGTTTGCTTGCCCCAAACCTACCCTGTTGCCATTCTTAATCTTCCCTCTTAACCCCACTTTTGCACTTTATCCATTGCTTTGCTCTTATTTATATTAAATTATATCTCACAAAGACATTGTCCACTAAAAGGAAAAAAAGGTGAAAGTTCAAGAAAATGATAAATTGATATCTTACAATCTTGTTTTACAATATGCATTAACATAATACATCTTTTTTATTGTAGAACCTAGAAAGACTGGAAGAACAAGTAGGGGTGTTACACAAATCCAGCCCTGATAATGACAGTTTGTGCTCAATTTACATAATGACATTCTAATACTAACAAATTCAACCGATATCAACTAAAATTCAACTATGTATTGAATTAAGCTCGAGGTCTTGAATATTCTTTTTTTTTCTACAAATGTTAACAATTTTATATATATAGATATTAACACTTCATAGTACAAGATTAATTATAAAAAAGGACCACCGCCCTCATCTTCTTTTGTGCTAAGTCTATCAGCCATATTGGGAAATCTTATTCGTAGTCTACATCATGCACTAACTTTACCGCAAATTGACCTAGTGTACGGCTGATTTGGTTTTTTGAGCTAGGTACAAAAAAGAAACTACAACTTTCAAACCCTGCTCTAAGCTCCTGAATGCCTTCCAAAATTGTTGTCATGTTGTAATCATAATCATTGCAGCTGTTAATCTGGTCCACTACTGATTTACAGTTTGTGTGAACTTCTATTTTAGTCGACCTTGTATTTTTGGTCATCATCACTACATTTCTTATAGCAAAAGCTTCTTCCTTGATTGCTTCTCCTTTCCTCTGGTTTACAATCCCTCTTGCCTTCATTATCTTTCCCCTCCAGTTTCTTGCAATTATCCCTTGACCAGTTCTGATCATTCTTGCTGAGATTGCAGCATCCGTGTACAAGCTTATTACATCTTCCTTGGTGGCTCTCTTCTAACTTGTGTCTCTCTGTTGGCATGTAGTGCAGTGTTCTCTTGTTCTGCTTCTCTTAATTGTTCGTACTCTATCCAATCTCCTTGTGCTTTCTGTACTGTTCTGCTTGGATCCGAATTGGAGTCTTCAAACACTTTTTTGTTCCTAACTTTCCAAATTTGCCAAAAGATATTAATTATTAAGTTTATTTGATCCTGACCTTGTTCCTTTGAGACTGTTTGCATTGCAATTTCCCACCAGAGCCACAAATTATGTTGCTTGCCTTTCAGTCCATCCCATTTTACTGGGGCCAACTTCCAGACCAATGTTGTATTTGTACAAAAAAGAGCAAATGCTCTATGGTTTCAACGTCCTCCCCACAGCAGTCACATCTTCCCTCCCATTTTCCTAGCTTTTTGAAAGCAACCTCATTCACTGGTATATAGTTTTGCAGGCATTTCCACATAAAATGTTTCAATTTGGCCTTTACATTCAATTGCTATAACTTCTTCCAAACACTATGCTTTCTTATCTCCCAACTGGTTTCAACATTTGTTTTTTCCTTGTTATTGTGTTGATCACATTCCTGTTTTGCCACTGCATATCCAGATTTTACTGTATATGTTTCTGTTTCGGAGAATTTCCGGAATGCTTTATCAATCCTTCTGTGTATGCTAATAGGAATGCTTACAATAAGTTCAGCATCTTTTCTACAGCTTTTAATGGGAATGCTTTCAATAAACTCAGCATCTTTTACTGTATATGGTCCTGAATATTCAATTTGTGGTTTAGAGGTTTTAAAAGTCTCACTAATATGAGTCAATTTGTTGTATATTAGTCACTAATCTCAATAGTTTTTATTGTTAAATTGGAGTTTTAATTTCCACTATTTTTTAGTTACTTTGTTAATTATATTAGTTTTACATTATAGTTTTCTCATAATTTTGTCTGAAAAAGGAAAAAAAAACTTGATAATAAGATAATAGCTTATTTCATCTCGATATTATAATTTGGATGAAAGTGGCATTTTGGTTCCCAATCTATAACCAATTTCCGAATCTTGTCCCCAATCTATTTGTAAAAGCAAATGTGATCCCCAATTTATCCAATTTTGCATGAAATTGGCCAATTGACAGATTTCATTCAATTTCTTAATGGAATCATGGCACGTGCAATCACGTGACTTCACTTAATAGCTTTACTTTTTTGAATTAGAAAATCCATCCAAAACTTAACTATTTTGTTTGCTTTTTTACCTTTTCTTAATTAAACACACTAACAAAAAAAGGAAAATAAAAAACTATCATTTTCTTCACAAACGAGAGAGAAACCCTAAGATTCAGAAGTAGAGGACATTGTTGTGAATCAATGAATTACCCTTGAAGATCTTCTTGAGATTGTTGGTGAGATGGAGCTATGAAGAAGAAATGTCGATGAGGCCTAAAGCATTGAACAAAATCCCACCTCCGAACTATGATACGCACTTTTGATTTAATTCCCTTTTAATAATGTGTAAATGTTGATTTTATTGTTATATTATAGTTGAAAAGATGGTACGTTGAAAGACATAAAAGTTGTCTAAAATTTGGTTATGGGCTAACCTTAAAAAACCCTATCTATAAATATTTAGAAATCTAATGTGGTACCCTCTGTCTCTCTTTGTTGGGTTATCCACCAATCAATGTTTATTTTATGTGGACATAATTCAGTGTAGTCTTTGTCATTGTCTAAATTTTGTATGACAAGTCTGCATTTGATTAAGAATTGGCTAATTGACTCCATTTAATTTCATCTTCTAATTTGGATTCTTCCCTATTTTCTTGTTGTGTGCATCTGAGAAAGTGACTATATAGAAATTACTACGAGATGTCATTTGTAGGGTAATTTGAAGAAAAATCTGATGCTCATTATGAGGGACATGAAGTCAAGGTATTTGACCATGTAAAAGTTACAGGAATTAGTCTATTTGAGATGGATAGAATACTGGAAAGTCAAGTTGGAGCTTATGGTGAAAAAAAAAGTACCATATTTTGATAGAAAAGTATGGATTTCAATTGCTCCAACATGATAGAGAATTATATACTTACTGTGAAGACCATTTTTATTATAGTAGAGTAGTTGATCTATTCATAGAGATTTCTTTTAGGGAACTGATAGACTCACAGTAGGATTCTGATGTGGGTGATTATGACTTTGTTCTAGAAACGGAAGATGATGAATCTGATGATGACTATTAGGGTGGTTCAGGAAGTGATAGTGGAGAGTTTTCACAAAAAGACTCTGATTATGGTTAAAACTTTGATGATAATGATTTTAAAGAAACAGTTGATCAAAATTCAGAAGGGCTACAAGGACAAAATCAGAGAGAGAAGCAATTGAAGAGGGATGAAAACAGAAAGCAATATAACAGAATAGGAGAACAATGGCTGGTGATTCTGTTCTATTGTTAAAAATTTTGAAATAAACGTAGCACCAGATTCAGGTTCTAATGCAGGAAGCCTGCAAGGGTCAAATAAAGAAGAGTGTAGTAGACCCCCCTATATTTAATCCTAAAGATATAAATAATTCAAAATGAGTACTTGGATAGACCTTTACCAATTTCAAGCAAATGAAAGATGCAATTAAAATCTAAAATATCAAAAGGGAGAGGTCATAGAAATTCATAAAGTGTGACAGGATTAGAATTATAGCTAATTGTCCTGTGAAGGGTTGTGATTGGTGCATATATGCTAGAAAGATGAAGGGAACGTGTACTTTAGAAATTAGAACCTTTCAAGAAAAGCATAGGTGTGATACTTCATATCATAACTAAAGTGCAAAATCTAGGTGGGTGGGAAAAAATATACTAAATTATTTAGAGATAACCCTAGGCTTGATTGTGTAAGTTTCAAAAATCCGATAATGAAGGAGAATAAGTATCGTTTGAGTAGGCATTAAAGGTATAGAGCAAAGAAGATTGCAAATGACTTAGCCAATGGCAGTAATGTGGACCAGTACAACAATTTGCCTAGATATATTAATGAGGTTAAGAGGAGTAATCTAGGCAGCACAATTATCATGAAGATGGTAGATGGCTATTGTGATGCAGTCACAAAGCAAGGAAACTCTCAGAGGTTGTATGTCTTATGCAGGGGTGAAACAGTGGGACTTGAAGGCTTGTAGGCCTTTGTTTGGTTTAGATGGAACATTTCTAAAGGTCTAGCTAGTAGTATACTTCTAACAATAGTTAGAGTTGATCCTAATAATAGATTATACCCAATTGCTTACACAGCCACAGAGGGAGAAACCAAGAGCTTTTGGATTTGGTTTTTGTCACTGTTGAGAGAGGATTTACAGATTGAAAGGGACTATGAGTGGACAATTATGTGTGACAAGCAAAAGGGAATCATCCAAGCTTGTGAGACTGTGTCTCCAAATGTTGATAACAGATTTTGTGTTAAAAACTTGCAATCTAATTGGTTAGTTGTTAGATTTAAGGAAATGGCTCTGAGAAAGGCTTTGTGGAAGGCTGCTAAGGCGATCATTGTCTCTCAATTCATAAGAAACATGTAAGTAATAGCAGAACTTGATCCTGAAGCTGCCAAGTGACTAGATGAGAAGAACTGAGTTGAATGGAGTAGATCACACCTTAAAAAATTTTCGAAGTGTGATATGCTAGTCAACAACATTTGTGAGTCATTCAATGATAAAAATCTTAGATGCAAGGGAAGAGTCAATTGTTAGGTTGATGGAGTCCTTAAGGCAAATTGAATATCTAGAATGCAAAAAAAAATAGAGATAGGGCCTAAGATAGAGTAAGCACAAATATGTCCAAAAATTAGAAAAAAAAGGTGATTGATAATATTGAAAAGGCAACTTACTGTGTTCCTCACAAAGCCAATGATATATATTATGAAATTTGGGGTCCATATGGAGAAAAGTATGCATTTAAGATTGAAGATAGAATATGCTTGTGTAGAAAGTGGGACTTGACAGGTATACCATGTTACCATGCTATTTTAGCACTATGGGTTGCAATGAAGGACATTATGAATTGTATTGATGAGTGTTATAATGTTGACACTTATTTAAGTGTTATGAGGGCTGCATATTGCCTGTGAATAAAGAGCATGACTAGCTAGATGTGACTATCTAACCACCACTACCATCATCTTTTGGAAAAGGACCAGATGGACCCAAAAAAGTAAGAAGAAAATTTGCTGATGAGATAAAGCAAACAAAAGAGAATAGGAAGAATGATAGAAGATTTGGACAAATCTTCAAGTGCGTATTTTGTGGTGAAAAGAGCATACCGCTAGGACATGCAAGATGAGAAAGGAGGCAATAAGTGCAACAAGTCAGAGCTGTGAAGTTGGCCAAGACACTTAATCAAATTAGGACTTTTTCACAAATTGCAGGTGGATTGTTTTGATGTACATTGTAAAAAAGTACAGTCTGAAGTGGATATTGCTAGTTTGATTGACATTCATATCAATATATTACTACTAATATATTATATTACTAGTTCATAGTTTTGTATTTCTAATAATGCTTATGGTTATATTTGTAATTTCAAGTCATAGCCATTAGTTCAAATTCGAAAAAAAGCTGCTAGAAAATCTACCAAGACAGTAGTTGTTTATTCAATAATTATTCTCACTTATTTTGTGAGTTGTTTGCTGCATAGACATTATGTTGTTACTTAATAAGGTATTATTTGTTCTTTAGGGAAATGGCAAGAGAAGGCATGAAATGAGAGCAAACTCTTCTCAAAATGCTTCTACTGATATTCAGGATAACATAAAATCCTCAGTACCTACTGCTCAACCAAATTTGAGAGAGATTTTTGGTCTTCAGCATACTAATGTGGCACATAGCAGTCAACCATCTCCATCAACTAATGCTTCTTTTCCTAGTAGAGATATTCATGTCCATCTTGGACTCTCAAGTATACTGATTGCAAATGAGAGACACATTCATGAAACAAGTGATTATTCCGATGTTGACTGTCATAATATTGGAACAAGTTACTAGCTATTGTAGTATTTTTGGCCCTAATTATTCAGCTCTTGATTATTGTAGTGTTGGAACAGTGTCTGGTTGTTGAAGCCTTTTTGTCCTTGATAATTGTGTTTTGACTACTGTAGTGCTAAACAAATGATTTGGGTAGGATTGTTTTATCTTTTTGAAACTTGTAACTAAATTTGGGCGGAATTGGTCTATCTTTTGACAATGAAGTGTAATGCTGTTCTAGAAATCAATGCATATGTTTGATTTATAATGAATTCTTGGCATCAATACATCTATTTGCTCTAGTATAGTTTATTTGAATTGGGCAATTGGTTCAGTTTGCCAGTGTTCTAATCTAGCATTTATTCCAACAAGTCAAGTCTTGACCATTGCAATTTGATGTTGGTAACAGCAAAAACATATTTTTACCACAAAATTCACTAAAGAAAGTTAGCCAAATTTCAATCATTTCTACATCAAAATATATTCTTCCAATTCATTAACAGGTACAAAATATATTGGCCTTGTATTATATAAAAAATACACATCCATCCACACCAAATAAAAATTAAAAATTGTGAATGAATCTATTAATAACCATCACTTAGCCTACTGCCACATAGCAGTACATCAACAACTTGGCTAACATTTTTTCTTTCTTTCTTTCATTATACCTCACTATGTCTCTACACTAGAAAAATAATCAATAACAGCAAGGACAACACTTCAATCGCAAACACTAATTTCATGCTTCTTAATAGACCTGGAATTAGGGTAGTAGATCTTTGGCACATGATTGGATTATGCTACTCAAAATAGTTGCAACCTTTACCACCGCCTCCACTGCCCCTTCTTAATCAACAAACAGAGAAAATTAAAGGGAGCCTAAATACAGTATAATCTCTATAAATTAATAACCTTGGAACCATGCAAATTCTATTAATTTAAAGAGATATTAATTAATTGATAAATTAATAATATACTAATTTATGGAGTATACTTACAATTTAAAGAAACACTCATTTAATTAATTAAAGTTTTATTTTATTTTATAAAATAGGAATTATTCTATTAATAAAATGAGACTAAAAATCTAAGGAATATAAACTAATCCATATCTACTTAATTTGCAAGTAAAATGTATATAAATATTTTCAATGTATGTACGCAACTAATATCATTTTTCTATTACTAAGAGGTGAAAAAGACTTCCATTTTATCAAATTCATACAATAAATCAGATTAACAATATTCTGTCTATAAATGATAAGGAAGTGTTCTTATAATAAACAAATACAAAATCTTCTTACTTATCTCATTGTTAAACTATGACTTCCAATTTAAAATGTATCATAAATCAACAATAGACTCGTATTTTATGATATGTTATTTTAGTGAATTATTAATTATGATATGAATGGGACCAAAGGGTTATGTGAGGTTTTCTAAAAATAATTATTATCTTGTTATTTTGTCAAAATTATTAATTTAGCTCATTAGCCTAAGTTGGGACTGTGAAAAATTACTATTTAATAGAGATTATTAATTTATCAAATATTAATTTATAAATATTTTATTGTACAAAATTAAACTTCATAACCACAAAAATAGAGAAAGAATCCATATCTTAAAGGTGCAAGAGAAGTACCGCCTCTCTGAGTTGTTGCTTGTCCACGATGTAATCATTGTTGCTAGTCTACCGCATAAGCAAAATCTTTTGGGTACCATGAGTTCAATTTTTGCTGCGATAGGTACAGATTTTTGCCCTAATTAAGAAATAACTAGTAAAATCTCCTACAAATCTAAAGAAGAAACAGGGAACAAGGAACCGATTTTATGGAAGAGCATCGTATATTTTGCTTTAGTGGTAGGGTAGAGGTTTTTGCATGAGATGTGGTGAGAAACTTGATTGAGGGGGAGTTTGGCTGCAATGGAGCTTTATTCTCATTTTATTGGGTTTATCAACCAATCAATTTTTTTCCAGATATTAGTGTATTTTAGCCTCACTAATTAACAGGAGGTAAAAGCAAATAGAATAGTTAAATTTTGGATGGGATTTCTGATTAAAAAAAGAGAAAAAGCTGTTAAGTGAAGTCACGTGACTGCACGTGCAACGATTCTGTTAGAAAATTGTACGAAATCTGTCAATTGTCCAATTTCATGCAAATTTGGATGGAATGGGAACTATATTTGCATTTATGAATTGATTAGGGATCATATTCGCATATGGGTTATAGACTAGGGACTAAAACTCCAATTCATCATAATAAGATCTCGCATAACACATATGTGTATCCATTAATAAAATAAATGTAGGAAATATGAAATAAAAGAAAATTTAGTTGTGGAATCAAATTCGTGCCACCTAAGTATTTCGAAATCGAGTTCGGCCCCAATATTTCTGTCGTAATTCTCAATTCAAAAATTTAGTCAAAGGAGGCCAAAATAAGGACCAAATATCTCATAAGCAAACCTGAAAAGATTAAAATTAAAATTCAGACTGATACCAAAATCAAGGGACCAGATTGATAATTATACCAAAATAATTTTCCCATTCTATTAGCGAGTCTTCTTCCCCGATGTGGAGACTTCTTCAACTGTTCGACTTCAAATTTCATGCCTTTTTCCGGTGATAATAAAAGTCTCTCAAGCCTCAACTTAGCTCAGATAATAATACTCGCCGGAAAAGAAATTAAACGGACAAGATGCTCCGGCGGGCCAAATCTCCGATGATCTTTATCAGCATCTCGACAAGAGCTGCTGTTTTCTTCTCTTGCTTCTTAGCAGTGGCGGCTGCCGCGATGGGGCAGCAAGAGCAGACGAACCAGTTCGCTGGAGTGATCGAGAACGGAAAAGTATTAAACCTTGATGAATCGAACTTCGATGCCGCTATTTCAACCTTCGATTACATCTTCGTCGATTTCTACGCCCCTTGGTGTGGCCACTGCAAGCGTCTTGCACCGGAGGTGAATGTTTTAGTCCTTAATTTTTCATTTTACTGGCATTCTTTTTGGTGAATTTTACGTTATTGCGGTAATTGAATGTGCTTAAACTAGTATTTAGCAGCACTGAGTACATTCAAAATTAGAGTTTTGCAAAATCTAATGCAATTCGAAGTATGGAACTTTCAATTTTGTGCCTAGGTTTCATATACACTAGTTAGAAATGCGTATTCTTTAATTTTTGATATATTTTTATATGTAATGAAGAAATTGAGAAGAAAAAAGTGGATAAGGTGGAAATTTTGTTAGCGTAGGAAATGGAAGTCAATTAGTAGTAGTCACAGTTTTCTCTGTAGGTGTTTTTGGAGTTGAAAGACTGATATTGAACTGAAAGGAGCTGCTCTCGAGCTTTATGCATGGTTCAATAAGGTTTTTGAATCAAGTGGTTTATTGGAACTAATGACAAGTCTCCTTCTTTGTTTTTATTTTTGTGTTATAATTAGTGTGGTACCTACTGACAAATTCTAATGTTGCATCGCAGTTAGAAAAAGCTGCCCCTGTTCTTGCTCGATTGAAGCAACCTATTGTTGTTGCGAAAGTTGATGCTGACAAATACCGAAAACTTGCTTCTAAGCACGACATTGAGTATGTTATAGTAATCTTACGGGGAAAATTTTTTATTAAGCACATGTCTTGACACTTAATTTGCAGAAAAGATGTACTTTTTGTCTATTTACTGTAAAGGACATCTATACTAACTTTTATACAAAATACACTTCTTTGTGTTCATTTAACAATGCATTCAATACAAAAATAAGTGTGAATACCATGTGTAATAATAACCAAAAATTGGTGTCTCTTTGTGTTTTAAACATTCGAGCTGGCCGGTATGACAAATTTTCCTATTTTGTAGTTCATAGTAGTATGTTGGCATGTGTTGACACTTAATTTGCTGAAAAGCTGTACTTTTCAGCTATTTGCTATGCAGGACATCAATGCTAACTTTTGTAGGAAATGCACTTCTTTGTGTTCATTTAACAATGCATTCAATACAAAAAATAAGCACGAATACCATTTGTAATAATTATCACAAATTGGCGCCTCTTTATGAGTTAAACATCCAAGCTGGGTGGTTTGACAAATTTTCCTTTCTTTTGGTTCATAGAAGTATGTGAAAAACAGCATGCTGCTTGCTTACTTGAGGCTCTCGTTTCTGTGTGTTGTCAATGGAAAAATAAAATTATTGTTCAATTAGAAGCTAAACATTATGCTATGACAGTGAAACTGGACTTCTGCTTCTAGGCAAGTTGACGGATCGTCACCCTATAAGCATAAAAATGAAACTATAAAGAACAACAGGGAGGGAAAAAGCTGCTTAATCTTTGTTTGCTTGTTATGCAGTGGGTTTCCAACCTTGAAGATATTTGTACATGGGGTTCCTACAGAGTACTATGGACCAAGGAAAGCTGATTTACTAGTTCAATTTTTGAAGAAATTTGTTGCCCCAGATGTTGCCGTTCTCAGTTCTGACTCTGCTATTAGGGAGTTTGTTGAAGCAGCTGACATTCATTTTCCTATATTCATAGGATTTGGTTTGGATGAATCCATGATGTTCAATGTGGCTGTCAAGTACAAGAAGAAAGCTTGGTTTGCTGTGGCAAAAGATTTTTCAGATGAAATTATGGCCTTCTATGATTTTGACAAGGTGCCTGCTGTAGTCTCACTTCTTCCAGAGTACAGCGAGCAGAGTATATTCTATGGCCCATTTGAAGGTAGATCATATTCTATTTTTACGACCTGTCCACAGAAGCTGTTAGCTATTTCGAGTTTAGTTTATGTTAAAAGCATGTCAACTTTTTGATCTTTTTGCCATTTGGATATGCATTTCTTTTTATTTGCTATAAAGACTTGGCCAATTGTTTTAGACTTGAAGGTTTTGCCTAACAGATTGACTATTTGCATTACTTTCAGTTGAGATCTTTATATAATGCTGAAGAACTTTATAAAGTTCTCGTTGATTTGACTGCCTTTAAGAGAAGGATTCAACGCGGCAGATATAATTGATTCCTTAATCATTTGTTAATGCTCATAAATATAATGTGGAGGTGATTGTTCGGATTTTCTGTGGAAATTAAGAAGTTTATAAAAATGATTTTGGATTTTCTTTTATTTTTTTACTGAAAATTTGTGAGAAATTTCTAATTTGGCAGTGTAAATGAACTTGTAGGAAGCTGGATAGAAACTTTTGCATTAATGCATGCAGTCGCATAGACATGCACCTGGAACTGGCAAAATTCGGACAAGCTGTGATTGACAGCTGTCAGCATTCAACTTCACTTTGGACACTGCTATTTATTTATTTGCTCATTTTTTATTATTCCTTTTCAAATTTATTGAGATGGCGCATTATCAGCCGTCATATTCTTTGCTGTTGGTATCATAGGATGGAAAAACTTTATTTTGCTGATTGTTGTGTATATGTAGACTAGAGCCTCTGTTTTGATTTGGATTTTGTAGGCTTGTTAATGTAGGCATCACGCATCCATCATAAGAGATTGTAATAATAGAGTCATAACACTAAGTAATTTAGCAGATTATAAAGCAAGTCAGAATGGAGAAAAAGGAGGACCTCTACTACATCTTGATGGGTGCTGCTATATGCTGCTGTAACACTTGGTCTTAGACCACATCATACCTCTTTCCTGCTTTATAGGTTGTTACCTTTGTCAACTACTGCTCTGTCTTAATTTAATCAACAGACAGCTAAGGCTGTAAAGGAAGGTGACATAATATGTGGTATTCTTATGCCCCTTAATGTTTCTTTGAACTGTTGAGGATGTTGATTCTATTTGATTACATCACCTCATTTTCGAGCTCCTTTAGTTCCCTCTTTTCGCCTTTGTTTTGTGCTTCTCATTGAAATTATGTTGGACCTGACTGAAGATGTATGGACAGTTGTCCACTCTTGGCTGTTCATGCACATATTTGTTTGTTATCTTCTGTCTTTGATGTTATTGTTGACAGACAAGAGATCTTCAGTGGTTAAAATTACTCGTCTTGAAATTACAATAAATAAGTTATCCAGCAGCTTTTCCTTTACATATAAGATTAGCTGATTTGAAGTCATCATTGGCTATAGAATGCTTAAATGATTCAGTGAATTGTTTCAGGGCTAATAGGGATCAACATAGCCCTTTGAAGTTGCATTTGGATAGTTGAAACCACCTGCACTTCTTTGTGTTGTAATTACATTTCAAGTTTTCTTCCATGTCTTGCTTTTTAATCTCTTTAACACCATAGAAATCTGAGTTTTTTTGGACAGAGCACTTTATGTTGTTTTTTTTTTTTTGTTCCAATTAGTATCATTTTATTCTTGCTATAGTCTGAGAGTGTTTTCAAAATTATGTTTGAAAGGAAGATATAAAGAGAATCTGCCTCTTTCACTTTTAACTTTGATAAAGAGCCTGAAAGCGATTATTAAATAAGATGTTTAAAAATTTAAGGATAACTCTTCTATTGTTGTTTTCCATAAATAACTTTATACAGCTTTAATTAAACTAGAGCTGGATGCAAATGATAACAGCTCCAAATTGCTTTTAGCTTTAAAACAGCAATAATAACTTTGTATAGCTTAAATTAAGTTCTACTCGGATGCAAATCGTAACAGCTACAAAGTGCTTTTAGCTTTAAAACGGCAGTATTCTGTGTAACATCACTGGCTGTTGTTTTTTTCTAGTTTCATTTTTATGTATAGGGCTTGCTTAGATTACTCATTTTCCTCTTAGAACTTCAGCTCCCCTCTGTTTTAAGTATCATTGGGTTATTTCGATTGTAATCTGACATATGCAGAAGTACTTTTTAATTAGGTTGTATACAATATGAATATTGAGCAAATAGATAGGAGACCAACTTCTATGGAAAGCATAATACTTGTCAAAATAATACTTGCTGATTTGACATGCAGAGCATTTCTTTGAGGACTACATCAAACAAAGTTTGTTGCCTCTAGCTTTGCCAATAAATCAAGAGACACTGAAGTTGTTAAAGGATGATCAGAGGAAGATTGCTTTAACAATTGTTGTGGATGAGTCGGACGAAAAATCCAGGGATTTAGTCAAGCTGTTGAAAGCTGCAGCTTCGGCAAACAGGGATTTGGTATTCGGTTATGTTGGTTTCAAGCAATTTGAGGAGTTTGCTGAATCCTTTGAAGTCAATAAGAGAACTCAATTGCCAAAAATGGTTATTTGGGATGGAAACGAGGAATACTTCTCAGTAAGTTCGGTCTCTTCCTTCCTGTCTGCCCCCTATTTTACTCTTGAAAGTTGTCATTCCTTCAATTCAACTTCATTCTTGTGAGGTGTATGATAATATCTTTCACGATTCTGAGTTATTGGTGCCAAATATAATCCTTTGATGCAATCGAGGATTTGTGGTTGTACTTTCTCTGCAACAGTAGTATATCTGCTGTATGGTATTTATATCTCAAAACGTTTATAGAAGGTATCATCGATATATGTGTGTAATGCACATGCAAGTGTAGGACATACTCCATGAAGTCAAACTAAAGTAAGCAGAAGAAAGAAACAAATTGAAGCTTCGGTGCATTCACATCATTGTTCCTGCCTGTTGTTCTTTGATTCTTGTATCCTTTTTCAGTGCTTTCAACGTGAATCAATAATACATCTCCCAAAAGTTTTCACATGCTGATCTTTTGAAGTCATTAATTTGCTAACTCTTTCACTGCAACATTTAGTTGAACTTCTGACTTTGTTACCCACTGAATTTGCTTCAAACATAATGTCCTATTAGATCAGGCAAAATAAAATTAATTTTACAGTTTAATCTAAATTCGAATATTTCAGAACTGAAAATACATGGTCCGATTGTTGCTCCTCTTATTGGGCTTATTTTCAAAGCACCGTCGATTAGCATGATTGCCATGCAGCTTTTGATAAAAAACGTGTACTTTACTCTTGCTGGTTAGGTGAAACGAAGTCGACATGCATTTTAACCTTTTGATCCATTGATTTCTAGGTTATTGGATCAGAAAGCATCAAGGAAGTTGATCAGGGATCACAAATAACACGATTTCTTGAAGGATATCGAGAAGGGAGTGTTATCCAGAAAAATATTAGTGGTCCTTCTTTTATGGATTTTTTAAGGTCATTCTTGGGAATGAGAACTGTTCTTATCATAATTTTCATTGTTTGCATGTTTATTTTAATCCTTGCACTCAATAAAGAGGAACCTCTAAGGGTTGGTACAAGAGAGGATGCTGATCATGATAGCCGCTCAACCTCTCAACCGGATATTCGAGAACTACGTCGGGATGGGGACAAGGAAGATTAATCTAAGCTAATGCTAGATGTAACTTGATTCAGTGGAATTCAAGGCTTGAGGACAACATACCAGGTAAAGAGAATCTTAAAAGAAGTCCCAATGAACCTGGGTTTTATGAACAATTATTGATGAGTTTACAAGTTAAATGACATGATTTTGAGGATTTCGCAGCTTATGAAGAACTATATATATTGTAGCTTATGAAGAACTAGATATTTATGTTATGTGCTTGATTACATGTAACGTTCTTTAATTCAATTGCAAATGCATCTCGCACCTAGTTGTTTTCTTGAAACCCTTTTTCTTTTTAGGACCAAAAGAATCATGATGGACATGATTGCTATGTACGATGAAGTTACATAGTTCTAGTAGCCTTAGATACTGTGTGAACTTTATGAATAACTGATCTATGAGCACAGATTGATACACGGCATAAAGGCTTCTAACTGGCAATCACAAAACTGATATTCTCTAACATGGACACAGTATGAAAGGAAGGTATTTTGACTATTTGGTGCCTTGAGAACTTCTGCAGAACATAATCTATCAAACTTGTTTAGTGATAGTGCCAAATATTTTGTACGTCAACTTTGATCTCATAAAGAAGCAACTATTTGATCAAAATAAAAACAAATGAAATTGACTAGCAAAGTAACTTCTGCATAAGCAATATAAATTAGCAGTTCTCAAAGACGGTACATAATTCGCAATGTAGCTGACATGCACCCTAGATATAAGATATGACCATTGCTTACAAATTTGCGTGAAAAGTAAAAGCAAATGTGGATGAAATTTGTGTCCGAGAGGAGGGAATGAGATTACATCAAGGAAACCTCTCCCACGTTGTCTCCACCAAATCAACCAACATTTGATGTTTTTTGCACGTTGCTTTTCTTCTTTTAGCGGTTGCAGCTCCTACATCTCATTTCAATGTGGCATCTTCCCTCTTTTTGCAGTCCTAGCGAATGGTTGACTAACAATTTTTACTTTCAGTCGAAATAAAATATGCACGATACCTTTTGGTACTAGGAAACGAATTATCAAGAGTCGTATGCTCCGGCAATATATGCTTCTTTGCTTATATGAAAGCAGTCTGTTTTTGGTTTAAGAAAAAGGTTAGGAGATGAGAAGTGCATTCCATTCCAAGGCCAAAGCATGTCACCCACGCACTAGATTGCCTTTGCACAAACAAAATTTACAACGTTATTGGAGAATGCCTAAGTTCGATTTTCAAGAGATGGGTGCAATATCTATTTTTTTTCCCCTTTTTTCTTCCTTCTTTTCTTTTCCTAATATCTTATTTGGTTCGATGATTATACGCGACTATGCCTTTCTTACTACTTGGACCAAAAGCAACACTAGCACTCTTAATAGCCATGGCTGCAGACCTACAGTCTCTTCTGAAAAACGTAAAGAAATGTATAAAGAATCTGCATATGTAGTCATCCTATCCCTGCCGTGGCCCCTCTACTTGGTTTGAAAGGACTAGTTCTCTCCCCATCCCAATGAACTTCCATTGAACTTGCCTGGACAAAAACACACAATCAGTTCCACCAAATCATCTGGAATCCTTGCAAGTTGAAATGTTTGTTTCAGGAAAGCCCAGCGAAGCCTGTCATTGGCTCTCTATGTCTATCTTTGACAGCCATGTATCCTCTCTTATCCCTCAACTTTCTCATAGTGTGCATTAACTCTTGAGCCACTATTATGTTATCCTTTGTCTGCCTTCCTGGTATAAAGCTGCTTTGTTCTGGGCCAATCAGATCATCCAAAACTAGCTGCAATCTTTGCACAATCACTTTGGTAATGAATTTGCAGGAAAAATTACAAAGTGATGTGGGCCTGAAATTGATTACATTTCCTAGATGCTTCACTTTTGGAATTAAAGATATCCGAGTGCCATTCAAATCTAGGTGGATATATTTCTTTTGGAAGGCCTCAGATACCATCTCTACTACTGATTTTCCAACGATATCCTAGCACTTATGATAGAAGAGCATGCACCAGATCAGGTCCTGGTGCTTTGTCCCCTTTCGTTGAGAAAACTGCCCTCTTAATCTCTTGCTGGCACACTTGTCTGTTAAGGGATTGGATTTGCCATTGCTGAGTTGAGGAAATTCAGACTCCGCCTCCACATGGTTAACACAACAATACAAGTCCTTGGAAAAACTTGCCTTCATCTTCTTCAGTATTCCATCGTCTATTTCCTATTGGCCTTGCTCATCCTTCAGGCACTCGATTCTATTTCTTCTTCTCGTGGTGATAGTAAAGGTATGAAAAAATTTTGTATTTCTGTCTCCTGCTTGTAGCCAACTCACCTTGGATTTCTGCCTCCAAAACACTTCCTCTTGCTCCCAAATATGCCAGAATCTCTTTCTCCAGGGATTGAAGGAAGGTCGAGTATCTGTACGATCTTAATTTTTGAATCCCCTCTAATCTGGCCAAACAACGCCCTTTTCTCTAGAATAAATTACCAGAAATTGACTGGTTCCACTTTCTGAAATGTTCTGCGAAGGAGTTAATGTTTGCTAGTAACACCTGGTTTGCCTTCCACACTTGAGAAACCTCTTCCAAGTGACACGGACCGCACGCAGCCGCGCGCACGACCGTGCCTGTGCGTGCGAGCCCGCGCGCGCCCGTGCCCCCATCCGCGCGCACGCCCGTGCGCGACCGTTCCCAGTCGCGTGCGGCCGTGCCCCCGTCGGCCCTGGTTCCGCACACAAAGGTGCTAGAACCATGCGGGACCTTCTAGAAGCTTGTGGATAAGCCTTGACTAAGTAGATAAGGCTTGACCTTGTGGATAAGGTTTGACCATGTAGATAACCATGGACCTTGTAGATAAGATTGTGTAGAGAATTCTAGGGCCTTGTAGTATTCTTGGCTTTGCCTATAAATAGGCCAAGCCCTTGCACTTGCAACAACCTTTTTGCAACTTATACAAAGCATTGTGTATAAAGCTTCCTTTACCTTACCATCATCTCTTTGTGTGCTATTTTTGCGCTTCCGCACTATACCCGCGCATTGCGTGTTAAAGGTTGAACTAGCCAACCGTTCTTAGCTTAAGACTTGAACGGACGCTAGTGCCGCACGGGGTGTTGGCTTGTAGAAAACAAGCAGCCCGTGACACAAGGAAGCTGGATGAGTAAACCAGTCCCACTCAAGTCTGAAACATTTTCGGCCATAGAAATTCCCTTTGCCTTCCATAATAAGCAGCAAAGGATGGTGATTTGAATGAGTTCTGACTTAGGTGCTTGATATATGCTTCTGGAAAAGTTGTTCTCAACTCTTCATTGCAAAATGAGTGCTTCTTAAGTTGTACCCTTTGTTTTTTGGTCAAAAGCTTCTCAAGTTGTACTTCAAATAGCGCCTCCAATGTTTTTTTTTTTTTTGATAACTCGGAACATACCCCGATTCGAACCACATAGGACCCGAGCCGACACACCAAATCGGAGGAGTACACTACGGTCTCACACAACGCACCTCGGGCGAGTCACGGGAGTTCAACTCTTCATTACAAAATGAGTGCTTCTTAAGTTGTACCCTTTTTTTTTTGGTCAAAAGCTTCTCAAGTTGTACTTCAAATAGCGCTTCCAATGTTTTTTTTTTTTTTTGATAACTCGGAACATACCCCGATTCGAACCACTTAGGACCCGAACCAACACATCAAACCGAAGGAGTACACCACGGCCTCACGCAACGCACCTCGGGTGAGTCACGGGGGTTCAAGTCCAGGATAAGATTCGAACCCAGGGCCAAAGGAGTGCTTAAGAGTTCGCTTACCATTGGACCACCCCCATGGGGGCGCCTCCAATGTTGCTCCTTGAGATGATGTTAAGTCTTTTCTATCACCAACTCCTATGTAACATAATTTAGTAGATTTTGTTTTGTTTTGTTTGTTCTTTTTTTCTGTTTTTTGGTAGGAATTCACTACATACATACATCGAAATATCCTATTTTCTGTTTTATTGTTAGATCTCCTACATCATTTTTGCTTATATGACTATTCATTAATACTTAAATTTCCATCCCTCAATATTTTAAGCCTCTTTACTTGGTTTTTAAGGCAGAAAGTAAAAAAAAAAAAGACATGAGAGTTTTCTCGGAAGAAAAAAACGAATTTCCATGAAGATGTGGAACGAAAGAAAGTGACTAGGCTTGGAGATTTGGTTTCTTACTCTCGAAACCATTGTAATTTTCCTACATTGCAATTTTAGCGTTATAACAACTTATTATTTGTTTCCTTAACTATTGCAAATTACCATTGCACTAAAATGGTGTGACTCTCTTACATGTAAAAGCAACTTCTCCTAAGACTATTTCAAATAGCAAAATTTGTAGTGTTGGAAGGCTCCAACATTTTGGACTAGTTTTGGAACTATGAACTAAAATTGGATTTACCATTATTTTGTTGGTTCTGTTTGGAATTTGGTAGCAAATTCACTTGTTTAGTAGTAGTAAAGCGGGTAAAGGTTGTCCATTTGCCAATTGAGAATTTGCCATATATTATCGCAACTGTTAATGGGAATAGTATTGCAACATAAGAGAGTCTAGATGAAACTTTTTCAAACCTCAATAGATCCAACTGATTTTTGACCTAAAAGAGTCTTATCGAATAAAAATTTCATCTTCCATTCTTTTTGCTTTTTCCTGCGTCCACAGTTTCTCTTGATGCAAAGTCTGCAAATGTCAGTTATCTATTGGGAAGGCTGAAATTTCTGACTGCACAAAACACTTGAAAACTTATGTTATATCCCATCTTAACTTTACTTTTACATTCAAAAAGAATTTATGAATCTTAAAGCACCATGATTTAGCAATTAAATCTTTCAAGTACAATGTAGGTGAATAATTTATACCTTAAACTGTGCTTATAGGTGAGGCTGTCTGCAAGGATTTGGTGATTGACATCCACAATGCAATGCATCATGAGCAAGGTAATAAAAGAAAGTAGAAAAAAGAGAGCTAATGCTTATTCACTTGATGCCATGTAGATTCGTTTTGAGAAAATTTTAGTTTCAAGTAGAAACTAGAACCAGACATAGAAGCAAACTGGAAAGCACTTACGAAACTTAAAGCTTCAAAAGAGTGTCACAAGATGCAAGGAGATTATGCAATTTTTACAGAGTATCCTGAACAGAAAAGCAAAGGAAAACTAGTTACAAGCATTACTGAGGTTGAATTAGATCCTGGAAGGAATCAAGGGAGTGGTGTTCTGTAGGTATGCACAAGCAGCTCCCACTCCACTACCTAGCTTGACAGGGTAACCAACATCCTTGAGTACCATCTCCACTCCAGCAAGACAGCCAAGCAATTGCAACTGCAACAGAAAACAGGAATTGATAAATAAGTGGTTATGTCAAAAAAATTGGAAGGTGATTAACACAAGTTTGATTAACCTTCTGGTTTTTATTACATAGTTTTCACATTCCTCATAAGGTAGACAACCCTGATTTTTATCTGCTTTCTACTGTTTTTATGAGTCATATTGAACATTTGAATAATTGTGTTTGTAAAAATTGCATCTGAGGGAGGAGAATGGAACCTCATTTAAGTTGCCAAGATGCCCTATTCTGAAAACCTTTCCAGCAACTTTGTTCAGCCCCAGACCCAAGCTTAAGTTGTATCTCTTCCAGGCCCTTCTAACAATTTCTGAACTGTCAATGTTAGGAGGAACAACCACAGCAGTGACTGTATCACTGTACCATTCCTCCTTTTGGGTGCAATTTTTCAAGCCCCATGCTTCCACAGCAAGTCTGTGTTCAGTGCAATAGTGCATACAAGTTTGATATATATGTCAGTAGATTGACATTAACCGACCGTTGTGATGCAACATGAGAGTAGCACCCTAATTGTGGAAAGATTTTATAATTTTTTAGAAACAAGAACCAAATCAAATCGCTTCCATAGGCAATCAAGCTATTTCAGTTTAACAAAATTCAAGTGCTTCAACATTTCTATCTAAGCCAATACCTTGTTGCTTTGGCTAAGCGAGCATGCCTGGAAAATACATTCTCAAGTCCTTCCTCAAATATGAGATCCAAAGCTGCTCTTAGACCATATAGAAGATGAATGGATGGAGTGTATGGCCAATATGTTCCCAACTTATAGAACTTCAGGTAGTCCTTCCAGTCAAAGAAGACTCTAACAGATTTTGCTGTTTTGGAAGCCTCAAGAGCCTTGGGGCTTGCACAAACGATTCCTATGCCAGTTGGGAGAGAAAGAGCTTTCTGAGAGCCAGTTAGTGCCACATCTACTCCCCATTCATCCATGCGGAAATCAAGTGCACAAATGGAGGAAACACCATCAACAAGAAAGAGTGCTGGATGGTTGTAGTGATCTGGAGTTGCAAAGAAAGTAGAAAGCTTTATATAATGTTTGGGAAAGAAAAGTACCAATTCCCTTAAGAAATACCTTCTTATATTCCAGAACACATAAAAGAGCTTAAGGCAAGATGATCGACCAAATCAGAGTTATGTGGTGGAACTAACTGTCCTGGGCTGATGCTTCAATTTTCATCTCATTCTAAGGTAATCTCTAATTAACTGTCCATGGTTTTCTATTCGAGATGATTTCTTCTATGCATGTCCTAATTGTTCTATGCATATGCTTGCCTCTCGAACTTGTGATCACATGAGGCTTCATCATATGATTTCATTGTCAGAATCAACCACACAGAGGAGTCAGGTCATCCTCCAAATGTCAATTATATCTTAGAAGAGTTTGCTGCATTACCTTAACAACTTAGCCTTAATGTCATTTCTTCTTCCTTCATACAATGAACAGATGCAAACCAACTTCCCTTAGTCACTCCTACTTGTGGAACAAAATATCAGACACGCTCGAGGAACAAAAGCCTATCATACTGCTAGGCCAGACACTAGTCTATCCGCATATGCTGGAATTCTTATCAAGTGCGCTTAATCATATTAAGCCAACTTTATCAATTCAGCTTGATGGTAAGAACAAAAAAGTTTAAAAGGCACTATCATTGAGAGAACCCTAACAAGTCATTAGTTTGACATTTGGTTTAGGAATGGGATAAGAAAGAACTCTGTTTGCTGTTCTTATAATGGCTAACCGACATTGAAAGAAAGAATAATACCATCCAACCTAGATCAAAAGTCAAAACCATTAAGCTGATAAATGGCAGAGAGGAGAGCAGCATCAACTGCTTACCAAGAATCTTTCTAACAGTAGCCAAGTTGTTGGTTACACCAGTTGCTGTTTCATTGTGCACGATGCAGATGGCCTTGATAGTATGTGCTGTATCTTCTGCTAGTTTTGAGGCCAAAATATCAAGATTTGCTCCTTGACCCCATTCACTTTCAATGACATCCACATTGAAGTTAAGACGCTGCTGTTGATCAATCCACAACAAACTGAATTGTCCAATTAGGAAAGATACAATGCGATCTCCTGGTGATAAGGTGTTGGTAAGTGCACTTTCCCATGCACCAGTCCCTGTCCAACAGCAGCAGAGCAATTTCGAAGTTTAGATTAGTTAACATTTCAGCTCCTACTGAAATATATTGACTGGAGTTGATGATGCACAGTGTTCTCATGCGACTGATGAAAAGGAAATCACCAGCAATTAGACAGCATTAAGTATGTGGCATATGAAGTTAACAGCTTCAGCTTAGTACCTTTTAAAATCAGAAATATAAAGCAAAAATCTTACTTGCGCTAAATTAATAACAGATGACATATATAAGACAAGAGTTTCCATTAATTGATAAAAAAAAAAAATTGTTGATCAAGCAAACTAAGCATCAAATTCTTTCCCTCGGTCATTTACGTGCACTTGGCATTGAGGATGTTTACCTCCCTAGAGAGTCATTCCAATAAACATGAAATGATATTATAGTAAAATGGATCTTAATACTGAGAATTCCAGAATCCTGAACTTCAGATGCAAGAATTGACAACATGCATTGCTCGGTACCCTATCCTACAGAATAAGCAAGAGAAGAAAACCAGATGGAACCAAGCCATATGACCCCCGTTTTCTTTTAATAACACGCAATGCAGTAGTTTTGCCTTCATGTTACTTTAATTGTAAAACTTTTCCTTAGGACCGTGATCAACATATTCCATGGCATGCTTAACTCAATGTTACACAACTACTTGTTAGTGATCAAAGTACCATTATTCAAAGCAGATCACCTGTGGTTGGGATCAGAAATGGGGTTCCACTTTCAGTCTTAAAAATCTTCTTGACATCCTCAAGCAAGATTTTGGTCATGGCTGGAATGGCGGGAGAGCGATAATCCTCATTATTCCTGTTCATTGCACGGATGATCTGGTCTGGTATATTGACAGGTCCCGGCACAAAGAGGTGATTCCGTCCAGGTCCATTAACGTAGTCCATCTTTCGCCCTCCTGTTAACTGTTGATTCTCTGGTGATTTGCTAATCAAACATATACAGTTAGAAAACGCCTCAAAACGAACCAGAACTGCCTATTGCAACGCTGAAGTTGTCCGCATAAATAAGTCAACATTCTTTTGCACGTTTTAAAGCTAACAATTACATTACCTTCATTTCACAAAATATATCTATAAAAGGACAAAGGGTTTCGAACGCATTTCCAAACTACATGAAAAAAATTCATTTCTTCAATGCTCTCAGTCCAAAGTCTATACATCAGTTTGAGAAGTACAAAGGTTCATTGGTTGTCTTACAAAAGATGAAGATCAAACAATATTTCTCCATTCCAAATCAAGATCAGTATCAACATAATTAAACGGCAGATTGCTTACATGCTTCTGTTCAACAGTTAGCAAATAACTCAGAAATGAAATGTAACAGCATGTACAACTGAAGGACCCAATGATTGGCTATAGCAGAAAATTATAAAAACAGGTATATTTAGTTTGTGACTAATTGGAGCCCGGAATATACTGTCGGAATCTACTTCAAGAACTTCAATTTTCTGAAAAGCTCATTACAATTGCTACCACACAATTCAGGTCCTCCTCAGTCGGTTTGCAATCATAAGCCACTGAAGGATTAAGTATTCAAGAGGTATAATCAAACAGAGGTAAATGAAGGACTAAAACATACTTATGCTGATTGCTGAATTCTTAATCTGTTGAATATCCTAGGTAAACCCCCTAAATCCGATTTATGGACCATGTGTTATCACTTGTAATGGTGGAGAATAAAACTGCATGAGTATCCATAGAAATTTGGGAATATTTTAGCATTACCCCCACTAGATTTTTTTAAAGGTGAACGTACATATAATTAGTTTTGTAATGTAAAACAAATGGATTAGTTCAGAATCCAAAAACAATAACCTTTTAATTGAGTCATTCAGTTTCCTTAGAACTCGTTATAATTTATTACTTGTTGGTTAAATGAGTTGCTTACATTTTCTTATCGACTAACATTTCTGATTATTGTTAAGATGGAGTTTTTGTTTTACCTTTTTAGTTGGAGCTCTTCAATTACTACTATTTCTTACCATCTACTAACCTGCAAATTATTGACTAACATTTCTGGTTGATAAGGCAGTAAAGGCTTGACATAACCATAAAATATTCCATTCTCTTGGATAAATGCCCTGATACCTCCTAAGACCCCACTCATAAACCAGGCCAGATTTTCACATGAAAAATGCACTTTTAAAAATTTATGACTATCTACAATTGAAAACCAAAAAAATTTAACAACAAGAGCCACCTTCTATAACTGTTAGAAACCATGATACATCCTAGATGAATACCGATTGATATAGTCCTATTTTTTGCCAAGCAATAGGAACAAAAAAGGAAAAAAACTACCACAAACAAGAAAACGTTAATCTTTGTTGCTAATTCTGCTACATGTACTCTGAGGGATGATCACCATCTACACAAAAAAAGGGGGAAAAAAAAGAAAAAATGTTGTCACTTTTGAATATCAAACTAAGCTTTATCAAACTAACACCAAGCACTTCTTGATTTTATTTTATTCTTGTTTTTTTTTTAAAGATTTTTATGAAGGAAACAACCAAATGGAAAAGGGACAGTCTGAATAATTACAACAAATAGAATCAGACCCTCTTTTTAACGCCGCAAAGCTAGAACTTCTATCACTTGCTTACGTTCAATTCTCCAAACTAAGCATCCAGACCACTAATCACACATGCAAGGCATATCATACCAAATATATACACACACACAGAGCATAAAAAATCCACAAAGAATGGTAATAGCATATATGATATTCAGCTGGTTCAGAAGATTACTTATAATACACCTTAAACTGATGAAAACAGGGGACTTCCCCCCCAAAGTTCAGCAGAACCTGCAGGCTTTTTCTTGGCAGAAACAAAGGTTTGGGAGGATGAAAAATTTTATAAGAGCGCGGGAGACCAATCAGTGTTCAGGTGGGTCCCACGTGGGAGTTACGTGGCAGATAAGAGTGCACAAATGGGAATCCTGCGGCTAAGACTCTGTGACATCGGAAGCAGAAGTTGTATTGTAGACTCATCTGCACTTTTTTTTTCTTTTTCTTTTTTTTTTTTTGGTTTTTATGGCTTTTAAGAATTTGAGATAGAGAGAAATATTCAGCTTTGTACCATTGCCATAAGTTTTTTATCCCTTTGTGTGGTTTGACAAATTTGTCTTTAGGCTTTAAGCCCAATTGAACTTTTTAGAACCTGCTATAAGTTTTAAGTGATAGTATGATTCAAAGTTTTAAAACATGTACCAATAGCTACAAGTTTTGGGAAGTTTTCTTTCAGAAATGCACATTAATTTTGTAAAGAATTGCACATTGTGTCCAAAAGTTTTTGTTAGTTTTCTCTACAAGTGCACCTTGATTTGGTTTTGATGGAAACGACTTATTGGTACCATGTTTTATATCTTTTATAAATCAAAGAAAAAAAGAAAATGATAATACAAGAATGAAAGTTCAATTAGATAGTTTTATTTATGCTTTTTTTGGGGGGTAAAGTTTTTATTTACACTCTAATTCGGTGGACCAAAATGAAATAACCTTGAGCAATATAAAGGCTGTATTCTGCATAACTTGAAATGAGATGGAGTTGTGTAAATGTCTAAAAATATAGGATGTAGTATTTAAATAAGAAGTATATGGAAAAGGGGTTTTTTAGAGGACCATAGAAAAAAGCCACAGAGCATGAGGTTGGAAAAGAATTTGCGGGAGATAAAGTGATAAAGGGCTATCAGCCACACTCTCTTGTAGGAAAGGCAAAGCCACACAGCAGTTTTGAATTTGTTTCTTTGTGCTATCTTTTCCCAAAAAACAAAATTTTGTACTTCTCTGGTATATCTTGGGCCTTAATGGAATCAGAATACAATTTCCTTTGACAGAATTGCTTGAGAATGTAGAATTTATTAAATTAAGAGCCAGCGGATGGACCACTCATTTGCTCTCTTGTCCAAGCCATCGAAAAGGGAAAAAGAAAAGTTTTCCTCCATTCCTGATACAGTCTAGAGCCAAAAAAGAACTTTATACAATTCATAAGAAAATGGACATTTTAAACATAGTTAGCAAGAAGAAGAACGGGTATAATTCGAGATATTATACGTGTGTAAATTATACATAACTTTTTTAGAAGTATGATTAAAAGTTTAGCATAGAAATATGTGTTACAACAAAATTATGTATATGAATTCATATGTGAATAGTACGAACATATTTGAAAGTTAGCAACTAAAAATACGAATAAATTTACTATAATTTTCAAAGATTATGTCATATTTATGCCACTTTTAAGCTTAGTGTTGTGTTTGTGACATTAAATTTATTGGAAGATTATCACCTTATTGCTTAAATATGTATAAATCTACAATAATTATGGTACATGTCGCTCGATTCATTATATGATTCTGAAATATGTCATTATCCTTAATTAAATTCAAAATTTTTTCAAAAATTGAAGTACAGTTCATGAAGTATAATGCATCAAAATTTTATTAGGTATTTTATAGAATTAACTGAAAAATATGAATATCTTTCAAAGTATTTTTGAAATGTATGAAATGCAAAATTTTTTTTAATGATATGTACGAATTGAATAATACAAATATAATATGAGTATTTTACTGACTAGGCTTTCAAATAATAGAAACATTGAATTAAATAGGGATGGATTGAGAGATGAAAATTCAATCGACGGTGTCAACATTTGTCCATGCACTAGATATTTCTTCCCTTTTGGATAATAAAGTAGAATGGTAGGTCGGGCACTCACCATTTGCTAGGAGAAAAAATTATAGGCTTGTTTCATAACTCTACTTAATGCTAAAAATTAATTCATTCAAAACTTTTTGAATTCAACATGTTTGATAACAGAAATGTCTTATCACTTAATGTATTAAGCACTACTTAATTTGTGTACAAACTTTTAAGTAAAAATTTGGCACTGAATTTTTTGAATTGACTACACATACTATAACTCTTATAGAGATAACACATTCTCATATATGTGTAGGAAAGTAGTAAATAACTAATCTAAACTAGACAAATGCAGAGACTTTGAGGCGTGAAAACACTTTCCTTAAGGTGTTATTTGCCTCCATATTAGACAAATTACCTTCAGGATACAACAAAGTTTAAGAACTATCAATGGAAAAAAGTGATTTAATTCTGTCAAAGTCCTACTATTTTAAAGAATTGAAGCATCTATCCAATACACTATCAAAGGATGCAATCCTTATTGAATAGGTGTATAGGTAGTTAACCATTTAACAGGTATGTATGTTAAATGTAACTATCATTAACCACCCATAATTAATTATCTAAAATAAATATTTTAGACAATTAATTAACACCCTACCCTAATCAGAAAGCCCTAAGGTCCAAGGTGCCCTCTTTCAATGTGGGACAATGAACTTCAACTTTCTCATTACAAACTATTACCAACAACCCCCCACTTAGTTTGCAATGAAATTAAATTAGCACTCATACTATCTTGCACTAGTGTATTCTAATTGAGCAATCGGCTTTCCAGAATTTTCAAACAACTTAAAGTTAGGATCATAAGGAGTGCATATTTCTTTCACCTTCAAATGTTGATACTTGTTCAAAACTTTCTCAACATAATGAGATTGACTTAAAGAACAGCCCCCACTATGTTTCTTAACTTTAATTCCTAAGATAGTATCTACTTCTCCAAGATCTTTCATATTGAATATAGAAGATAAATACTTCTTAGTTTCTTCAACGCCTTTGTAATTAGTACCAACAATTAGCATGTCATCCACATATAGATAGATTATCATACCATACTCTCTAGTAAACTTGGAATAAATGCATTTATCAGCATTATTATATTTAAAACCATTATCATATTCAAACTTTTGATGCCATTGTTTAGGTGCTTGCTTTAAACCATACAAAGATCTTATCAGTTTGCAAACTTTCTTTTCATTTCCTAGTAGAACAAAGCCTTCTGGTTGATCCATATACACATCTTCACTTAAGTCACCATTTAAAAAGGCCGTTTATACATCCATCTGATGTACACACAAATCAAATATTGAAGCCAATGCTAATAGTACTCTTACAGATGTAATTCTGGCCACAGGTGCATAAGTATCAAAATAATCGATTCCCTCTTTTTTTCTAAATCCTTTTGCTACTAATCTTGCCTTAAAAGTTTGTACAGATCCATCAGTAGCATATTTCTTTCAAAATACCCACTTACAGCCAATTGGCTTAGAACCCAAACGCAAATCAACTAGGATCCAAGAATGATTACTCAATAATAAATCCATTTCACCATTAATTGCCTCTCTCCAAAACGATGCATCTCTTGATTTCATAGCTTTATTAAAAGTTTTAGGGTCATCTTCTACATTTAACAAGACAGGAATCTTATCAAGTAGAAATTGTCTATTGCCTTCAACTAAGAAAACAATAGCTTGTGAATCTATAAAATCAGAGGATAAATGTTTTTCCTTCCGCTGCCTTTGACTCCTCCTCAATTCACTTGGAACGTCGCCTGCATTCCTTTTATTATTAGTAGAGAGTCCAGCATTGGAAATAGGCTTAAATCTGTGCTCATTGTCGAATTATAAAGAAATTTATCTTCTAAAATTTGACATCTCTAGATTCTACAATGACGTTAGAATCTAAATCTAGCAATCAATATGCTTTTGAATTTTCAGCATAGCCTACAAACACATTTTTAAGTGCTCGAGATCCCAATTTAGTTCTTTTATGATCAGGGACTCTATAAAAGGCTATACAACCCTAAACTCGAAAATACCTCAAGTTTGGTTTTCTACCTTTCCATAATTCATATGGTGATATCTTGGATTTAAGCGAAATTACTCGATTATGTATACGACAAGCAGCCAGTAAAGCCTCTCCCCACAAATTTTTAGGCAGGCCAGAACTTATAATCATAGCATTTACCATATCTTTTTAAAGTCCTATTTTTTCTTTCTGCCAAACCATTTTGCTGCGGAGTATAAGGTGCACTAGTTTGGTGTATAATCCCATTTTCTTGACAAAATTGAGAAAAATCAGTAGGGAAATATTCCCCACCTCTATCACTTCTCAAATTTTTGATTTTCTTTCCTAATTGATTTTCCACAAGATTTTTGTAACACTTAAACATATGATATGACTCATCTTTCGTTTTCATCAAGTAAACATACACATATCTTGAATAATCATCAATGAATGTGATGAAATACCTATTTCCTCCTCTTGTTAGAAACCCATTTAATTCACAAACGTCAGAATAAACAAGATCTAACAAATCATTGTTTCTTTCTGCTTTAGGAAAAGGTAATCTGGATATTTTTGCTTGTATACATGTTTCACATATTATTTCAGGATTATCCTTAAATGAAATCAGCCCATGTTTAGACAGAAGCTACAAAGTTTTATGATTAACATGTGCTAATCTACCATGTCAGAGAGAATATGAAGCATCTACAACATACGCAGAAATTTTATCTTTATTGATACATAGCTTGAACATTCCATCACAAGAGTATCCCTTGCCTACAAATACACCATTCATAGAGAAGATAACCTTATTAGACTCTAGTACAGCCTTTAGCTCCTTTTTGTTTAAGGCATCAGCCGACACAAGATTTTTCCTAATTTCTGGAACATGCAGTACATTGACCAATATAAGTTTCTTTCCAAAAGTAAACTGCATGTCTACACTTCCTTTGCCAAGAACCTTTGCTGTATTATGGTTTCCTGTCAATACTTTATGACCATCAAGAACTTCTTCATAAGTCTTGAACTGGGACTTATCATTACAAACGTGCACGGTGGCACCAGAATCATACCACCAGTCACATGATTTGGTTGCAGCAGCCACATGCAACTCAGAAATCATGCCAATGTTCCAATGTGAAACCATTGTAACGATCTCAGCAATTTCTTGTTCAACCAGATTTGCATTTTTGGCATTGTCTTTCCTTTGCTTTTTGTTGCAATCTGCCTTGCATTCACGCTTGTAATGTCCCTTCTTGCCGCACTTATAGCAGGCTCTATTCTTCTTCTTGTCCTTAGATGTACTTGCTTCTGGAGACTTTCTTTTGGAACCAGAAAAATTATGTGAATTCTTCTCACTTAAAGCATTCACTTTAATATCAGATTCTGTTTGCTTCTTTTGAAGATTTCTGGTATCTTCTTCAATACGCAAATGTTTCAAAATCTGATCTATAGTGAATGTTTCAGTAGCATGGAGCAACTTTTTCTTATAGTCAATCCAACTGGTTGGAAGTTTGGCTATTACTACTCCAACTTGCAAAGATTCGGATACCTCCACTTTTGGATCATGTAACTTAGACACAATCACTTGGAGATCATGAATCCGATCCATAAGAGAAGAATTCTTAGTGATACGAAAATCAAAATATTGCATAATAAAAAATGTGTCCGCACCTTGTTTCATCGTATTATACTTGTACTCCATCACATTCCAGATTTCCTTTGGCGACTTGACTGCAGTATACAGATCATGCAAGCGGTCAGAAAGAGTATTCATGATGTGTCCTTTGCACAGCAACTCGTCCTCTTCGCGTTTCTTGTGTTGTGCCTTGACTTCATCAAAATCATCATCTTTAGGCACTGGAATTTCAGGAAGTGAAGGATCCAGAACATAAGCAATCTTCAAAGTTGTCAGGAAAAACATCATCTTATCCTTCCAACAGGAGTAGTTAGTGCCATCGAATCTGTCCAACTTAACGAAGTCCTAATTCATCACTTTGAAAGTGGATTCAGAACTTGACTCCATCGTTGAGAATAACACCTTAAGATTGTAGGAAAGTAGTAAATAACTAATTTAAACTAGACAAATGCAGATACTTTGAGGCGTGAAAACACTTTCCTTAAGGTGTTATTTGCCTCTATATTAGATAAATTACCTCTAGGATACAACAAAGTCTAAGAACTATTAATGGAAAAAAGTGATTTAATTCTGTCAAAGTCCTACTATTTTAAAGAATTGAAGCACCTATCCAAGATACTATCAATGGTTGCAATCCTTAATGAATAGGTGTATAGGTAGTTAACCATTTAACAGGTATGTCTGTTAAATGTAACTGTCATTTACCACCTCTAATTAATAATCTAAAATAAATATTTTAGACAATTAATTAACACCCTATCCTAACCACAAAGCCCCAAGTGCCCTCTTTCAATGTGGGACAATGAATTTCAACTTTCTCATTACAAACTATTACCAACAATATGCTTTTTCTCGGCACAAAATAAATATTTGTTCTCTTTTTATTCACACACATAAGCATGTAAAACTACACTCTTGCACACAAATATGCACACTCAAACATCACATCTAAATTGTTTCATTATTTTCTATCTCTCTCATATATGGACACACACTTTTCTTTCTCTCTAAATATACAAACAATGTAATTTTTTTAAAGATAAAAATATAATATTATCACGATATTTCAATTCAGCATTATAATTCAATTAGTTATCAAACAGCTATAATTTAATCAATTTAGCAACTTAATACTTTTAGCACTTAATTTTTAGATTTCAAACTTCAGTCTTATCAAACGGGCCCATATATTTATGTTACACATTCTTGGAAGTTATATTACATGTTATAATAATGAGCATAATTTGAATCATTAAATCCGGCCTAAACATCACCCGCCAATGCCACTGTTTCAACAAGTTAGCGATTCAAGTACATGTTCACTAATTGAACCTATGATGATTTGATTATAATAAAATAATATATTTAAATTATTCAAAATAATATAATTATTGAATTGGTTGTTGAATTAATTGGTTTTCTAGATTTTTGCAGTTGAACTAGTGAGTTACTGAAGAGTCATTGAGTTCCTTCCTTTTCTAGTCCAACTACTAACCTAACTTGGTTAGGTGATCAATTCATCAAGTTAATCGGTTGAACCGCTAAATCAATTAGTTTTAATAACAGCGGTTAGAAATAAATAAAATGTTCGTAAACTACTATCTAATCACAAAGGTAGGGGAAGCATACATTTTCCAAACATATATATACACACACACATACACACATGCAATAACAGCCTTCCATGAGTTTGTAATGTGATGATTGAAAACACCTACATTTAGAGTGTCAACTACGATTTATGTGTGGGTTTTGACAAATTCAATCTCGACTCATAAAAAAAAAAATAAAAGTTTCGAGGTTTTGAATTTTGGGCTAACACTATGAGACAAAAACTCGGTTCACATATATGTTAAGGTTTCAGGCCTAGCTAGGGCTTGATCCAAGTTCACAATCGATACTTATTTATGTATTCAATATAGATGAATATTATATATTATTAAAAAATTACTTATTGATTATAATTTATATATATTTATTATTAACCTATACATATTATATTATATAATGTACATATTTATATGAATTATTATTCTCAATAGTTTTATGGTGTAGAACTTTTTCATGAATTTCTATAACTTGTATCAAGAAACAATTTTGGGCGTACGTTCATTGGTTTAGCTTATAATTTTGGTCATGTACAGTTACTATTAATTACTAACTAATTAGTCCCTAATAATTAATGGTCTAGATAGTAATAATTAAAAGTCTTTAATTTATCAACTTTTAATTATTAAGAGTTATAATCTATACTTATCATTATCGTTAGGTGATGTGGCCACAAATCATAACCTTTCCTGTATGTTGTTTCATACATGGTGTTTTAGGGGAAAAAATTGTAAAAATTGTTTCAGCTTTTGATTTGAGAACGTAACTTCCCCTCTCCCTTACTATGATTTATTATTAACTTGAATATTGTTGTAAAGGTTGAATTTTGAATTTTGTTATCCTCTAGTTTATTAACATTAAATTGAAATTCATAGATTATGAAATTTTTTAATCAAAATCTTATTATGAAATTCACTGATTTAAAACATTGTAAACTTTCTTATTTTATTAGAAAACATGTCCTTTCATCTTCTTTATTTAAAATTTCTGAAAATTTTTAACAGAATAATTACATCATCTAAACATTAAATATTTTATATATGCTAGTTAAATTTTGTCTTAGATTTTAATTAATTAATTACTTTAGTAGATGTAATGGAAGAATTGACTGCTGATTTTTTTTGTATGGAAAAATGATATTCTTCATTAACAATTTTTATTACTTAACTGAATATATATATATATATATATATATCAAACTCTTTTAAGCTATTTTAATTCTACACACATAGATAATAGACCATATAAACATAAGAAAACAAACCATTGAACTAAATGTATTAAACATCCATAAGCATCACATCTTGTAGTCTATGAAACGATCCTAAGCCTTCAAAACCTTGAATCACAAAATTGAGATCAAATTCCTAAAAGGATCAAGGTTTTTCACTTTTTTAACAACAGACTTTTTCATAGACAATTAAAAAGGGAAAAAAACAAATAAGGCCTCCATACCTATCTAGAATACCACAGCCATGAGAGAAAGCAACAATTTTGCAAAGCTTATACATCAAAAGCCACATCAAGGCTTCAAGGATTAAGCAAAAATGTACTTTAACTATGAATGTTAAACAGAAACCAGAAGGCACGTATATAAACACTTACACTCTAGAAGCAAGTACCAATAATTAATTAGCGTAAAAAGAGATATAATTTAGGGAAATATATCAACTTTTGAAGATGATTTTGTGTAAATTTCTTGAGGTAATTTTTCATATACTCAGGAACGAAACACAAAATAATCCTCTCCTGATTATGACCTTGTTTAACATTTATCAACCTATTTCAAGCAATTCCCAAATAGTAAAATAAATTCATCAAGTAATCCACCAGTCTCATTTATAAATCTAAGAAAAAAGTTCAAAAAAATATGTTGAACAAAAAAAATTAAGTGGGCATTCAAGCAAGGAAGAAAAGAAGTATGAGCAATTGGATAAAGGTTTTTTAGTAGTAGAGCAATACAACCATAAAACACATTAAGCATAAGCAAATGAACAGTCATTTGTTCCCTTGTCCAAGCCAAGGAAAAGGAAAAAAGCACTAGTTCCAGAAAGAAATTTATCCACAAGTTGTCTGATTCAGTCCAGACAGAAATTTATCCACAGTTCCTTGCATGTTTGTGATGAGAAAATGGTCTTTTATTTTGGATAATACAAACCTTGAGCTACAAAACCAAATGAATATTTAAACCTTGGTGACAAGGGTTACCTTATCAATTCAAGATAACCTTAGTCAAAATCTATACGTAGTGTTTAGTCATTTCTGTACATAGTTTTTAAACTTTTTCTTTACTAATCATGTAATGAGAAGGTAAGTAGGGCTATTCTATGTCTAATAGAAAACATTTAGTGTGTTTGGATAGTAGATTATGGGGGATAATTTTTTGAAAAGAAAATATTGTAACACTTCTTATATGATCCATGTTAGATAAAAGTATGGTTGGAAAAAGTGTTGATGATGTAAATAAATAAATTTTTATAAATAATTCACTATCCAAAAAAATATTGAATTCATGTCACATCTTGTTGTATGTAGAAGATAGTATATATTAGAATAACAATAAAATGTGCAATATATATTAATATATATAATACACAATTTATAAATGTACAAGAAGTATACATCTTTAGCTATAGACACCATCTATAACGGATTGGAAACCAAAAAAATGGTAATAAGAACCAAATGAATAATATATAACTATATATTGTTTGTCTTTTCTCCTTTTCTCTTTTTATAACACCTTATATACCCTTAGTGAAACATTGCATGGACAAGCTTTAAACACCTTGAAATTCTGCTACTACACCATTTTTTTTTTTAACTTTAGCCTCTCACTTACATTCTCTCTCTGCAAACCACCCAACCCATCCTTTCCCTCCCCCCCGCTACTTATAATCAAGAATAATCTCCTTTAATTATTCTTTAACAGTAGAATTTTTCTTGTTGTGAATCACTTCCATCAATTAAAGTCTTATTTATAAAGCCACAAAAACATGAAAAGGAAAAATAAATAAATATCTATGTACCAAATACCATTAATCTTTCTTATCTACTTATTTATTTGTATTATTGCTCTTAGAATAACTTTGAAGTATAAAAGTAGAAGATGCACTAAGATTTACATGGCAAACAATGGGAGCGAGGAACTAAGTAATGGCTAATAACAGCACATGGAGCAACAAAAACAAAAAACAAAAAACAAAACTATGGGCAATGTGTATTTAACATCCAAAGAATCAGAAAGAATTGATCAACAGGATAACAAGAAGTATTTCTTGACTATTGGCTTATTAGATTCTAAAACAACACGAATGTAAGTTTAAATTAATTTATTAGTGTAATATTGTTTTAAGTTCAAACAAACTAATAGTTTGAGATTAAACTGAGGAACCGCTAAGGAACTTTATTTGGTTGGTACATATTCATATCTTTCTTCAACTCAATCATGTGATAAAAAGTTCTAAATACTGATAGAAGCAAATAGAAAAAGATACAAAATTAAGTTGGCAAAAATTTTGTAGGTTGTTCATACCGAATTAAAATTCTTTTAGGGTCAATATCTCCTGAGTGTGGAACAATTTAGTAAATCCAATTCGATGAGAGCTGTAATTGATTTTGTACTCTACTACGGTTGTATATGGTAGTAGAAGGCATGATGGAATTTTTTCAACAAAAAGTCAATTCATATATCTTTATAGATAACTATTTTTATGCACTGTTAGCGTAAAAATTATTTTATACTAGCAGACTTGAATATATGCCACCATGTACAAAAGTGCATTTTAAATTTAAACAAAGATTGTGCGATGTTCATCTAAATTTACTAGTATAAAAATACTCTTGCACTGAAAGTGTATAAAGATGAATCCTATACCTTTTATCTCATTTTTTATGATAATAACTAAGAGTGATCAACCCACTCGATTTTGGCTATCATTTATTGTGATAATGGAATTATAGCTGAACAAGAGAACCATTTTATTGTGATATGGATACTTTTAACCAAATCCATATTGCATGGGCAGTTTTTGAGTATCAAGAAAAACTTGGGGAGTTAATTAGGAGGACATGAAATTGTGGAGAACAGGGAATGGCTGTGGATTACGCCCTTCAAATATATGCCACACATTCTTCTTCGAGTGCTAACTGAGACGTGGACTTCTGGCATAATGCATAACTCTCCATCTCCATTTGAAGACTTAAATAATCCAGTACCCTATATATTTCCTCCATCCCCGAGTCTAAAGCTTCTCCTGCTAAGAATGCATGCACTTTCTTCTTCACCTCAATCCAACTCCGTCCAGGGCTTTTCTTCAGCCCCACTGTCTTTGCTGAGTGTCTTACTTTAGCAGAGTCCTCCCATCTTCCCTGTGCGGCATATAAATTAGATATCAACATGTAACTCCCAGTCATCTCAGGTTCAAGACCAAAAATTTGAGCAGCAGTCTCTTCTGCAGCATCTGTATTTTTATACATTTTACAAGAGTTCAATAGAGCTCCCCAAACACATGCATTTGGTTCAATTGGCATGTTTTTCACAAAGTCAATTGCTTCAAGTACTAAGCCAGCACGGCCAAGCAGATCAACCATGCAAGCATAGTGTTCCATCTGAGATTCAATTCTAAAATCCCTAACCATCTGGTCGAAAAGCTTGCGACCCTCTGCAACAAGACCTGCATGACTACATGCAGAAAGAACAGCAACAAATGTAATCTCATCAGGTTTAAATCCTATGTTGATCATGTTATAAAAGAACTTTAAAGCAGTGTCACCAAGTCCAAGCATCCCATACCCAGCAATCATTGTATTCCATGAGAATAGATCCCTATTACCTAATCCTTCAAATACTAAATTAGCTTCCTCGGGGCAAGCGCATTTCATATACATATTGATCAATCCATTTCCTACCAAGACTTTTTTGTCAAGCAGAGTTCTGGTGACATGGGCATGGATTTCTTTCCCTAGACAAAGTGCTGATAACCCTGCACAAGCGGTCAAAGTACTAGCAACTGTGACAGGGTTGCCTGCTACTCTCGCAATCTGCATTTGCCGAAAGATTTCCAAAGACTCCTCAAACCGTCCCTTTGCGGCAAATCCACCAATAACAGCACTCCAAGTTATTACATTTGGTTTTAACTCTGCATAACCATCATGTAACTTTCCCATCTGTGAGAACAGAGCAAAAGCCTCGTCACATAACCCTGATTCAGCATAGGATGATATCAAAGCATTCCAGCTGACTATATTCTTTGATTCCAACCCTGAAAATAAACTCTCTGCCTCTTTCGCAGCACAGTTTTTTCCATACACACATATCAACGAGTTTACCACAAATGAATAGTTGGAGAACCCACCCTTTATAACATATCCATGTAAGTTTGCAGCCATGCAAAATGCATTCATATCAGCACAAACTGACAGAACCACTGCAACCGCTTCAGCCGTAACCTCAACGCCTTTCTCCCTCATCATTCTATACAATCTTAATGTCTCCTCACCACGCCCACATTTACAAAAACTTGATAACAAAGAAGTCCAAGTCACAGAATTCGGCTCCCACCCTTCTAATTCCATCCTATCAAACGTCTTAGAAGCATTTTCACAGTCAGAATTGTTTGCAAAACCAGACACCATAACATTCCATGAAATTTGAGTTCTCACAGGCATTCTATCAAACAATTTACACGCAATATCCATTCGCCCAATCTTTCCATACATTCCCAACAACTCATTGACAACATGCATGTGATCTCGGAACCCCATTTGGACCACGTGGCAATGAACACTTGTACACAGTTTATAGTTACTTTCGCCCACCATGGCCCTACCGCTAGCCTTTACAATTAAAGGAAAACCAAACCCATCAGGCAAAACCCCAACTTTTCTCATCTCACAGTACAGCCTAAGCGCCTCGTTATACTCCCCCTGCACTACATTAGCCCTTAATATTGAGTTCCACAAAAGCATATTTCTCGTAATGAAACTTTCATCAAGCTTAGAAATTGTGCCAAACACCTTGCGTGCATCCTTAAGAAGCCCAAATTTTGAGTACACAGATACAAGTCTGGCAGCCAAGAAAGGCGACAAAAACGTTGAAGTGTGAATGATCTGAGAGTGGGTTTGCTTGAGTTGTCTGAGATAGTCTCCATTGATGCATTGCTGAAGAAGGTGATCAAAGAAATCCACAAGCCCACTATCAGCTGCATTGATTCCAGTCTTGCTATTTTGCCCAATAGATGGAGTGGTGAGACAACGAGAAAGGGAATGGAAGGGACGCAATACTGAATTTGATGAATGAGAAGCTATAGTGACAGCAGCATGAAGCATTAATTCACATTTCAGGGTTGTAAATATGCATAAGCAGAATAAGAAACACTACTCCATATCTGTTTTACATCCACCCTTGTACGAGTTTGGAGTTTCCTGTCCAAACCTTGGGAGTCATGGTCTCAACGGCATAAACTTGCATAAGAACAGAGTAGCATATTGCCAGGCACCATTTCAGATAACATGACAATCAAAAAGGCAGAGACCCAAGGTGAAATGGGCTACGCTGCCCTGGTTGCAGCAAATATTTAGACTTTCAGGAATTTAAATAACAGTAAAAAGCGGAGGGTAAAGAAAATCCGAATCCCAGGCAGTACACTGTCGAGTGATTGAGAAAAAAATGACACACCAATGAATGGAGTGTGGGTTACTACTAGGCGTGGTTACAAGTATACAATGCTCAACATTTAGGTGGTAGCTCCCAGCCTTGACACAAAGATGCATTAGTCAATAACAATGGTAGAATGACAGAATCCTAAACACTGCTCCGGTAAAATAGAAATTCATATTGAATAATCAAAATTGCATAATGTACAGTTTACATACAAAATGTCATTCCCATTGGCTTTATAGCAAATCACCATGGGGAATCTTTTTTCGCCTATTGCACTATGTACTAATGAAATTAGAGCCACTGGACTCATGAGAGAAGAAAATTAACAAAAGAAAAGATGACTAGAAAGATTCCATGTATTTGATCGTCCAAGTCCTGTCCTACACATCTTGAGGGATCCTCAAATTATCTCTGCCTTGCCACTGATTAGGAGGACAATTTTCCTCTGAAAAAGCAGTCCAAAATTTTCAAAACACGGGAAAAAACTATCTGCAAAATTTGTGGTCCCCCGGATAGACAGTTTCCGGCAAATATCCAAAAGCCAAACAGCTAGGAGAAAACTGCCCACTTTGCATTGATCCTCAATCATGCATGAAATCCTACTTGATACCCGACGAGAAACCATGTCTTGGGGGGAAGCCAGCCTGATGCGTTCTGAAAGGCCTCCCATTACTGAAGTGTCTGTTGTCTGACGGAGCTGCACCAAGAATCCCAGAAGCGTTTGGATCAGGTATACGCGTACCATTACTCGAGAGTCTTTGATAAGGAGACTGAACAGGCTGAGCTTGGGATGCATCAGCTTCAGCTCTTCTCCGTCGTTTCCAAGCTTCAAATTTTTCTGTATCAATACCTCTGTCCATTAGAGCGGAGATCTGATCCCCAGGTACAGAACCATTCAAATGTGAAGGCCCAACTCCAGTTAGCGGTTGCTCCTGTTTAAGTTTGGAATATATCTGATGAAGCCTCTCGCCTGACAAATTTGAGAAGCTGGAGACATAATTCCATAAGCGTGTCCTCATCCCTGTGAACATAAAACAATTAGTACCAGAACTGCTGGAAATGCAGAAAATAACGATGTTCATCCCCTTGGGGACAAGCTGGAAAGAAGAGGATAGGAAGGAGTTTAAATACAAACATACTCTCTTTTTTAAATGGTCCCTCCTCATATTCCAGGACAACTTGGTCAATTCTCCGTCCAAGAAGCTGTAAGTAATTCCGAATTTTGGAAAGCACCTGATATCACCAGATATTAAGACAACCTTCCAATGCTACATCAAGAAGAGAAACATGAGATGAAAGACAGTAATTAAGTGCTAAACCAACCGTTTCTTTGGGGAGATCGGCACTGGTACTCTGCAACCTCTGTAGACGTTTGAGAGTTTTTTCCTCATCAACCATGACATCTTCACACCATTCCCTCCATTTCACTTCCTTGAACTGTTCATATACTTCTTCATTATCAGACATCTCACCTTCCTCTTTAACTAAAGGCTCAACTTTTTGAGGTTTTGCAGCTTTGGCCCTATTTGTCTGAAAGTTCTGACCAGGAGAATCGGATTTCCCCTGTCTGCCTTTTCCACGAGCTACTGAAACATTTAACAGAGCTCCTTTTTGTTTCTTAGAAACCTTACGACCCATTTTGATGTTAGAATCCTTGCCGCCAACAGCCACAAGTTCCTGTTAACGAGTATAGACTTAATTACATAAGTTGACTGATACTTAAGTTGCTCCAAATGCAACCTAAGAAGCAACTGGTCAAAATACACTTCTCAGTAACTGCCAATAACACAATAGAAGGCATGAGATCAGCTACAAAACTTCATAGCAGTATAAAGTAAGAGATGAGCCTTAAGGAATTTGACAGTTAGATTCTTGGAAACCAAACACACAGTTGACAAATAAAAAGACTTTAGCCAGATAGTGAAGGGCTCGGTTCAATGGCCAACTTGAATGTGCAGTTTCAGAGCAAAAATACTACGGGGCACTTTGCAGCCAGATTTTGGACAAGGGTCATACAACATTTTGGGTGCTTAGATTGAGCCAAGGGGGAAAAAGCCCTTAGATGTTATAAAGGACAACTAGGAGAACCCGACAAACTAGCTAATTAGAAAGCAAAGTTGATCGGCCACATTAAGTTACAGGTCCTTTCCTGTAGACAATGAAAATTTCAAAAAAGAAGAAAGGAAAACATTTTCAGATTCATTATTTTAGCATTCTGTTTTGTTATTTTTAATTTTCAGTTAATAGAGACATGCCATCTTTTCCTGAACTACAAATTTCAGTTAACAAAAGTTTCTGCAGACCTTTTATGCTTCCTTAGGTGCATGGTGCAAACAAGCTCTAGATGTGGAGCCTAAAGGTTTTTAGGAGTGATTTCTAGAGATTTCCTTATTTCTCCTTCTTGCTTCCAATTCACTACAGTTCTCCACAATTTTCAGCTTTTAATTGCTTACCCATATTGCTAAAGAGTGTCTAAACAAACCTATCAGCCCCCCTTTAGCTTGCTGCGGCTTCATACTCCGTGCAACCTTCCCTCCAACAATAAGCATGCCACAAAAGCTTGGAATAGTAGCTCTGGAAGGTAATGATCAAACTACCAGACATACAAGAACTATGAAAGATTTGACAAACCACAACGAAAGATCAAATATAGCAGAGTCCCACTGTCTTTTTCACACGTGTATGTCTAGAACCAGCAATCTCAGATGTCATGGAAGGCATGAGTAGAAAAGCCCCAATTAAATAAATCAACAGGTTACTACTCAAAGATAATGCTTTTCCTTGCTGCTTTTCAATCAAAGAATGGTCCAAACATATCTCTGTTCAGTGTGAGGTAAAAACATTACAATTGTTTCTTTTGATAAATGACGAGTGATCCCTTATTTAACCATACATCAACGAAAAACAAATTTTTTATCACTACATATACGAGTAGTTAAATCGTTTGACGTTGAATACATCAGTACTTTTCTCAAATTTATCAACCAATGTGTACGTTGTCTTCCAAGAAGAATAACAACAATGAAGGAATAAACTATTCAATCAATGCATTCTTTGACATTAAAAACACCAGTGTTTTTATCAAATTTATCAAGCATTATCCACATCACCTTCCCAACAAAAATAACGTCAATGAAGGAACAAATTGGTCAATCAATCTTACTTTTAGGTAAGAATAAAAATTTTGAACGACCTACAATAGAATGGCAAATATTGACAGGCAGGAAAAAAATGAACTTCTTCCAACATATCTAATATCTGCTTTCCCTTTTCCACCAGCAGTAGAAAAATGAATTAGTCAATTAGATTATCCAGTATCGAATCAACACCAAAACAACAAAATGCTGAAAGGATGAAAAAGCTTGATACTAGCATTGCTGAGTTACAAATGATATAGCCTACCATTTCCAACAATTGTGAACCTCGTTCCTTCAACTGAGGAGCACGTGGCAAGAATGTCTCATGGTGCTGAAGTTCCACCGGTGCAATCTTTTTCGAAAGACCAAGTTTCTCATCTAATCTTATTTTCTCCCAATTGCCAAAACCATAGTAATGGATTCCCAAAAGCAGCCTTGCATCATCCTCTGATAAGATGAAGATGCATATATGCATCCATCACTAAATTTTCACCAACAACTAAAGATAAGGATAGAGAAACTCCGAAAGACTAAAAACCTAATAGAGCACTTACTCTGGTTCCAGCCACAACCTTTGGACCACGTGGCTGGTTTGAGATAAGCCAGTGCTCGGAATTGAGAGATTGGATCTTCATACCGGCTAATGCGCTTTGCTAACAGTTGAAGCTCCTCAACGCGACTTAGTAGCTCATCTGCTTTTACAGGGACTCCAAAGAAATCCAACAAAGGACCCTACAAAGATTAAAGATTTCATATATTAGCTTATGACAGGTTTGCAACTCTCAGAACACAAATCACGCATCATATAGGCAGGAATCAAAACTTAATAATTGGTAACGATGATAAAGGAACCAACTTTTGGATCAAAACTTTCTGCTTTCATTGCTTCTCTACAACCATCAATCAGAGCATCATAAAGTTCAACCTGTGCCTCAGTCGGAGCAGCTTCAACTGCTCCGCCAACCTCTCCCACTATTAGGCTGATCTGGCTGTCATTCCCAAACTTTTTAACCTAGTTGAAGAACAAATTCAATAAATTACAGGTATAAAACCATCATTCTGGAGGAATCGGAAAGGATAGTAACAGGGAAGTAAAGAGCAAAAAACAATTCATCTAAGAAGATAGTCATAAGGCACATCAAATCAGAAAGGCCATCAACAGATCTTAAGCCGCCAGGACATTTCCCAAGCAGTGCTATTAACCAAGAATATGCAAAATACCAGGATAATACTACAAAATTCACCAGACCAGACTACAACTGTAACGATACAAAAGAGCTTACTGCACGGAAAAATCGGGTAGCATCTCTCTTGGACAGGTTCCCATAGGACCAGCCTCTTACTTGAGCAGTAGCACCCTCAATGACAGGTGGTGAGTAGCCAGTATCTGCCTTGCGACGCTTTGATAGCCTTTCCTGGGACTCCATTCCCCTTTTCTTCCTTTTGTTGGTACTTTCAGGAGGATTTGCCTCTGCATAGCTCTTAATATTCCGAGCAGCACGAGGAGCTAGAGCTTCCTAATTTCCACATCAGCAGTAAAATAAAAGCAGCATCAGTAGAGGAAAATCAAAATTAAGCAAGAATGGCAATCACATGCATACTTCAGCTTGAGCAATTGCTTCCGGCTTTATCATGCGGCTCCAAAAACTCCCATCATCTTCAGCACTGCAGAAATTTGCAACCTGAATGCGGTGGCAGAAAAAGAATATGAAGCTAACATGTAAATATAACAAAAGTGTACAACTGTTGGCAGACAAGGTAGAAAAAGGCCAAATTGAGAAAAGAACAAAATGAACTATACAAAACATGGTTGCAATAGGGAAAAAAATAACATATCAAGTAGAACATTGAGATGACTTTCAGATCAGAGACAGAAAAGTGACAGGATTAAAGAAACTTTAAAACCACCGATATGATAAACAAAAAGAAAAGATCTTGTAGTCATCTAAACCTTAAGCAGGCACACTTGCCTTAAAAGCACTGAGAAGTTCGTGTCCTTCCTCCTCACCAGCTCCCGTCTCTTCAACCTTTTCTGCTCGTTCAAGAATTTCATCAATACTCATATTTAGGAGCCTCTTTTTGCTTTCTTCGTCATTTCTGTCTTCTTTAAATAATTCCTCTGCTCCAAACCTCAAGATCGCCGAAAGCTCATTCTACAATCACCAAACCAAAACAAGGTCAAGCAATTATGAAAGGGCCTATACAAGACCAATTTCATTCTACTCCTCCCATCCTCCTCTATCTGCAGGGGCAGATGTTGAGGTGGGAGGGCTGGAGGAAGAGCCTTATTCAAGAGGTTCAAAACAGCACATAGAAATTAATAACCACAACAACAGAGGTTCATTCTCCAAAAAGCTAGAACATCAATTATTTTCTAGAAACCATTTTGCTTCATATAAAAAGCAAGTAAAATGGAGAACAATCAAATTGAACATTGATGAAGCATACGCACTTTGTCAAAAGCACTCCCTTTCTTTGCTTCTTTCTTCTCCAATCGACCCTCAGCATTTAGTTTCTGAATCACCAAATGATCAAGGACCTACATACAATTCGTGAATATAATAAGAAACATGCGCAATAGCACAACAACAATAATTCTGATTGATGAGTTGACTGTTCTATGACAAAGAAAAACATATAACAGATTATCATAGGACAAGCGCTTGCAGCTTGCATGTACCATCTGTGTCTAACAACCACAATAAAAGTTGATGATATACAATGCAATCCAAGAGCAAGAATATAGACTTAAATTGGTGTACCATCTTCTTCTTAGCCCTCTCCAAGATATCTTCCTCCACACTCTTACTTGTCACAAACCGGTAAATGTTAACAACTTCTTGCTGCCCAATCCTATGAGCTCTACTCATTGCCTGATCCACAAGGTTGATACATAAAATGACAACAAACTTTAAAGAACAACCAAAAAGTTAAAGCATTATTATGCAAAAGGAGATGTGGAAATCTCAATAGAAACCTGCAAGTCATTCTGAGGATTCCAATCTGAATCAAATATGATAACTGTATCAGCTGTTGCAAGATTAATACCCAGGCCACCAGCACGTGTAGAAAGAAGAAAACAGAAATCATCACTTCCAGGGGCATTAAAATGGTCCATAGCCTGCTGCCGCAACTCGGCCTTTGTACTACCATCAAGCCTTTGAAACTGGAACCCTTTAAATGACAAATATTCTGCCAGTATATCCAGCATCCTAACCATCTGTGCTTCAAATAGATCTCAAGTCATCTTGTGAATCTGAAGATAATGAAAGATGGCAGCATGGGAAGGGCCAAAAATGCATGCCCTAAAACAATAGTATACTCAAATCCAATCTCAAACAACATTATGTGGAGGGGTAAATTAATCACATAACCAGAGATCCAAAATTCCACACAAGGCAGTTGTAACTTTAACCGTATGAACAGGCAACTCTTACCCAAGCATCGACTTACTGCATCAAGCATCAATTGCCAAAGCAAGAAATCCCCAGCACAGAAGCAAATTGATAATTCTATCTAATTTGTTCAATATTATTTCTTATCAGTCCATGTTAGTAACTAGTGACATACTAGATTCACTAATCCTTTGGTAAAATACTAAAATGCACACGCACAACAGATCAAAATGTGAATCTGAAAACTTTCAGTTACTACAAGACAAACCTTAAAGATACAGAGTCAGATTTATATCTGACATTAGCATCAATAAGACATGGGAAGCTCAGAACTTGTGATGTATAAGAGTACCAATTTCATACATCTCAAGATTTTTATTGCCAGCCAAAATTGAAAAATACTAAGAAAAATTATTTCATTATAGGACGAGAGCCAAGTCTGATTTTATCCAAGTTCAATTACTTCAAGATTGAGTAACGATGTTCAATTCAAAATCAATTTGGGCTAAAAACAACTTGCAATGCAGCCCCAAAAGCATGATAAATAAATATACAATTCCATCAAGAACCATGCCTAACCAAATTATTGAATTTGAATAATGATCTGCTAACCTGAGAAAAAATTAAGACACGATGTTTGGTCTCATGCAGTCTATTCAGCAATTTATCAAGTATAACTAGCTTCCCACTGCTTAGCGTTATTCTCTCCAGCTTAGCGCTACTAAAAAAGTTTGTGTCCCCACCATAGCCATGGTCTGCACTTTCAAACAAAAATGGATGATTGCAGCATTTCTTCAACTCCACCACTATATTTAAAAGTGAAACCTGCAAATTTGGAAAACATCAAGCCTGCTGCTTTCAGACGAAATAATAACCACTAAAAAAATCAGTATAGTTCTCCATTTTTAAGTTAAAAAGCATGCATCATAGAGCAGATATATTCTCTATTTAGAACTCCAGAGCTTGCGCATCAAAGAAATAGAATAAAATGAAGTAATCATGCCATCAATAAACCGGAAGGTGGTTGAAATCGCACTGAAAAAGAAACAGCACTGTAAATAGCAATGAGTACACCGAAATGACAATAAATTTATGACAAATGGATGGAACCATTCAAATTCAAACTTGCTTTGTGCAATTTGATTATCTAAATCTCTTCATTGTAATTGGGTGTCAGAAGTGACCTGATTTCCGCGGACACCTTTATTCAAGTCATGGAAGTTGCGCTCCAAGATCCACTTATAGTACCTAAATATACAATAAAGGCCAAGAAACCCATAAATCATAAGACAGCTGCATGTCTTATCGGGAAAACAAGATAGGTACAGGTAAGCAGCATACTGTTTCTGGAGTGGAGACATCTCAACCCTTAGTATGCGCTCAATCTTAGGAGGTAAGGACTTCTCAACATCCTTGATAACTCTTCGAAGAATGTGAGGTCTCAATTCCATATGAAGATTTGCAAGCTACAATGAGATTTGGCATGAGCTTCAGATTAATATAAATCAGCATTTTAAGAAATTAACCAAAAAGCTCAGTCACAACCAATGGAAAATAGTACCTCAATTTCATTAAATGAACTAAGATTTTTGTAGTTTTGAACAAACTCATCCTTACTAGAGAACTTGTTGGCATCAAGAAAATGAAGCAAAGCCCTGTGATGTGATAGATTAACACAAAAATTAGCAGGCACCCATACACTGAAAATATACGGGCAGAAAATAGCTGGAACAGCCATGAATTTCTTATTAGAGGGAAAGTGAAGGAATGGAAAGAGAAAGCCACTTTCTTGTGCACGTTTGTGTAACAAGAAAAATTGGGAGGAAAAATGGGTAGTTAGTTGTAGTTATTGAGAATATTGTTAGTAACTTACATTTTTCTTCCAAAATCCTGCAAATTTTGCAGGACACATAAGTCCAGGAAACTGAGGGAAAGAGTAGGAAAAATTTATATGTTTCCTGCTAAACAAACACTCAAAGGGATAACCAACTTTACTTCATTCTCCCACACTTTTCCTTGTAAACAAACACTACCTACACCCAAACAAATTCAAAAAAGAAGACTGTTGCTGGTTCTGTTTGGGTGAAAGATAAGCTAATGAAGTCAAACCCAAATACTACCGTCCTCAAAATGTCAGGTGGACGACATGTACAATTTGGCACAGAGGAAAGAATTAATCTATCCTCAATTGCTCTGTTCAGTTAAGTCAACACCCAGTGAATCACTTTTAATGGTCAGATCTAACATTTCCTACTTGAATTTAACAGGGTCTGATAAACTGAAGGAATATGATCTACAAACTTCAATAAACAAATGGTTGTTAGTCAACGTTAAGAAACTTACCATAGCTCTTCCACACTGTTCTGCAATGGAGTACCAGTAATAAGCAACTTATTCTTCGTGCTAAATTCCTGTCGAGTCATAGTGCAGAGTTATAATAAAACAAACAAATATAGTAACTTATGCAATCACACTGTCAAAATATTATTTATACCAAGAGTGTTGTATACAGAGAAGCTTCACTGTTCTTCAGCCTATGTGCTTCATCAACCATGAGATAATTCCACTTAATTTTTGAGAGGACAGCTTTGTCCTTCAGTAACACCTCATAGGTAGTCAAAAGTGTATCAAACTTTATATTCCTGCCAGTTTTCTTTTCATTGTAAAATTCATATTGCTGACAAACCTGTAATTCCATAGAAAATGCAGGACAAATAAGTATTAAAAAGATGATACAAAATGACATTCCTGAGCGACATAAAGAACTATTCCATTGTGGAAAACTCAGGGACAAACTACATAAATCCATCTCCGACAAAGACTAAAATTAAGAAATGTATTTTCCAGCAGAACCATTTCATGTTATAGTCTGAATATACTCCAATTTGTCGTTAACAGAAAGCTCATATCCTTCACCGCCAGAGGCCACTCTTAACACTCTATGATCACTCAATGTATTGTCAGATGATACACATTTACTTGCACAGTATCGCTATCAAATTCCCTAGCTCAAACACAGAAAAAGAAAGCTTGCTGTGAGTGAAAAAGAAACCTTCACTGTCTAGTTATGACCACATGGCAGTCACAGGAAGGACAGGCTAACACTAGGCAACCTGAGACGCATTTCTACTAGTAGTTCTCTTTAATTAGGAATTAGAGCAGGTTTTCCAGTGACGTTCGGCTAAGAAACAGAATTCTCAGCAGTGAAACCAAAGTTTATGGACCTGAAGAAAAAATTGCTAGTATCCAAAACTGAATCGATTTCCGAGTGGCTTGTCCATTTTATTATCAAAGAAGTAGGATAAGTAGCTGAAGATACCTCACGGCTTGCACGGGTTCCAACGTACACAATAACATTCATGTCGGGAAGCCACTTTCTAAATTCTTTTGCCCAATTAGACAAAGTTGATAATGGAACAACAACAAGAAATGGTCCCTGAATTTGCTGCGCATTCTGCAAGAAACAAAGGATAATTCTGTTAGAGATGATAAAAGAATACTAAAAAAGGACCACGAGAAAGAATATGCAAAGTACCTGCAGAAATCCAAGCATGGACACCGACTGGACAGTTTTACCAAGACCCATTTCATCCGCTAATATAACATTTGTATCATTTCTCCAGCTATTAAATGAAATATTGAACCCAAAAAAGAAAAAAAAAAAAAAAACCACTGCAAACATGAGTTTACAAGTAAACATAAACACGCCTAATCCATTAAATTGCATGTCAGACCACAGGTGCCAAAATCTTACCTGTTAACAAGAAAATTCAGACCTTCAAGCTGATAATCTCGAAGTTTTCCTCCTTTCAACCACTCAGGCTGTTCATCAAGCTTTCGCAAACTTCCTAATAGAGTAACCATTTTTGCTCTAACTTTAGTATTAATACATGAGACAGACCATAACAAGTTATAAATGAAACACGTAAGAGAACCACATACTAATTAAAAATAAAGATTCATGTCTAACCTGCAAGAAATACCATACAAACTTTAAAGAAACTATCATATGAATAATGGCTAAATATTGCTATTGATTTGTCAAAAACATGCCACTTTAATATTTGTTGTTAAAAAAAGATTAATAAAACAACAGCATCAGTGGCCAGGAACAAAAGAAACTATACACACCACTAAAAATTAAAGCTTCTAGAAGTTATCCAAACAAAACAGACAAGTTTCGAAATAGCTAGTTTAGATATCACAATCCAGGGGTCAAAAAGCGATGAAAATGTAAAATCTAATATCTATAAAGCATGTGAGCGAACATCAAGATTCTGTTAGTAACCAATATAAGCCTTTTAATTAAAATTCGAATGCCCTGCTCATAACATCAAACCTTAAAATTAAAAATTGAGAGAGAGAGAGAGCACCAAACCTTAATTAATATGGCAGCAACCTTCAAGTTTTAGCCATATGCTAAATATGGTGTTATATTGCACAATGTAATGTATTAGTTCTATTGTGATAACCATCTTCACCTTGAACACTTGAAAATTAATCACTACCCTATTCCCAGGGAATACAAATTAAAGCTACAATTCTGTTACAGAGTAGATTAAAATAATTCCTCTGGTCATAAAATTGAAACTAAAAATATTTTCCACCAACCACCTTCATACTATTGTCATGCTAAATATGGTGTCATTTGTTACATCATGTAATATAAGTTCATCTTCACATCGGACACATAAAACTCTAACTGCTCATGTAATACTAGGCTACTTAAAATACAAATTAGAGTTACGATTCCGTTTGCATGGTAGCTTAAAAGAATTCCAATATGGAAAACTAACAAGGTCATAAATCACTTTTAAAACAAGTGACAAAAGTGGAAGTACGACATTATATCCCCAGAAAAATAGGAAGGATAATAAAAAATTAAAAAAAGGCCAAAAAACTCAGCAAACACAACTAACAAATAAAGTATAAAAAGGGAGCATCATAGTTTAGCACAGTACAGCAGAAAATAAAACAAGACAGAAAAATTGCTTTCCATCCCAATTGTCTCCCATGATCTCATGTTAGCTATAATCATTTTTGCTACAAAAATACATTTTCCGTTTTAAACTTCATACCATTCACATCCAATTGGTGATTTTTTCTTTAATTACGATAAAAAAATTTTCCAACTGCAAACACATTGAAGCCAGACACATGACTAGCCTCCCCAAGACAGCATCAGAGAAAGAAACAAAAAAAAAAATGGAGAAGGAAAATGAACTGTAAAGCAAGGATGCAAAAGTCAGAAATGATATTGACAAAATAAGCTAGCTTATATACAAAACCATCACACCTTTGCTCTTTCTGCGCTGTAAATCCACTGTTGCTCCTTGGATCATTATAGCAGCTTCACGGGTCTGTAACCAATAAGAGCTTTTCATTACACATAGAATCAGTATAAAACACACAAATCAAAAGCAAAAGAAAAAGAGAAAACAATCACGACAGATATGCTTTTGCCGATCTAATTGCTAACACACTCGAATGCAATTGAAAAAATTGGAATATTTTAATAACACTGCCAAATTCATTTCCTATGCTGGCTATATACAAGTCAAACAAAAGAAATGGAATGAAGACATGCACTCATCTAAGGGAATGAAGGTACACATGAATAAGGAGAATTAAGTCACATATTCATTTGGGAAGCCAGAAAGAAGTTAGTATAAACTAACAGAGAGGGAGCAAAAGGAAAACAGAAAATAATATGTTATTGTCCACATTTGACAGTGATATGCAAAATTGCAATAGAGCAGTATCATAATTGCACCATGGCTTAAAATCAGCATTTGATGTCTACATTCTAGGGTGAATGTTATATGATTTCTTAGATATTCTGGAATTAGTTACCTTACGAAATAACTTTCACAATCTAGATGAGATAAAACCAATCGTCCCTTATCACTGATAATAAAGGAATTATCCAGCTTAAAAATTGTCACTTTGATACTATATTGACCCAAAAAAAAAAAAAAACAAGGTGACAAATATCAGACATCACATTCAGGAAACATCTCATAAGAATTTCAGATCCAACAAAGGATCAGAACTGACAATCAATATACAAGTCAAAAAGTATTTCAGCCAATAAAAAGGTCTTAAAAAAATGATGTTAATTATATTTGATATGAAGAATAATCACTCAAAAGTTGCACTGACTTCATTGGAAACTTTTTCAGGACTTTGATCAACTGTTAAATCATTAGAAAATCAATTGGAGATTGTACATTACAGCTATTGTTCTTGATTAAGTGCAATTATTGCCTCAAGATTAGGACTAGCTCTTCAAAGTCCAAAAAACAAGCAATTTTGTTACCTCAATTTTAGAGTTCAAACAAATCCTGAAATGAGTTCAGAAAACAGTCTGATGATTTACACTCTATTTTGCAGTGAAAGTTCCTTTCCATACAAATCTTTTTAAGGGAAATGGAATGATTCAAGTAAAGATGGACAGAAATAAGATAACACATAAGAAAATTTTCAAGGATGCAAGCTATGAAATCAAACTAAACAAGCAAACATATGAAGTGGAAGCAATGAGCATAGAAAAGTTTAATGCAACTCAAACTGAGATTAGACAGTTCATAAAACTGATGCCGTCATCACCCTTACCACCTTTTAAGATTGGAAGGAAAATTAAACAAAACCCAACATTATATCTTAAAGAATGCAAACCTTGTATTCATCGATAGCATCTTGAGCAAATGAAATATCAACATCCTTCTCCCTACAATAGTGGAACAAACCCAATATGTATTTAAATCCAGACTGAATGGTGAAAAAACTGATAAATAAACAATGGCTGACATAAAAAATGCAACACCAACAGGAACCCACTGAAGATATACCATCTTTAGTAGTCAACATAAGAACACAAGATGGGGATCGACACCCTAGAAAAGTCATTAAAAAGTTTTACTTGTTTCACCCTAGATGATAAACTCCAGAAAATGAAGCATTCAAAATTACCAAGTTGCTTCAGCATACGACAGTCCTTGCCATTTAACTAAATATTCTGGCACCACATCACCGGAGATATCTTTGGTGATTCTTTCAGCAATGATTCTCTCCACCTGAGTTTCAATTACCCAATTTCATCATGAAAGGCTCACAGATGTTCACCCAGGAAACTGATTCTGAAAGTTACCTGACTATTTTGCTTGATAATGTCCAAGTCCATTTCCTTGCTCACATCATTCACCTCAATCTACCAAAAGTAGAATGTGATAAAAGAATTGAGGTAATAAGAAGAAGTCAGAAGTTCTGGAAGTAGAATCAAGACAAAAACATTATGTATCCAAACTTGAACAATTATTGAAGCAGATAAAGATCAACAATCAATTCAACCTGGGACGATGTATTGGAATTATTCAGCGTCCAGACACTTCAGTAGACAAGCATAGACCATCTACGTAGAAACTAAAGGCTCCATCATATAATTTGTGAACATTATAGCATTTCCATACAAAGCTAAATCATGTTAGATAAACAAGCAACTTTGTCCCAGGTCAGACAAAGTTTCTTCAAAGAACTCTAGAGTCTAAAAGGAGGGATCAGTAATGAGTCTAAAAAATCAGTATAAGTCCATTTCTTGATTCTAAGCCTCTTTTCAAAGAGTTAGATGAAAACTTAAAAAAGCAGCCAAAAGACGAGAATTAATCCTCAAATAAAAAGGAAAACAATTAACATGGCAAATTCCGTCTCTATATTCAATATTAATCAACAAAACCATTTTTGTCAACACTACAGAAGAAATTAAACATATTAAACTTCCAATGACATCCTTTACCATATAGCAATTTTAAATGTTGCTGTTGTGATAGCATTCCATATAAAATGCATGAAATGAGTTCACTCATCAAAGTTCATCCAATTCGTCCAATCGCATAAACAAATATTCTCTTTAATCAATAGTTTAACATCAATATAAATATTCTGCTTAATCAACAATTTACATCAATATACTGCAAGAGGCTACCTCTTCACGAGATACTTTCTTCCGGTACCTCACATCTTCAGTAACTTTTTTGGTATAGTTCACAACCTTTTTAAAACCACTGAGCTGCAAATAAAAAAGGTAAGGAAAGATTAATAAGCTGTTGGCTAAAACTGCCATATTTGAAAATGATTTTCAAATAACACAGCATCTCATAACAGTAATTATACCAAACTAGAGTTTCCAATAATTGTAAATCTAATGACTAACATTTTGCAAATCAGAGAATGATTTCCATTGACAGTGCAAGTGTGACTGGCCTTTCCATTTTATCAGAAACTCCATCTGATTCCAATCTGGTTCTGAGTCAAACAAGTGACTTAACAGAACAGGTTCTGTTGATTTGTTGTTCCTTAAAGCTTCCTCCGCCATGCCCTTTGGCTGATGCCACAATACCTTTTCAATTATGTCACCATCTTCATCTTCAAATTCCTCCTATCATTGACCAAGTAGATAACAATAATTACTTAAACCTTTCCAGATACACTGGTGATACAAACAAATATACCATAAAAGAAAATCAATGCTGCAAGGCCATATCTAAACCTCAAGAACACACAGACATCATCCTTACAGAAAAGGAACATTAAAAGCAAGAAAACAGAAAAGGTTGATTATCAAGATCATCAGAAGACACCAACTGCTAAAAGAAAGCTTAAACCTTTGCATAAAATTGCTGAAAAGCATTCAACTTGTAAATAGGCAAAATACAGGCAAATTAACCACACTCAAGAGTTTGATAACCATAGGCACAAACTCAGATGCAGCTAGGAAAGCAGCATGAAGGGGACTAAAAGCACTCCTAGATCCCCCACCACAAAAGAAAACTTATACAATAATAATAATAATAATAATAATATAATAATAATAAATTCTGTACAAAAGTTTTATAAGGTGTTATCAATAGTTGGAATAGAATTTCAAGGACCCATAAAAAGATAATCAAATGTTGTTATTGCATAACAAATGAACAACAAAGAAAAACAAAAACAACCAAAATGGTTGCCATTATTCAATGTGTATCTCAGCTCTTCCAATCACCTTATAAAACAAAGCATTTTTGCAAGTCCGACCACCAAGGGACACTAAGCTCAATGATTTCAGAAGTTATAATCAGATTACCAAAGAATTGAATAAACTCTCAAGAACTTAAAAAAATTTAGAGACAAAATCTAGAACTCCATATACTAGTGTCAAACTCATAAATTGAAAGTCACAAAACTAAGAAATGAACCAGGAAGAAAAGTTAAAAGCTTCCATTTGAAACCACATGTTTACCTTCTGGCCTTTCTTTTTCTTGCCTTCATCAATTTCTTCACTTTCTTCACTTTCAGCATATGATACTTTACGCACTGAGCGACTTGAACTTCGAAGTTCGTTGATCCTATTAGAACTGCTAACTGATGCTGATCGACCGTCATTCTTCCTCCGGATCTGTGTGCCTCTCCTAGTCATGCTTCGGAAATCCTCTTCGCTATCATTCTCTGAGTCCTTTTCCGATAACGATTCTTCATCAATTGAAATTCTACCTCTTTTTCGCCGACTAGATGACATGACCGGTTTAACTTGTCTGGTAGACTTCACATTTCGTCCACCCTTGCTTTTTTGCCTGGCCTTCGGCTTGCTATAATACGCATCTTCTTCATCTGAAATATTCAGATCATCCTCATCCTCATTGTTATCAGATTCATCAGACTCTTCAGCACCCCAGTCTTCATCTTTTTCCTACAGAGAGATGCAAAAAAATTACTCAAAAAACATTTACATCTTCATTCTATACGGGAACAAAATCTCATGCTGTCAAAAGACAGTTGGGGTGCACAATGCTAAGCATCTTATAGACCCCCGTTTTTCAGACTAAACATAACTAGAAGCAGACGAATCACATCTCTGTTTCAATCATGAACAATTTGGCATCTTATTCCAAACAACTTCAAAAATTAAAATTACAGGAGACTAAAAAGCGAGACCAAATGAGAGATATTAGGTCAAATTAGAGAAAAATCATGGAATAAAAAATTCCTTACTTGGGAGGCAAATGTTCACAATTTACTTAACCACCTAATATTTATAAGTGCTTCAAGAAATTTGACACCATAGGTTCTCGCATTTTAAATATATGCAGCTAATAAAATAGGACAGCTGAAGTTAGAAAACATAAGGTTTGAGCCAAAAAGTCAATATCTAGCCTTCTACCCAGATGAGTTGAGTGAAAAGAGAAAGACAACAGGGCAAGAAAAAAGCCAGAGGTCGTGGAGCAGTTTGATCTGTTTGCACATTTAATCCCTCAACGGAATTCAAGTAATCCCAGAATTTTCAACTCTTACTAACCAGTCTACTCTCTAGTCCTCGTTTAGATACAACGTGAGAGTATGGTATCCATGATCTTTGCCCTTAAAAAACCTTTAACCCTTATTTACCTAAAGTTCCTAAAATGGCCTTGTTAACATTAATCCAAACATAACAGCAGTCATCTCAAAGTATTTTTCCCTTACTCACATGGACATATAAATCACAAAAGCACCACAACACAGTACACAGTTACATGCAAAGGTGAGCAGAAAATACAAATCCAATAACAGCAAAGACACATTAATCACACAGAAATTACAAAGAAATGAGAGACATGCACACAAACAGATTTTACAGGTAAAATAGACCATGCACATACAAATTACACGTGGTACAAATACACAGCACATTAGATAACATAAATTGCAAGCTGTCAGACACTAAGACTGATGTGTCAGCATGTCTACACCTGTTTACAGAAGGAGCTTATTTGTTGGGCTGGGGCTGGATAGAGATTGAGCAGCATAGGAAACCAAAAGTGGTTATTGGTGAAAATTAACAGAAGCTGATGGTTTCAGGTTTGGTTTGGAAAGAATACAGAGCAGAAGAGGGGAATAAAGGGGTGCTTCTGGAGGCAAATCGAGATTGAGAGCAGAGTTGCAAGCCCAAGGGGAATTTAGGGGTTAATAGTGCTTGATGTTACCATTGCTCGAATATTAGTATTGCATAAGGCATGTGCATCAAAACTAGGAAAGGGTAATACCAAAAATTTAGACAGTGTATAAATGTAGTGAAACAAGTACATTGCTGTAGTGTAAATAATTACTTGTCAAATTTGTAATTTGCATTCAAATTGCAATATCAGTTTAGTGAAAGTGTCATGTGGAGGCAAACAACAAAAGTAACCATTCGACATATGCCTCTTTGAGCTTGTAAATAACATCCCATTTGCAAACAATTTACTCCCTCAGTTTCTGCTGTGGTTTGAACGAAAAGCTCTTATTCCTGGAATAACCATCAGACAGGAAATACAGACTTGAGCAAACTTAGTTGAAATTTCAAAGCTACCAAATGTTAGTAATATGCCAAAAAGATCAATTTTATAAAAATTATAGACTTCACAGAATTCAACAGTATTCTTTTTAAGGAGCAAGGAAACTGTTCTTTATAAAGAGAATGCTTTTGTTCTTTATGAAAATTCTCGTGTCATGCCTTTAAATGCATATAGACCTTTCCATTACTTTCTAAATAAATGCTGATATCCTTCAAGGATGTGCGTTTAACAACACCAATATTCCAAGATAAAAAGGACTAAATGCCCAAACTTTTTATTGCAAACAAGATTGAGAAATAGTAAGCTATCCAGAAGTAACTAAGCAATAATTAGGGAAAATTTTAAGCAATAAATACTCTATCATAGTGTAATTAAAAAAAAAAGGCTAGCAATAAACATATCATAGTTGCAAAAGGTGTCGTGAGGATCAGTCGCAGACGTGGGTCTCACTAGATGGAGGGACACAGGACAAAGACCAAAAAAGAAAAGTGGAGAAGGATGAGACTAGCATGTGGAAGGCTTTTTAAAAAAAAAAAAGAAAAGAAAAAAAGTGGAAGGATAAAGGTTATTTTATGATTGCACTGCAAAAAGAACAAAAGAAAGGCATAACAGGAAACTCTGGAGAGAAAAAGGAACATCCGAAGGCTGTGACAGATGTACTCAATAAGGACAAGAGTAGAAAGCAGAGTAAAGAAAGGAGAGAGAAACATCCCTAGGAATAAAGGGCTACTTAAGTGCCTATGGCGTTTCAAAGCAAGCAAAAAATGGGATGCCGACTTCGTGTGTGTCTTCACTCTTATATAACTCAAATGCACTCAGCACTCCCAAAATTTCGTGCAATTGCCATGATAACATGCACCCACATGTTCCAATATTTTATACAAACCCATATTACATTGCAAATCAACAATAACCTTGGTACATTAAAAGTATTGTGCCTGTACAAATTCCTCGCCTGGTAGAAAAAGACAGACAAGGTGCATGCAAATGTGCCTTATCGTCTGCCTCATGCACCTTTAAAAACTAGGACTTCATCCCCGTGTTGTTTTAACTTGTAATAGCAACAAATAACTATTATGTCCAGGTCCAGTATAATTCTCAACAGAATAATTGCAGGGACACTGAAAAATAGGTTTTCAGAGGATCTAGTAATCAAGCACCCTACCTTTATCACACTTTCAGGAAATAACTTTATCATTTAACTTCCCCGCATAAAATGCCTGATAGCAATAACGGTAAGGAAGGACAAAAATCATCTGATGATTACGAGATTTAAAATATACAGATAGCCTTAAAGACAATTCAGTGTAGAATAACATCGTTAATTTGAAAACATAGATGGCCTTTTCAATTTAAAGAGTCATTAAAGGAGGGAAGTGTAACTGTTCTTGAAAAGCATTCCAATGACCAACTGATCATGAAGAATACAAATTTTCTAATTCAAAATTGTCTTTTTGACGTTCTCATGACATGACAAGAATATATAGCATTTCAACTCACATATTCAGCAGATAATCATTTTAGTTGCCTAGAGTTGCTCAAAGAAAAAGTCAAAAGCAAATAGCAGTTTGTCTTTTTTTAGTTTCCCATTTCACTATTTGAATGCTCCATCACGGTTTCCTTCCACTTTCCAAGAACAGAACACCAACATTTCTCAAAATTGCAAGTTCATGATACCACTTTTTAAACCCAGACCAAAGAAATTGGCCAAACAAAGCAATTTCGCACTTTACCGATCACAATACTTACCTATTGATATCACACAAAATACTTCTACCATCAAGGTCTTTAAGGCAATCAACGCCCACAAAGCTAAATCAATTTTAAACGATTCTTCAACATATGAAGATGATAGAAAGCTCAATATTAAACAGAGCAATAGGTATCCATTAGTAACAGCAGGTCAAAGAAGGAAGTCCACATCCTACAGTTAAGAGAATAATCTATCATCACGAAATTGTGTTGTTAACTGCATTAACATAGAATAAACAACCTTGCCTCCCCTTCGTCCTCTTCTGGCACCAAAATCTGGATCAAAATCAGCATCATCCGGATCATCTTCTGCAAGCAATCAGAAACCAATAAGACACTGAATGGTTTACTATTGGAGTTATATGCATCATAATAGCAATATTTGCAAAGTTGCAATAGTTTAAAAAGCTGCATACCATCCCCTTCATCCTCATTGTCCTCCTCATAATCAGCAGCAGCATCATCATCATAATCAGCCTTTGAAGACTTTGACTTTGTAGATGCATACTTGTTAGCAGCAACAGGTCTGGGTGGTGGCTTCGAACTAAAGCCACTGGAGCGATTCAATGCTCTGTGATGGAATGAGTCACTCTGATCATCACCATCCTGCTCATAGTACTCATCAGACAACATCTCATCCGGAGGGACACTCTGGCCCTTACCCACTTCTTTCCCATTATCACCATCTTCCAACTCATTGGCCTTATCTTCCTCTCCATCAGATGATTCATCTTCAGATCCTTCTTCATTTTTGTACTCCGACCCACTCTTTGACTCTTCTCCCGACTCCAACACACCGCGGGACTCCATGGGCTGACAATCCTTCCAAAAACTCGAACCCCATTTTCCAGCCACAACTGTCCTCCTTGCAGGCGGTTGCGTGCCTGCTAGTCTACTATTATCTTCCACAGCCACCTCATTATCACTCGAAGTGGCTTCCACTTCATCATTGTTTCCTATTACTCTATCCATACCCTGTTCCTGGTCTTTCTCATCCAATACCCTTCTCTGTTCTATGGTTTCATTCGTATAATTCCTATAGAAAGCCATTATTGCTCTCTCGCATTTAATTCCTATATATTCACTTCCCACCACTCGCCAATTAATGCACGTACGCTATAACCAATCAATCAATGCTATGTCCTTTGTTAGTTCCTCCAAAATCCCTCCAAAATACACAATCTGCACACAAGAAGTCAAAATATAGCTGTTTAGCACGTAGAAATCAAAACATACCTAAAACATTCACCCCCACATTCATATAAAACAACCTCAGAAAAACATTTGGATGCAATTCAAAAAGGCATATGCAGCTGCAAACTAACTCTGCCCACCAAAAACAGAGCACATAATAAACACAACCAAACTCACCATCGTAGAGAAAAATCAGACCCAAAAGTACGGTCAGAGTACCAGGCAGTTCAAATTATAAACAATAGACCAGAAATATTCAAAAAAATGGATCGCTCAATGAAACACCACTCTATAAGCAAAACAAATTCAACCTCTTCGGAAAATAATAACTATCTATAAATTGTGCAGGATAATCCTAACTCCATACCCGAAAAAAAAAACCCTAATTCACCCACAAAAGCATCGGAAAAGCCCTGATTTATACCAAAAACGAGAAAATGAACCCATTTCAGTAAAACCCGCCCACCTCCGACGAACTTTCGACAAATTGAAGCCGAGAATTGACGAAGGAAAGCTGCCAAGGTTTTACAACCTTTCGCACGCCGGAAAGTGACGTAAGCGGGAGAAGCAGGAGAACAGCCGGCGGCGGAGAAGGGAGGTAAAAAGAGGAAGGAAATGAAAAACGGCGTCGCTTCGTTTCTGAAAACGGGAGGTTTTTTTTCTTTTTTTCGTTTTCTTGATTTGGTTTGGTTACTATTAGTTGTTTTTTATCTTTACACGAAATATATATATATATATAGGATTAATTACATTTACCTCCCCTAAGGTTAGGCCAAACTACCAATCAATCCCTATGATCTCAAAAAATAACAGATACCCCTTCAAATTTATTATTGTTTAACAAAAGCCACCCTATCATCTAAAACCGTTAGGGATTCTACTAGTGTTGGCCAAAAATTAAAGTGAAAGTCCAAAAATATCCTTCAAGACCCACGTGCCATTATCTGTCTATTCTTTTATTCCGAAAATAGCCTTTTCCATCCGGATAAAGGTTAAACAATGAAAATACTCTAAAAAAGCCTGTCTGAATGTGGTCTCTTCATGTTGTGCTTCAACATAGACGGCTAGGGAAAATGATCAATTGTGTTTTTCCAAGTGATTGAGCACTTAATTTATCCCTTGAATCTTTTTTTTTTTTTGAAGTTTAAATCAATCAAATTTTGCAAAATTTTAGTATTATAATGCACATCTCTATACCTGGAGATTAGTCATTACAATAGTAGGCCAAATGTAAGAAACTTACTCCAGAACAGCCAAACATAGCATCAATATTGGGAACTAATCTTCCAAATTCTCCAAAAATTACTTCAGATGAAATACTCAAGCATCTATCTTAATGTTAGATTTGCACCAGAATGCATATTTTTTTGGAAGTAAACATTACGAGAAAACATGCAAATGCTCTTCACCAGAATGCATATTTTTATTACATTATTAGCAACACTAGATTAATAGCTGCTGATAGGACTTATGAAACATTGCATAAGACCAAGACAGCTATCCAATTATTACTGATACCACAGAAGACTTGCTAAAAGCCTCAAGTCAACCAAGTTTGCAACCAAAATAAAGTACTAGTAACATAGGACTCAATACATGACATATTAAGATATAAAAGATTTTCCAGCAACTGGTGCAACAAATGAGGTAAAAGGGCAGCCATTAGAATGTGCAAATGTCTCTTCTCCATTAGAATTTGCAGCTGGTCTTGTTCCTACCATAGTTGAAGCCTCTACAGTAGCTAATGAATTAGGAGCAACATTCAATGCTGAGTTTTTGGTAGCTTTTGCCTTCAACACCTTTCTCGCAAGATCATTACCCATCAGCATGGATGCACATGAACTTCCAAACATCTCTTCTAATGCTCTAGTATTGGTACCACTTATGTAATCTATTGACCCCTGAAGTATGAAAGTCTTTAAATAAATTAGTGAAAAGTCCATTTATTGGTCACATAATTCTTTAGAGAGTAAGTAATATAACTTGAGAAGTTTGAACAGATTCCTGTGTTCGTCCAAAAGGAACGTTATCCACAATTGACACCTGTGTTCCTCCATGAAATAGTCCATGTGTTGCAACTGTTGTTGCCTCAAATTGTTGTCCAAACATTTTAGAACACATTTCATTTTTAACTAGATTCGGCTTCAAGGAAAATGAGATGCTAAAGTGAGTAAATCTTAATGAGTTTAAAGATGTACCATCCTTCCAAGCTCTCGTCACTTCAACAAGCCAAACAATACTACTACAATCTTCTATTTTGTTTTGGTTATCATTAGGATTAGAAAGTAAAATATTTGAATAAACAAGAAGGAGTAGAATGATCAAAGTTTAAAGATTAAAGCTTTGAACCATGTAGAGGAGAAAAGGTTAATATAGAAGGAGAGAGAGTGTAGGAGTATGATGATAAATAAGATGATTGCTGGAATAGTGGTTGGAGTAGTGGTAAATATATAGGAGACCTCTATAGCTTTTCCCGCCAAAAGGTTATTTGAGTAATTTTAAAATAAAATTTTTTTGTTTTAGAAATTGATCAGACATGTTGAAGGGCATTTAGTCTTTTTCCTTACTTCCATTAATCACAAGTGACGAAAGTTATGATGAGGGGGTATCTGTTATGTTTTTAAACCACGGGGATTGATTAGTAGTTTGGCCTAACCTTGAGGGAGGTAAATGTAATTAACCCATATATATATGTATTTTTTTTTGAGTGATTTTTCTCCGATTATAATTTCTTTCTCCTATATATATGATTTTGATGATGGATTGTAGATGAAATATGGGGCGGTAAGTGCTAACCTACGCCGATGGAGGACATGATAAATATCTGTTTACAGTTATTAATCCTACAAGAAAGAATAGCTACAAAGAGAGATAGAAGGAGGGCAGAAGATTTACTGGAAGTGGCTTGTTCGATGATGTCCAAATATTGAGAAAGAGAAAAATTGAAAATTCTTCGTAGAGAGAGAAGAAGGAGGAGGCCCTTTTTGTGTATTGATGGAGAGTTGCTTTTCGGTGTATTTGGATTTTGGGGTGAAGCCACCAATTTGGTGTTCTTTTGTGAAATGTTACGTGTACCCTCTATTTTTGGTATATAAAAGGGTGAAGGAATTATATATGTTTATGTGTACTTGTAGTAAATATATTTACTCTTAAGTTTTGAATAAGGTATATAAACATATAAGTCTCATTTGAAAATTGTGCATATGAAGCAGGTCTGCAATTGAAGTGATTCAGAAAATTGGAGTTAAGGTGAGGTTAACTTGTTTGGATTATTAGTTTCCGCAGAAAATTTTTACGTTTTGTGTGAATGCATTTCTCAATCATCTTTTTACTTCACACATATCAATTCGCTACAATACATTTTGCTATAAAAACTCCTAAAAATAGCAATCCAAACAGCACTGCAATAACAGTGTAGTAATTTCTTTACACTAGGAATTTTGATTGTGTGTCATATGCAGATGATTTAAATTTCAAATTTGAATTCATGTGGCATGATCTAAATCTGCTTGTGTAAAAAAAAAAATCTTTACACTGACAGTGTATAAAAATGTTATCGTAACTTAATCGGATTTATAGATGTCAATCACAACCCAATTATGTTCACTCGCTCAAACTCGCCCAAATATAACCCGTCCAAACCCACCCATTAATTTTCAACGGGTTTAAATGGGTGCCCAATTAAATCCATTTAATTAGTGGGTAGTGGATTGACTCGCTCATTCATATCAATTTAAAAATAATTATACATTTAAACTCAACTTTTAGTGAGTGTTAAGTAAATAAATTTGAATTTCTTACTAATCTAATAACAATAAAATACTGTTATATCAAATGGGTAATTTGATGTATCCATACTCATTTTAAATGAGTATAAATGAATTAATCCAATTATACCTACTATCCAATTATGACCTGATCCAATTATACTTACTATCCAATTATGACCAACCCAAACCCACCCGAATCACCATTTTGACACATCTATTCGGATTTGACCCATATATATCACCCCTAAACTTAATTCACATTCTAATATGGAGTTTGAATTTAAGGTTACTTTAACCCATTGATTAAACCAAGAACCTATTGACCACTCTATTTTTTTTTCACATAGACCCACTCTATTTACTTAGCTCTTTTCTAGATGGGTTTAATAACTATGTGGAAAATAATGTCTTAAATTTACATAGTGCATAAAAGAATTTACAATGATAAATATGCAAGTCACCTTCTGCAGTATAAGACAGTATTCTATGTATAGTTACTAACCTTGCCTGGCAAGAATTCGGTGAATGGGATGACTCAATGAGCTATATTTAACGAGTGTGTTAGGTAGCTAAATTGGCGGATTATCTTAACAACACATAAAGGAAAAGTGTCACTGTATGCTATAAGCATACAATATCATTTTATAAAGTTCTTAATTTACTTTTAATTATAAGGGCTTTATTTCAAAAAAAAATTCCAATCCGCACATAATTATTTGTTGAGATTATCCACTTATTACAACTTTTTTACAACAACTCAACTCAGTATATAATTATTTGTTGAGATTACCCACTAATTACAACTTTCCTATGACAACTCAACTCATTTGTTGAGATTATCCACTTATTACTTTTCTATGTTCACTCAACTCAACTACTATCATTTTTCTATACAATAATATAGACCTAACTTCTATCATTTTTCTATACAATAATCTTTTTTTTTAAAAAAAAATTTAGCAGGGAAGGGATGGGATTTAAGAAAGAGGAAGTGGCAAGGGGATTAGAACCTAGAACCATAATGTTTTGGAATCTCAACCTTAGCCACGAAACCAATGCATCCATAGCAAAAAGGAATTTGATCCAATAAAAAATATTTTGTTTTTATAATCTAAATTAGAAAGGAATGTGACCCAATCAAAAGAAAACGTTATATACAGATAATTTTGAATATTTCTAATTAACTGCACACGCATTAGACTGTATATTGAGCACTAACTAAAATAATATTGGCCTAATTAAATATTTCATGATTTTTATAAACACTAAACTAGGGATTTTGCTCACATAAGGGAATAGGATAAGAACAAGAAAAAATACGATAGAAACATTTATTAAAATTTGTTTACACATATTTTATTTAATTTTTGATAAATTTTAAGACAATCAATTACCTCTAGAGTTCGAAACAAAATCAATTCGAAGAAAAACAATATATACTTTTTACATAAATGAGTTGCCTATGCTTAGATATATGGTTATGTATACATAAAAATGATATCATATATCTCTTCATTAAGGAATGCCTGGTTTGTTTGTGAAAATAGTTTATGCATTTCTTATTACAAACCTTTTTTATATTAGTTTTTGTCTTAGGAATGAACTGTAGTATTATCTCATTTTGATGATTCATTCATAACCTTTAAAATAAAAATAAGTTTAATGAAAGACTTGAATAAGCAATTTAAGGAGGCTTTTGAAAAATATTATTTGAATGGAAATGAAGAAGTTGAATAGTTGAAGAGTTTGTTAATTTCTAGAATCTAAACAATGTACTTACAGACATCTATAATAATAATAATAATAATAATAATAATAAAGAAAAATAATTTAGCCAAGTGGTTATAATATAGAAAGAAAGATTTGATTAATGGATAGACATGATTCCAAGCTAATAGAACATGGATTTGTTTTGGGATGACAATAGGACAGATTTAGAACCAAGGATTCTCTTTTTATCACCCCTCCCGCTCTCAATATCCCTCGAGTACCCATTTAATTTTATTTTTTATATAACACCAACATTAGCTATATTGGTCCTTTATTTGAATTCTTAACTACATTGTTCATTCTTTTGAATTCTTAGCCAAAATTTCAACGTGAAATCAAAGTTAGTAATTACTTTATTTTTGGAATTCATTTGTCCATGTTTGGTACCACGTAGAATTTAAACCAATAACCATTGATTTTTTGTAAACAAAATGCAATACGTGATAGAAAATGAAGTGAATTAACATAGCAAAATCATACTATTAACACACAAATTATCACACTATTTTCTCTAAATCATAATATATGCATGTATAATCATAATATATATATAAGCATTTCTCCAAATCATAATATATGAATTTATATACTTAAGAATTACTTTATGTATGTATGTATGTATGTGTGTGTGTGTGTGTATCTACACACATGCACACAAATTTTTGTGCACGCGCACTTGCGCATGTGTGTGAACGCATGTGCACACTTAGAGACACATATTTGTAAACGAGGCATGGGTCTAGGGGAGAAAAATTCCCTTGAACCCAATTTCTATCCTCTCGAGCACCTGCCCCATTTCTTTAACTAGATTTGTTCATATTTGTTAGCAAAAAAATGTAGTTTTAAATCCCCAAATATTTAGCTCTTATATAGTTCTAGTCCTTAAAGTTTTGACAAAAGCAAATTTGGTCCTCAATGTTTAGTCCATGATCTATTTCGATCCCTAATGTTGTAGCAAGAGGAAGTCTAGTTCCCAATGTATCTAATTTAAAGCAGATCTATGACATTTGAAAATTTTTTTCCAATTACTAACAAAATTTAGTCACATCTAATCATGTGTCCGTCCGCAAGTTTGGACCAAACTGGTATATATAAGAAATAAGAAATTCCAATTCATATAAGATCCACTTAAGTGATTTTTGAGTAGGATTCCATCTTATAAATAATTTCTTATTTTAAAAAACTTCCATATTCGCACATAAGTCCTTTCAGTTTAACTCATCTTATAAACTAAAATATAAATAATACAAACTTATTATTCAAGTTCCATTTGCATTCCTTTTTATCCTATGAATGAACCGCTTAATGCTTGTGACCTATTAGACTCCTATATATGTTCGCAATAAGTAGCTAGTCATAACTCTTAATTACAATAAAAAGCTAGATAAAATACTTTTAGTTTATCATTGATTTAACTAAACAATCAACTTATTAGAAATTAAGATTGGTTTCTAGCAATACGTCATGATCACTCAAATGATGGAAGAAGTCAAGTTACTTCACTTTTTGAGCTCGTTTTCTATGTAAATAATATATCTCACAAACCTTATCTTATATCAGTTTAGAGTAAATAATAAGTGTTAACTCTAATACAATTAATAATATTTCATTATTATGAATATTTAATTCCTATAAAGAGAAACTTAGAAACACATTTATAAAAAGATCTTTCCACTTAATGCTAAAATTCTTTATGTTATACTTCAATAAGAAGCCTATTAAAGAGTTTTTTTTTTTTTGAGAATGATGACCCTGCCCATTGACATGAGAATAATGAGCACATCTAGAAGTCCAAATGGCTTGCATACATGTCAAGAATAGATCTAAAAGAAACCTAGCAAGAATGTCAAATGCTAATAATCTATCATTAGTACTACCTTATCTATATTTTTGATCTAAACACTTGACAAAAAGAGCACATGCACGACAATTTAGAACTTTGAAAATCAAAATTTCGAATAGAAATTTGCGGCATTGAATCAGTTCATCTGCTATTGCTAGACTAGAAGCAATTAGTAAACTAGTACAAAAGTATATCTAGACAAGAAAATCAAAAGGCCTAAATTCGATGATAGTATCGTTGAATATTGCTTCTATTTGTGCAGCAACTGAGACCTATCAATGGCAAGAAAAAAACTGCAATTGAACTTGTTGGAAACACAGAATAATGTGCTATTAAGAGTTGTCTAATTTGGAATAGTTCTAATATATTTTTCCATTGTGTAGAAGAACTTAACCATAACTGCAACCCAAATATATGGCAGAACCATTGGATCTTGTAGCACAACAAAATAATTGGTCTGTAATGGTATCACATTTGTCTTCATATGAAATGTGGTGACTATATTCATAACTTTTTGTTGCCAAATTCCAAAAGCTTATGACCATTTTGTGCATCACTATAGTGGATCCTACAAAACCGTGCTTTGAGAGCAAAGTACATTGGACAACAAAATAGCCTTTGAACATATTGCACATATCCACTGTGAACATATGCAAGAGATTTCATCTTTCCAAGTCATATCTCCCATGTAAAATAGTTTGTATAGCCCATTAAAGAGCTAATTCCTCTACTATTAGAGGTTATGTATCCTTACATATAACTTACCTATCTTTCCATAGTTTATAATATACTTAATTTTTAATAATACGAGCTATTCATTTATAAGTAACAATCAAGAGAGTCAAAGTATATTAATCCACACTTTGGATACTATGGTAATCCCAAGTTTAAAGATCACTTGCACTCTTAACACTTAGAGAATAATCCATTGATACTCAAATAAAATTATGGTAATCTTTGTGTCGATCAATCTAGTGAATTTGATCATTAATCAAGCACTCAGATACTAACTTGATGTCCTTGTATTGGATAATGATTATTAAGGTAGTTTCCTCAAAGATAATTATTTATATTATATTTAATTTTAAATCTTTTCCAACAATCATGACTTACAAATAGCAACTTCATCTTCATGTTGGTTTTTCTAAACATGGAATCCATTTATATTTTTATATTATCTTGTCATTTGTTTGAGCACAGTTTTCTAAAATCTATTAATAAATCATTAAGTGTTATCTTCTTTCATGATTAAAATATCATGTTTTTCTTTAAGAAATCTACATTTCTTAAGAGTTAGATGTACCATAATAAACTTGCAAAACCCTTGTCTTTTTTAAATTTCATGTAACACTCCATCATCATGAGATGCATGCACAAATTTTATCTCCTTTTAAACATTCTCTTATAATACTTGAGCTTCTCAAATAATTTAGACAATTGTACTATAGTCATTAGAATAAAACTTAAACTCTTTAACTTTAAAAGCAACTTAGGGAAGGAGGGATGGTGAGGGCCCGAAAATTTTTTCTTATTTTATATTATATTATTTTATTTTTTCGAATACATTTTCTTTACTTTATTTTATTACCTTAATTTTCTAGATATATTTATAAGTGAGGCAAGTTTTTAAATCATTTTTCTTGAATAAATTGGTTCATGTTAGGTTCGTAGCACATTATGGACGTGGGACCCGCTAGTGCGGTAAATGCGATAAAATTTTGTTGACTAGGTGAAGTTTTGCATAAAGGGATATTATTTTATAAGGTGCTAAGGGATAATTAGAGGTTAGCTAGATAGATTAGTTTTGGAAGACAAAGAGATGAGATTAAACTCTAGGAGAGCCAAGTGTCATGAAACCCTTGGAAGTTGGACTTTGACCAAACTTTTTTTAACTTTACTAAAACCAAGTTTGACCAAAGATGTCTTCATTTTGCACCTTGCTTGGCCGAAAATTGGAGAGGGAAAAACAAGAGGGAACTTCATCTTCAACCTCAATTTCTAGCTTGAATTTTGAGTTTCAACCGATAATCTTGCAAACTACTCCATAAAAGTTGATCACTAGGGAAGATTAAGGGTTTGAGTGGAGAGACTTTGGAGGAAAAGCACTAAGCTTCCATCTTTCTTGGAGGTACAAGGTAATTTTGGCAAGAAACTTGCCTCTACTTCAAATATTTGCCAACTAGTGGTTTAGGGTTTCAATTTTGGTAGTTTTATGAGAAATTTCATGGTTTGAAGTAATGATGTGGAAATTTTCAGTTTTATGGTGAAATTTCTGCCCATATATGATGCTTAAGGGTTGGCCATGGTTTGATAACTTTGCTATGTGAAATATCTAGTTTTTATATGCTAGTTTGACTTGCCTAAAGAAAATTCCAACTTGTATGTGAAAATTTCAGGTTAGGGTTCCAAAATTTAGCTTGATTGTGGTTGGTTTTTGGAGCTATCAATTGACTATAATTGAAGAGTGTTGTGGCCCTAATTAAGTGTATTTAATAACTTATGATTTGTGTGTGCGATTGAGGCTATTTGAGATGAGATGTGGTGATTGATTTTAGGATGGAAAAGTAAGGAAATTAAGGGGAGGTGCTGTCCAATATTTGGGGCCGCTTGTTTCCTTCAAGTTTGGGTTGATTTTGGGATAAACTTGATTAAGATGTTTGGAAAACCTATAAGCTTAACTTATGTGTTGATTTTTGATGGATTGAAGGACTTTTGGGTTGTTCTTGTCCTTAGGTCCAAATGCTTCCTTTTCACTCCAAAGTCACATTTTGTATCTTTGCATTAGTAGTTAACTTGGATAGGCATACGACTCGTAGTCGAGCCTCAATTGTGAATTCCGTTCACTAGGTTTTGGATGTGGAGCACTAATTATTTTATCTTGGTTGTTCTTAGGATGTGCTGGTGACCAAGGGCATACTTCGGGAGAAAACTTTTGAAGTTATTTTTGCTTGAACTGGTGAGTGTACCACTCGCATGACTTGTTGCTTAATTGATTTACTTGTGATTTACTTGTGTTTGAAATTTGTGACTTGAATGACTGTAACTTCTGTTTATTCTGGACGAGACGAGGATTATCACACTCGTTTCTCTTGACTATTTGACTGGTTTGCTGTGCAAATTGGGATCTGTTACTTATGCATGATTTGATGTCGTTTGGAGGCTTGTATCCAACGACCTTACTGTGAAATTTGAGATCAAACCTCATTGGTAGTTAATCGAACCGAGTCAGCAAGGGTTTGGTCGAGGTAGATTGACGAACCATGAGGAGACTATTACTGAATCACTGAATACTGAAACCCTCTGATATTTGGTATACTCGAGTATTACCACTACTGTTTCTGCTTGGTGTTCGGAGCCCGGTAAGGGGTATGTTTGGTGGACGGAAATTGGGGTAAAGTGGGGTCTACGGTCATGGTCGTTTTTAAACGTTGACGGAGGGTCAACGGGTTTTGATCAAGTAATGCAAAAGAAGAAATTGGCACTTGAGAGCCATCTGCATCCTTTTACTTGAACTACTCTGGTTAATTGTGGTGTTCATTCATCTTTATCTGATGATTATATTTGACTGATTACAAGTGTACTTTCGTGATTCTTGACTGCTTGACTTGTTGGTACTTCATTGGGCGAAAACTCATCCCTGTTACCTTTGTTTTCCTTACAGGGGACATTATATTGGAATCGTGATTTTGGAGAAAATAGTATTTGAGCTAGTTATAGATGTTCTTTTGTTTAAACTCCTCTGTAATAGTAAACCCTAATTGTATTTGGATATTCTGGATTGTACTTCAAGTTGACTTGTTGAAGACTCCAATGTATATATATAAGGGTATGGTTATGTATATTAGTTGAGAATGCATGTTTCTATGGGTTGTGTGAACTTTTCTTGTATCCATTGGAAAATCGAGTGAGTGCGGAACTTGAGTAGGGAAAGAAAAATTCTAGTGGGAAATTTTCTGCAGAGAACCCAGCTGGATATCCGGCCAGATCTTGGCCGGATTGACAGGGGATTTTGAAAAAAAAATTTTTTGTTGCTTTCTGCCTTGAATTCGGCCGACAATCCGGCCGAAAATCCGGCCAAATCTTGGCCGGATTCTGACGTGGCTTCAGCTTCTATCGCTTTCAGTTGGAGGGTTTTATCGAAGTTCTATTGTACGTTTTAGTTTGGTATATGTGTATTTGGCTTGGTAGTTCTGACGAGAGATAGGCAGGCAGTTCGCTAATTCTTGGGGTATGCCCTAAAGGGAGGTGGGGCTGTCACAGATGGGTTGAGTGACTTGGGTAGGGAGGAAATGTAAGTGAGAGATCTCAGGTTCAAACCCTCCCACTTATACTAAAAATGAAAAACTTTAAAAGCAACTTTAGTCACGGGTTGACTAATTTACTAACTCATTAGTTCGTGCGACACTAGCAAACTTAAAGTTGGAGGCGTTGCTACTTCAGCCTGGTATATGATCGAACTACCTAAATGGTTTAAAGGACACTAGGAAACTTAAAGTTGGAGGCATTGCTATTCAACCTGGTGTATGATCGAACTACCTAAATGGTTTAAAGGAGGCTAAAGAAGGAAAATTTTAGAGAACTTGAAAGACTTGTATTGAAAATGGTACTTCCCAATTCAAGATTATTTACAAATGAAGGGTGCTTAGCCTATTTATAGGCAAGTCTCAAAACCTTAGATAATTCTGGAAATTTGGCTAAACAACATAACTTATCTAGTCTCACAAAATCTACACCCTTGGTTTGAAGAAGGCTAATGAAGGAAAAGTTTAGAGAACTCGAAAGACTTGTATTGGTACTTCCCAATTCAAGATTATTTACAAATGAAGGGTGCTTAGCCTATTTATTGGCAAGCCTCAAAACCTTAGATAATTCTAGAAGTTTGGCTAAATAACATAACTTATCTAGTCCCTAAAGCCTTTTATGTGCAAATTCTAGACCCTTCTCTAATATACAAGATTAGCCCAGAGGAATCTGAAAACTTCTATAACCTCTATACATCTTCCAAAATTTCTATGCCCATTCTTCCATAGTTCTCTTGTTGAACCTTAGAGGTTACTAATCTAAGTTTTTCTTGCAATCTTTGTGAGGTAGCGTAGTACCTAGTGCCTTGGGTGCTTGGACACGTGTGGACTGTGTCACTAGAATATCGTAGAGATATCATAGTTCTTAAATTGAGTAGCAAAATTAATCCATCATGAAAATTAAACCCCAGGTAAAAAATTTCTATGCCAAATATCTGAAAGCAAAATACAATTAAAAAAATCAATAAGCACTTCACAACCCCATCTAGCAGATATGATATGAATATTCTCAAACATAAGTTTATCAATGAAAACACAAAAAGCATCCATTTAAATGTTTAGCAGTCCATAATATAATTGATCACAATATTACAATTGTTGAAAATAAAAACATTATCTCAACACAATAGTCATGATAAAGATCTATTATAGATGGATTCAATTCCCCAATTACATGGATAAAGTCGAAACTGAATACCAAACATTACAATAGAAGGCTCTCTTAAGATCAAAATCACAAATTTCCCAACTTAGGGTCCAAAAGGTATGACAATCATGACATATATGCAGAAAATAATATTGCTTACCATATATTCAATAGTTTAACATCTGACAAAATTTTCAAGGTCAAAAACAACTCCACCATCTTGTATAAGTAAGTATTTTATTTAATTCATACAAGTACATTATTCTCAGTCCAATTGCTTGGAAATTCCATTTCAATGATTTTGCAAAATTATTTTTCCAAGACAATCTTTTTAGTGATTGATAGATACTAAGTTGATTGTGTGTGTGTGTGTGTGTTTTTTTTTTAAATGAAAGTAAGACTATACTTAAAAGATAGATTTGTTAAATCCATAACCTAAATATATAAGTTTTTATATAGAAACACTAGGTGGGATTACAAGTACTTATCTCAATAGGAACGTGCCACTAACACCTTGACAACAATGATTAGAAACTTGGCCTAAACCTATAATGTAATAGGTAATCACTAATTAACATATACCATTGAACTCATACTCCTATTAGTGAAAAAAAATAAAAAGAAACTTTTTGATCTCCTTAATTCATTGTATTAGTAGAATTATTTACATACTCTCTTTTTTATCCAGTTCACACAATACATAATTTAGCAATATAATAATATATTGCCTAGTTTGTAATCTCATATTGATAAATTAAGAATGCAAAATTGTGTCCAAACTAATCACTTAAAAAATGACAACAACAAAATCTCGTCATATGCAATCTTAGATCCACAAATCAAAGAACCACCTAAATCATTCATAAATCTAATACAAATCCTTTAACTTTCTTTTTAACCATGAAATTTGAAAATTAAAGAACTCACCTTAAATTGTGGCCATTAAGCTCCAATTGACTATCTCTAGTAGCATTGAAGCCTTTTCCCTTGAAGCTTTTTTGGTCCCTTTTGAGTTCGGTTGAAGAAGTGAAAGAAAAATGGACTAGGATATTGTTTTTAACATTCATACTAATATGTTAATTTGTTTGATAATATAACTTTTGTCGTTTCTTTTTTTCTCAAACTATCCCTAAATATGTCATGATAATTGTCATAATGGGTGTAACTTTTTTTATAACTAATTTCTATTTAGTCCTTAAACTTTGCTCTTATTATATATTGATTTCAACTAATTAGTTAAGGATTATATAGCTATTAGATTCGAAATTTGGATCAATGTTTAGAAATTCAAACTAGACAGAATCTGACGTAATTCATGAGTTAGGGGTCAAGAGGTTTGACTGATTGGATCGAGGTAAAAAAAAAATCAGAGAATCGGATGATGTTATTATGATGTTATAAATATATTTTAATTATATATAAATCTATAAAATAGTAAAAAACTTATAGAAATATCTCTTCAAGATTTTCTCTGGATCGAACCCATCTTAGACAACTAAATTGTAAACTAAAAACATATAAGGTTGACATAACAATCATGTAATGATTTATGTATTACTGTATTAGTGTGTGTTAATAATTTATATAATAACACAAACATAACAGTCAAGTAAGAATTTTTATGAATAAAACAAATTAAGAAACGATATAAATTTGATATTTTAAGGGTTTTAAAAGTTTAGAACTCAATTTAGAGACTTAATGAGAAAATAATACCAAAATTTAAGATTGAAAATATAGAATAAAAAGTTTTGTGGGTGCATTCATAATTTTTAACATCAAAATATAAAACTAAAAAAGTTCTTGACCCCATAACTAATTAAAGTCTTATTAATACTTTTTCATTAGTACCTGGATGTTACGATATTGGTTCAATTTTTTCACCATCTGTTATTCTTTTTCTTTTTACATTTGCTATGCTGATCTCTTTCTCTCCATTTATAGTTATATTTAGTTATTATTTTTTCTTCTTCACCCTTTTTCCTTTCTCTTCTCTATCTTTTTTTTATTGTGCTTTTTTTTTTGTTCTTCACTTTCTAATATGAGATCCCATAACACATATTGTTGAGATATGAAATTAGTCTTCATTTGTTTTAAGGAATTAAGAAAAATAACAAAAACTTAAAAGAACATAAATAAATATCAGCTAAAAAAAGAGAAATATCTAATTCTCACAAGTTTTACTAGTTTTCAGATCAATACGAACCAGATGTTTGTTCCCAGTTCAACCAGTTGATTCAGCCAATTTAAGTCTAAGTATAAAAATGCTAGTATGGATATTTCATAAATTTAGATTCAATTGAATATGGTATAATAGGATTTTTAGACCAGCGGCTAATTATTAGAATTTTTTAAAATTAAAATGGTACATCTAATTGATGATAAAATAGTAAAAGAACATCTTCAGCACAGCATTTCAATTTGCAACATCATTGGTAATGTAAAACCCCAATTTAAAGTCTCCAATAGGTAAAGTAGGTAAGTATTAAGGATCTTGGAGTAACAAAGAGAGAATTTGTATAAAAATTGAGTTTCAAATATGGCATGTCACAGAATTATTGTTAACTACAACTATACAGACAGTACAAAATAAAAAATGAGGATACTCTCAGATAGATATAGAAATCATTGTGTGAAAATATAGCAAAGCAATAATATCTAATTGCCTTTTTAGCTCCAACATAAAAAAAACATGGTGGTTTTTTTTAATATGAGTAAAGGCATTCAATCCCAAGAATGCAATTACGTTTCTTAAGCTAACTATGTGGCAAAGTGAAGAGGTTAGAAAACTTAACATAACTCATCAATCTCTTAGGTAAAAAAAATTCCTTTAGATTGGTTGGTGGGTCTAACTATGGCAATAAATGGTTTAAGATTGGACATGACAAAAATAAATTTACTCAAAACATATCCTTGAAGTGATTTAGTTTCTTAATGAATCTCCTTATGGTGATTCCTACTAACCCTCACGTGATCCAAGAAAGCGTTTAGCTCTTTCACCGTTTCGATGTCATTGTAATGTGATTTGAAATATCTAGGGTAATTCCTATGCAATGATGTCAAATTTTGATAAAACTTCTATGCTCGAATTTTATTTCTACAACATAGTTGGGTAATCAACATGAATTATGTTTGACAAAGATTAATCTCTAATGATATAGAGCCAATGCCAATCTTCACGTGACGTGTTTAGTAAGTATAATATATATATATATATATATATATAGTATAATTTTGTTGTTGTTCTAGTGTTGTTTTAATTACAAAGTATCGAATGGCTTGGTTTTTCATTTATTTTGACATCTAAAGTGTTAAGTGAAGAAAAACAACATTTCTATTGATTTATTTGCTTTGATCTTGTGTTGTACACTTTTGAATAAAAATGGGAGGATCTTTGCATGTTTAGATGAAGAATTGGGGGTATTTTTAAGTAAACATGAAGTAAAAGGGTTAATTCCACTTTGTCCCCCCAAACTTTGGACGATTACCTACTTCAGTCCCTAAACTTCAAAATGGGACACTTAAGTCCCTAAACTTATAAATACCTCCCACTTAAGGAAAATTGTTAACAAATCATGAATGCCGTTGGTGGTCGAAGTGTCCCATTTTATAAGGGTTTAGGGATTTAAGTGTCCAATTTTATAAGTTTAGGGACTTAAGTGGGAGGTATTTATAAGTTGAGGGACTTAAGTGTCCCATTTTGAAGTTTAGGGACTGAAGTGGGTAATCGTCCAAAGTTTGGGGGGACAAAGTGAAATTAACCCGAAGTAAAACCAAGAAGAAATGAAGCTAAATTAAGATCTATCGAGAAAAGAGGCAAAAAGGGCAAAGTCATGTGAAAGGGGTGTCAATTAGAAATAACACAGCTCAACTTCATTGTTGACTACAACTAGATTGTTTAGATCTAGGGATAATTTTAGAAATCTCCCCTAACATTTCTCATAATATCACTTAGCATCTTTCAGATTTTAAAATCTCACTTGCCTCCCTTAAATTGACATTTTTATAACATTTTAGCCCTTTTGGATGAAATGCAAGGAAGGTAAATTTTTTGTTTCAATACTGCCTTTATATTATCCTACTTATGAAGCTTACAACAATAACAAAAAATAAAATAATTTTAAAAAGTAAAAATATGAAAATATGAGCATTTATAAATACAATAACAAGTAATCTTGTAGAAATACATAACTACTCCTATTTTTTAGCACAACAAATGATGTTTTAACAATATATATATATGTATATGTATGTATTTCTAGATACATATTTGGTCATTAGATCATTTCTTGATTTTTTTAATTTTCACTTATTTATAAATTTTTTTCTATAAGTAGGATTTATATTACAAACCACACGTATGAAGAGATTATTTTAATTTTAGTAACACTTAAATTATATCATGTATTAAAAAAATATTTTCTAATAAAATTTCTTGACTTATAATTGTCTCACTAAAATTTTCAAGGTGTTAATTACTTACCAAAATCTTTCTAAGTGGTTGACTTTGACTAGATTTAATTTATCCATGTTTTTGGCTATCCCACAACTACCTTGATACAAAGAAATATGGACCAATATTGGATAGAGATTTGGTTATTTTTTATCTATAATTTTTGGTTTAAAAATTTTCTTTTTGTTTTGGTTTTTTGTTAAATAGTGATTAAGAGTGCAAGGATAATATTGTCAATGTGTGACCTTTGATAAGGATATTTAGTCTTGTCAAACTGATAGGGAAGGTAAGTGAAATTTAAAACTCTTAGGAGAGTTGAGTGATATTGTGAAAAACCTCAAGAAAGGTTTTTGAAATTATCCCTTAGATTTGTAGAAACCATTTAGAGTAAGCGTCAATTCCAGTTTTGCTCACCATTGGCTTCACTGCCACATCCTATGGCAGTTCAATAGTAGCTATAATTTTTTAGGGTTTTTTTATCACTTTTTTCTCTTATTTTTTGTCTCCTATAAATAGAATATCAAGAAGCATTGAAAGTATCATTAAGAAGGTTACAAACAATGTAGTTGTTAACTAAAATATATATATATATATATTTAAAAATCTAGTGTAGGATTAGTGCAGAATTTATTTGTTTTTGCAATTAAAGTTTGGGAAAGAGTTGAAGATTCAATGAAATGGAGCTTTTCTTCGGTATTTTGGTATTAGAACTTCTTTCCTTTACCCTTTATTTCTTGGTATTTGAATTCAATGTTTAGTTTTAAAGTAAATTTGTTGTTTCTTTTCATTTTTATTATGAGTTACTAAATTTTATTCATTAGGGTTAGGATGAAGTTTCTTCTTTGTTAGATGAGTTCAACCTGGTTAGTTTTACTATATTTTGTATAAGCTATTAATACATTTGTTTTTACAATTACAGTGAACAAACCATTATTTGTAATCGATTGTAATTCCTAGTTTGTAAAAGCACTAAATCGAAGTTGTAGACTCATGAAAATAAATATACATTTGTGGCTCAAAACAGGTAATTTCACGAAAGCTAATGAACTTGTAGCAAGTTTTATACCACGAAAGTAAGTATGGAGTTGTAATAGATATGGTGGGTACACTAGCAAAAGTAGATATCTCATACGTTAAGAGATTATGTCATTGTTTAGCCAACAAATGAAAACTCAATTTAGTAGTTTATTGTTATTTTTTCTACCATTTTTTATATGTTTTGTAATTTAGATTAATTTACTCGCTATTATCATCAGTCTAATTAATAGAAGAGTTACATCTATGAATTGATTAATTTTTCTTGTTAGATCGACACTCAAATTCTCTTGCTAACTTATGTACTTGTAGAAGAAAAAGTCAAGTTTAAATAAACTTCATACCAAGTTTCTGGCATGTATTGCCAGGAAAGAAGCCAATCAATGTCAATATTAAGCACATATTTTATTAGTTTAGACACTTTAACTTTTGTTTCTAGTGTTTTAAATATCTAGGATAGTGTGTTATCGGTTTCATTTCGTGTTTTTAATTAATTTTATTTGCAATACTTAGTTACTATCTATTTTCTTGACTAATTGTGCTTTTGAAATAGAATTAAAGAAAATTTTAGGAGTTTAAGGAAGATATTTCAAGAAAAGTAGAAAAGTTATGAGAGAAGGAAGATCAATACTACTTCTAATGCACCAATAGAAGAGATAACCAAAGAAGTGCTCCGAGTATACTTGATTCAGATGAAATTATATTATTAAAAACTAAATTGGACAATTTGATGCGCATGATTGAACAAAATAGGAAAGTAATGTCCTTTCAAATTATAGAACTTGTACTTTATGTGGTGGATATCATGCTACTTATGAATGTATGCAAGTATAATATATGGATCATTTTGATGAATTTCAGTAATATAATTCCTATTTTGGTCAAAGTAATCCTGGTTGCATGAAATATTTTAATTTTGAATTGAGGAATCAATGTAACTATGGTGAATCTATTACTTTCCCTATTTTCTAATTGGAATTTGTGCAAAATGAATCTACATTATCTTAGGAGTTAGCCATTAAACAGCTAGCAAATGTGACTTCCAAACACTTTGAGAAATGCAACAATAGATTAGATAGAATTGAATAAAGGATAAATCAAATGACTTTGAACCTCAAAGTAATGGTTGAACTATTAGACAAGTTAATGAATGCTATACATGAAGTTAATTCACCTAGTAAAATTAAAATCAACTGCAGATAGAATAGTAAAGTTGTCACGTAGGAAAGTGAATTGCACTTTGAAGAAATGATGAACATAATCGAAACTATAATGAGAACAATTCCGCTTCATTGGATAATGTCTTGGAAGTTGGACCTTGAACATCAATAGATAACTATTAACAATTATTTTTAAACCTAAGTTCAAAAGACATATCAATCAAGCTAAACCTATTGGATTTTTTTAGTGAGTTCTCAAGTGATACACATAAGAGATACTGTCAAAGAAACACTTGAAAGAGGTAAAACACTTCCACCTCTCTCGCTATTTGATTATATGGCTCTTAACATTAAACCACCTTTTGAGCTACTGAGGTGGTTAAATATTTTTCCTTTCAACTTAATGGCTATATATTATGTAAGAAATAATCCATTCATGGTAGATAGCAGTGGATTGGAGTTGCTTTTTGTTGCCTTACCATGACTTAGAATAGTGAATTATTCCTTCAAGAAATCTCCTTGAAATATGGAAGTGTAGTCAAGTTAATAACTAGAAAGAAGCACATGTTAGGAGGCACTTAATATTATTTCCATTTCATTTCCATAGCTTTTTGCTTTAGTTACTTTTTTTTTTGGGTGTGTAATAATTGGGTTATGGTACTTTGATATCTTGTCATTTATTTTGATACCTCTTTAATGAATTTGCCAAGTTTGTCTATCTTCATTTGTGTAAGAGCAAGTTGAATGTGTTCATCATAGGATAACAATCAAACTTTACCACAGTAATGCCGACTCATGTTAACATACAATGGGAGTATCTCATGCTAATTTGTTTCATGCCTATCTGTGTTAAAGATAATTTGAAACTTGAGAGTGAAGAACGTGTTTTGAGTTGAAACTTGATACTTCCCTATTTGTTGATATGAGCTCATGAGCAGGACATCTTGAGATTGTGATTGTGTGAACTTAAAATTTTTTGATTTTGAGAATGGTACTGTATTATAAAGTTTGTCATGCCAAGATTTCTTTGAGTTAATGAAATCTATTGTTCATATTATATTTATGTGAGTTGTGACTAGAATAATTGATGAATACAAGACTTTTTTTAGTGATTGTCTCTTTTGTTCTAGTTTTTTTCCAAGGATTAAGTAAAGTGGTTTTCTCTTTTGCAAGAGCAAAAAAGGGAGAAAAAGAAATAAAATGTGTGTTTCAATAAAGAACGTTATTATAAAAGTACTTAGTAACCAGCGATTTTCATCTATCAATGTCGACTTTGATATAAAATAGTAAAATTGAAGGTATGTAAAGCAACTAGAATTTGTAATTTGATTGGGTAATTGAGGGCATTTATCCACTAATGTTTACTTTCACGTCAAAATACAAGTTCATTACTTAAGTAAGATTTAACAAGAAAAGAAAAGAAAGGATGAAAAGTGAAAAAAGCAGGAATTTTCTCCAAGTTTTCTAACCTTGTTTGTATTAGTTATAAGGTGTGGTTTCAAATTAAGTTTTTACATTTGTTGATTATAATAGTTACATGAGAAGCATAATTAGATTAAAGATAATATATGATATAGATTTGATCAAATATTAATATGATAAACTTTTCTTGATTTGATATTATAAAGTACTAAAATTAGAATTTAAAGTTTGAATGATGATTATCTTTGATGTAGAACGAGGATCTCGTGGGTTTAGGCATCCATCATCCCCATCTTAAGAAATTATTTAGAGTCGAATTTTGGATAAATGTTATAGTTTTATTCATAGTTTACCTATTTTAAATGCGGATTTTATTATTATTATTGGCTGTCATCAGGATGCGTGATAGTTGGCCAAAAGAAAATTGTTTCGAGGCATTATTATTGAAGATTTGCAGACGGATTCTTAGTAGAGCCTCGTGGATCTATCCGTAAATCATTTTCAGAAACTAATTCCAATGATGTCGGGCGCCGAACATTGGGTCGGACATTGTCTGGGCTAGTTCATTTAGAGTTTTTCTTGTGTTTTTTGTTTCCTTGTTGGGGTAGGACATTTTAACCTATAAATAGGCATATCTAGGATTTTTGTAATATGAATTTTCTCTTATCAATCAAATATTGGTTGGTTTTATCCAATTGTTGAGAATTAATATTGGTTGGTTTTATCCAATTGTTGAGAATTTCCTCTTGTTTCCTTCGAATATTTGATTTGTGTCTTGGGGTTTGATCGTGAATCGATCACCGTTGTTCTTTTCTATGGATTTCGTTCATGAATCAAATTCTATTTTCACGCTTCCGCTATGGCATCAATCTCTTTCATGCCTTAAAAATAAGCTTGAATATGTTGATACGTCAATACTTTTATTTGTTTACTTTGGTTTGTTTTTCTTTTCTTGCTTGCAAAATAAGAAATGATTCAAGTTTCACATTACTTGTTTAGTGAGGATAACATAGGTGCTTTAGTATATATTTGTGGCTGTTTTAGTGTCATTTTAGCTGATAAAATATCGAACAGCCAAGTTTTTGGTTGATTTACCATCTGGAATGTTGAGTAAAAAAAAAAAAACACTTCTATTGGTTTAGTTTCTGAGATCTTATATATTGTAAGTGCTGTGGGAAGTCATACACATTGGAATGAAGATTGAAAAATCTTTGCATGTTTATGTGAAGAATTTGAGTTGCTTTTAATTAGACACGAAGTGAAACCAAGAAGAAATGAAGCGAAATTAAGAACGAACAAGAAAAGAGGCAATGAAAGAAAGTCCATGGTTTAGCTGGCTAGAAAAAAGACTACACTAGCTTGACTACTGGCTGCAACTAGATTCTTCAAGCTTGCAGAAACCAGCCAGAGTCGGCGTCGGTACCAGTTTTGCTCATCATCATCGGCTTCCCAGCTAGTTTCTATGGCGGTTAAGGTTTCTTCCTAGCGTTTTCCTCAAATTTTCTCCTAATTTTGGTGAAATTGAAATTTTTACACACTATCTATAGCAACTTTGAAATGAATTGTGAACCATATTTTGAGATATTTATTTAAACCTACTTTTGGTGAGTAGATGAAACCTATGATTTACCATTACATAGAGAGAATTCTAACCTGCATATGAGATACATGTTAACTCTGTAATCTATTTAAACCTTTATAAGAAGTTATCATCATGCATGAATTTCTGACCTATAAACGTGAACTTGTCTTCATTTTTTTCAACTAGAAATCATCAACAGCTTGTCATTTTTGCTTCTTACAAACTTAATATTTCCAAGCTCTCGATGTGATGCCTGGTTGTTTGTGTGGCAATTACCTACATTTTCCTCTGTTCATTTATAGTCGCCTTAACCAAAATTTGCTTGGCAAGTTTCCCTTGATTCCAAAATCATGGAGTCATCATCCCCTTCTTCCACTATTTCCATTTGTTACTAAAAGTTTTTTTTTTTGTCGTAACGGCACATCTAGTATAGTCTAACCTGCTCTTACTCCTAGGGATGGAACCTACTCTATGGGATGGCCCAACTGAGTCGGGGAAACCTAACGGGAACTGAACTACCATCAGACCAGACGGGTGCACCACACACCCGTATAAGTTTAGAACAAACTTCATATTGAGGCACATTGATGGGAGACAAGATTTGAACCATTGACCACCCACCCCACAATTAATGTGATGGCCAACTCCTCTAGAGGGAGTTGGTTTTAGGTCAATTTATCACTAAAAGTTTGTTTTAGGTCAATATGCAGCATCTATATTATCCTAATCTACAAAGAAGGAAAATCTAATGGAGTTGTATAAGGATTATATAGAAGACAGACCAATCAAGACCAAAAAGGTAATCTGGCACACCTTTAAATTTTTTAACTAAAAGGGTGCGAAGCTTGAACCTCCAATCTACAACCCAAAATGGGATTTTTAATCCAAATTGACGTATACCAAGCTGCCTGCGGCACCTGTTGCAAAATCAGCCATCTCTATCCTTCCTACCACTAGTTACATAAAAAGGTTCAGGTAGACAGATTCCATGTTTAAACAGTTAAGCAAATAGATGTGATAATGAATATGCTGTGCTACCATGGACTATTGCAGTCTGCCAGCAATAGGTCGCATAAACTATTGCAGTTTGTCACTGATAGACATTAGACCCTATATCAGATACTAGAAATTACATTAATCAGGGAGGCCTTATTGCAAATCGCTTAGAGACTTTATCCTCTGCAGTCTTGTCTAAAAGCGGTACACTGAGGAAGGAAGCTTAGCTAGGAACCTCTGTACATTTACCCTTTGCAAAGCTTTCGGACAAGGTAAATCTATTTGCATGGTTAGTCTACCTTTACCCAGCCTTGCTTTCGTCTCTTTCCAAACTCGATGGAAAGGCCTGCCATTAGCTGCTTGAAAGCGGCAGCTTATTCTGTGCTCCACCAAAATATATTTTCAGGTGTCCTATTTTTTCTTTTTTTTTTTTTTTGGTCATCTAAATTAGCTTTTTAGACTTGAAAAGACCAATTCACAATGAAAGTTCATTTAAATAACATTAAACAAAAAAGTTAAAACTCTAAAATCCATATTAAACTAAATCCGCAAGTAGCAAAAATAAAAAATATGATTGCATGTTTTCCAGCTCAACACTAGTACAGTGAAAGGGCCTCAATCGCTACTATTGTAGAAGGCTCACATGCTTCAAAGCGGTTAAGGTTTCACATTTCCTCTTCCTTTTAAATTTTTAAAGACAATGTTCATTGGGAAAATTCAGGTTCGTCGTCTTTTTGCAGAAACATCATGTAGCAAGACCTGTATTGAGAGAAATAGATACTCAGCTTGAAAAAATGTCGATTACAGCAGTGGAGGAATCAAGGGTTCATGAAGGTTGATTGGAAAGACATTCTCCAGGGGGATTTATCCTGTTGATTGTTCGCTGAATTCTATTTCCTCAACTCCAGTAGTAGCAGGTTGCTCTGACTGTTCGGATGCCGCTGAAGAGGGTTGCCTTACCCCAGGACCTGAAGAAACCTTGACCATAGCTGGTCTTAAAAGTCGGTCCACAAGGAGAAAACCACGACGGAACTCTTCAATTATAACACCCTCCTTGAACTCTTCAGACTCCTCTTGGGCAATAGCCTCGTGCAACTGAATCACGAGAAAGAATGCACATGGTAAGTCACATCACAAAAGATGTAGGACTGCATTTTCATAGCAAGGAAACACTTAGTTCAACTATCCCCAGCCAATCATAGTTCAACTATCCCCAGCCAATCATGATTTTAGTTTAACCTAGCTCATCAACTTCCACGTATACAAAGCAACTAGCACGTCAATAGATTTGCAGATGCTAGCATTCAACCAAATGAAAGGGTCAAAAGATCAAATAGAGATTTATCTTGGAAAACATAGCCTCAAAGTAGAGGCACCCCAGATTTAATTTAGCAGTAAACCAACATGACAGATTGCTAACACACCAAACCTCTAAGTATGTCGGTATGTATGTTTTTCTGTACTCTATATCTAGTAAGATCATTGTATTATATGTATTCTATTTTTGGTCAAACATTGTCATAGATATGCAGACAGGTAATTAGTGTTGGAACTAGTCTCAAGAAAAATTCAGATGAAACCATATGCAGATGATGTGGGGGTGCTTGAGCTTTTCTTTTTTGACATTCCAGGCTGCTTGCACCACAGGAAAGAGTAATGGCAGTTATTCTGTCTTTTTGCTTCAGAAGAATGTTTCTCATATTTGCCCCTAACAAGCTTGTCCCATAAAACATGCAGTACAAGCAAACACAGTGCATACACAGCCAATATTTGTCACTAAAATCATCATGTGACTTTATTATCCAGATTATTCCTCAAAGTTACTTGCCATGTTTTTAACACAGTAGGAATAGAAAAAGCACAGGAAAGAAAATCCATAGTTTTACAGGTACATAGTAACTACCATGGATGTTTCGAGGACTTGCATATGGATGTAAACTACAGGTAATTATTATCATTAATTTTATGGCAACACTGCCAAAGACACCAAGATGGGTATAGAATCGTTCATTTATGCTCATATGCAAGTAACATGTCGAGAAAATACGATATTGCATGACTGACTATTACTCTCTAGTAGTGCATAGAAACAAACAGAGTCTAAGAAGAGAAAAGAAATGAGGTGTAGGGATATTACCACACCCAAAATCAACATATATACCTCAAAGATAGTTTTTTCAACCATGAAAGAGACTGCACCCTTCTTTCCCTCTTTTTTCTGTTCTAAGGTTCATCATTACCTTTAATATGCCCAAAACCTCAGATTAAGTGTCGAATACTGATCCTAGTGTGATGTCATCTCTGACATGGGTACTGCTTGGGGGAAGAAGAATATATAAAAGAGACTACCCGGATTTAGAAAATGAAAATAACATTTGTAAAGAAGTTTCAAATTGAGAAACATAACATTTACCAAGAACAAAAACTAAAATTTCAGGTGAGCAAGGACCAGATGAATGCTGTGAGTATCTATGCATCTATTCTCTACTTTCACCCTTAACTTCAGTAACAAATTAGCTGTGTATCATTCATTAAGCATATTGTGCCACGTGTAATGGATCATTCATCTCACCAATTAGGATTGTCGTCCAATTTCAATCCCAAACACCTTTCCATAAATACATTTAAGTTGCTATAAGCATAAAGACGAGGTTAATGCTGAATCACTTCTAAGCACAAGCTTTTTCTCCATATGCATCATCACTTTAATTAAATAAGCAATGCACCATCTTTTGTAGATGAACAGAAAAGATGCTTTTAAAACCCTACATGGCTGACAAATTGGGCTGCACCAAAACTTAATGCGTAGTATTGGCTCCAGGTCTAAATGGAACATTTAAAAAAAAAAAAAACCTAAGATCATGTGGAACATAGCGATAAATAATATGATCACTGTGTACAGCAACATCCAATTGTTCTTGAGAAAAATTTGCCGGACAGAGGTGGTGGTGCAAGGAAGAGGGGAATTACCTTAACCCACGATCTAAGTCTAGGCCTTTAGGGAAAACCAAGAGAAAACCTTGAATAAGGGGCTAATTTATCACCAACCCCGAATTTCTATGATATTACCTAAAAGAAGACAGAGTTTCATTAAAGATCAAAATCACATCACAAACCCAGAAAGGCTAGATTTATAGTAGTCCAACTCCAAAGAAGAGCCTCTATCTACTTAGTTTTCCAATTGTTCCTTCCAAAAATTTAACTTATGCAATGAGATTGAGAACAAAAGATAACAGCTATTGATGACGTAGAGAAGAGAATGCAGTGAGAAAGAACAGTGGCATCACTAGATTTGGACATGTACATTTGGAAAAACTTGATTTGTTCTTGTTAGCAAATGTGCAAAATTTTCCTAAATTGATAGGTAGAAGAGAGGATTGCAGTCAGCAGTGGAAAAGGAGAGAGAGCACATAATGGATTTGCTAGCAAGGAGTACGTAGAGTCAGTGAAGGACAAAGGGGGAGAGGGAGAAAGTGAAAAGAAATGATTGAATAAATAATTCTCCTAGAAGGTCACAAATCAAATTTGGGAACTGAGCAAAACCCTCCAGTTTGTTAGGGATCAAGAATTCCTGGCTTTTAGGGTTCATCCCAAAATTTTTGAAGCCCATAGTTGTTATCTGTAACGGATTTATTTCACTTCCTGATTCCAATTTCTCTTAGATAAATACTAAGATCCAAAACCAACAAATCAATTAAGCCATGAACAATCTTGAACCCAAAAAAAAGAAAAAAAACACACACACAGTGCTAGAAGTAACTTATAAGACCTAAAACACAGCACCACAACCACTTCCAGTGACTTGATACGCACAAAGAAAGGGTGGCGTATCAGCTTTATTACCAGGATAGATGAATGATTTCAGAGGGCACACCTTAACCTGAGGAGATTTGTTGATAAAAGTATCTAATTTACTCAATGACCATTTCCACAAGGGCGGGCAAATCCTTGATACTTTGTTTTTCCAGATACATTAATCAATGGAAGAATATAAATAGTTTGCCTTCATATTTTCTTTAGAAGGTTAGGCAATAAGCAAATCACATGGTTGGAAATTCTTGATGACTTGGATGCAATCCATGGGCTTTAATTTGACACCTTTTCAATTTCCAATTGTATCTCAACTGTCCTAACTGGCATATTGCTTGTTTTTCTCATGTTTTATTTTTAGGTCACAATCATGGAGACAGGAAACACCATCTCTAATTCTTCTGTTAATAGTAATGGAGGCTTTCAGTAAACAGCAGCAACTAACATTGCAGACAACTATTACAAAAAAGATTCTAAGCTAGCAGAATTACATGTAAACACTGAAAGTTTCAGATGAATTTTCCAGTGACACTCCATCTCTCGTCAGGCTGATTAAAAGCAGTATTATTGCCTTGAAAATTTTGTTTTATTTCATGGTTCCAAGTGTTCAAAGAGTAGCGTAAACAAAGAAATTTGATCTCTGGATGAGAGGTTCATTGCATAGGGAGATTTAACACTAAGTTTGGGTTGGGGCATTGGGCCAAATGTAACAAAGTATTACGGGGTACATGCGTGGTAAATTTCATTTTCTGGAAGCTGGAACAGATGATAGTTACCTAAACAAAGAAACTTACTCCCAGATTTATTAGGGAGGAAGAGACAATATTTGGCTTTTCTTTTTTTTTGGGGGGGGGGGGGGGGGATACACCTTTTAAAAACTTTTGGCCTTCATAACGTAAATACCCCTTATTTTCAGAGAAAAGAATTTCTTATGGGTGGCATTGCAAGTGGAAGGACATTTCTGATAAGTTGGAAGTATGTCAGGTCAATTATAGAGAAGATTAATCATTCTTGTTCTGAGAGTTGTAACTGATGCTTGGTTACAAAAAGTTACCAAACAAAATGCTACATGGAGAAGCCCAACGGCCTGAAAGTTTAAGTTTTAAGATGAAAACTGCTATGAAATGCTCCTTTACAAATGAATCGGAGATTGACAGGAATCAAGAATTTCCAAACTTGTCTATCTAAGATAAATCACTACCATACAAAAAGCCTTTTCTTGGAAATCAAGTATGCCAAAGCACATGAATTCCAAACCTATTCTTTAAAACTTTTAATAGTTTGGGTGCTATTGATCATGTTGCAGAAATTGAGGCAAGAATGACCTCTTGCAAAAAAATAAACAAGAGGAACTTACAAGACAAAATGAATCGTGTTCAGCAGCTAATCTAGGACCTAAGGAACTTCAATCTCAAATTGCTAGCTCTCCAAGCTTCGTACTTTTAATTTCATCCAGTTGAGTATTCTCAGCATGAAAAATATCTCAGTCCATATGCATTTTTTGTAGTAGCTTTGTATTTCTCAATTACAATCATGAAGAACAATGCTATTGTGTATCTTTCCACATGGATGCAAACATTCAACACCACAAAACATTAGATGGTAACTGTAAAACCTGACAACTTCAATGCCAACTTTCTAGGTCTGATCTTTCTTTTCCACACTTTTTATCCCTCAAGCTTGTCACCTCAAAATTTAAGTGTCCACCATCACTCAACAATCACAACCACAACAGCCTATTTTCACTTTCTTGGTGCTGTATTTCAGCTTCCATTGCAGTTTATAAAGTTGTCCTGATTGGAGAGAAGGAAATAGAGCTTTTGGGGGTGTACCAAGACAGTATGAATATGAAAATTTTACTGACTTCACCCAAAACTGAAGGCCATAGTTCGACTAAAGAGAATATGAATAAAAAAAACTGAATAACATAATAGCCCAAAGAAAGTGTGAACAAAATACAGGAATTCCAATACAGAGTTAGTGAAAAACATGTAGATGAACCCTTTAATCATTTCTGTTATACACAAAGAATACATCAAATGAAGAAATATCAAAGAAAACAACAATTCTTTTTGGGGAGGCCAAAACAAGAAATCAGAATTCGAAACACCGGGGAGTTTATAATTCTCCATACTTTTTTGGAGTAGGCAATCTTGTGAATTCATGGACGTATAACAAATATACTTCCAAAACAGCCTACTTTTCTTGCAAAAATGATTGCAACCCATAATAGTGGTTCAGTTCTTATAGGCTTGGTTTGCATTGTTTTACAACCTGGCCAACTATCATAGTACTTCTAGGTGGATAACTAATCCAGTCAAACTAGGATACCAGGTCCTGATTTAATATGTAAGGTGATCCAATACTGTATCTTCATTAAAGTTGCTCCAGCATCATTTCTTTCTCGTCGAGTCTCAGCCTGACGGCCTACTCAAGGGTTTCCCACCAATAATCAACTAAATTTGGAAAACCAAAACTTCGCTAAATTTCTAAGCATTAGCACATTTATTCACCAAAAATTATTTAGCCCCTCAGACTAGAGGGTAAATTTGCTTATCTGGGTTGAGGTCTCAGTTTTACCATCTGCATCAAAGTTTTGAAAGAGTTCATAAGTGGCTAAATCTGCCACCAACCAATCAGTTATAGATCCTGCTGAAAGTAAGAAAAAAGAAATCAGCAGGAATGCTGGAAGCAATAAGAGTGTTGGCTTACCATAGGATCAAATAATGTCCCAACAGTTGGTACAACAGATACACCCAAGTTCTTCATGATTTCTACAAATTGCTTGTATATGCCCTGATAACTTGCATCAATTTTCTTTTCCTGCTCTGTCTCTAGTTTGATATGTTGCTTGGCTCGTTCAAAGTTATCTACCATAGGCAAGAGACTCTCAATCACTTCTCCCTGGGCATTACTCCTTATTGTTAGCTTCTCATTCTCTGTTCTCTTCCTGAAGTTGTCAAAATCTGCTTGCAAACGAACATACTTGTCCTTCTGAGCACCAATTTCATCTGACAAAACAGAAACCTTTTCTAACAACTCATTCCTCTCCTTTTCTACCATGTGTATTATCTCTTCAAAATCGGATATACTTTTCTCATCTCCATTTAAAATGGCCTCCTTATAAGCTGAGATAGTAGACTCCAATCTTGAAGGAAGTTCTTGGTTCGCTTCCTCTTCTGTTTTACTGAGAGGAGTCTCATCTTCATCATCAGTCTATCATGTATCACATTGATATTGTTAAGCATGCAATGGCAGCTATAAAAGTACTCAAAATTTCTCCCATTTTACAGAAAATTTATATGGTTGATGGAAAATTACCATTACTTGTTACCTTTGTAAATGAACGGAACATTGCATGAGATAAGAACCAATAATAGGTTCAAAACAGAGACAGTGACAGAGGAAGCGATCTCTAAACTTTGAAATATGAGACACACACTGTAAAGTATACAGACATGGTACACTAACTCTCTCTCTCTCTCTGTTTTGATTCATTGGTGGTGGTGTAAGGGGAACTCAACTTAACCTCGTCCCGTTTTAAGAGTTTTTGAAAAAAGAGAGAAACAAAACTTCATTTTTCAGCAGCAGCCTTGAAGCCAGCAAGAAACACTATGAATGAAATACTTACTTACAATTCCTGTCAATAAGTTGATTTAGTAATTTCTCTGAAAGCAGACACCTTAAAACAAAATTGATGAAAGAAAAGAGGTATCTGTTCACTGTATTTTGACCAAATTCTAGCAGAGTTGCACAATGTTTTAGAATAAAAAATCAACTAAAATAACAACATCTTTGTTCTTGTTTACATATCTATACTTGAAATTCAGCTTGTAATTTCCCAAAATCAAGCCTACCTACCAATATCAAAATTTAATAAATGAATCTCAGATTAAGATACATAAAGAATCAAAATTGGCTTCGAATAAACACACCAAGCGAAGAAAGAACATCAGCCACAACTTCCATCACGAGTTAAAAGCAACTAAACAAAAAAAAAATTACTTCGGAAGCGGAGTCTTCGGATTGTGACTGAGAAGCTTTAAGAAATCGGCATCTGCTGCTGCTGTTGTTATTGATTACCGGAATGTTTGCATTTTTGGGCAAACAAAAACAAAAGCCTCTAGAGGAAATGGGTTTCAAGGGAAAATGGGTTTGGAAATAATTTGAAGAAGATGAAGGAAGAGATGGGCGATGAGGAGAAGCGTATGAACAAAGATAAGCTGTTGAAGCTGAAGCTGTTGGTGCCGCCGCCATAGAAGTTTCTAGTATTATCACTGAAGATTGAAAGGGAGAAGTCTGGTAATTTCACACCGAGCGGAGGATGAAGAAGGTGGAGTTGGTGTAGGGGTTTTGGGATAAGAGAAAACGATGTCGTTAACTCAGAAAGCCTAAAACGACAAAAAAGAATAAAATAAAAACAAAAGGCACAACTTAGCCTTATTCTCGATACATCTTCACGCGTACTGCATTTTCTTGTCTCTCACTAGCGCTAACACAGCTGAATTTGAGTTGAGTTCAACAGTGGACAACTCGAATTTTAACTAAAATAAGTTTGAGTTCGCTGAGTTTTTAGAAACCGAATCGTGCTAGCTCAATTTTAGTTTAACTTTTTTTATTTTTTCGTAACGGCACATCTAACCTAATCTAACCTCCTCCTACTTCTACCGGGAAAACCTACTTTATGGGGTGATTCAATTGAGTGAGAAAAATCTGACGGGGACTGAACCACTATCAGGGACTGAACCACCATTAAACCAAATGGGTGCACCACACACTCGATGGATTTAGAACAAATCTCATATTAAGGCACATTGATGAGAGGCAAGGTTGAGGCAAGATTTGAACCCTTAACCTCCCACCCCACAATTAATGTGGTGCCCAATTCCTCTGGAGGGAGTTTTAGTTTAACTTCGAGATCGTGTTATATCGATTTTAGTTTTACTTGAGTTCGAACTTAAGTTAATTGAGTTTGATGAAATCTAATCGAGTTTAATGGAGTCTATTCAATCTAATCAAATTCACCTAATAAAATTTAATAAGTGTGTTTGGATAGCTCAATTTTACCAAATAATATTTCGCTTGAATTATAAACACATTTTTTAATTTACTTTTTTATATTTTCAACCACTTTTTTATCTCACATACATCACATCACAAATAATGTTACAGTAATTATTTTAAATAATACTCTATCTTACATATAATTTTAAACAAAGAATATAATCGACATTTTACAATAATAAACATAAAAAATAAAAATAATATATATATGTGTGTGTATGTGGGTGCATGTGTGTGTGTGTCAGTTGGATTTGTCAAGCTTACGAGTTTAGAAATATAATACTCAAACACGATTTTTAAGTATTTTGAAGTTGTTTAAACTTGACTTGAGTTTAGTCAATGTCTAACTCAAGTCGGATAGTTGAATTAGTTAGTCGCGAATTTGAGTCTAATAGCTTGATCAACTTGCAGTCCTAGTTTACTGAACGACTACTTGACCCATGAAAGGGAAAAGTGACCCAACCGGTAGTATTGATTGAACACAAATTTGAACTGTATCCATCCATAGTTATAAATCAATATGGGTGGGTAAGGGTCAAGTATCCGCTCCATGCACCACTTGACTGAACAGACCTGCGCCCACACCCGCATCTTGCCCGATTAGCCATTTTCTGACCCTTACTCGCATTTGATTTTTTATAATGCTAATTTAATTTTATATTTTACATATTGATTTAAGATTTAACAAAGATTTTTTTCAAAAAAAGTCTTTTGTCAAGAAACAAACATGTAAAGAGAATACAGGAAAAAGGGGAAAAAATTAAAAGAGTTCAAAATCAATGAAATTTTGAAATAAATAATACCTCTTTTAATATATATTCCACAACAATTAAACTCTTTCCTAAAATACATAAGATCATGATCTCTACAAATGAATCTTGTATATAATCTATACTCTCCCATATTTGTGGTGCAATTTGTTCAATGAAACTAATTAGCTAGGTCTAAAAAGATTATTTTGTAATATGTGTGTGTGCGCGTGCGTGCACGGGTCGGGTCAAGTACTCGTGGGTTCTTAATCTTGTGACCTTAACCGTACTATGTATCCGACTCTCTTTTGACCCAGTTAAATAATGTAGATCAGATAATCTATTTTTTGAATTAGATTGTATAGGATATGGCGGATTTTCATGTCAACGGGTAATTTTGTCCGCCACTATTATTCTGCGTAACAAAGTACCCGCCATACTGGAACCTACACTTGATTATTAAAATATAAATAAATAAAATAAGTATTCTACTATCATGGAGCTAGAAATTGCCTAGTAGGAGTACGGTACAAGTTCTTGATTGACAAAAAAATTTTGGTAGATAGTAAAAATTAATGATTAATTCCAAGTCAAGCAAAAGTGACCCATGGCTAAGCAAAACGAGCTCATCGAGTATTTTGCCGTGTGAATCTTTCAACTTGAGCTAATTATGATAAAATCCTTTTCTAATCCGTGAATATCATTCGGTATCAAAAGCTCTTGAAAAAAAAATTTGACATAAGCTTCATGGTTTCAGGCCACCACATCCAAAGCCGGCTTCACAAAAAAAATTAATTTTATTAGACTCAAAAGGAAAAAGGGAATCTAATTGGCCTTTCTTTGACGGTTTCACCTTACACTGAAGGATTCTTTGACAGTTTCACCTTACACTGAAGGATTCTTTGACAGTTTCACCTTACACCTTCAAATCTCTCCTGTCCTTAATGCTGCGTTTTTCTGCATTTTGTTGCTTAATGTTGGATTTTATCTCACCAACCGTTTATTTTATTGGATTTAGATTTTATCCCACCAACCGTTATTTTATTGGATTTGGATTTTATCCCACCAACCGTTATTTTGTTGGATTTGAGTTTTATTCCACCAACCGTTTATTTTCTTGATATTGGATTTGATCCTACTAGCCGTTATTTTGTTGGATTTTCGTTTTATCACACAAACCGTTATTTCGTTGGATTTGAATTTTATCCCACCAATCGTTATTTTTGTTGGGATTGGGTTTTATTTCATCCCACCAATTTATTAAGGTTTCACTAGTCGTTCGGATTTGGATTGTATCCAACCGATCGATTTAGTTTCAAAATAACGCTTCAAGTTTTCACTAGTTGTTTGGGATTGAGTTGGATCCTGCCAATGAATTTAAGCACACGTGTTATTTTTACTAATTTCAATTTTGTTTAAGAACTCATTTTGTTTGTTTTGATTCGGTTGCAGTTGAAGCAGACCGGTAAATAATTTGGTGTCTATGTTTTTGTCTTGAATTTCTGTGAAACTCAGACAAAGAGGGGCAAGTTGTAGAGACCAAAATTTTTATAAATCATTTCATTATTTATTTATCTCTATTTTTATTTTTATTTTTATTTTTCTAAGAAAAATAATTTCATCTCATTTGATTTTTATTTCATTGTTTTTGCAGAAAAATCAGAAAGAAAAGAAAAGGAAAAACAAAAAAAGAAGGAACAATCAGATCAGTTGTAAAAAAAAAAAAATTCCCATCACCACATTCACCAATTGTACCAAAAGCAAGGAACCAGTACAAGAGACAGCTGGATTTTTGAACAAATTTCGTGCAATTTTTTTCTTGCTTTTCTTTGTCCCCAAGCCTTGCTAGTACAAGACCACATCACCTCTACAAGATTCATCAAGAAGATTCCAGAAACAAGAGGATCAATGGTTCCAAAATCTCCAGCAAAACCAGCTTTCATAACAACCCTTGAGATAAGAGTTTGGAGGGATTTTACCTCACTTAAATAGCAAAAAAACGCAGCATTAGGGATAGGAGAGGACAAAATGGTGGAGAAAAAAAAGAAGAGAGAAAGGGAGAGAGCGGGGAGAGAGAAAAAGAAGAAAAAAAGAGCAGAAAAAATTTCTTGAAAATGTTGAGTCAGGGTTGAACATTCTGCCTCCTTCTGGATCAAAATTCGATCTCAATTTTAGTCATTTGGATGTTTTCTTCATTTCTGCACTATCTACGGTAGTAGAGGGACAAATTTTGTTCACAAAACTTTTAGAGAAAACGCCTCTAAGATTGTCGAATTCGGGCTTGAAGTCACGACATCGTTAGCTCTTGAAGTCAGTTCCAAAGAGCTTTCAGCTTCACCTTCCCGTTCTTGGACTCATCTTTCTTCGATGTTTACTGCATTTACTCATCAAAGGTAGTTCCTTTTACTCATTTCCTCTTCACATAAGCCTAAATCCTCACCCAATCCATCAAAATTTTTCCTGCACTTATGCTTGCTTTTTCTTCTTTTGATGTTTTTCTTCCTTTTGTGAACCATTAGCTCAAGTTTCTATTATAATCTTGAGTAAAATATGATATTTGGGTAATAAGATTGGGTGTTGATGATGAGGTTGCATAACCCTATGTGTTTTGAATTCGAATTTTTTTTGGAAATCATTTGAGAATGGTTGCGGTGTTTGAAGGACTACAAAGATTGCAGCAAAGCTTCGAACAGCTTTGCATGGAAATTTAGTAAAATTACAATCTCACCCCCCAATTTTTGCATAATGACACTAAGGCCCAAAATATTGTGAAAAATGAACCAAATCTTCCCTTTTCGAGCCTTGTTCTTTAGGATGTAATTAAGGGCTAAATAATTTTGTTGAATGTATTTTTTTAGGGGGACATCTTCTTTTCTTTCTTTGGATTTAGGAAAATAGTTTAAGAATTGGGTTAAGGTTATTTTGCTGGGCTCTAGGGGTGGGTTTTGTTTTTATGACATGGGTTTTGTACCTAAAGTATAACCTTTTTTGGTTGGATTTACTTAGCCAAATAAACGGGCTAGCCCGTTCTTTTTCTCTGGATTTTTGATTGGGCCAAACGAGTATAGGCCCAGGAAATAAATAAAATGGCCTATTAGCCTTTTTTAGTAAGAAATTTGATACGAAAATTGCAATCTAGTCCCTAATCGTTTAAGAAATTTCACTATGGCCCTAAAATTTTGAATTTCTTTCAATTAGTTCCTTAATTTAATTACAATTTGATTCCTAAAATTTATCTTTTGTTGAATTTTGATCCCTAACTTTTTTAAAAATTATAATTTTGACCTCAAAAATTTTTAATTTTTACAATTGAGTCCCTATCAGTTTTGATTTATTAAGTATAATTTGTTTATTTTCTTTAATTGTTATTCATGTCTCATTTAAATGCATTTAATTACTAAATTTTAGAAAGTTTATGGTTATTTGTGGCTACGTTTGGATTAGTCGTTTTTGGGGACGTTTTTGAAAAAATTTACTATACATGTTTTTTTAAAACAGCAAATGTTGTTTGGATTACTGTCGTTGACAAACAGATTATTTTTGAATAATAAATGTGTTTGGATCCACTATTTTTGAAAAACAACAATTAAATTTTGTAATCAATTTGGCTTTGCATAGCCTTCCTCCCGGCCTAATTTGTCCATGTACAATTAAAGATAAGCATTACGTAGGTCCATAAGACTGCATGTTATTTAATTTGGTCGTGGAAACATTAATTGTTACAAAGGCAACAACAATCCCTTACAGTAGTTAGAAAGACCCACGAGGGAGAGATCACCATGTTCTATTGATATTGGTGATAGTACATGTGATCGGCTATTGCTCTCCGATCTTCATTCCAGTCAGCAATTCCTCAGCTGACATATCGACTGGTTGTGGCCCAAAGATTTGGTTGCCCTGGTTTAAATCATCCGCCAGTGCTCCAACAGCTTCTTTTTCAACAAAATATGCGTCGTTGGGAACATGATCCCGCATGAAGCTGTGCAAGGCACAACAAGCAAGGATAATGTTGTTTTGCGTTGCCATCAAATATTTCTGCATGGGCCCCTGTAGCATCGGAAAATGCTTTTTCAACACACCAAATGTGCGTTCTATAATGTTTCTTAACATTGCGTGGCGTCTATTGAAAAGTGCTTTTGCTGCCTGCTCTTGTGGGGGTTCCCCATGCACCCCTAAAGGGAGCCATAAATCTTGGCATATTTGTGTATGTCGCGTCTACCGTAAAATATTTGCCTGCATATCAATGGTGAGATCAACGGGATTCATTATTGAGAAATGCATTTAGTTGGAAGAAAACTCAATAGCCTGTGATTTATGAATTAAATTTCACGCACCTGCTGGTGGCATTGGAAAGGCACAATTAGGATCAAGTAAAACATTACGTAAGATCCTAGAATCATGGGTACTACCCTCCCACCCTACCCTAACATAAATGAATCTCATATTATGGTCACATACGGCTATAATATTTTGTGATATGCCGCCATGCCTGTTTTGGTAACGATCCCTGTCTTTAACTCTATACCACGCTGATACGTGTGTTCTGTCAATAGCTCAAACGCAATTCTAATGACATGGGCCAGTGTTACATATTTAATAGGTTTTCATAATGACTAACTGAAAATTTAGTCCCTAACCTTAAACCATGGCCAGAACAGAGTACTGTTCTGTATTCTTGGATGAGTTGTGTAATAATCTATTGGCTTGACAAAGTCGCATCCCAATCGAATGAGAGATCGAAGGCAGCGTTGTAGATGATGATCCACTGTCTCTAACGAATGTTGAAATCTCTCGGCTAGAACCCTATGTCGCTCATTATGACCCAAGCACATAAGAGTAATGGTGACAGACTCATGAATTCCAATCTGTTGTGTGGGGTGCGGCTCCCAATAGCCATGCTCCAGTAACATGTCACATAATTGCAGGAAAAGAGGAGCTTCCATGCAAAGATTGTCGAATATTCTATCTCGATGACCGTTTATTAGCTCGACAATCCATTGTTTACCTGATAGTGAACCATCTTGGATTCGTCGCCTCTGGAAAGGGTTTAGGTACGAGTCGAATAGCGCCAGCCCTAGAAGCACAAACATGGCAAAGGTCAAAAGGAACTCATCTTCGTTAGATTCGTCAGAAGTGTCCCCACTATGTACATAATGTTCATTTTCCATCAAGTGTTATTGGTGCAGTTTCGTCAAAGGTGAATCTGCAAGGTGTAGGCCAGCCATATAGATCAAAATCAAGACCACTAGAAAAATAAACCTAAAGACTTAAAAAGTGCTAAATATCTGGAACCCAAACTCTTAAAATTTGGGAGGTTCTTACAAGGCAAGGCATTGCCTTCCTAACACAATTGAACAATTTCACATTAAAAAAAATGGTATCGTAACAATCAAATGGAGAAAGACTAGGAATTGAAGTATAGACAAAGTATGCACAACTAGAAGAGCAACATATGAGTTGGCTACCTATATTATCAATCAACTGACACAACTATTTGCTAACTTGTCTGAATTTATAAAATACTCAAAAAGTCATGGTATCCCAACAGCGCATGACTTAAAGGAAACAAATGACAGTCGCAGAAAAAAAAACACTCAAAGTTCTGGTAGCAAATGCTACAACTAAGGTTCTCAAGCATAAACAAATAAAGGCAATGATGGCCAGCTTTAGAGAAGTGCTCCAATGCACAAACGACTATAATGGGGGTGGGGGGCTCCTGAGTGCCATATTTAGGCAGGAGGCAGCCGCGACGCTTAATAAAGGTGATGCAGTCGGCGTCCGATCCAACTAAATCCCAAATAGCCAACTCCTGAGGTCCTTCAATATTTCTGCAGCGGCCATTTTGGCTTTGTAATTCACGTTCTCTAATGCCCGAAGTTGAGCCATGGCAACATCATACTCCAATTTCTTTGATCCAGGGCAAGAACGATGCTTGGTCGGAGAGTTTACTGACACACTCATGCTGCCAGTCTTCTTTCGGCTAACAAGCGATTCAATGGTGTCAAGAGCCTTCAAGTATCTATTAGTCACTGAACCGGACGCGATGGCCATAAGACTACCGCTTGATGCGTCACTAGACTTCCGCTTTCCATTACCCTTTTTCCCTTTCTCTTTATTTGCCCCTACTACTTGTACATCGGCATCCTAGTCCTCATGCTCCGACCTGTCTTTTCCTCGTGCACATCATGCAGCAGTTTCCATGTCTAACTCATCGATTGAATTACGGGGGTCATTTTCGAAGCTAGAGCTGAAGTCTCCCGTTACGCCTTGATTGACAAACACTTTCTCCAGCAACTGATAGACTAAGCAGTCATTTTGAAATTTTATGAATTTTGGGTTGACCTTGTACAAAAAAGAAAAAAAAAAAGGAAGTTAACAAATTAGTCCAGATAAGAAAAAATAAACATATGCAGCCAGATCTGTAATTCATGAATAGTTGTACCTGATCCATCCCGACCCACTTGTTATTGTCCATAAGGAATGT